>JABWPP010000049.1:30183305-30795805 GCA_016920855.1 Puya raimondii
GAATTAGAGCTATCGTGAATTGGTGGGCTACCCTTTCCCGATTCGGCGAGATCGCTCTTCGGGGGAGGGCTCAGAGTAGGCGACGTAGGAGCCTGAAGCGGAATCCCGAAGAATCCACAGTTCACAAATCCGATGCTAATAACAGATCTCGTAAAAATAAACAAATACCAAAGGGACCACAAAACACTTACCGCGTCATCAACCAGCAAAACCCTAGAAGACGCGCTCGATGCTCCAACAACGGCGGAAACGAAGAGGATCGCCACAAGGAACCTCTCCATTCGCGGCGACGCAAATCACCTCAGAGATGTGGTGAACGGGGGTTCCGAGGTGAGGAGACGATGGCGGGCATGATCGGGCGAAAGCAGGGCAGGGTTTCCTAGGGTTAGGGTTAGGGTTTGGAGTGGGTGGTGATTTGGGGACGACGACAACGACTCGGTGGGGAGTCGCGCTTTGTTACTCCGTCGAAGAAAATGGCCGAGAAGGCGAGGACGAAAAGGGCTTCGACATTACCGACGTTGCCAAATTCTCTGCGTTATCCTCCCGCTTGAGTAAAATTACAATATAGTCCCTAAACTTTTGTGATGTTTCAAATAATGTTTAAATTTTAAACTTTTTACTTCTGTTTTCATTTTAAAAAAATTAAGGGTCAGTTTATAGAAATACTTAGATTAATTGCTTAAGATATCAACATAACACAAGGACTACCCATGCATCTTATTATAATTTCATTTTTGCTTCCCACATTATGTAGATGTAAAATTAAGATCATGTTTAATTCTGAATAGCCGGAAGTAATTTTCTGCCAAATAGTATTTGGACGTATACACCTAGGGCCTGTTTTTTGTCCGTAAGTGATGTTTAGATTGAAAATGACTTTCGATTGAACCGATACTAAAAATTGCAATTGTCAATATACTAGAAATTGCAATTGTCCCATCTACTTTACTAAAAAATTTCATAGTAGCGTATAAGAGAATTAAAAAAATATATAATAATTATTTTTTCTATTATTTCCTCATATCTCTTTTTCTTTAATAGTTGACTTCAGTATAATTTAGGATGAAGTTAATTACAGTATATTGAGAAAATAGAATTACGAATATATTTAATTTATAACGAATCAAACAATAAAAATCAGCATATACGCTAGAAAAAATTTGCATACCCTCCATTTTCGGTTAAATAAATATGTCTTAACTGCTTCTGTTGCTTGCAAAAGTATGAATATCAGTTCGTCATTTCGACAAGAATCACTTACATGACTATAAGCAATGCAAACAAAACATCACTTAGATAAGAATCACTTATATGACTATAAGCACCACAAACAAAAGTCGGGCCAAACTTGTACTCACGATGTTCTAGTGATGATCTCTCTCCATCTCTCTTCACTAACTCATGATCTTTTTGTGTTCTCATCTTTCTTTTTCGTACGCCTCTCTAAACTTTTAAACTTATATAATTATTACTAATATTTGATTCCCTATAAATACTATAAATTATTCACTATTAATGCTTTAGAAGATGAACCCAATAGTGGTCCATCCATATACATATATATGCTTGGGCCAGCTTGGCCACCCTCGCACGTAAAACCTTCAAGGAAGAGGCTATTGCGTGCACCGCGGTCTATGCACCGAGTCTCCAAAACTTAAATTTAGGGGATAACTTCAAATACCACCCATGTGGTTTCGTGCTTTCTCACTTTAATGCCCTATGGTTTAAAACGTATCACTTTAGTACCCTGTGGTTTGGTTATTCTCTTTTTGTTATCTTTTCGTTAATTTTTTCGTTAAATTAATGGGAAAGTTAAAACTACAGGATAGTAGAGTGAATATTCGATAAACCATAGATGTGATATTTGAAGTTTTTCTGTATAATTTAACGAAAAAATTAACGAAAAGATAATAAAAAAAAGAATAACCAAACCATAGGGTACTAAAGTAATACGTTTTAAACCACAGGGCACTAAAGTGAGAAAGCACGAAACCACAGGGTGGTATTTGAAGTTATTCCTAAATTTAAATCAGAATATCTAACCTGTTAAATAATTCATGCAAAAAATATTATAATTTAAAAAAGTCCATTGACAAATAAGAGAAAAATATTGTTATGGAGGGGGGAAAAAAATTATGAAATTTTAGACAGATTTTTTAAGTTTTGCAGAACCCGGTGTACACACCGCGGTCCATGCAATAGCTTCTCCCTTCAAAGGGTTCAATAAATAAGCCATTAAAGTGCAACTGCACCAACAGATGCTCACTCCACCTTCACCCCAATCTCTTTAACTCATTAACATTTACAACATTCTATATATATACATATATTCTGCGTTCATTCTTATTCTTATCCTTGTTCTTGCTCTTTTGTTGTAATGGAAGAGGCACGCAGAGGGAGCCTCGACGTGTGCTACGGGGCGCGCCACACGACCCTTCTCGACGAGTTCGAGCGGGTCACGTTCGAGATCCAGCTGAACAAGACCATTCTGAGGCGGAGCTACTCCGCGCCGAGCCCAGCCCGGTTTGTAGTGCCGTTTTACCCGCCGGTTCAGCAGCGGATCCCGCCCCCGTGCCCCGAACCTTCGAGGGGGTCGTGGAGGCCCGCCGCCACCCTACGGCGGTGGCTCAGATTCGCACCGGTTTTCGCGAAATGGACAAGGTCTAAGAGGAAGGAGCGACCAATACCAAGTGGACGCAAAAACGTATGGAGATATAGGTATAAGTAGTGTGTAATACAATTAGGTGTTATTATTGTAACAATGTTACTAATGGAGTAACATAAAAATGATTGGAAATGTGTTGTGGGGAAATTGATTGTAATTTGACATATATCAGTGTTGGTGTGTTGATTGTTCAAATTTATTAACATGTACATGCACCAAAATATAGTGGAAGAGGAAAATGAAAAAAAAATTAAGTTTCTTATATTTTTTTTCAAATAATTTTATTTAAGCAGCACTAATACATAAAATATAGTTATATTATTTTTCGAGTTCACTTGAGAAACAATAAAATTCACTAAAGAAATTTAGAGGGCATATGTGAATGAGTCTCTATGTGTATATAATAAAACAGTAACTATAAACATTTTTGACAAACTATTTGTGATCATTTTTGAAAGTTCTAGGGGTTTTTAATAATATTTGCATACTCGGAGGGGCAATCAAGTAAATCTCTTGTTTTTGCCCCTTGATTGGTAGACCAAGTTCAGGACATGTTCACTCCGTCCCTTTTTTTTTGATGGCGTGTCGCATTTTTATTCGTTCGGTCCACAAATGGCGTGGAGACGTGGTAGATCTGGTACGTACTACAATGTAATTCTCCCGTGCGATGACGTGGAAGGGGGGACGCGCACCTTCGACGGCGAGCCACCGTGACCGTTGCTTCTCCTCCGTACGAGGTACGAGGGAAATCCGCGCACGAATCTCAAAGCTGAAAGCCTCCCCACCTTCGCTTCCCCAAAAATGGCGGACGGGGAAACCCTAGAAGTCCCTCCGATCCCCGTCCCCAAAGCCCTAGCTCCCTCGTAGATGGAGACGCGCCCCCTTGGTCCCTCTTCCCCCTCCGATCCCCTCACTAAACCCTCGCTCTCGATCGTGGTTCCTCCGTGAGAATTCGCATGGCGAGGTAGCGTTGCTTCGTCTACAATGGCGTCGGCGGAGAACGGAATGAGCTCTCGCGTGCTGTACCAAGGCGACGCCTCCTTCCCCTTCCCCCGCGGCGGCGGCGACCAGGCTGCGGGTCGGAAGCCTAGCGCCACCCCGGCCGCGGCCCCCAGCTTCGCCGTGAGCGGCGACAAACTGTTCTCCGGCCACCGCGAGGCGCGGTTCTTCCGGTTGGACGATGAGGACGAGGAGGACGACGACGATGATTTGGACGAGGAGGAAGATGAAGACGTGGACGAAGGGGATGGCCTCGTCTCTGTCGACGAGGTCAATCACAAGGCTAGCAACAACAGCAGCGGCAGTGTGCAGAGTAGCTCGGAGAAGATCCATGGAGAGAGGGCGAATTCGCAGGAGCACCATTTCTCTTTCGGTAAAGAAAAACAAAAATTCCTCTTTTTATGTCAATTGGGTCCTTTCCGATCGAATTCTTAGTGTGCCTACACTGATTGTTGTGTTAGGATTCAGTAGAGGAACTATGGGAAAGGATGTTAACGATGGGAGGCGAAATTTGAACGAAGAACACTACCAACGGGGCCAGATGGATGGTTATGAGAATGCTATAACTGTTGTGGAACCCGAACCATACTATTCTCATGTTTTAAATCAGGAAAATGGGTCACCTGCTCCCTCGCAGAAGGAAGTGGCAGGGGAGAATGGATGTGGGTTGAGTGTAAGAAGAGAAGGATTGGTTGCAGCTGGTTATTGGGAATCTTTGAGGACGCACCTCTCTGATCCGTTAACGTGAGTCTCTAATTTCTTTCTAATTCTACTTCGTTTTGTATGATTCACATGTATTCTTTATTATCCCGCAAATGTGTATCAGTAAGCTCTTAGTTATACAGATCCTAGATGACATCTTTTAGCTAGTCCTTTTGGGTTATTTCTGGGTTGTTCTGGGTTGTTTGAAATTGAATTAACACTTCAAAGAAGTGGAATATGGCATGATTTATCATCTGGGTTGTTTGAAATGGAATTGGCACTTTAAAAAAGTGGAATATGTCATGATCTATCTTGATGTGTTTACTCTTACAGTGTATAGGTGCTAGAGACTCATATAACAGATTCCAGCGTGCTTTCCTGGATGAAATTCTGGGACTTTTCATCAGATTACTTTTATTTTGTTCGCCTGGCTGTTTAGTCTTGTGTAGGATGTGCACATTGAAAATCATTATAAATATGTATGTGCAGGGAGCTCGCATAAGTCATAACATATTCTATCTATGCTTTCAGGGTGAGTTTATCATGATAATTAGGTATTTTCTAGTTTATAATAGAAGGACGGGCTTTATTGCGACTGCTTAACCCTGTCATTAGTCCAAATTGTGAGGATTAATCTATCTCATTTTGTTGGAGCCAGTGTGCAAGCATTTTGTTCACATTACCTATGTCAAATGGTACGGTACATACAAGCTCCCCTTAATAGCAGAACTGTGGAAATTATTGATAAGTTTCTGAGGATGAATTGGTGAAAGAACTGCGTTTTAGGGAAGGAAATAATTTTCTCTTGATCTTGTATTAATTGCTTATTCTTGTATTTTTGAGTTTTGATTTAGTACTTTGACTTTATGGAGGATCTAGATTATTTAGTGCTCATTATTTCTATGGCGTAGTATATCTTGTCATGACTCAAATTGTTGGATTATTACTTGAGGGTTTTGTTTATGTCAGGAATTTCATAATATAACGACACCATAATTATTACCATAGGATTTTGGTCTTTTTTTATTGAATTCTGTAGCACAATATCATCTGCTCTTGAAATGCTAAGTATGTCATGTGCTGTTTTTAGAGGTACTCTTATTGATGATGCAATGATACTCCCATGTGGACATTCTTTTGGAAGTAGCGGAATGCAACATGTGTACAGAATGGTGAGTTTAAGGGTCCTCTAGATGTGAAAATTGCTTTTATTTTTATTCAAATCAATGTTGAGCATTCTTTTATTTCCCCTTCTTACCTGCTTTTTCTGGGAATACTTGTTATAAATGCCAATGCTTGTGCTAATCTCTTTGTTCCTCCTTTCTATTGTAATGGGAGAGAGGTACAAAAGAGAGGCCCTTCTCCTGTTGTCAAAGTTGATGTTCACTGGAGAGGCCTTTGTTTAGTTTTCCTTGTATAAATTGCATGCCTATCTCTATTTCTCACTGTCCTGCTAGAAGTTGTCCTCTTGAGGAAAAAAAATAAAAAATGAGAGGCTATTTGACATTTATTTTGTAGCACGAATGTACTACCATGTGATTTGAGTAACCGGCAACTCTTCTTGATAGATGTACTTAGTTCTCACGAAAGATCTGTGTACCAAATATTATAAATTCAGTCTTCAATTTGTTCTATTTCCGTAACTTGAGGTTCTAACTTGATGACTTGGTACCACTTGCAAACTCTCCAAAATAAATCTCGTTCTAATATTTACAATGAAAATCATCATACTAATTGTTACTGTTGAGTACTTCTAAGGCACCGTTAGAGCGCCCTAATAACAGTGAGCTCAGCTAGCATCTTATTGCTATCCTGGGTTGAGATGATAGTGACATGAATGCTTGTTCGTTCTATCTAACAAGGTGGCTTTTTTATTACAAACAATATAAAAAAAAGTTTCCTTCTTAAAGAATCGATCAGTATATTCTGTAAATATTTTTCGACTTCCCAGATTTGACATCTCTATGGTAGGATTATTCTTGTTAATCTTATTCACCATCGACTTTAGTATGGCAATGAACTGTCCTTGTCTCTAGTTTCTCCTCCTAGAGCATTTTGGTGAAGCACTCCTTTAAAATCTGCTGAGTCTGTTTTATTGTATTATGCAGAAAGCTTGCTGCAAATGTGGTCAGTCTATTTCAGAAGACTCAGTCCGGCCAAACTTCGGTATGATATTACTTTCGACATATATTCAAACAGTTTATTTTGACAAAGAAAGATGGGTAATGGCTTGATAGTCTTTGCTTTGCCCTAGTCTAAATATTTAGGAGTCACTAGATTTGAACAATCTTAGTTTAGCAATGTCATTGTGCTTTGAAGACGCTTGTTAAACAGATAGGTCGCAATTCCATAAGCATCATTTGCATTAGGATGTCTAATCATGCACTATGTTAAGTGTAGTCTTACTTTTGATGGAGCCTCAACAACTTGATAACTAACTATTATTCTTGTCAGTTTTTTTGCTTTACCATACCTTACATTTTTCTGTTGCACTTGTCCAGCTCTTCGCTCTGCAGTTCAGGCATTTCTTCGAGAAGAAGAGTCGCATTCACTGAAAGCATCAAAGAGGAAAAGAGATCGTCTTGAACTGGTATGCATTCTTTATAACCTTGATTGTTTTAAGTTGAAATCTTTTAAATTTCTTTGTGATGTCCCCTTGTTAAAATTCTTCTTCCATTTCTTGCAAAGGATAAATGTGGTTACGATGATCCTTCTCACGTGGATTTTTCTCGAGGTAAAGGAGTTCAGTTTCCATTTGCTGTCTCCGACCGTGTTATAATCAAGGTAACAAGACTACCCCTTTTACATAGGTCAGTCCATTCCACTTTTCAAAACCTACTCTCAAGGAATCTGTCTCAGGGAAACAAGAGGACGCCGCATCGGTTTGTGGGACGTATGGCAGTTGTAACAACACAATGCTTAAATGGATGGTCAGTTCTTTTGGCAGAATTATGAGAATTATTTTCTAATTTATCGTATTGTCTTCTTGTTTAATGGAATTTCTAGGGGTAAGATTTATTCTTTTTGGTCTTTTGGTTAACATGCCAGTTATTAGCAAGATTTCTTAATATGATTAATTTTCAGATTCACCTTATTACTATAATTATCACCATCGATTCTTGCTTGTTCTGTAATATATATAAAAATGATATTACTTGTTCTTCGGGACAAGGAAGAGGGGAGGAGGGAGAAAGAGAGAAAGGTCTAAATGGTGTGGTCGGGGTGAAAATATGTTGGATATTGTCGGACCGAGCTGGATCTATATCCAAGTTTGGCCTGATAGGGAGCCGAATATGCTTATCCAGCTAGAACCTGGATCCCAATCCTATTCAAATACACTTAATTGAAAACAGATATGGGTTGAGGTACTATCCGGAATCAAGATATCCGCATCTGCAATATTTTGATAAATAGATTAGCTGTACTATAATTCATACGTTTTTCATGCTTTTTGCTAAATTTTCTATCCGGATGGATATTTATGAGTTCCATGTCAAATTTGGATATATCCTGTATCTAATACACTTGTAAATTGACTTTGTTACCACAAAAATTATACTAAGAAGGTATCCTCCATTAACAGGTACGTCGTGAAGACATTGGACAATGCAGAGAGTGTCAAGTTGCAGTATCGATCTCTAGCAAAGGTTTCAGACGATCAGGCCTCCAATATCATCCCAAATAAAACCCACAACCCGAACTGGTTGTAAGACCATCTTCTTGTGCAACGAAAGCAAAAGTCGGATCTATGTTGCTGAGAGAACACATTCACTTTTTGAACAATATTTATGAGTTAGTTTTTGAGACACTTAGCAAAGTCGTCTTCTGCTGGAGGATCAAAGGCCACCCGAAGCCTGGAAATCCACTACTTTGTGTATCGGAACGATCTCACAAGCTCTTGTATAAAGTTCATCCAACTGATCAAAAGAAAAGAATGTACAATAGGGTGTTTATAGCCTATTGGCCTGATTCAGCAAACTTTTTGTAGCATACCATATTGAAGTGCTAACAGGCTAGACCGATTTTTATATTATTGTTTTTGGAACATCTTTGTTGACTGTTTTATACCTCTTGATGTGAAGTTTACCGTCTTTTTTTTTCTATCTTTTTTTTTTCTTTTTCCGGAGGACGATATTGACAGAGTAGTAATTATCGATAAAACATGTGAATTGAACTTGGTCGGTGTTCACATGGTCTACTCGTCCATATTCAACATACTTGATTTGTCGATAACGGTTACAGCTCTGTTAATACCATTGGCCCATCTTTTTCCGCCGTCCACGTTGATTGTAACAAAGTTGGAATTGTTGTTCTCTGAGCATGTATACTAAACTAGAAACTATTTGCATAGTAGATTTAATCAGATTGCCTCAGTTTTTGGTCTAATGAAGCATGCTGTGCTTGTTCTACGCTTGTCGTCGAGCTTTGGTTCCGTTGGTTTGCATGTTTGGGTTTTGGCGTACAAAACCGCACTTTCGCATTATCTTTTGATTTGTTGGTGAGAGAGCTGTACCTTCAGGTGAGTATATATTTGTCGATCCTTTTGGTAGCAGTTCTTTTTCTTCTTTTTTTTTTTTTTTTTTTTGGTCTCTTCTTCAGCTTCTTGTTTCCTCTTTAAGGTTTCCCTTCGGCTTTGAGGATCTTCTTTAGCAGGTAATTTTGTTGGCCATATTTGCAGATAATTTTTTTCACTTATTCAAGGATTTAATACTAATGTTTTAACTTTGGTGTTTGAAAGAACTACTTAAGAGTGTAGCACCTTGTGTCTCTCTCATTATTGAGACAAAGTTTAAAGTGAGCTCCTAACTATTGCATGTCTTGTAAAAACACTCTAATTATAGAACTCCATGCCATCTTAGTTAACAAAATTTTTACAATAAATTGGAGCAAAATTCATGAAGCAAAAAATGTCACACATAAGGCGCCTTTGGTATTGAGAGCTGTCTAACACTATTAGGCAAAAAGAAATTAAAGCGAAAGCATATAAAGATATACTTTTTAATTTTCGGTAGGATCACAGAAAACATATCTTATTATACTTTTTTCTACTATAATAATAAAATCTTTACGGAGTCTTATTGGCTTTGATTATTTATTAATCACCTCATCATTTCCACCACATAATTAAACTCCACACACACATGACACAACACAGATAACTAGAAAATAAACCAACATTTATAAAAAAACTAAATTAGAAGTAAAAACCCTCAAGTGAGACAATTAAAAAGAAATTAAAGGCCTCTAATTACCTCTTTATTATCCACAGAAACTCTCGGAATTCAAAAAGTTCAACTCACCCAACATGACCAAAAGAAACAAGACAAAAACAAATCAAAACACCAAAACCACATGATCACACAATAATGAACCCCCCATGCATATCATCCACCTCCCCCTCTCCTTTTTTCTCATCTTGATCTGCAGAATACGGCAGTATAACCCCCTCTCTCTGGGCCCTGACCATCTCCTTCAGCTGCTTCTCGCCGACGCCGAACGCGGCCGCGAGCTCCGGCCCGCGCATGCTGCGGAGCACCGAGTTGGCGCCGACGAGGAACTGCGGGCGGTTCCTGCGGGCCGAGGTGGTGAAGCCGAAGAACTCCAGGGGGCCGCCGCCGCGCGACGCCGCCTGGCAGAAGGGGAAGTAGCGCGGGACCCAGAAGACGTCGCCCTCCGCCACCGCCGCGCTCATCGCCGCCGAGCCGTTGGGGAACACCACCTGGACCGTGCCGGAGCCGCGGAGCACGACGCCGTACTCGGTGGCCCGGGGGTTCAGGTGAGGAGCCATCATCGAGCCCTGCTTTGCATTCATGCATGGTAGTTAAGTTAGTTAGTTTGGTTTGGCACTACTACTCTTAATGCATGGTAGTTTAGTTAGTTAGCTTAATGTCACGGCCATAACGTTTTTACTCGCAAAGTCCGTTCGACGCCTATCTTTCTCCATAAAAATGGACAAGTTTTGCTTTCTGTTGCTAGCTCGGACCTTCGCCGCACGGATTTTACAAGCAAAAACGTTAAGGCCGTGAAAATTAAGCTACTACTTTGGCACTGCTTTGACATTAATAGAGAGGGCAAAATGATCAAATCATCCTTATTTTTTATATATAAAAAAAAAATTAATATAATTTTGTCATTTTGAAGGCCATTTTCGGTATAAATTATAAAAAATTGACAGAATAGTAATGGAACCCTGACAGAGGGAGGCTAAATACAACAACTTGAAAGGTTGAAGGGGTAAAATATAGATTTTTGAAACTCGGGGAGAAAAAATAAAAAAACGGATATTTATAAAAGAGTGTTCTATAATTTAGCCAAAAAATAAATAATATATAAGTAATGGTGCACTCACTGCGGTGAGATTAACAAGGTAAACGCCAACTCCCGTGTGCTTGAGAGGTGCGTAGTCGTGCTCATCAATGGCGATGCTCCACCCATACGAGTTCTCGTAGCTGGGCTTCTCCGCATAGAGGTTGTACGCGTGCGGCGCTCGCACGCGCTCCCTCTCCGTCTCCTTCGCTCGGTCGCCGCCGCCGAGCATCTTCCTCCATGAAAATGCAGTTCCATCTTCGTCCTCGCCATCGTCGCTATTGTCGTCGTCGTCGTCGTCGTCGTCGTCGTCGATGTATGATTTCTTTGATTGGTCCATTTGTTCACTGTTCATGTAGATGATGGGGCCGCTTCTTTGGCTCCTCATGAGCATGGCTAGTTCTTCTGAGGAGATCTACGTACACATGCAAACATTGTAAATAAATAAGGCTAAAATTACAAAAAATCTTTCTATAAATATCTCTTTTTTATTTTTTTTCTTCCCGACTTTTAAAAATCTATATTTTACCCTCTTAAAATTTTAAAAATATTTTCAGGAAATACAGCGTTAATGGAGAGGACAAAATGACCAAACTACCCTTACTTCTTTTATAAAAATTTTTTAATATATTTCTGTCATTTTGAAAGATATTTTCGATATAAATTTTAAGAAATGGACGGAATAGTGTGATGGAATCCTGACGGAGGGGGACTAAATGTAACGACTTGAATGTTGAGAGGGTAAAATGTAGGTTTTTGAAAATTAGAAAGGAAAAATAAAAATCAGGTATTTATAAGAAAGTTATCTATAATTTAACCAATAAATAAATATATAGGTTACTTAACTTTAACTTTTGTAAATAATCTTAACTTATTTTTAATTTAATTTTTTTTTTCTTGTAACAGCTGAAACAGTTGAATTATTTTCGGGCATGGCAGCTGAATCAACCGTCACAATATTAATTAATTACTACGCAATCTATTTTATATATACAATTAATTTTAATTGTAACAAACGTTAAAATTAATCTGAACTTTGTGATTAATTACCCATTTTATTAGTAAAAAAAATTCTTACATTAAAAGCAGCTGTGAGAGTACTGGTATCAAAACCAGCAAGCACAGATGTTGGGTATCTTCCTCCTCCAACGAAGAACGACTGCACAAATTAAAATTAATATCATAAACATATCTCTCTTATATACAAAATGGTGTTTAATTAATTAAAAAGTATATTAATTAGAGTAATTAATGAATTATTAATTACCTCATAAGGCCCATGTCCAATGCTCTCTGAGGTGTCGATGCTACAAATTACGTGCAATTTTTGACCATCTCCTGCGTTGACTACGTAGAAAGCCGAGCCAGCTGAGATCACATTGACATCACCCTTCTTGAGGTGCTTCTCCACCATTTTGTCCTTGTGTATCCACCCTACCTTTGCCTCACCTTAATTTTTTAAATTTGCATAGTAATTAATTTTGTGAGAATAATACATATATAAAAGTTTAACACATTTGACTAAGTTCATTATTTTAGAAATTTAGAATCTGTTTGACCGCTCTTTCCCTTATGCTTTCAATAGCAACAATCTCTAAAAAGCGTTTAGTAAATAGAAAAAGAAAGTTAAGGTAGAGTTTCTGTTACGGGAATATATTAATATAATGCTTCTGCTAATAACACTACTGAGATATCACTTCATCAAACAGCAATATATCTTACAATAAAGACGAGATATAAGAGTTTTGATAATGTAAAGGTGTATAATAGGGATTGAATCCACGACCTCAGTAATATAGTCATCCCAAATAACCCGTGAATAGGGAGAGAACTGCGTACCACTTTTGACGAAGAGTATGAGGTTGGAATCAATGTATTGAGGGATGAAGAGGGTGTTGGGCTCCATGGAGATGAAGCCAATGTGCATGGGGTTGGGGTCACCCTTCCACCGGAATCCCGACACCACCCGCACCTCACCGCCCGCCGTCTCCACCACCTTCTTCGCCTTCCCCAGCACGAAGAGCCCCCTCCTCCCCACTTCTCCCTCATCGCCGCCTCTCTCCTTAGCCACTTCTTCATCTTGAAGCTCCTCTACGTATCCCTTCACTTCCACAAAACACAAAGAAGCGAGAAGAAGAAGAAGCACCACTAGAAGCTTTAGAGCTTTGTTCACTTCTCCCATGGTTAACTTCTATATATATATATATTCTCTTCTTTTGTTATATGTTTCTACGTACTCTCTCTCTCTTTCTATTGAGTTTATGGGTTTGTGTATTGTGTGTAGTGGAGAGTGTGGAGGGGGAGGGGTTTAAGAAGGGGGATGAGGGAGAATGAGAGGGTGACACGTGTACCTTAAGGATCGGGACGTTAGGGTTTACGTGCATGTGGACTCGGCCAACGTTGACTATTTCAGCTCACAGTGAAAGGTTAGGATATCAATAGAAGGCTTTTGGGTTGGGCCCGGCCCAATTTAATTACTGGGCCTGGCCCAACTCAAAGAATACATGTATTTTTTGTTTTTTCTTAAGGTGATACTGTATATAGATTACTGCACACCATGAATTCTTTAGGAAACAAAATTTATATTACCAGCGAAATTAGGGTTTTCAAACTCTCTTTTTGTTTAGATGAACATACGGAGTTTCAAACCTCTGGCTCGATGAATAACAACTCGGATAACAATCACTATGCTGTGTTACTAAATGTATATTGAATTAATCAACCACATTTCTCCTTGTATTTTAATGAGAAAATAATAGTCGCATTGCCGCTGAAGAATCTCTCATGTATTCTTGTGGCTGCATAAAATATTTGTTATGTAATTTCACATTATGTATGTGAAATTTTGACCAAGTTTAATGCACACATTCTCTCCTTAATATTAGTGCTCATAGAGAACATTTACAGTGGCTGGTTTTTTTTTTAAAACAAAATTATTAGTGCAAAAGGAGGCATTTTTATTGTGGATTTGGTCCATGGCCCGAGGATTTCCTCCAAGATGAGATTTTTTAACTCTTTTTTTTATTGGGTATTTGCAATTTAACTCCAATTTTGTGAACTTTTTCTCCATTTTTTGATGAATTTTAGGTATAAATCTGTTTGTGTAGTAGGTTAAGCTTGTTTACCAATCTTATTTGGTGTGTTCATGCTTACTTAGATGTTAAGAGTCGTTGTTAAATTTCAATAAAGTACCAAAAATATGGTAACTCAAAATTAGATTTCTTTTTTAAAAAAAAGAAACAAAAAAACACATCTAGAGATTCAGAAAATGAAGAATAAATAGAGATTGGCATTTAGAATTCTAAATGTATCCATTCACAGTCAAAAGGCTTACACTCTTCATTTATCTACAGATTCTAAACCCACCCCTTTTTAACTCTTTTACTGAAGGGTTGGTGCATAAGTGATCATACATCATATCTTATACTTTATATATACGCTAAATCGCGACACTTAAAACGCCAAAAGAAAGAGGAGAAACAAAGAAACAAAATAATAAGGAATAACTAAAAATCATATGAACAATCAAAACCCTTCAACCCCGGGCCTCGGCAGAACAGAAGAAGCGGATTTTCTAGCAGTTGTTGCTACCCTAGTCTCGTCCAACGTAATCGTCGAAGAACAAGTCCGAGGGGGGAGCGGCACGGAAGTCGACGCTCTGGGCGAGAGCGAAATCAGTGCCTTCGACGGGGGCGAGGGCGAAAAGTTCGAAGCTTGCGGCGCAACGATCCCATTGAGGCTCGGAGATTTCAGCATCACTTTTCCCTGGACAGCAGAAGGCTCCTGAAGCGGGTACCGGCACGGGTACTTCATGTCCTGCACGTTCGTCAACGCATCGACGACGGCTCTCATCGTGGGCCTCTCGGAGGGGTCCTTCTGAAGGCATTTCACGGCTAAGTCGGCCACGGTGCGAGCGGCCTTCGGCGGGAACCGGCCTTTGATGCGGGAATCCATTATAAGGGAGAGGCGGCAGTCGTCGGTTAGGAAAGGACGCGTCCACTTGACGATGTTCCGTTCTTCTTTCGGGCAGCGGGGGTCGAGGTTCTTCCTCCCGGTAAGTAATTCGAGAAGGACGATACCGAAGCTCCAGACGTTGCTCTTGGGCGTTAGCAAGCCTTTCTCCAATGTCTCCACGGACAGGTTCGCTGTAGCCTGAGAAACAAAATAGTATTCTTGTGAGCGTTTTTAATGAGTTATTTTGAAATGGCGAACAAAAAGAGTGTATAAAGCCGCATTCAGTTTAAATTAAAATGAAGCCAATAAGAATCCCAACAAAGCATTGCATCAGGAATCTACAGTGATAAAGTCTTTATCATGATCATCCAAAAGAAAACACTTACTGTGGATGTATTTGAGATATCTGCCGCAGTATCGCAGCTCGCAAAACCATATCCCGACAGCTTTGCACTGAAATCCTTATCAATTTGTATATTTGAAGTTGAGAACTGGTTGTACATGGCCTGTTGAAAATAACGGAGAGATATTAAGGAAAAGAATTATCGGATAAAGAATCTCGGTAGCATAAAGACGCATAACGAGGAAAGTATAACACTAATGGGGTTATATATCAACCATCGGCGAATATATAACTCTACAAAATCTGAATCTTCGTGTATGCCCCTTGAAAACTTGATTTCTTACAAATATTGACCCATGCACAAATGAAAATGCTCCTATTTAAAAATTTTGTTGGCATCCATAAAAAAAAGGTTCCCTTTATGAACTAGATGATTATCAAGGAATCAATGAATAAGTTCATTAATACCTGAAAAGGCCCTTCCTCGTGCAAGAATGCTAGTCCACGTGCGGCACAGAGAGCAACTTTCATCCTCGTAGCCCAGTCAATCGATGGGCCATCGGATCTGCCATAAATTAGCCTATCCAAGCTACCATGGTAGAGCCTCTCGTAAACCAACATCCGTTCATTTGAACCCTCCTGTGCATGAAATCCGAGCAATTTACATAGATTTGGATGCTGCAGTGACGCGAGCTTATTCACCCCCTTCACAAATTCCTTCAAACCCTGTAAAAGATACAGATCTTAAATTTCAATAAACATCGAGTTCGCTAACATGGCACTTTTTTTTTTAGGTTCCAATATTAAACCAAACAAGCTTCAGGGACTAAACAATTAAATTTGAAACTTTGACGACCTAAATAATGTGACAAACGAACTATAGAATATGCTTATGATTAGCCTAATATTTAGTGTATTAAACCAAATTAAAACATATATTCAGCAAGTAGCATTTGTTTAATCTCATATTAATCTACATGGAGGACAATCAAGCATCGGGATCAATTAACATCATCACATGCTGAATCTCTCATTTTTCTGCACCATAGGGTAATTAAAAATAGCCATTAAACTACAAAAATAAGCAACAATACCTGAGAGGACGGAAGTAATCGAGTAACTGTAGCTTCGACTTTCTTGGAGCCAACAGTGTCATCTCCGAAAGTCGCCTTATACACAGTTGTCATTATGCCTTCTGATACGCATCGATCGCTGGAAAAATGCTGGCAAGCAGAAGAGACCTCTTCATAAGAGAAGTTCCGAAGCCCGCTCCCCCCCAAGGGTGGCAATGGTAGCGGACCGGAAGTGACAATAGGCCCACTAAAGTTGCTGCTGGATTTGAAGCTCCCGAAATTCTTCAAAACAGATGTATCTTCCTGAGATGGACGAGGCAGAGGCAAAGGATTTGAAAACCTATGTTCCTTTACCGCCCCCCCTCCTTTGCCCCTGTTCTCTTCTTGATCATCGATTTCAATTGTTACCAGAGCATCTTGATCAATAAGGCTCGAAGGAGCGGATAATGCCCGCTCTCTGCTGTTAGATATTTTATTAGCTGGTTGTGAGATTTTCGTCCTATTTCTGAAGCTAGGAGGGGCAGACTGCAAGGATGGTCCGCTTGATTCGGGTTCAGGGAGTCTCGATGCAGTGCTTTCAGTCACGGTGATGGGTTTCTTGTTTACTACATGCATGTTTCTCTTCTTCTTCGATTTCAAGACAGTAAAACAGCCCATCTTGTAAAGAATCAAACAGCCCTGCGTAGAAAATGACAATTTGAGAATGAAGTGCAATTTAAGCGAGGCTAAAGGAGAGTGTGTAAAAGTATTAAGTAAGATTAGGTTATAATATATTGTCGATAATGACAACAAAACTGTGACGAATTTCATCTGCTGAGGTCAAAAGTGTTCTAGCTTAGAATACACAGCGCCTATATAGCTTCTTTTTTTTTCTGTAGTAGTCTGGAGGTTTTGCTTTAGTGGAAATCTAAAATGAGATTTTGGGCCCCAGGCTCCATTTTGAAGCTTCCGCTTCTGCTTCTGCTGCAGTAGCGAAGGAGATTTGATTGAATATTCTATTAGTGCTTCTTCAAACAGCCTTTACTCGACAACACTTTTGCAGAAGCTCCAACTGGACCAAACCGGCTCGTGCCGCAATTTCCACTAAGAAGCAAGAGCACTCTATTAAGAGTGGACAAATCTAACGCGAGCCTAATCGTAAGTGTATAAATAACCTTTAATCCAGATAAATCGGTATCCAAGCATTTAAATTCATCGATGCCAGTATTGGTGTCATCTTCTTTGTCGCACATAAGCTAATCTAAATAACTATAGTTAATGCTAAACCAACTAAAGCAAACTTCTCTTTAGCTTAAATTCAAACATGGTTTATGGTCCCGATAAGCCACGAGTTAACTACAAATTAGAGAAGGATGGATCAGGCAACTCAGAAACCCAAAAAGAAGGATCGGGCATCGCCTGCAATTGATGAACAAGTTGAACTAGTTTAATCTAATCTTCAGCAGCAAAAATTTCTCTTTGTCTGATTCCTTTGACTACCGTAGTAGAAACTTTGGATCTGAGTTGAACCTTGTAAAAGCTTACATTGAATTTTCTACAAACTTAATAAAGTCAATGTCTCTATCCATGGATCCTTGGAACAAGTCCTCTAAAAGAGGCTTAATTAAAACTACATATCACAAACTATATCTTGTGTCCGAATCTGACATAGATTTCGATAATCAACCAGAAATAAACTAAAATGGAAAAAATTAAACCACAAATTCCAAAAAAAAGTGTCATTTTGGCGTAATTTTGCTTAATTACTGGCATCTACAGATCCTAATGAGGTAATAAATTAAACATACGTACGATACCCATAAGTTTACAGATCAATAACATAATCGCTTTACTAATTTTACAGTAATTAAACAGTACTAACTATGGATAAAAAAAAAAACTTAAAATCGAAATACGTAGAAGCAAAATTAAATTTGGGATTTTGATGCACTAACAATTCATGTAATTACAAAAAGACACAAAAGGAAACATGAACACACCAAATAAAATTGGTAAAAAAAAAAAAGGCAAAATCTACACAAATTGCTTGGGGGCAAGTTAGGTTTTCTCTGGATTCAGGGCCAAAAAACCAATTCACACCCAAAACTCATCAAATTCGACAAAAATTTCACAAAATTGGAGCTCAAATGCAAACACCCAACCAAAAAAAGGGTAAAAATCTCACCTAGGAGGAAACCCTCCGGCCCCGGCACCTCCCTTCACCAAATCCGCAACAAAAATGCCTCCTTTTGCGCAAAAAAACACACACAAAATGTGAATCGAGAGAGAGATAGAGGAGGAGGAGGAGAACAAAAGGATGGGTTTTTTGAAGAAATTAAAGAAAAAATTAGAGAAAAATATAAGGGGAAATGGGGATAGAGAGAGAAAGAGAGAGAAAAGTATTTAGAGAGAGAGAGAGAGAGAGAGAGAGGAGAGAGAAGGGCACTGGTCAAAGCCAGAGATATTGCGAAAGCAACTACGAGGCGGCTTTTTATATTCTCACCCCTCCCATTTCTCCCGACTTGTAAACGGCCCCCCCATTTGGATTTTATTTCTAAATTGCCCCTCGGATGGTTCCAACACTATTAATTCTCTTTTTTTTAATTTTAAAAAGCTAAATTAAATTACAGAAAACTCTTATGTAAATATCTCTTTTTTTATTTTTTCTTTCAGACTTTTAAAAAATCTATATTTTGCTTTCTTAAAATTCTAAAAATATTTTTAGGATGTACGGCATTAATAAGGAGGGCAAAATGACCAAATTACCCTTACTTCTTCTATAATAAAATTATAAGAAATATACAGAATAATAATGAAATCTTAACGGAGGGGGCTAAATGCAACAACTTGAAATGCTGAGGGGGTAAAATATAAATTTTTGAAAGTTAGGAAGGAAAAATAAAAAAGCGGATATTTATTAGGAATTTTTGTAATTTAGCCACTTAAAAATTTTATTTCTTTTTTTAGTTGAAAAAAATATATCAAAACTACCCAGAAATTTGAGCTAATGACAAAATTGCCATCCATCTTTTTTTTTTAGTTATTAATATATAAAATCGGATAATTTTAAGGAAAATATTATGCAGTTTCGAGAGCAACGCACAAATCTGATTCTCCATCCAAAGTTTAGTTTTATTTTTGTTAGAAACGGTTATCAGATAATAAACCTGTTTACCTGCTTTTTATAAAACAAAAATTGCTTTTCTCCGTAAATATTTAGAATAGAAACTAGATTGGAAAATTGGACACAAATTTTATTTTTGTGCAAATATTTCATATAAGTTTGATGGTATTAAATGCGCAATAATTTGGCACTAACCTCTTGTTAATGGAACACTAAATAGGTTCCATGTGACAATTAATGGTCAATTCCTAACCTAATGAATTGTCTTAGTAAACTAAAGTGGACATTTCTACAAGTGATTTAATCAGCATGAGAATTTTAAATTTTGTTTTTGAATTGTTTATTCCGTTAAATGCGGAGAACTCTCCACATTAATTTTTTAAAAATATTTTTTTTAAATATTTTTCCAACTGCAACTTTGAAAGCTTAAACTTAATCAACATATCAAAGTTTGACTAATAGTATATTCACCTTAGATTCTCTTCTACAAAGACCATTCATTGTTTTGTTTTTTTCCCCCTCTTTTCCTCTATGTTCTAGTAAATATCTCGAAATTCTTATTAAATTTATAAGTCTTTGATTTTAAAATTTTTGTAAATTTAGGTTCATTATTTAGCATAAATGAAAAGAGATGAACATGAATAATAAACTCATAAAAAAAAAGATAAAAATGTACACACCTTATCTCACTGTAGCTGTGCTTTAAAAATTTTAATCTTGCTAGGTAACCTTATTTTGTTATCTCTAAAAAAGTTCTAAGAAATTTTATAATTTTTATTTTGTCAATTTGCATAACATTTTATTGCAGTATAAGAATTGGGCCAAAAAAGTCAAAAGTATCATGCAAAAAATAATAAAATTAAAATTTTAAAAAATTAGATATGGTTCAAGTTTAGTCCATACATTTTTACTAAAAAAAATATATATTTCAGTTTTCCGCACCAGATGTAACGCACTTTTTACTTTACCATCCTGAAGTTTAAAATTAAATATTTAAATATTATATAGTTTTAATCTTTTTTCACTATAAGAATCTATTATTAGTCAATGTAACAAAACAATACGTTTTGCAAATCACAAGACAGTACAATATAATATTTTAACATTCTATTACTTATATTTTATCACTCTATGGGTTTTAAAATTTATCACTGAACTATATTATTTAACAGTAAATTTCTAAGTGCAACTTGCGAAGAGATGTTTGGTCTCTTTAAAACTATCCCAGAAAACAATTTTTTACTGAAAAATACTTTTCCGTCTGTTTGGTTCTTAAGAAATTTTTTTTTCAGATTTTATAGAAAGTAGTATTTTCATATTTCGAAATTTTTATCCAAAAAAAGGTTAACAATATTTTTTTATAATTTTTTTAAATACTAATTTTCTAAATTTACCCAGAAAAAAGAAAAACTATCAGTGGTAGTAGGAGGGGAGGGGCACGTTGGTAAATAAGTGGAAAAAGAAGGGCATAAGGAATATGCGTCGTATTATATTTGATGGGGTGATGATGTGACAACCCAGTCAAAGACGGGATTAAAAAAATTAAAAAAAATATATTATTTTTCCAAATAGTTTAGGTGTAGTCAAAGGACGCGAAGGAAACGAGGGGGCTTTGACCGAAGGCTCACCGTCCGATCGTAGCACGGAGGCGGAATCAACGGTTGTGATCGCGATGAGCTCGCTGTCGGAGGTGGGCCCCACCCGGGTCAAGGCTTTGAAGGAGCGGTGCGAGTTGTGTCTCACGTTTAATGAGAGGGAATCATTGGGTGCACCGGGCGTATCCGTACAGCCCGTGCACCGCACTAAGTGTTTCAAATTAATGTATAAATAAATAAAAGCTAAATATAATTTACAAAATGTAAAAATACTATATTAAAAAATTGTATAAATAAACATTTCTAATTTTTTTTAGAATAAATTACTTAGCCATCGAATAGTAGTTTTAAAATTTATCGGTACAAAAAAAAGAAAGAAAAAATGTTTAATTTATGGGAAAAAATTAGTGTTTAAATTAGTATTTTTTGATATATATATATATATATAAATTTTGTGAATATCGTAAGATATATTTAAATAATTATATGTTAATTGTGAGATATACATTGTGTGTGTATTTATAAACCAGGTGCAGGGAATAATATTAATTTATTGGGGAGAGGAGCGCCACACATTAATTGTGTCCCCATGAATCATGATTAGACCAATCTAAGTTGGTTGGATCCCGGCACGCATCTCAAATCGGTTCATCTGGAATCGATCGCGGCCGTTCGATGTCGATCAGTCGGTGTGCAGAGCATGTGTTGCACTATATACAAAGCGTAGCGTGTGGAACGTTCATAGTCGAGGGGTGGAATTAATTAAGATAATAATAATAATAATTGTGTGGAAGGGATTAGGATGATTTGTCTCTTCAATTGGTCATAAAAAGAAAGTAATTAAACTCGTTTTCACACTTTTAATGTACAATGCATTTGTTATTACTAGTCAAAAACCATATGTTTTAGTCATGGGAAAATAAGACATGGATAATTTGATGAGAAAATTAAGGAGGAAGCATCTGTTGTTATACACAGATGTATACCGACATGAGAGGTGACAAAAAGAGACAACATGATTGATGGCTTAAATGAGCCAGCATTCTGCTCTGTGACAAGAGGCCAGGTCAAGTCGAGTCACGTTCGAAATGGCGGGAGGCCAGGTTGAGCCGAGTCATGTTCGAAGTGACATGAGGCTGGTTAGGCCGAGTCACAATCGGAACCCGTGGGTGCTATATCTGTACGTTTTAAGTGAATTGGTTGCATATTTCTAGCAGCTCGGGCCTTTGGGATTGATGATTAGCGCCAATGATCTGACAAAGATAATTGAGAGGAGCGAGCTTCACCACTGCGGTGGCTCGTACTTATTCGGACGGAGCGAGCTTAATCACTACGGTGGCTCGTATTTATATATTTTTGGCGAATCAATTGAGTTTATAAACTTATTGTAAAAAGTGTTTGTAGGCATATATTTGTTGGATCGTCAGCGTTAATCACAATAAAAGTTCGAGCTGTTGGAAAGTGGGACAACCAATTCACTAAAAGCGCACAAACACATAATACCCACGGAGTTTGACTGTGATTCAGCCCAATCCGACCTCTGCCACCAGACAAAACACTGATCCTTTTAAGCCAATAATATTTTTAAACTATATGATATGAGTTCAGAATTTGTGTTCTTTCTTTTCAATTTTGAATATTTTGTTAAACTTTCTAAATATTTGCTTAATTAGTAGTGTGTAAAGGTAAAAAGGAAATTGTTTATTAATTTGCTATATGCTTTAATGATGCCTTATGATTATGATTGTTATAGTGCGGATAATGTAGATGACTACTACTGATAAAGACAACTCATCGTTTTCTACAAGTTTTATTAATTTTATTACAAAATTAGTTCCTATTTGACTCAGTTTCCTGATTATTTTTTTTAATATTTCCAAAAACAAGCTTCTAGAACCCCGGGAAAAAAAAATAAACGCCCGAATTCAAATTTTCACACTATTATGGGCTTTTTCAAATTGCTTTTCTCAAATAGCATTATTATATAAGCTTAATTTATGCCTGTTACAATAAATACGGAAAAGATCTAATTTAGTAAGCGCAAAAATATTTTCATTATTTACATGGTTCAGCTATTGACTTATTTTTACATGTGAACGTAAAACGAAATCTTTCATTATAATCAAAATAGTGTACAAAAAAATATCTCTCTCACAAAATCTTAGCCCCATAGTACATCACATACTCTCTCTCTTATCTGCCGCTCTTGTTCATAGAATAAAAAGTATATTTACAATAATGACTAAAATTCAATAAGAATAGGTATAATCTTTACTTAATTTAATCAATTGATCAACATAATAAGATTAGAGAATCTTACCGTTTTAAAATTTGAGATACATCTAACAATGTCAAACAAATTTTTATCTTACTATTGGATCTAACAATTATATTTAAATTTTAAGACCTTTAAATTTGGATATTAGAGTAGTTGTCTGATCAAGAACTAAATTAAAAAATCACCAACATTCATATAAATACTTATATATTATTTTGCTAATGATAATTTTATTTTTGCAGTATGTATAATAAACCTTGTTCTGTGCAACACTTTCTCATCGCATAAAGAGGTGTTTGGTTTCTCGAAAAATTGAAAAAACTATCTTTTATTTTTTTTAAAAAAGTTTTTTTTTTTCAAAAAATACATCTTTTTCATAATTTTTATTTTTTAGCTGAAAAAATATTTTAACTATTTTTTGAAAACTTTTTTGGAAAATGAAAGACCCCTGTGGAGTTGGGCACATCATCACTACACCCATGTGTTGTTGTGTGTCCTTGGAAACAATGATTCCATTTTCTTGAATAATAATAATAATAATAATAATAATAATAATAAATAATGTGGGGTATACATTGTTTCCACTAGTAGAAGTTTCTTGTTGGTTTTACTTCATTGTCACATAAATGAAATGAGGACTTTATTAATTAAGAATATTTATTTTATTTAGTTTTACTAATAATTTATGTGAATTGATGAGGATATATTCCTAAAAGCACTTCCTTTTTAAGTCAATGGAACAGCTAGTAAGTATATAGCTTGTGTTACTAGTTAAGAATGAATATATATTCGCGGTCCCACGAACACGGTTGATTACTTACAACTCTTTATTCTCGAAGGATTTGTTAGTGCGTTATTCGCGTAAAAGAAGTTAGGGTAAACTACACTTTTGCTTTTCAAACTATGAGGCGCGTGACACGTTGATTCTGAAGCCTTAATTTATTATAATTTATGGCTCAAAATTTATAAATTGTCACAATTAAGTCCCACAATTCAATTTAGTTGGCTGCATGTTTAATGAACCGCTGTTGTGGCAGTGCAATACTGCTACATCACTTCCATATTAGCGATGTATCAATATTTAGTCAATTAAATTGAGTTGTGGGACTTGACTGCAACAATTCAGAAAATTTGAGACATAAATTATAATAAATTAAAGTTTGCGAACCAAAGTGTCATGCACCTTATAGTTTGAGAACCAAAAGTGCAATTTATGTAAAGAGGTTTATATTCATATTTGTGTGTGCGTATGTACATACATAAATACATATGTAAATATACACATACATACTTTATTATTTTATAATTGGAATGATAAGTTTGTTACTAACTTACCATTTACTTAGATTAGGAGATTGTTAGGAACTTATATATTTTTATTAATGGATTACTCGTGAGCTCTAAATACGATAAAATTTTTTGTTAGTTGAAACTTTTTGATGATTTAACTACTTCACCAACAACTTTTATAACTTTTCAATTTGAGTTGTACGGCAATGAAATGAAAATCGGTGAGATTTTCAACTGACCTCGGGCGTTTTTTGGTAAAAATGAACTACGTACACCCCAGTGAATTCAGCAAGATCCGTCCATACGGCAGAGCTCGACTACACGCTTGTCATGAGTAAAACTATGAGACGGGCTTGCACGTGCAAGCCGTGTAAGCCACATGGAAGTCGAGCTCTGCGATTTCGCCCAAATACCGACGAACTCCGGTTACTGAAACTCGGCCACTTTGACACGGAACTTGATCAAAACAAACGCATCCTAAGCCTTTTCTTGCAAAAGCAAAAAAAAGTTACAACTTATTATTATTATTATTATTTTACTTCTTTAAAACTTAAATGGCCTCAACATTTGATAAGTTTTTAATTGTTAGAAATAAAGAATTTGGAAGTAAATGAGTTAGGAGAATCCAAATAATTTGATAACTGGTGTATATGAGTGCATTAATTTCATCTAATTAATGCCCAACTACTACAATTCCTTTTATTAGATCATTAATTAATGAAAAAAGTGAGATCAAGGGTGGGGGGAGTAAGTCATGAAACTGATGACAAATTTCTAAGTACAAATTTGAAAATATGACACCTATGAGTTGGACTTGGACTAAACTTTGAATCAAAATTAGAATCTTTTTCTTGTTTTGGGATCTTTTTATGGTACGATGCCAAGAAATTTGGCTACTAATTTACGGCACTTTGCTAATTTTCTTTTCAAACGGGCGGCTATGCGTAAAAATGTCTTGGCCCCATTTTTTTTCTCAATAATAATCATTCTCTATATTATCTGTAGAGTACGTCTTCTGTGCTTTCCAAAGTATGAAGTGTTGGTTATTTATTATTGGACTAAAATAGGTTCAACTTCCTGCCCCGTGACAATAGGCCCAGGAGACAAATAAGTTGAGTTGGGTGAGCCTAATAAGTTGAGTGGGGGTGTGATCCACAAGAGACCCAACGGCAAGAGGCCCAACAATAGACCCAACGTTCAGGTAGGTTGAGTCAGGTCGAAGCCCGCGAGCACTATGGCTGAGCCCTTAAGTGCGATGGGTGCGCCCTTCCTATAAGCACGTGCTTTTGGGATAGTTGGTTAGCGCTTACGATCCACATGAAGGTCTCGTATTTCTAAGTTATTTGTGATGATGGAACATTAAACTCGATGATCAGCTTCGTTAGGTATAAAATTTCATATTTTTTCGATATTATTTGCCAAGTAATCAAAGGATTAATGGCCGATATGACACTTTTGTAAGTTCAACGGCGTCGAGCAATTCAAATTAAGTTAAATTTTAATAAAAAAATTATACTTACCATCGAGAGAAAAATTAATACTTTCGATTTGAAATTTAAGTCCTCTATCATTTTTTTTATGAGATTTTTATTTTCAGTCGTTCATTTTAAGACTACTCGTTCATTGAAAAAATAAAATTATAAAATTATAAAATTTAGTTTTTAGATAGTTCCAATACAGTAGACCATGTTTAATTGAGTCGATCGTCACATCGGATGTTTCATCATCGAAAATAACTTAAAAGCATGAGGGTCTCGGTGCTTTCGAAAGTATAGTAACCTAACTCTTATTTTAAAGCGTGATGGAAAAAATATTACATTCATTCTGATAAATGATAGCATATTTATACAAACCGCGCTATCTATATTAAGATAGAATTTCTACAATTATATTGGAAAACAAAAAGATATATTTTTACAAAGTTTTGCCCAAACTTTTTTTTTTATTTTTATCCAATAACTTTATGTAACACTCAACATTAAATGAGCCCTAAGAAATCGGTAACGGGAAGTGAGAGAGATAAGTTTAGATATATTAAATCTCCGCATTTTCTGTTAAGACTATTTCAAAATCAATCTTTATCATACAGTTGTTTTTTTTTTTTTTTTTTAAATGGTATCAGAGCCAATTGTGAATCCGCGTGATAGAATTTTACCTGATTTTCACCACAGAAAAATAGCTTTGTTAATGTTATTACTCTTTTCATTTTGGTCTTACTTAAATTGGACTTGTTAGTCCATAGAGGACTATTTTCAGCATGAGGCTAAACAAAGGGTCATTTTCTCAGTTTCAGTAGAAAAGGACAATTCAAAGAAGAGACCATAAATCTATTCAAACATGAAAAATATTAAAAAAAAAAAAAGACTAAGAGGTATGAAACCAAACCACACCCAACAGATAGATAGGATCAAAGGCTAATAAATTTCAAAAAGACCGATAAGACTAACGTTTGCCGACATAATTTGTATGGATGTCGGCAGGTCGGATTCGAGTCAGATCCATAGAGGATACGCAGTTCGATTCCTTGGATACGAATACGAAACTATTGAGATGCGAAGCTGATAGAGAGTTTAGCCTATCAACTGTAAATTAGCTCGGCCCGCTAAAGAAAATGATTATTTCATGGTTCTAAACTACGACGCAATATAAATGATTAAAAACATTGTTCAATAGGTTTGTAGAAAATGTTTGTTTTGGTTATCATGGTTAGCTCATGTTGTAACTTAATTTAATTAATGAGAAGAATTTAGAATTGATACTTATAATAAAATTAGATACCTTATGGGTGGTAATTTGACTTTTTCATTGAGCTAATAACATAGATTTTGGTCCATTAAGTTTGTCCATGTTTTTTATTCAAGTTTGTGGGCCTCCAAAGAAAACTTTTAGCCCTTTCTTGGAAATAAATAGTCAAAATGTGGTTTCAAATACTTTTTTTTTTTTGTTCTTTTATGATGGTGATATTTTTAGACCGCGAAGCGGTTTCATATCTTATCTCATCTTATTCTTCAGTTAATTTGATTTGATTGTTCCTTTTTTGCTTAAATATGTTTATAGATTATACGCATGTACTTTTTTTTCCTGATCCAGTAATATGGGCTTACCCCAATTCTAGCACATTGTAACCCAAAAATAAAAAGAAAAAAGAAAAAAAACCTTCAATTGCTCTTCCCGCCTAGCAAGTGCGCAATCATTTTTCAATTTAAAAATCAAACAATTGAATTGAAAATATAAGACGAATGTAGGTGATTATTTGTTTGGAATAAATAGAGGAATAAGAGACAAAGGTATTGTGGGGGCTATCCAAAGTTGAAAAGATGGGGAAAAAAAATAAAATAGAGATTCTATTCTTTGGCCATAAACTTTTTATTTCTTAGTGCTCTTATTTATATGCTAATATCCAAAGAACATAGTACTAAGTAAAAGGAAAGGGCAAATCCTAAAGAAGGAGAGGACAAGAACTATAGAAAGGAACATCAACATATCACATTAATGAAGTGACACAACATAATGGAAGAGAAAGAAAAAGAAAACTTTTTGAAAAGGAATTGATTTGGTTTTAGTGGTTTAATCATGGTTAAAATATAGAAAATTTTCGTGTAAATACTCGTTTTTTAACTTTTTCATTCTGACTTTTAAAAAACTATATTTTATCCTCTTAAAAATTTTAAAATATTTTCGGGAGGGTACTGACGTTAATGGAGAGGGCAAATGACAAAATTACCCTTACGTCTTCTGTAAGAAAAAGTAAAAAAATTTTAATATATTTCTGTCATTTTGAAGGGTATTTTCGGTGTAAATTATAAAAAATGGACGGAATAGTGATGGAACCCTGACAGAGAAGTGCTAAATGCAACAACTTGAAAAGTTGAGGGGATAAAATATAGATTTTTTGAAAGTTAGGAATGAAAAGTAAAAAAATAAATATTTATAAAAAAAATTTCTATAATTTAGCTTTTAATCCTTATTCACGTGTATTATTTCAATTCCTACTAATAATTACCCCCACAAGAGAAAAGAGTCTTAGGTCCGATATTACTATGCGAGAATATTGATCAGATTCGATGTAGTTGTTTTGTCATGTAATATTTTTTTTGTTTAGTTGATTTAATGATCCGTTTAGTTTGACTATGTGTCCATGTCCTAAGTAAAAGCATGAATAAAAACAATATAAAAAAACAGCAACCAAGGTGATTGAATAAATATCTTTTCATAATTAGCTATCTCAAAAAGATTCGACCAAATATTAGGCTAATGTATTCTTTTATGCAGATACCTGATAATAGTTAAATATTATTTTATTTCGAAATAGTCTATAGGTTTTTTGAACCCTCATAATTGGGCTTTTTTTTTGTATTTAGCTCCCTTTAAAAAAATTACAAATAACCTTACAAAATTTATATTTGCAAGATTGGTTATATTCCCGTCACGCAAGCGCCACGCAGGCGTGGTAGGTTAAATTGATGACAGTGAACTATTCACCGTGCTTGGACACGGTGAATGATTCGCCGTGTTTCATTATTTTTCTACCACGGTATTACGTAATATTTGAGTATTACGTAATATTTGGGGTTTAGAATTTATGAAGGACACGGTGAACCATTCATCATATTTAAACACGGTGAATGATTCACCGTGTTCAACTTAACCTAAACCGCCGCTAACGTGGCGCTCGCGTGGCGGGGATAGGGCCAATCTTATAAATATAAATTTTATAGAACTATTTATATAAAAAAAAATTCTGAGAGAACTAAATACAAGAAAAATCCCTCATAATTAGAATCTGAAGCCTATAACATCAAACCAAGTGTGCCTTATCCACCTATGGCTAATTAACATCAAACCAAGTGTGCCTTATCCACCTATGGCTAATTATAACATCACATAACTCATTTCAACAAGCAATTTTGACACTGACCGTTCCTAGCATAAGTGGCAAAAAGTTTGGTGGTTGATACCCGAGGTCCCGAGTTTGAATCCTAGTTGATTCACATTTCCAGCTAAGTTTATTTCTAAAGAAATAAACGAAGCGGGTAGCGTGTTACTTCTCTCTCTCAAAAAAAAAAAAAAAAAAAAAAAAAAAAAAAGCAATTTTGACTTGAATAAAGGGTTAATTTTTAGTGCAGGGAATTTTACAATTATAGAGTATATATATACATGCTCTAATTAAATTCTATTTAGACTTTTATGATTTTTCAAGTTCTCAGCCAATAACTCCCCCTGTGAGAAAACAAAATCAAAAAAAAAAAAAAAAAACAACACAAATTCTCTCCATTAATTAAAAGTTTAATTAAATACATCACTAGAAATCAGTCATATATTAGCCCTTCGCTCCCATTTTCTTTCGCAAAATACCCCTCCAAATTAACAAATATTCTTTTTAAGTCCCATTTAATTAAATTCACAGAAAATCTACTCTGACCCCAGAATAAAGGGAAAAAAAAAAAAACGGCACTGGTTATTACTGGCTCAGCAATTGTTATCTCCCCTCGGCTGCGGCGGCGCCGTCGCTCCTCCTCCGCCGGCTCCGGCGCCGGCGGAGTCGATACGGAGGAGCGAGCGCCGGCACGTGGGGCAGGAGGAGTGGGCGGCGAGCCACGTGTCGATGCACCGCACGTGGAAGCCGTGGCGGCACGTGGGGAGCACGCGCACCTTCTCCCCCTCCGCGAACTCCCCCAAGCATATCGCGCACTCCGCCCCCTCCCCCTCCGCCGCGCCGCCGCCGCCGCCGCGGCCGTACACCTCCACCGGGATCCGCCGGAGCGCGCGCCGCTTCAGCCCCGCCGCCGCCGACGACGACGACGACGACGAGGCGCCGCCCGCCGCCGCGGCGTCCGGCGCGGCGAGGCGCCGCGCGCACCGGAGCGCGCACCGCGCGATCGAGTTGAGCCCCAGCGCGAATATCAGCGCGCACAGCAGCGCCGCGAGGATGATCACCATGTTCGTGTCGAAGCTCGCGTCCCCCGCCGCTCCGCCGCCGCCGCCGTCGCCGCTCCCCTTCGCCGGCCCCGCCGCCGCGCCCGGGACCACGTCCAGGAGCCCGCGCATGTGTGCGCCTTTATGCTATGTAACTTTTTTTTTAAAAAAAAAAAGCTTCCTTTTTGGCTCTGTTTTGGGCTCTGTTTTGGGTGCTTAGCGATCTAACTCTCTATGCAAAGAGAGAAAAAGATATTCCTTTTGGGGTGGTGATGTTGTGGGGATTCTTAAGAGATGGAGACACCCTCAACAAAAAAAAGGAAAAGAACATAAAAAGGAGGCATCTTGAAGAGAGCTTAATTAGTTACCTCTAACTTAGCATGTTCTCTCTTCTCTAGCTCTCACAACCCCTTTTGATGAGGAACCAAGAAGACCCCTTTGATTATTATTATTATTATTATTATTATAAGCATTAAAGTAGTAGTAATTAATGGTTTAGGTGGAGAGAGAGAGAGAGAGAAAGAGAGAGGACTAGAGGAGTGAGTGAGTGATATACTTTGGAAGGATTAGTTGGTTACTTGTGAGGGAACAATGGGAAGAGCTACATAAAAATATCAGAGAAATGAATGGTGTGTGTGTGTTATGTGTTTGTGTGCTTAAGTATCTTGCTTTTGTTTGATGAAACCTTTGTTTCTGATTAAATAAATGGAGATGTGGGTTAAAAAAGGTTGTTTGGGAATTTGGGTTTAGGCACCAGATCCCACCAAAACATAGTTGGGGTTAGGCACCAAAACCAACTTTTTTTTTTCTTTCTTTTTTTCAATTTACTCCTTACACTTGTCCTTGATTGTGAGAGGGAGATCAACGAGCCATGAGCATTCGTTTCCTCTCACTTTTGTTTCTGAATTCAGTTACAGACATCTTCGGTAGAGCATCTGATATATAAAAAAGTCTTAATTTTTGTGAATTTTTGAATTTCAAAACCTAAAAGTTGAATTTCGCTAAAATTTTTTTTTATTTAAATTCTACTTAAACAACACTTCACTGAATAGTACTAAACTCTGTACCTGGCCAAGTATAGAGTACCTAGAGCAATATAACAACCTGGGCAAAGATATTTTTTCACTTAACCCACTACCTTACACTTGTTGTTGAAAAACTTTATGTCACTATTATGTCCCTTTCTGATGTTTTGATTGAGTGAGGCTTGGAATTGAAGCTGAGCTCTTGATATTTTTCCCGTTGAGGTGGCCCAGATGGATCATGTTTATCTTAGCAGCTTAAAATATCTTTGCATCAGTCCACTAGTTTCATGGGCCCACATCCTGGGAGGGAGCTAGGGTTCTCTTGCTCTCTGGAAAAGTACTTTTTACAACAGTTATTGCACATAGAAAGATGTACTAATAAATGGATATTTGATACCGACCGTTCCTAGCGCAAGTCGCAAAGGACTTGGTAGTTGGTATCCGAGATCTCGAATTCGAATTCTAGTTGATTCATATTTCAAGCTAAGTTTATTTCTAAAAGAGATAAATGAAACGGATAGCGTGCTACCTTTCTCTCTCTCAGAAAAAAAAGATATTTGATGAAGAACAATGTGATAATAAATTCAAATTAAAGCCACAAAAATGGTTTTTGTACTTTTGTATGAAATGAAAAGATTCAACTGCATGGTGTTATTTTTGCGTAAAATATGTATTACAAAAAAAAAAATTATGATGTCAGATTATTTGCGCTAAATATTAATCCCAAAAATTCGAGCTGTAAGAAATACGCAATCAATTCAATTAAAGCATACGGACACAGCATCCACATGTCTCGATTGTGACTCAGGCCAAGCAGTCTCACTCCACTTCGAACATGACTCCGCCCAACCTGATCTCCCACCACAGGACAAGATGCTGGTCTCTTTTAAGCCAACAATCTCCCCCCCAGCATCTGCACAAATTCGTAGCATGCAAGAATCGAACCAGTGACATCTAGCTCTGATGTCACTTCTCGGATCATTGACTGTTAGAAATACGCAATTAATTTACTTAAAGCGTATTGACATAGCGTCCACGGATCTCGATTGTGACTCGGTCTGACTAGTCTCACGCCACTTCGAACATGACTCGGCCCAACCCAGTCTCATGCCATTTCGAAAATGACTCGATCCAGCCTGACCTCCTGCCACAGGGCAAGTTAAATATAAACCATCGCATGTCAAATTGATAATATGACAATATTTGATTGTATGCATAGTAAAGATTTTTTTTTTCTATTCATAAACCATATTACTATCTACTTTCTGAAATACATTAATGTATACTAATTTAGCAAGATTGGATTAATTGGTGGCCATTTTTAGTGGTTTTGTGCCCCAAATTTTAGATCAAATACCTACCCTCCACAAACTCTCTAGAAAACCTTGCTTTGATTTCTTTGTTTTTATACTTAAAATTTTTAACCAATGAGATTGGTTCACCCTCTAAACCAACTAGTCACTTTATGGGTCAATGGTTACACCTAATGTGGTTTGGATAACATGACAAACCATATAAAGGGTCTAACATTCCATAGTTGGTGTGACATCATTTGACTACAGATATATTCCTAATTTGAATCAAGTGTGAACTTGCATGACTTCAAATTATCTAAAGTAAAAGAAATCCAGTTAGGCCAAATAAGAGATTAGGTTGCAAAAGTAAATTGCTCACCTTCTCTGTCTTTGTCACTTTTTTTCACTTTTTTTAAAATATTTTTTGATCATCGCCTGTAGGCTTCCTAACTCTACCCTCCGCCACTCAGAGAAAAAACCTCAAATAAGAATTACTGTAGTAGGCAATGTTTCTTAGTCTACGTTACTTTTTTTTTTTTCTCTTTTTTTTTATAAAAGTCTTTGGTAAAGTCATTCACATGCATAGCTCCATGTTAAGCTACTTTTTTTTTTTTTGAGAGAGAAAGATAACACGCTAGCCGCTTCGTTTTATTTCGTTAAGAAATAAACTTAGCTGGAAATGTGAATCAACTAGGATTCGAACTCGGGACCTCGGATACCAACCACCAAACCTTTTGCCACTTGCGCTAGGAACAGTCGGTCATGTTAAGCTACTTCAATAGATTGGTTAGTATGAGTCCTTTGTCTTTTGAGATGGCAAATTTTTGGGTAAAATGGATGGATTGTCCCTGTACTTCTCTTATATTGCAAGTTGGTTCTGTGCTTTGGTTCCTAGACTTCCTTGCAGTTGCAATTTAATCCATAATATTGGAACAATTTTTTTTCTTTACTAAATGCTTTTTTTTTAGTTTACTAGAAATAGGATTGAAATGATTATTTTACAGCAAAAGTTACTGAAAGTCTTGTTTTTTTTTTTTTTTTTTTTTTCTAACATGGAATAGAATTGTATTTTATGAGAGAGTTCGTAGATCAAAGTTCGTAGATAAATATTGGGAAATAATGATGCAATTAACCCTTTTTCGCCTTTTCTATCTTTTAAGAAAAGAAAAAGGAGCCATAAATATTCAAATGGCTCAATGGTGCAAAGAGTGACACTGGGCCAGGCCATGGTGCATTGAAGGCTTTTCTAGAACCTTCCTGAAACTTCTTCTGAGCCCACTAGTACAGCAAATGGACCTTGACCCAAATGGCGAATGGTCTAATTTAGGTCCAATTCGACACTCAGACCAATCCAACGCTATTAGATGAAACGAAGTTGCGTCGGAAGTTCTTTTTTGTTCCCTAGTAGGAATGTAGAGTCTGTTTGGTATTGAGAACTATCTAATCATATCGCCAAAAAAAGAGTTAGAACAAGAAAACATAAAAATACGCTTATCCACAGCGTGATTTTTAATACGGAAACAAACAAAGAGTTTTTCATCAAATTTTCTCACCGTACGTAAAGTATTCTTCTAGTAATGCTATAAACGAAAACTAAAATAAGATCGATCACCACAAACAGTAGAGTTATTACAATCTTACAGTGTGGTAGATTTGAAGTGCATTACAGATCAGAACAGTTCATAGAAAGTTCCTCTTAACACATCAAAACCCCACAAATTATTATTCAAGTACTCTCACCACAGAGGTGACATACACAAACACACTTAACTAATTTATCACTCTCTCTCCCTCTTACTCTCTCTAAACCCTCCTCAGCACCAGTTTCAGTTTATCCTGCACACACCAAAAAAAGAAAAAAAAAAAAGACAATATTCAAAGAAGAATCTTAACATAGAAAATAAATATATTTGAAATTCAATTTTAATTATTCATCCCATCCCAGATGTTAGGGGTGGCGAAAAATCAATTTCTATTTGTCTGAATTTCCATGTCTAGATCTAACTCCGGATTTTAATCGAAACAAAATAATTTATTCGACCCGGATAGAATGCTTTTGTCTAGATTCTGTTTTTTTTCAGGTCGGATTAGGTCGGTCAACCAAGCCGTTTTTTGTAGGGATGTCAACGGATCGAATTCGGGATCGGTTTTTGAAAACTCAAATCCGAACCCGTCGGATTTTCAAAATCCATAACCAAAACCGAATCCGACAATAAAATCGAAACACGAGTCCAAACCTGAAAGCAATATTCATTTCTCTTCACTGAATATTAAAACGTATTATACTCAAATCTAAATTTTCAAAGTATAGATTAAAATTTCTATATATTATATAATATAAAACCGGTTCAGGTTTGGTTCAGATCCAGGTTCAAGTTCAGGTCAGTACTGATAAAAAAATCGCAGCCAAACACAAATACGTTGGATTTTTATTTTTTATATTCGTAACGGAAAGTATAACCGTTTAGCATCTGTTAAACTCGCGCCGTTCGGATTCGGATTCGAATAAAATCTCAAATATTTGTACGCAGTGACATCCCTCGTTTTATGCCAATTATAAATATATTAAATGAAGTTACTGAATTATAATGATCAGTGCTATCTTTATATTTGAAAGTGGATGTAAATTTTACAATATTATTGTTAAAAAAATCAATTTCTTTGTACCAGTAGTGCCACTCTAATTTTTTAAATTCTGAATATTTCAAAAGATTATCTGGAACTCGGACAGTAAGATGTAAGATTTACTTCCACTTGTCCGGCAGCTTACTATATAATCATATGAACATGAATGTAGTTGAGTAATTACTTGGAGCAGTCGGTGGAGGGGCTGATCTTGTAGGGAATCGAGACGCCGCACGCCTTCGGCAGCGCGGCGGCGCGGCCGACGTTAAGCCCGCTGACTCCCGAGGCGGCCGACTTGATGCAGCCGCAGGCCGCGCGGCGGTCGGCGGTCGTGCCGGCCGAGGCCACCAGCTGCCGGATGCCGTTGCAGCAGTCGTCGGGCACGGGCCCGCCCGACTGCATGTAGTCCAGGCACGGCAGCAGCTCGCTGTACACGTCGCTGCAGCTGATCTCCGCCCTCGCCGCGGGCGCGACCGCGGCCGTGATGATCAGCAGCCACAAAACAAGCGCTCGTTGCTTGCGCGGCGCGGCCCAAGCCATTTGATTTGCTTTGTGTGTATGTATATATATATATATGTATAAGTAGAGACGAGTTAGTGCTGATCAATTTGCCGCGGTGAGTTGCAGAGTACTGAGAGTTTGAGATGCGGAGGGGTTTATATAGAGGTGGGAGAAAGAAGGAGAATGATAATTGAGTGGTGGTGGGGAGTGGTTGGGAGCATTTACTAGCAGTCTACTGTTGAATGTTGATTGCAAAAAAAAAAAAAAAAAAAAAAAAAAAAAAAAAAAAAAAAAAAAAAAAAAAAAAAAAAAAAGATATGGTCTCACAACTCATTTATTATCTATTACAAAAATACTATCTATACGACTACCAGTAGTATGTACATCTTATATCTCATTTTATTTAAAAATTTAAAAAATTACTTTATATTTGTAGTATTAGAAAAAAGCTCAGGCGAATAAAAATATATTATTCTTTAGATAGATAAGTTGTAAAATTTATATCATATCGACAGGCATACGAGTTACATTGCTGTACACAATATGTATGTATGAAGTTTTAAAGCAATAATTGATTGATTAGATCATCTTTTCATGTAGAATTTTTTTTTTTTTTTTTTTTTTTCCTTTCCCTCGTCCCACACAAATCTAATATAGTGATCTGGATCGTCCAAGCCACAAAACGTGACATATATATAATAATTGGAGTTGAATTTGAAAGGGAATTTGAGAATGGCTTTGCTTTAAAAAAGCCACAAAAAGTTTGGATTATTTGATGGAGACGAGGAGCCCGTGACTCTGGTGGGCTCTATTTTGCATGTGGTGTCGACCAACGCAGGAATTACACAAGTCGCGAGATTAAATATTAAATTAACAAAAATATTTTGCTTGCAGATAAACTAATCTCATAATATTTTATAAGGTTAATTGCATACAGTTTTCTGTAAACATATCGAATAACAGATATATTTCCATAAAATTTAATTTTTCATATTTATTCCAACAAAAGTCCTAACGTTTTCAAATATATCTCTGCTGGTAGGATCCGTTAGAAAAAATATAGTTAACCATAGATAAAATACTTAACCCTGATTAGTGAATGAGGTAAATTAACCTTTTTACCCTCTTATATTATTTGTGATGGTAGAAAGGAAGAAAATGACCGTTGAAAATTTTTCAGAGGACATTTCTAGGAACATATTTGTGATGGTAAAATTATCATTTCACTTATCTTCTGTTAACAAATAAACAGTACTCTAACGGTAACAAATCAGATGAGCAAATATAAATATCACTGGACTTTTATAAGAATAAATATGAAAAGTTGAACTTTGTATAGATATATTTACTATTCGATATGTTTACAGGGAGCTGTATGAAATTAACCCACATTTTATAAATTGTGCAACTTACTAATTGAATTTTCAACCTTAAAAATATAAATCATGATTAATTATCGTCTAGTAATTTTTACGTTTTTATCAATTAAATATCGTCACATAACCGATAGTCCTCAGCACAAAATAAACAAAGCGAGCAGCATGTGCCATCTCTCTCTCACAAAAAAAAATAAGTGCCGCTACGTAAACTAATTTGATACGTGTAGCATTTAAAAAAAAATTAAATTACAAATAATTGTAGTAAGCTTCACCTTGTGTCTCAATTATCTCTTGAGTAAAAATTATAATGATGGCATCACTTAATGAAGTAAAATTACATGTCTCATATGCTATAAATTACCATTACTCTCACGATGAGATAACACTCATTTAGTTTATTTGAAATATGTATGATATGAATTATGACTTATGTATAGAGGTTCAAATAATCAATTTAACTAGCCAGTTTATTTTACTAATGCAAGTTTGAAGCAAATGCTTTAAGTTTTTAAATCTAATTGAGATATGAAGTACAAATTGATGTAATTTTGTATATAAAGAAATAATTAAGAAACAAAGTGAAATTGCATATATATATATATATATATATATATATATATATATATATATATATAGTTAGGCTGGTATACTATCGGTAGCACGGAGGCCTCCGTAACTGTTTTCGATGATGCGGCTTCCAAATCGACGATCGGCTCCGCTAGACTTGATCTACATTATTAAAAGTGTTTGGAAACTAAATTTCATAATTTTTCGACATTATTTGGCTAGTGATCAAAGGGTCTAAAAATTGACAATTTCAATGGTAGATGAGATACGTTTGTGAGTTTAACGGTGTAAAACAATCCAAATCTGATGAAATTTTTATAGAAAATTCTTTGAACTATTTAGAGTAAGATCAGTATCTTTGATCTTAAATTTAAGTCTTTTATCATCATTTTTTATGAGATTTTTAATTTCAGCCGTTCATTTTTTGACTACTCGTTTGATAGGTAAATGATATCGAAAAATTATGAAATTTAGTTTCCAAACACTTTCAATAGTGTAGATCAAGTCTAGCGGAGCCGATCGTCGATTTGGAAGCCGCATCATCGAAAACAACTTGGTAGCACGGAGGCCTCCGTGCTACCGATAGTATACCAGCCTAGCTCTATATATATATATATATATATATATATATATATATAGTTGAGCTAGAATACTTTTGGAAGCACCAACCCCTTGGTGCTTCCACATTTTTAGCCATTGGATCTACTTTTTAATTACTAATAGCCTTTAGATCAAACACTATTCCACCTACCACCACCTACCACCACATACCACCATCATCCAAACCCTCCAAATCTCAATCCAAAGGCTATAAACCCACAAGCACCACCTCCTTGATACTCTTAGAAGTATTCTAGCTCAACTATATATATATATATATATATATATATATATATATAGAGAGAGAGAGAGAGAGAGAGAGAGAGAGAGAGAGAGAGAAGGAGAGAGAGAGAGAGAGAGAGCAGAGCAGAGCTGCTGTGCTCTTAGGAGCACGAAGGCCTCCGTACTCCTAAGCTATTTTCGATGATGAAACTTTCAAATCGACTATGACTCGGTTAGACTTGATCTAGCATATTAGAAGTATCTATAAATTAATTTTTACGATTTTTCAATATCATTTACCCAGCGATCGAAAGGGTTCAAAATCAACAGCTGAAAATAAAAATCTCACAAAAAAATGGTGATGCAACACTAAAATTTTCGATAAGAGATATTAATCTTACTGTAGTTAGTATAAAAAAATTTTATCAAAATTTTATCTGATTTGAATATTTCTACACTGTTAAACTTGGAAACGATAAACATCAACTATTAAAAATTATTGATTTTGAATCCTTTCGATCGCTAAGTAAATGATATCGAAAAACCGCAAAAAATATTTTCTAGATACTTCTAATATGCTAGATCAAGTCTAACTGAGCCATAGTCGATTTGAAAGTTCCATCATCAAAAACTGGTTAGGAGCATGGAGACCTTCGTGCTCCTATAAGTACAGTAACCCTACTCTCTCTCTCTCTCTATAAATATATATATATATATATATATATATATATATATATATATATATAGTCCAACTACTATACTCTTATGAGTATAGGCCCTTTTGTACTTATTATATTGCCCTATATTTTTATTTTTTTATTTTTCAATGTAGCAGTGGATAATAAAATTTATTGAAGTATTAACTCAATTTATCTTTTTACATCCAAGTATAGTTTTGCTATATATCTAGTTATGGTAACTTAGATGACAAAGATATAAGGTATGGTCTAGCAATAAGCTTAATTAATATCATTATTATTCGGCTAAATTACAGAATTTCTTTTGAATATCTATTTTTTAACTTTTTCTTTCTAACTTTTCAAAATCTATATTTTACCCCCTCAACATTTCATATTGTTGCATTTAATCCCCCTCCGTCAGTGTTACCATCACTATTCCGTCCATTTCTTATAATTTATATCTAAAATGTTCTTCAAAATGACATAAATGTATTAAAAAATTATTTTTTTTATAGAAAAAGTAATGACAATTTGGTCATTGTATCTTCTTCATTATGACGTTCTTTCCTGAAAACATTTCTAAAATTTTAAACGGACGAAATATATATTTTTAAAAGTTAGGAAGGGAGAGTAAAAAAAATATATTCACAATATTTCAGCCTTATTATTTTACTCGTAAATTATGTGTCTTTTAGTATTATCTAAGTATATAACTAAATAAATATAAAATATATTAACATAAGATTGCGTATTTGCCCTATTTTTATTGCACAATTGATGATGATATGGGGCCATGGTGGTGAGTTATGGGGTGTTTTTTTTTTCATTTGGGAAAAGCAAGATGTGGATTCAGTGCTCAGATCCAACCACCAACTAAAATTGAGAAATCTCTTTAATGTGGAGCTTATATTTTGCATTATTTTTCGCAGCACATTAAATTCCTTTGGTTCGAGGCTCATCAATTCTCTTCTCTTATCTTCCTCTTATCTTCCCCTGTACTTCTGCTATAAGGGGCCGTTTGGTTAGATGCAATTACAAATACAGTATAGTTGAAAATGCATGCAGTTATAGATACAGCAGTTGCAACTACATATATCATGTTTGTTTTGATATAGTAGAAAGTGCTTTAACTACAAATAATTTGTTTGGTTGCATGCAGTTGAGAAATAATTTTTAAGATTTTATTATTTTATATATATGATGATGAGATTACCTCCAATGTAGAAAAAAAAAATATTTTTGTTTAAAAAATAATTAAGGAGGTAAGCTTACCTCTTGCTTAAAGTTACTCTCTCCAACTGCTGCAGTTGGAACTGTGGCCAATTTGGGCGTTAGTTCCAACTGCTGCAGTTGGGCCTCCTCGTGCAGTTCCTACTGCAGCAGTTGGAGTTAAATACATCAAATGAAACACCGAATTTATATTTACATACAGTTACAACTGCAATGCATGTAACCAAACAGCTCCTAAGTGAGGTTCGTGCCCTCGGCTTCTTGGATCGTATCCTCATTACCGATTCGAAGTTTATACAGTTTACATTTATAATCCAAATGATTGTCACAAAGTATCTGATCTGATGTTGAATTGTTAATTACCATCTAAAATTTATTAGGATTATATATTACCAGCGAATTTTATAATTTTTCGAAGTTACTTGGTTGAATGTTCAAGTCCCACGGTTTGCATGCAAATATGCAATGAATTAATAAATTCAAATATTAAATTTAGATTTTTAGTTTTTAAATTTTGAATACAAAATTACAATTAGATTAAAATTCAGATGAATCTAAAATCATTTTTCAAAAAAATAAATAAACCCAAGGGCCCTCCATGAGGCCATGTTATCAAGTACACAATTTGTCCAAAAAGTTGTTTGGTGTTCAATTATTTTTTTTTGAGAGAAAGGTAGCACGCTACCCGCTTCGTTTATTTTTTATAGAAATAAATTTAGTTAGAAATGTGAATCAACTAGGATTTGAATTCGGGACCTCGGACACAACCACCAAGCCCTTTGCCACTTTGGTGTTCTATTGTTGTTGCGTTATCTGCATTTCTCTTGTACAAAGTTTTGGGATCTATCTTTTTATTTGTGTGAAATGAAAAAATAACGTGCGAGTTAAAATAGAAAGGAAGTTAAAATAGAAAGAAGGTAAATTTATACATGCGTAAGAGAAAAAGGAGGAGTTCACATACAGAGATTTAGATTGCGATAAGTTCTATAATAGGATAATAATTAAGTGTGCACTAATAACTCGTTGGGCTCTGAATAATTAAGTTCAGTTATTATTATTAGAGTTCTCCATTTTATATTTTTAATTATAATTTTTTTTTTCTATTTGATGAGAGATCATTAGATGTCACATACTCCCTCGTTTAGACCCCGATCTTACGATTCCCTTGTTTAGACCCTGATCTTAAGCCCAATTATTAGAGTCGTTGGTCGTTATATTTTCATTCACAATTCTTTTTCAATCCACACTTAAAATTCAGTTATTAAATTATTAGAGTCGCAGATCCTTATTTTTGGCTAACAAATCAGTCCTGATACCAAATATAATGACCCAGCCTACTAACACTTATAGCCCGTTAAATTCTAAACCATTAGTCCAAAATACTTAAACCCAATTATTAGTATTAGAGTTTGTAATTTTTATATTTTCAATCATAATCTTTTTCTTGTCCGTTATGAGAATATTTGGACGTGACAAGTAAAAAAATGTGATAAAAAAAAATGTTTCATTTGTTTTTATAAAGAACAACACACTTCATAGATTACATAATTTAGTTAGCCAATTGCATTTAGTAGGGCGCTTCATGAAATTACAGTTCAAATTTTTATATTTCTTTTGGAGCAAAAATGTAACTCTATTTTCTATTTTATGTACTTTTTTTGTTTGGATATAATTAAAAAGATGTGAAACTGAAGTAGTTTTCTTATTTGCTTTTAGTATTTGTAATTGAAGTACTTGAATTTCTACACCCTAAAAGAGATATGAATAAGTTTACATCCATAATCCTTTCTAGATACAAAATATTATAAGATTCTAAATAAAAAATCGTACTTATATATATATATATATATATATATATATATATATATATATATATATATATATATATATATATATATATATATATATATATATATATATATATATATATATATATATATATATAGAGCTAGTCTCCTATACTATCTATAGTACCGGGGCTCCGGTACTATAGTTGCTTTTTCGATCTTAGAGTATTCAAATCAACGATCCACACCGTTGAAACTGATCTAGGATATTTGAAGTTCTTAGGAATAAAATTTTATAATTTTTCGATGTAATTTACTTTGTGATCAAACCATTTCAAAATTGTCAAATTTCAATGATTATTATGGCGAGTTTGTAGTTTAACGGTGGAGAAGAATCTAAATTTATTCAAATTTTAATAGAAAATACTTTAAACTATATAGATAAAGGTCAATATCCTTGATCTTGAATTTGAAACTCCTATACTCAAATTTTAAGGATTATTCAATTTCCACCGTTCATTTTGACATGATTTATTTACTAAGTAAACGATATCGAAAAAAACTAAAATTTTATTCCTAAGAACTTCACATACTCTAGATCAGTTTCAACGGTGTGGATCGTTGATTTAAACACCTTAAGATCGAAAAAACAACTATAGTACCGGAGCCCCGGTACTATAGATAGTATAGTAGCCTCATTCTATATATATATATATATATATATATGAGTTGAGCTAGAATACTATCGATAGCAAACATGTATTTTTGCCACCATTTATTTTCGATGATGGAGCTTCTAAATCGACGATCGGTACCGTTGAACATGATCTAGAGCATTTAAAGTATCTAGAAACCAAATTTCATACTTTTTCGATATTATTTTCTTATCCATCAAGTGGATACAAAAATGAATGGTTGAAAATAAATATCCTTTAAAAAGTGATGATAGAAGTTTTGTAATCAAGATCAAGAGTATAGATCTTGTTTTAAATAGTTTAAAAAAATTTCTAATAAAAATTTAATTGATTTGGATATCTTTACACCGTTAAACAAGAAAACGTCTCATATCGACCATTAAATTACAAAATTTGAAACCCTTTGATCATTAGGCCAATAATGTCGAAAAAGTATGAAATTTGATTTCTAGATACTTTAAATGCTCTAGATCATGTTCAACGGTGCCGATCGTCGATTTTGAAACTCCATCATCGAAAACAAATAGGTGGCAAAAGTGCCCGTTTGCTATCGATAGTATTCCAGCTCAACTATATATATATATATATATATATATATATATATATATATATATATAGAGCTAGTCTCCTATACTATCTATAGTACCGGGGCTCCGGTACTATAGTTGCTTTTTCGATCTTAGGGTGTTCAAATCAACGATCCACACCGTTGAAACTGATCTAGGATATTTGAAGTTCTTAGGAATAAAATTTTATAATTTTTCGACGTAGTTTACTTTGTGATCAAACCGTTTCAAAATTGTCAAATTTCAATGGTTATTATGGCGAGTTTGTAGTTTAACGGTGGAGAAGAATCTAAATTTATTCAAATTTTGATAGAAAATACTTTAAACTACATAGATGAAGGTCAACATCCTTGATCTTGAATTCGAAACTCCTATACTCAAATTTTAAGGATTATTCAATTTTCACCGTTCATTTTGACATGATTTATTTACTAAGTAAACGATATCGAAAAAAACTAAAATTTTATTCCTAAGAACTTCACATACTCTAGATCAGTTTCAACGGTGTGGATCATTGATTTGAATATATATATAGAATGAGGCTACTATACTATCTATAGTACCGAGGGTCCGGTACTATAGTTACTTTTTCGATCTTAGGGTGTTCAAATCAATGATCCACACCGTTGAAACTGATCTAGGGTATGTGAAGTTCTTAGGAATAAAATTTTAGTTTTTTTCGATATCGTTTACTTAGTAAATAAATCATGTCAAAATGAACGGTGGAAATTGAATAATCCTTAAAATTTGAGTATAGGAGTTTCGAATTCAAGATCAAGGATGTTGACCTTCATCTATGTAGTTTAAAGTATTTTCCATCAAAATTTGAATAAATTTAGATTCTTCTCCACCGTTAAACTACAAACTCGCCATAATAACCATTGAAATTTGATAATTTTGAAACGGTTTGATCACAAAGTAAACTACGTCGAAAAATTATAAAATTTTATTCCTAAGAACTTCAAATATCCTAGATCAGTTTCAACGGTGTGGATCGTTGATTTGAACACCCTAAGATCGAAAAAGCGACTATAGTACCGGAGCCCCGGTACTATAGATAGTATAGGAGACTAGCTCTATATATATATATATATATATATATATATATATATATATATCTATATGAGTCCGGCTGGGATACTATCGATAGCACCAAGGGCTTGGTGCTATCGAGTTTTCCACCGTTAGATTTAACCCTTTGATTATTTTTACCCGTTAGATTATACTATTCAACCACCCACCCACTCAACCATAGGAGGCCCACATCATCCTAACCACACATTCCTCAATCCAAGGGCTAAAAAACTAATAGCACCAATAGTTTGGTGCTATTGATAGTATTCCAGCCTAATTCTATATATATATATATATATATATATATATATATATTGAAAAAAATAGTTGCATTTAAACTTGTATAATAAATGTGTCAAATATTCGGGATGAAATTAAACTTATACAATGAGGGTGAAAACTACACACAAATAAATTTTTTTTTTGAGAAAAAGATACACAACTGAAAAAATGCCTTTGTTTATCTTCTTTTTTTTTTGAGAAAAAGATAGCACGCTACCTGCTTCGTTTATTTCTTTTAGAAATAAATTTAGCTGAAAATGTGAATCAACTAGGATTCGAATTCAGAACCTCGGGTACCAACCACCAAGCTCTTTGCCACTTGCGCTAGAGACGGTCAGTTTTATTTATTTATTTTTAACGTTTTCTTTTTTACCCCATCCTTGTCGCACCTGAGCCCAAATAAATAGCCATTTAATCTTTTGGAATGGACGACTAAAATACTTTTAATTATAAATTGTACAAAACTTTAAAATTTCAAAAGTGTCTACTATGTCTTTAGTTGACCAAAATATTCTTATTGATTTTCAAAAAAAAATTCAAACATTTTCAAAATTCTTGGGTTTACTAATGAGATTTTGAATTTAGAAGATTATTTTGAAAATAAAAGGATAAATTTAAAAATTTTGAATAACAGTTAGGGGTATAAAAGCAAACGCACCTTTACTAATGTTCCGTCATGAATTATACAAAAAATAGCAACCACTGGGTAAATTAAGTAGTTTGTTTCTTATCTAAGACACTGTTTAGGTGATCAGAGATTTGAACCTCTACATAAATTTTTAGAAAGTGATAAATTTTTCGCGAATGAGGCGTAAAGTGATAAATCACTTCCATTTTCGTTTTATTCAAGAAAATAGGAAACAACATAGATTAAGAGAGTTACCAAGGAGTAGCTGCATTTGCATATAAGCGTTACAACAATTTTATTCCTTAATTTGTTCACGAAACTTACTAATTACTTGCACAAACATGAAACAATACCATGGCAAATTAAACGAAACAACCATTTATAAGCAATTCTTCAACCAAAGAGATTTGCTTCCATCTTATTGCACTTGCGCATAAAGCTAGCATGGAATTTATAGAAAGCACCTACTTCACCCTACAAACAAAAAACCAAAATTAAGAACATGGTTATGATTTCGATTAGATTAGTAAGCGAATTCGGCAAAGCAATATCATTGTAAGAGTACTCACTTAGAGCAGTCGATCGATTGGCTGATACGATAGCCTACATTAACCCCACAGATACCAGGGACTTTGTTGGCTAAGTCCTCTCTAACTCCAGGAATCGTCTTTCAGAGGGACTGTATGCAAACACAGGCTTGTTGTCGATCTGCTGTGGCCCTAGCAGCAGAGTTTAGGCCTCGCACTCCACTGCAGCATGCCGGTGGCGGCACACCACCGTTGCGAGTGTAGTCGATGCACCCCGACAGTGCCCCAAACACTCGCGAGCAGGTGATCGTGGAGGCCACGCGAGGGCAAACGTCAGCAAGAATGCATGCGAGCATCAAAATAACAATTGCTCGAGAATTTGCGGTCGCCATTGGGGTCCTCTTAAGTTAGATTATACTAGGGTTTGTTGACATGCTAGTGATCAAACAAGGAGGGTATAAATAGCCTAAGAAGAAGAAAGGTGGTAGGTTTTTGCATGTGATCCTGCTTTTGAGGGATTGAATGTGAATCTTTTTAGGGGCCTTGGATTAATGTTTTGCAATAGCATGTGCATAAGTTGGTCTCATTTTAGCATTTACTATACATAATAAGGTGTAGAACCATGGCCAGGTGAGAAAGTTAGTTCTTAGGTTTAATCAAAAGAGATTTGGGTCCAAACTTGGTCCGGTCCAAACCGACATAACTCAAGTCCATTCTCACATTAAAATTCGCGACTCTCCGTAGACACTCATGGTGAGGTTTTAGAGTGTGGTTTCATTTGTGCGACTAAGAGTGTGTTTGTTATTTTGATTTTGCAGCCTATCAATTTCTCCGGTCTGTTAAACTCAATATCGCCTATCTGGCGATTGAAGTCATGAACATGAATAGAGCAGCGTGCCCGACGGGTTGCAAAATGCGTCGAGTTACAGAATGTTACCAAACATCAGTGACACTATGATTGACGATACACTCCGCCCTCAGATAAACGATAAGATTAACTCATGTACAAAAATTTTATGCACAACGAGTATATGTTCATTAATTTTTCCTGTACTTGTCTCCATCCCCACCCCAAATTGGGCAGTTGATTCACGTGACATTCTAAAGTTGCGTATCAATGAAACACTCTATGCTATCACGTTGAGACACATGGGACCTAAAAAAATTTGATAAGAATTTTTACCCTTTTTATATTAATTTTTTTGAATTTTGAATGATTGAATTAAAATATGAGATAAAATGTAGTAGATATGTCACTCAGATAGCTACTTATGAAGTTGAGATAGGACTTTTTAGGCTGCTGAACCTACAAAAAAAAGTTATTATAAAAATAGGCACTAAAAATTTTTATTTATAAAATTAAGTTTAAAAGGTAAATGATTTGCAGCTTTTAGAAAGTGATGATCACTGCTTTTACGTAACTTATATATTTTTTACATTCGAACTCTAGAATATGTATAGTATTAAATTCTAAAAATAATTTTAATATTTTAAAAAAGCGGTTTATAATTTACCGTATTTAAAAAACTATAATTTATTCACTGTATATGACCAATTATTTTTTATGAAACTATTTTTATAATTGTAATATTTTTTAAGCTTATTAATAAATTTTGTTTGTTGAGATATCATTTTATAATTCGGTTGCTCGAACCTTTAGCTTTTCGGGCAGTATATATAGTATAGATTTTTGAAAACTTTTAAAAATAAATAAATTTTGATAGATTTTAAAATCTTTAAATTTGAGTTTTCAAGAGTTCGAGAACCCGGTCTATGGACTGGGTCTACGCACAATTAACTCACTGTATCTACAACTTGCCCGAATCAAATCCAATTCCTACTTTCCATCCATGGACTCGCCAAAAATTAGATCCAGTGCACCAACACCATGTTCTTTCCATTTTTGAAAATATATTTCTCAAATTATTCATGATTTATTATTTCAAAGCATTTTAGTCCCTAAAAAATTTATATATTCTTATTCAGTAGTTCTGCTTCAAAAGTATTAATTTTTGTGCCGTGTTAGGCAAAATTTTTTAAAAATAATTGAATTAATGGTAACTTTTGCCCATAATAATGATATTTTTTTAAAAGAAAAAATTTAAAGTGAAAACATAAAGAAAAAAAAAAAGAAAAAGAAAAACTAGACCCGCTCACAGATTTTCTTTCCACTTTCTCGTCCTCGTCATTTTTGCGCCAGAAATTATTTTAACAAATTTCCGAAAAAATAAAAAAAAAAAAAAAAAAAAAATTCCCTCCCCTCTCTCTCTCTCTCCCCTCCCCTTCGAACCCTCCTCCCCTTTCTCCCCTGATCTAGGGTTCGATTTCTCGCAAATGGAGCTCGCTCGATCGTAGATCTCGTTCGCCCTTCAATGAGGTGCGTGTCGATCGTCCTCGATCCCTTTTCTCCGATTTTTTTGGGTGGTTTTTTGGATTTTATTTTCATTGCGATTTCGATCTGATATGGATGTAGATCGTAGACTCTGCCTGAGATTGGAGCTGTAGATAAGGAGGAGGAGGAGGTGAATCCGGGGAGTGGGAGATGGGCGATAGCAAGATGGGGACGGTGGGGGCGCTGAGCCTGTCGGTGGTGTCGTCGGTGTCGATCGTGATCTGCAACAAGGCCCTAATTAGTACCCTCGGCTTCACATTCGGTGAGAACTCTCGAGATTTGTATTGATTTTTGCCGTCGTTTAGCTTGCGAGTTGTTTGATTCTGATTGTGAATCGGGCGACATTGTTGTTTCTCATAGATTAATTTTGATATGCTAGTTTTGGAGATCTTTGGGCATCTGTGGATGGTACATTACTACAATTTAGGCATTAGTTTTTTGGAGAAAACGGGGGATTACTCAACTTATTGATGTATTTCGCCAAACATCAGAAAATAGTTTAGGGATAGTTGTCTTCGTTGATCGAATCAGGCTATTCTACGATGAACAGAGAAATGCTACTTGAATCAATCCTTGGAGCTATTCTATTCGTCACTTTATCCGTAGTTATCCTTGTAATCACTATGATTATCCTTTTCGTTAGAGTTATCCTGATTAGTATTGCAGCTACTTCCATTGTCAAAGCCAAATTGGAAATAAACCTTTTCTTTTGTCATCCAATGATAGCAGGAGAAATAAAAAAAATTTGCTGATAAAGTTTCTCCCGAAAACCAAGCAAGCTGTTAAAGAGTTGTTCTGATTGGAATCTTCAGATAGTGGAAGCAAAAAAATTCATTATTTATGAATTGATTATTTGTTCTTGTTGAGGAGAGGTCAAACTGTCTGTAATTCGTAATAACTTCTCCCTCACTTTATCAGATTTTGTTGAAACTTCATCTTTTGTTCAGAATTTAGAAAGGACCAAGCAAGCCACTAGAGCTAAATAATGTCCGGCATATTTTCTTTGTTGGATTGGCATGTTTTTGCTGAAACAATATTGCTTATGAATCTAATTGTCATGATATGCTTACTTCCATCTGTTTTGCAGCTACTACTTTGACGAGCTGGCATCTCCTGGTCACATTTTGTTCGCTTCATGTGGCCCTTTGGATGAAATTATTCGAACACAAACCTTTTGATCCAAGGGCAGTAATGGGCTTTGGAATACTGAATGGAATCTCTATCGGGCTGCTGAACTTAAGTCTGGGTTTCAATTCTGTTGGTTTTTATCAGGTGAAATTTTAGTGTTCAGCTTGTGTTGAATTAGAATGTTTCTTATCTTGTTTCCATCGTATGTAATATGTATTAGGATGACTTATTGTTGTTCAGATTATCGGATGATGTTAGCTCTTCAATTTTGTTATAAAAACTCTTTTGAATCAGATTTATAGTTTTCTGCAAACGAACTTTGTTATAGAAGATATTTGATCATGCCTTGTAAATGGGCATAACATGTAAATATAGTGGCTTCCCACTTCCATTCTGCTGCTGATGCTTCTCTTATTGTCTTATCTTCATTTCAGATGACAAAACTGGCAATTATTCCTTGCACTATATTATTAGAGACACTTTTCTTCAGGAAGATATTCAGGTTAACTTTTTGTTCTCAAATTTGTCTTTCCTGCATTGATTTAAGTAGCTATATATTGGATTTCTGTTTAACTGCAACTTTGCTAATGAGGGAAAGGTCAATTTGGTAAGAACTATTTGTTTAAACTAATTCCCTTTTCAAAATTGCTAACAAGAACAAGACTTCATTTGATAACAACTGCCAATTTAAATTAATCCCTACATAAGCTTCATAGCTGTGGATGTTGTTGTTTGGTATGCTTGATTTAAGCATCTATTACTCTCGATACCTATTGCACATTGCTTAATAAATATTTCATTTCTCAAAATTGCAGTCGGAGCATCCAGTTTTCACTCACCATTCTTCTACTCGGTGTTGGTATCGCAACAGTGACTGATCTGCAACTCAATGTTTTGGGATCTGTCTTATCTCTGCTTGCAGTATTCACGACTTGCATCGCACAAATTGTATCCTAATCTGTTGACGTTGTTTCCCTCACGTATCATTGACCTTTTTAAATTATTTTCATGAATATCCTAATTGAACTAATATATATAAGGTTAGGCAGACGAGGACGTCTAGATATCATATTGAGCTGATATGTTATAAACTTATTGGGCTTCTACTTGTCTCGTATTTGAATTTCAAATGCTTTAATTTCGTGCATTGTTTTAAAGCTTAACCAGTTCTTTTCAGATGACAAACACTATCCAGAAGAGATTCAAAGTTTCTTCGACCCAACTCTTGTATCAATCGTGCCCATATCAAGCATTGACTTTGTTCATAGTTGGCCCATTTCTTGACGGGCTTTTAACTAACCAGAATGTGTTCGCTTTCAATTATACTCCTCAAGTTCTGGTAAGGGGGGAAAAAATCAATCTTCTTGTGCATTTCTCTTTAATGTGAAGAACTTTTTGACTTTATGCCTTTTTTTTTTTTTTTTTTTTTTTTCCTCTCCAGGTTTTCATTGTGCTTTCGTGCCTAATATCTGTCTCTGTCAACTTCAGCACATTTCTGGTTATTGGGAAGACATCCCCTGTGACTTATCAAGTCTTAGGGCATTTGAAAACTTGCCTGGTCCTAGCATTTGGCTATGTTTTACTTCATGACCCATTTAGTTGGAGGAACATAGTAGGAATTCTAATCGCGTTGGTTGGAATGATCTTGTACTCTTACTTCTGCTCGATGGAGAGCCAACAAAAGATGGTTGAATCATCAACCCAGCTATCCCAGGTATCACTGCTGCCCCGTGTATTTCCTACCTATAATTCCATTAATTAGATACTACAGTCCGAATCTTAAAGCTCAACTAAATACGGGAATGCCCCACAAATGTTGCGATTTTCATGTTGCCTACGTGAAATTTTAAAACCTCCCTATTGATCCCCTTAGACATATTGCCTAAAGGAACGCTGACTAAGGTGGTAAACTGACGGAATCTAATAGCTTAAGAGCTCGATTTATTGGCTTTACGATTTTAGAGAAAAGTGGGAATATCAATGTTAATGCAGGGTTTCCTTTTACTAAAAGAAAATAAAGGGATTTCCTGCAATTTAGCCTCTCTTTTTTTTTTTTAATCTCTTATACATTAATGCACATCTACATTTCTTTCTCACCCCTATTTGGGAAATGATTCCAGGCGAAGGAAAGTGAATCCGACCCTCTAATCGGCGTAGAAAATGGATCGGATGGTCTGGCGTCGAAAGGCCCGATATGGAGCTCGAACAAAGATTTACAAGCATGAGATTTTCGCGGATTAGTATTTAGTAGTGAGGTTCAACTCTTTTTGAAGAAAAGACCCTCATCTGTTTTATAATCAAGCAGAAACTCCAGAGAAGTTTGGAGGGCAGATGACAGGGGCTGTTTTGCTGTAGCAACTTTTTTTTTTTTTTGGGTTGTTGTTATTGTTAGAAATTAGCGGCTCGATGTATTTTATTCTTGTCCCTTTTGATTTATTTTTGTTTCTGGACTTATTCTTACATTGTTATTTAGAGATATATTGAGTTATTGGTTTCTCAAAATCCAATATATATTCTATTATTTCAACGTGAGTTGCTTCTACTCCCTTTCTTATATGGGTACTGCGCTTTCAAAATTATATTTCAAGTTCATTTTGAATCAAAGTTTTGCATCTGAAATACCTGAAAGTTATTTTTTCGGGTTGGGGGGCAAAATAATATTTGGGAGATTATTGCTTGATCTTGTAGCATCTATGTTTACATATTTAAAAAATTTCCAAAGTTTTCATTGAACTTTGCAAAACTTTTGTAATTTAGTATAGTTATCTTTCTAAGAGATTGCCTAAATTGGATTTATGGTTTATAAAACCTCAGATTTTTGAGTCACTAAATTCTAATTTTTATTAGGATGACGCAGCAGCTAATATGCTATCCAGCTATTGGACAAATTAAATTAAAATTTACACTAATTTCTCGTTATGAAGTAACCACGTGTGGCTGTGGGTTTTTAGAATATGGCATTACTGCGAGGGCTTTTTCGCAAAAATACCAGCGTATATTCATCGGACGGCTAAGATCATCTGCCACGTATAAATTCTCTCTTAAGTTGCGACTCTCTCTCGGCATCCACGAAAAGCGAAACCCTAGCGAAGGAGGCGCGAGAACCCTAGCCGTCGTCTTCTCCATCCTCACCATGGTACGAAACCCTAACCCTAGATCTCCCCTTCTTTTCCTCTCTATCCTCGCTGATCTGAGTCGTTTCCTCCTTCTCCTCAGACGTTCAAGCGCAGGAATGGCGGCCGCAACAAGCACGGCCGCGGCCACGTCAACTTCATCCGCTGCTCCAACTGCGGCAAATGCTGCCCCAAGGTAAACCCCTAGATCGCTCCCTCTTCCCCGCTCGGCCGTATCCAGTTGGATGTATAAACCCTAACCCTTAGATCTCAAATCTTGTACAAAAGGATAAGGCGATCAAGAGGTTCCTCGTGAGGAACATCGTCGAGCAAGCCGCGGTTAGGGACGTGCAAGAGGCCTGCGTGTATGATGGTATGGTTGTATTGATCTTTTTCGTTTCTAGGGTTTTCTTTGTTCTTTTTAGGTGCAAATTTGTGTATTTTCGGGTGATTTTGTAGGTTACACTCTCCCGAAGCTGTACGCGAAGATGCAGTACTGCGTTTCCTGTGCGATCCATTCTCACGTTGTTCGCGTTCGTTCTCGCGAGGCCAGGCGCGACCGTAAGCCTCCTGAGCGTTTCAGACGCAGGGTAATCTCTTCATACTTCGATCTCATGAATTCACTGTTTCAATAAACTTGAATTGATGTATTGAACATATGAATATATTGTTGGGATATGCGAATCTTATTTGATTTTGTTATAAAATGCTTTTGGAAATTATTGGAAGTAAATATCGCTACTTGTTATCAAATTTTAGGGGGAGATGTCCGTGATGTACTAAGATAGGCTTAATGTGCTATTCTACAAGTGAATTTATTGGTGAAAGAGTTGTGAATCAATTGATTATTGTTATTGTTATCCAGTTGCACGGTGAACGTCTTAGGCCACTTCATTTATTCTAAGGTCAATAGTCTCCATTAATTTTAAGGTTGTTCTAATATTGTATCAGTCTAAGAAGATCATATTATGATAAGCTACAATGAAACATGAAATTGAAGTTCTTATTTGTTAAATCGGTGGAAGAGAGTTGATTTCTTTTGGAAGGTTTAGTTTATTAGTTGACATGATTTATATATTATACTTGGGTAAGCCTTTGTAGTAATTGAGATTCTTTTTTTTTAACCGCCGGATATGTTAACTAGAATGTGAATCAACATGCCGAAATGATCTAATGCAAGGCTGTAATGTCTTTCTACTTGTTGTTTTGGATTTTTTTTTTCTTACTGTACAATTAGGCCGTAGGATGATTAGAAAAGGGTTTTCTAGGTTCTTGAACTCTTTTGAAGTTGCCTATTTCCATAATGTCACTGAAGCATTTCGGTTAATAATCTAGCGAGCCCTCACTTTGTTGTATATCTATTTTATATAATTTTATTGGGGAATGTTCTTCAACCTGAGAAGTTTTATGTTTAGCACTAACTAGAGTCTTTAGAACTTCGTAGCCATTTTTCAAAATATTGTTCATTTTAAAACTGTTTTAACTGTTTCTTAGCCTTTTCAGAACGGCATGCAATTTTTAATTTTGTTGCTGAACTGCTTTGTTGCAACTTTGTTATCTTCTAATAATGCGGGACTGCACGTCTGCCCCATTGGCTATAACATCGTTCCTCTGGGATGAACCGGTCCCTGATACTTTAATCACCATCTCTTCACTTTGTCAGCTATTAAAATTTTATTCTTAGCTGATCATTAAGGATGGAACATTTTTCCCCCCCCTTTCAAATCAAAAGACTTTCTCCATAACTAACAGAGGTTTACTTTGTATACCTTTTTGTGTCGACGCAAGATTTTGTTGATTTAGTGATTTTGTGTCACTGTTGAGCTCGTTCTTTAGGCCAACTTTGCCATTTTTTGTTACAGTTGTAATTTAATAGGATCTTTCTAGGGCGCTCCATCCTCTGCTTTCTTTTCATTTTGGCTGTAGTTCGTCGTAATCATCGTATATCCATGTTTGTTTTGCAGGATGACAGGCCTGGGCAAGGTCCCCGCCCTGCTGGTGCCCCCCCTAATGCGCCTCCTCGTCCGTGATTTTCTCTTGATTTTCCGCTTTGATTGCTGATTCACCCTTGAATTTGGCTTGGGAATGATAAGAGATTTTTTTTTTGAATTTGCTCTCTAGAAAGCATGTCTTTTTTAAGCCTCATGTTCGTGTTTGGTATTTCAGTACTTGTTCTCTGAGTTTGTTTTGATATTGGTGGCCGGACGAAAAGCTGAACTTGTTTTCTTATTTGAACGAAACCTTTTTGAGTTTTTTTCTTATCGACTTTGAGATTATATTACTGATTTAGTAATGTATCTTATCATGTCTCTGTGCAAGCGATGTGGTGCTGGCGCCACAGTGTGATCGCTTGTTTCATCTTTCTTTTGTGCTGGAATTTCCAGTTGGATTTTGGCTGTTCTTTTTCAGCTCGGCTTTTACTTTCAGAGATTGATAACATAACGGCGAGACCTCTTCTGAGGTTTGAAATTCTTTGTTCAGAATTCAAGTTTTTCCTAATGCATGATTGGCCTGGCGCTGTTGCTCCACCTGTGATTGATTATCTTCAAAATTTCACGGTAATTACTGCATTTGGGGGGAGCTCATTCTCAGACAAGGTTTTCAAGGTATTTTGCTTTTTATATTGGATGGGCAAACATTATCGACCTATCAAATCGTGCTCATCTCAATCAAGGGTTGCCATTATGATCAAAATGGGCCCGTACCCACTTTATTAAGTCACAAGTTACCTGCCTTTTTTCTCAATCTTTTATCAGTGTTCAAGTGTGATTGAACTCGAGACTGAATGCTTTGTGATAGTTGTGTATTTTTTTTTTTTTTTTGAGAAAAAGATAATACGCTTCTCGCTTCGTTTAAAATTTTTTTTTAAATAATTTAGCTGAAAATATAAATTAACTAAAATTCGAACTCACAACTTCTTTGGGTACTAATCATAAAATTCTTTGCACCTGCGCTGGGACGGTCGGTGATAATTGTATATTCTATTCACCTATATTATATGCAGAATCTACAAATCCAACATCTCCCCCCTCTTTTTATGTCTTTCTTATCACTCTTTCATAGCATCCCGCACTTCCACCCACTTAATCGAGGCGGGTCCCACAGCCCAACTGTCACCGTCGCCCGCACCAAAATTCGCGCGCTTTTCCCCGTCGTGCCCCGCAGTCACGTAGTGCCGCATCAGCCGTTCGTCCGCTGAAACCCGCAAGATGAACGGTTGCGGTGCGACGTCCTTTTCTTCTCATCTCTATTTGAGAAAGGAAAAGAGAGTAAAATGTGTCAGTAGTCCCTGAACTATCCCTACTTCGAACCTTGGTCCTTAGTACGTATATATGTTCCACTTTTTCAAAATATTAAAATTTTTTAATTGAAAAATAAATTTTAAACTCCGGATGCAGGGATGAAGGGATGTGCGGTTAGGATGATAGTGGTCTCCGGTTAGAATGATAGTGGTCTCCTAGGATTGAGTGAGTAGTTGGTTGAATAGTATGATCTAACGGGTAGAAATGGTCAAAGGGGTAGATCTAACGGTCAAAAATCAATTCAATGGCTGAAAAATTAATAGCACCAATAGCTTGGTGCTATTGATAGTATTCCAGCCTAGTTCTCTATATATATATATATTTATATATATATATATATATATATATTATGTGCTAGAATAAATTTGGAAATCAAATGAGAAGTATAAACAAACTTAGTTCCAACAAATTATAAGGTAATGCAGGGACTATCCACGCATTTTACCCTGATTATTGAAAGAAAGAGCCAGCGCTTTTCCCAGTTCCGAATCCAACGGCTTTTCATATAATCATATCTCCCATCGCCACCTCCGCCTCCGATCGATGCCGGCGTCGGCGCCCCGCCCGAGGCGGCCGCGCTTCCGGGCCCCGCCGCCGACGCCGATCAAGACGGCGAAGGGCGCCCGCTCCGCCGCCGTCGACGACCACGTCCTCGCCGACTACCTCGAGACCTCCCTCCGCGTCCCCGACCTCGCCCTCCCCCCTCCCCGCTCCCTCCCCCACTCCCGCTCCTCCACCGCCATCTCCGCCGCCCTCCCGGAGGAGCTCCCCCTCCCCTCCCTCCTCCGCCCCGACGCCGCCGCGCTCCGCCGCGCCGTCGCCGCCGCCTCCGCCTCCGGGGGCTTCTCGATCGCCGCGGCGGAGGCGGCGGCCGCCGAGGAGGTGAGATCGGCGGTCGATTCCGGGAAGCGGGTGTTCGGGATCGGGGAGGAGAGGAAGAGGGAGATGGGGCGGTGGTTCCGCCGGAGGGATGTGGTCGGCGAGGAGTTCTATCGCTACCGACATCGCCCCGGAAGCGCCGAGGCCGAGGCCGAGGCCGAGGCGGATCGCATGCTCGAGGCGGCGTTGCCCGGTTCGTATCGGGCGCTACGGTATTGCTTCTTCTTGCATTTCCATAGAACAACCTGTAAATGGATTTTTGTTTTATATTATATATGTAGGTAGTTGCAGATGTTATGTAACAAAAATCGTTTAACTCATGTATACAAACAGTTAATTCTGGCATTACATGTTCAGATTGTGTGAACTCGGCACTCTAGCTTAACTCGATCTTGAATATATAAATTCGTTGCTCATGTAATGAGTTACTTATCTATCTCAAATTGTTAATATACTCGTCAATTCAACGTATTTGCATGAGCGGGAGTAACTGTAGTTTTAACTGTGTTTCGAGTAGACCCTGCATTAAACGAGTCAGGTTATGCTATAACTCATATTTAAGCCCTTAAGAATTGTGGATTATATGGAGTGTTTGGTATCTGTATTCGTTATGCGAATTACCCTGAAAATGCCTTATTACTGATAAAAAACGGAAGAAATGCACTTTCTTTTAGCACAGTGACATACTTATATGAATCTCTTTGAACTGAAGAGTTAGTTATCTAGATGTATTTATTTCTTTACGAAACTCGGGTTCGGTGCCTTGGTCCTTTTTGTTCTTTTCACATAAAAATGTGTTTGTTATGCATTCTTTTAGTTCCATAATTAAAATGTATGTTTAGCAAATTTCAAAAAAGGAGGCACTTGTTATTCTCTTTGTTAATAATAAATATAACACGGTTCACCGACCGCCCCTAGCACAAGTCGTAAAGGGCTTGATGGTCAGTACCCGAGGTCCCAAGTTCGAAGCATAGTTACTTCACATTTTCAGCTTAGTTCATTTCTTAAAAAATGAACGAAGTAGGTAGAATGCTACTTTTCTCTCAAAAAGTAAAACACGGTTCTCGTTATCTCGTTATCTGCCTCCGGCGTTGGACTTGTTTCCATGCCTACATTGTCACTCTGTATGAAGCCTCGAACATACAATCAAAGAATCATCTATGTACATTGAATTAAGGAACCTTTATCCAATGCAAAAACGGATTTAATGACTATTGGTTGTAGCCTTCTCAAACTTCATATGGGGGATATGCTCATCTTTTAGCAGTCATTTTGTTTTAAGAATGTCTATGTCGTTATTAGAATAGTTACGCAAATTTATCTTTAGTCAGTTAGTGATTCAGATTTGTTGATGGACCTACGCGAGTTTTTCAGTGGTTTGTTCTAATATGGTTGTCCCAGCCACTATGGACTATGTAGTCTGGCGAATCTAAAATTTTTGTTCTAGCGAGTTCATAAAACTACTCCTATCACCAAGAAATTAATTAATTTTTTAACTCGTTCTAATTTCTGAATCGCTTACATCAACTCGTTACAGCCTGTAACTACCTGAGATTCCTAGCACCATTTGCTCATCATTTAAAAAAAAATCTATCCTAATTACTCTTTCAAGTGTATTAGGTTATTACTTTTGAACTCTGGTTTTCTTACTATGAAATAAGACAACTAAATTTGATATCTTTCTGTTTGATATGTTACCATCTGATATCCAATTCAATTCCTGACTTTTATGGATTCTATTTTCTAGAGAAAAGTTGGAGAAAGTTGCAGCTAAGATGGACTTAGTTGCAGAATCTGTTGCCACAATTCTCTCTCAAACCTCGAAAAATCAGAAGCAATCCGTGAAAATCAGAATGGTCCCATCAGTTCTTTGTCTCACGCAGTATAATTCCAATCAGTTGAGAGCCGATTGGAGTGAGTTTGGTACCGCCTGTGCCCCTCACTCTTATGCTCTGAGCCTTCACATTTCTCCTTGTGATCAAGAATTTTGCCTCCGTTCTTCCGAAGGCTCGACCTTTTTCAAGATGCCAGCTGGCAACATACTTGTTACGATTGGCAAGCAACTACAGGTAACAAACTATGATTTCTTAGGCCTCTTAGCGCCTATTTGGACGGCTGTAGCTTTTGTACAACTGATTAGTGCCTTTTCGTAAATACCAACAACAGCTTCTGGTGTGATAGAAGCAGAAGCTTCAAATTTGAGCCTCAAGTTTTTGGGGGCTAAAAGCTCATTTCAATTTTCCCAGTAGAAATGAAAGTCGGGACTTTTTTCTGTCAAATGTCCTACTGCTACTTTTCAAACTAGAGAAGCTTCCTCCAAAAGTGAGGTCAAACAAATACGTTGTAGGTTACCGAGGAAACACATCCCAACACACAAGAAACCCTTGTAGGGTTTAGCCGTTTAGTGTGCAACTTAGTCTTGGCTCTTTGCAAACCAGCCTAGAGAAACGACTTTTGTTTGACTTGGTTTGTAGTTTCTCAAGGTATGTCTTGTTTGCTTCGGACCGAAATTTCACACAATTCCTACCAGTTATAACTAGATCAACTTAACCTGGATTTCTTATGAGAGTTTTTGCATACTAGTTTCTTATTCTTTCTGCATACTCGTAATTTCATATTTGTAGAGAAGATATTAGTTATGCTAGGTATACCATGTAATCTGTGCAGCCAGCCAATCAGAATACAAAGGATAAGAAATAGAAGAAGTGAATTCATCCGAGCTGGCATATTGCTGCTTTTTCATTGGTCCTTTCTTTTTGATACCTAATAATCTCTTCGTACCCTTCACTGCAGAATTATATCTTAATATTGCACTTTTGTACTATATGATCCAGGAATGGTCCGGTGGGGAGTTTAAAAGTGCGACCGGGGAGATAATTTTTGAGCTAACCGATGATCCGGACCCCTTTTTCTCGCTGGAATTGTTCTATCTCCTCGAAGAACTGCATCCTGAGGTTCACAATGAGAGAACCATCTCTATATCGGACCAACTTTTCATAATAATACTTTTGTTCGCCTTCTACTGCTTCTGCTTTGGGATTCCTCACAAGTTACCTGCAAAATAATATGCACTCCCTGAGTACCAAATCGTTTGTTCGATGTGAGTTTTTGCTTTGTACAAAGAAAAAGCTTCGAGAAGGCTCATCGGAATTGAGCCTTTTCAACCCTCGATCGAGGAGAAGCGCTGCGGGACTCGGAGCACTTTGCTGAGGATGCGAGAAGTGCTCGAGCCATCTACAGTAGTTTTTCATTTTTTTGATTCGTTCTGATTTTTGGACTGCTGGAGGAAGTTTTGAGTGTTTGTTTTTGTAGATTGATTTCGAGGCTTTATATTTGCAAGAGTGTCGTGTTTGCGAGATGATTTGCGTCGGAGATGCTCTCTCTCTCTCTCTTGTACATATTATTGGATTAGTTGCAAGCGTGGTGTTCGATTTGCCTATATTTCGTGATTGATTTGCGAAATGGTAACATAAATAAAAGAAGATATTTCTCTCTGTACATGTTGTTGCATCAATTGCAAGTGTGGAGTTCAATTTTCCAAAAGGTAACTGTGAATGAAATAGTTATTTGATCTCTATATACACCCCCACAAAACTGTGTATTTAAAACATTACCCCTCCAAAATCTGTATTTTCATGTTTGTCCCCATGAAATTGGTGATTTCCCCATCAACAAACATAATAAGTATATACGAATGTTCCACACCGACTTACGTGCTTGACGTGACTACCACATGATCATTGGATGGGCCAAAAGTTATAAGACAATGCGAATCAGACTCTTATACTATGTTAAAAGATTCGAATCAGCTCAGAAATCTAAAATATTATGTGAAAACACTATCTGCATTGCACTCAGGTCATGATTCTATTTTGTATCCAATACAACAAACATAATAAGTATATACGAATGTTCCACACCGACTTGACTTACGTGCTTGACGTGATTACCACACGATCATTGGATGGGCCAAAAGTTATAAGGCAATGCGAATCAGACTCTTATACTATGTTAAAAGATTCGAATCAGCTCAGAAACCTAAAATATTATGTGAAAACACTATCCGCATTGCACTCAGGTCATGATTCTATTTTGTATCCAATATAGAACTGTTATACCTAACAATCCTAGCAAATAGAACGTAGAATAGGAAAGGGCCCGAGAGATTCTACTAGAAGCTCAGATCATCAAACTGTAGATGATTAGATTGCATGGGGGGAGATCAAATCATGTGGGGTTTGAGTAAGATTATATCGCATAAATTGCGTCAGTAACACTGATCCGAATCTTAATTGTGTCATTATTTTTGGGATTTGCCTCTTTAGCTACCAACACAATTGACCCACAAAAATGATTTTAAGCTAAGATTCTAAGATTAAATAGAGGAGAAGCTAGAGCTCTATAGTTTACGTACATAATTTTATGCACCATAGATTTAGTTGTTAGGACCTGTGCTCAATAAATGGGCAGGTACCATAACATTTATATCTTTTCAAGGGAAACTAAGTATGTATTTTTGTGAACTTAATGGTTTGAATTTTCAAAATCCTTGATATTATATTACTAATAAATATTAACTACTCCTGGTTCCCTTTTTTGGCTCATTCACTCTTTATTTCTTCTTCTTTTTTATTCTTTCTTTTTCTTCTTGATTAATTATACTTTAATTTATTGAGAAAATGCCTTAAAAAGACATAATACCTGAATAATTATTGAACTTAAAGAGTGGAGCTTTCGCTTTTTCTTTATCTGAGAACTCCTTTTTATTCTTTTTTTACCCTAGATTTTTTTTCTTTTATTTTTTAATAAACAATGTTAATTATACTCTTCTTGTGATTAAATTTACCAAGAAAAAATAATTACTAGACAAACGAAAAAAAGAGATTAGAAAAAAAAAAAGAAAAAAAAAGAATGCCAACTAAACTCAACTTTTTCCTCAAAAAGAAAACAAAAAAAAGAGAAAAAGAAAATGCCAAATTAAACCTAAAAGTCCAACTAAACTCAATGGCTAATTACATTTTTTTAAAATATATATAAATTTTGGGTCAAAAGGCAAATATATATATATATATATATATATATATATAATACTTAGATTATCATTCAAAAGAAGAACAAAACTGTAGGGGCCTCCTCATATGTGCAGTACAATTTCAATCATAGGGTTTTGTCAAGAGAACACAATCCCTAGGTTTCAGAGACCCTAAAATTTTGGCTTTTTTGCAATCAGGCTCCACTTCTCTTGCCTAATTACTTTTCAAGGACCCCACCAAGATTTCCACAATCTTAGAGCATATACAAACACATCAAGATAACACCAAAAAAAATAAATAAATAAATAAATAAAAGTTAACACTAGTGTATGTGAATAGCGATTTATTTATTTTATGTTATTCTGCGGGGGACGACATAGTTTGTGGAGAAACTAAAATTATTGAGTGAGCTTTGAACTTTATGCTCTAATGCTATGTGAAATTATCTGTGTTCAATATAATTTTAGCGGTTATAGAATAAAAAATAGTATTTTAATATATTATACTCAATAACTTATTTGGACTTAAATTTCAAGTTCTAAAGCAAGATAAATATAAGCCATAATTTAAATTAGGTCAAAACCTAACTATGGTCCCACAAAAAAGAAAATCAAAGGAAATGATTAGCAATTTGACATGCCACCTAACAAACACAGTTGCGCAAGTGGTTATTGCATGTACCCAGTGTACCATGTCTCGTACAGCGTCACATCTACGTAAACGAAATCATAATCATTCAAAATCAATAGAGGGATATTGTTCAATTCATAAGGATTAATATGTTCTCAAACTATTAAATTTTTGACGCGTGCACATTCTGAATGTCGGCAAATGCAACCAACAAATTAAAAATATGATTTTGAAATTTTTTACAGTAAGTTAAATATGCAATACATGAGATGTACAGACACACCGAGTGAGCTAGGGTAGTAATAATAATCTCCATAACTGTGGACCAAAAGTGAGGTGGGGGCGACCGCATACAAATTTGCTGTGGACGCGGATGCTTCGACCGCACGTACGGCCACGTCCCCCACTCTTTTTTATTTGTTTGTGGTGCGCTTCTTGTTCCTTTTTGGACACGTACGTATCAAATGTGTGTGTGTTTTTTTTTTTTTTTTTTTTTTTTTTTTTTGGGGAGTAAAGTATTTAGTGTTTTTTTTAAAAAACAAAATAAAAAGTAAAAACAAAAAACTCAGTAGTTGACCCAGACAAAAAAATAGAATTAAAAATTTTATTTTTAAAATTTTCAATTTGATTTTTGGTAATTTTGTTTTAGTGATTTATTTTAGATTTTTGGAATTTTTCCATAAGGAAAATTTTCTTAAAAAATAAGGATATATATGATTTTAGAAGTTTCAAATTGGGACCAGATATATTTGTATTAGAAAAATTGCTAAAATTTTAAATTTTGATTTATAGCAGGATTCGGGTATTACCTATATACAAACGTAGCGTTAATTCGATTAATGTAATTAGAGTTTCTAGAGTTGATTAATAATATTTTTCGTCTTTGCCGAAGAACTGGTTCTTCGCGTATTCCTCTCTTTCAGTTCTCATATTTCTTCCCTCTCAACGCGGCTTTGACCTGCGTCAGTAGTAATATAAATATATGTAGAAAAAAGGAAAAAGGCTCGGGAAGCTTCGTTTTGCACTACATGTAGTGACTTTTTAGTCTAGCTTATGAAATTGTTGTCACTGCATGCAAGTAATAGTTTAATTAATGATATTTGATAAATAAATAAAAAATATTCTCATGCAAAAAAGTTTAGAATGAATAAATGATCTTGATTACGATTCGGCTTCATATATTTATAATATAATCTGTGCTCAATTGCGTAAAATTAATAAATAAAGAAACTAAAACTCTCAAACCTGAATCGAATCGAACATTAATATTTCCAAAATCATTTTAACTTGTTCTTATTAATTTTTGAATGCATTATTATATATGATATCTTTTGTCCACCCATCCATGGTTTCCACAATATAATTTTTAAAAGGTAAAAAATATGTTATTTACCGTATACATATCCAAAATATTACTCTATGAACAATGCAAAAAATAAACTTTTATTCACTGTATGTCTCATCTATCATAGACATGTATAGAACCGACCACTCTGTCACATAAATAGTCAAAATAAAAAATATATATTAAAAAAAAAAACATTTGGCTATTACTTTGGAAACGTGCATAAGGATCCAAACCAACTCTCTCTTATCCTTTTTATTTTTTATTTATTTTCCTCATCATGGTAGGTGAGAAATTTTAGGGATATGTCTCCCCAAGTGTCCTCTTAAATGATTAAATTTATATATATATATATATATAGGTTCTATTACTTACTATATACTATATGCAGGTGAAAAAAAAAGGGTACCAAAATTATATATATTGCATAAAAAGTTATATTATGTTTCACTTTTTTATCTCTACTAAAATCTGTATATTTTTATAATTAATCATTCGGTAAAAATGTTTAGAGATCTCCTCAATTGTAGAACATGAATTTGAAAGATTCACGCTAGTTGGTTTTTAGTTCTTCCAGTTTGAATTATTTTTTTAAATTAAATTTAAAATTTATTAGAATTGACGACTCTGTGAGCTACATATAACTCAATATCAGTGGACGCGTGTAGAGATATGCATATATATATAGACAGAGAGAGAGAGAGTTGAGCTGGAATGCTATCAGTAGTAAACGGGCTCCGTTGCCACTCATTTGATTTCGATGATGGAGCTTCCAAATCGACGATCGGCACTGTTGAACATGATCTATACCACCTAAAGTATTTAGAAATCAAATTTCATATTTTTTTCAATATTGTTCTCTTGTCTATCAAGTGGACATTAAAATGGACGGTTGAAAATAAATATTCTTTAAAAAGTGATGATAGGAGTCTTGTAATCAAGATCAAGAGTATAGATCTTGTTTTAAATAGTTTAAAAAATTTTCTAACCAAAATTCAATTAATTTGGATATTTTTACCCCGTTAAACGAGAAAACTTTTTATATTGACCATTAAAATTACAAATTTTGAAACACTTTGATCATTAGGCTAATGATGTTGAAAAGATTTGAAATTTGATTTCTAGATACTTCAAGTGGTATAGATCATGTTCAACGATGCTGATCGTCGACTTTGAGGCTCCATCATCGAAAACAAATAGGTGGCACCGGAGCCCGTTTGTTATTGATAGCATTCCAGCTCAACTCTATCTATATATATATATATATATATATATATATATATATATATATATATATATTAATTTCAGGGTCCGTGCTCCTCACGGACGGTGCGGATGTAATTACTTTCTTAGCATCAAAGAATTAATTAATACGTTTGACTCTTTAATTTTCTCAAATAATAATAATAATAATAATAATAATATGTTTGATTCTCATGCATGTAACACGACAAGGGAGGCACGCACAAATAGATTGGAACGTGGAGAAGCAGGATATTATCCAAAGCTCATTGATTACGAGGGTTTTTTTTTTTTCCCACACGAGCATTATTGCATGTTTAATTAATTTAACTTAGTTTGTGGACTTAATTAATTTTTTTTAATGTATTTACGAGCCATATATATAATTTATCACTCGATCACTTTGCTTTTTGTGGCCTCTCGCTCAGGGCCTGTTTGATTCCATCGTATGATTGGTGTGATATTTTTTGATTAACTATTTATTTTTTGATTAACTATTTTCTCGATAATATTATTCCGCATATTATTATATTTATACATCTCAAATAACTTTTACTTGTACCGAAAATCTAAAATAGTATTGAAATTTAATCTTTTAAGGCTCAAATTTTTTTTTTTTTTTTTTTTGAGAAAAGGGCAGCACGCTATCCGCTTCATTCATTGGGAATGTGAACTAGGCTACATGGGTGAGGCAACACCGGCTTCGGTGGGGGCGGAAAAAAAAAAAAAGTCCTAGCGACTACAAGCGAGCTGACAGAAATTGGTCCCAAAACTTCGTCAGCTGCTTAATCTTGTAAGCTGCAAGGAGGGGGTCCGGTTGGGTCTTTCTAAAGATCACGCCATTCCTAATCTCCCAAATTATTCACTAGCAGGCTACCAATCCGGATATCGTAGTACGCGACAGCTGCGATCCATTCCTCGTCATCCACCTATCCCAAACCGAGGTCACGTCATCCCTCCAGTCTCCATGCTGGGCGGTCTCCAAGCTCGTCACCATTAGAAATCTCGAAAATACACTTAAGGCTCAAAATTTTATTACTGCTTCTCTACAGCATCAAAAGCTCGAGATTTCTCCTTTTGCTGAACACGCTTGCAGAATCTACTATTATCGAAGTAGAAACAAAATTAAGCTACTATTACTACACATTGGAGAGGGGCTTTTTCTTGGAGAAATTTGTTTACAAATTAACAACAACTAGATTTTCTTTCTTTTTTTTCTTTTTTTTTTATTGACACAGCCACTAACTGGGTACCTTATAGTGGAAGAGATTTTACTTGGATAATATTATGAAACTGTAATATTATTAAAAAAAAATTTATGCGAAAAGGACTCTGGCAGCCCTCTTCGTATCTGATCTCTTGCATCCGATCCGATCAGAGCAGCGCATGAGAGAAAACGAAATACGTGGAAGATTCAGAAGCATCAAGATAAGGATGATTCAAGGAAGCTAGTAAAATAGACAACTCGATGTGATTTCGTTTTTTGGATACGCTGGCAATCCAGTTTATAAGTTTCCGCTGTCTTCTAATTGCAACAGAACCAAATGACCTTTTGGGGATATACATGTGATGCACTTGCTGAGCCAAAATTGGAAATAAATAAGGTTGCAGATGTAGCCACTAGCTTCTTCTTCTTCTTCTTTTCTTCTTCTTTTTTTAAAAAATCTGGGAATCTCTTGAGAAGATAAAACTTAATTTTGTTATTTTTATATAATGTAACACTGAGTTGCTCTGCTATGTTGTGTCAAATCTTTTTAAATTCCTGCAGATAATATCAGAATTAAGCCTTGGGTTTTTATTACTCCTGCAGGGTATTGTTGCTGTTGATTTGATATCTCAATGCTATATATATATATATATATGGCCTTATTTGAACAAGAACTTCTAGAGCTGCAATGTTCAAATAACTAAAAGTTCAAAAGGAGTATTAAATGCTTATAACAGTATGTTAGATTCCAGATGTGATCTCACTGTAACTTTTACTGTTCCTTGATTTGAAATTCTAGCAGCTCCTCATTTGTAGGTCCAAAAAAGTTTTAAAGTTCTTTGAGCCCTCTCTAGTTATTATGAGTAGTGGAAGTGTTCTTGGCATATGACAAATAATTAGTTTAAACAAAACTTCTCAACAAATTAAGCTGTCAGAATCTGAAAAAGTAAAAAATTCTAACTACAGATTTCGTAGTTTTAGCTACAAAAATCTTAATTTTCTGAAGATTCAGGCTTTACTAAATAGCTACACTAGATGCTTTATCAGAAATGCTCATGATAGATATGAGAGACAAATGAAATCAACAATCAATCCACGAGTTGAAATAAGACCTTTTATAGAATTCATAAAATATCATTATGATAAGAGGGGAAAAAAATTTTAAAAAAAAAACTTAGGTGAGCCAAATATACTCCTAATTTCTTTTGATGAAGGTTAGTTAATTAATTAACTAGTGACAAATTGGAATTTGACTTCAAAGAGAAACAAATTAAGGTGATGAAAATTCCAAAGTCCTTCAAAGCAGCAGCATTAAAAGCATTTAAAAGCTAAGGCCTACAGTCCTACACCTGCCATATTATTGTGCAAGTTAGATGTTCATTCCCCTTTGTTGCTTCTGTTGGACATTTACCAGATTTTTGTCATGTACACATGAGAGTGATGTTCTTCCTAATACATGCTTTGAGTTGTTTCTTTCCCCCCTTAATCTTCCGTAGTTTTTTTTTTCTTTGAAAATGATTGTTGAATATAAAAAAAATAATAAAAATATCGTTCTCTGCTAACTTAAGCCTTCGAAAGTAAACGATTGTTTCATATAATTTAACTTGATATCAAAGTAAGAGATCATGAGTGCCAGTTTAATGGAATTAGATACGGCTCACTAATTAGTGTCCTCTTTTGTAAAGTGAGAGAGAATCCCATGCTCTCTCTCATTGGAAGGAACACACACACACACACACACACACACACACACACACACACAGAGAGAGAGAGAGAGAGAGAGAGAGAGAGAGAGAGAGAGAAACCTTGGATGTTGTTCTTTTTACTGGGGCCTATGTGTATATGGCTCAAAATGGTTGCAAAATCTGTTATATCTCAGGCAAGATCCAGGACCATTAAGACATTGTGTCCTGATCTCTTTACTGCTTCCTCTCTCTTTTATTAAAGATTATGTCAGAGGCTTTCTTCTTCTTCTTCTTCTTCTGCAATTTTTCTCTTCTTTTCTTTTCTTTTTTTTAAAGGTGTGATTGTGTCAAAGGTTAGGGAAAGGAATTGCTTCTTTGTGAAGGATATGAAAAAAAAAGGTTATTCCTGAGGCTTTTGGTGAAGCTATTAAAGCTATTGTTTTTCTTTTTTTAAATTTTTTTTAAAAAAAAGATAGCATACTGTCCGCTTCGTTTATCTTTAAAAATAAACTTACCTAAAAATGTTAAGTAACTAAGCTTCAAACTTCGGACCTCATATACTAACGATCAATTACTTTGCTATTTGTGCTAGGGACGATCACTAAAACTATTGTATTGTTATGATCACATAAGCCCTAAGCATAAACAAAACAAAAAAAAAAAAAAATGAGAAAGGAAAAAATTAAAGGATCTAATTCATCAATATATACATGGTTCAGCTTCAAAGCCTATATATATATGTTTATGTCAATATTTAGGCTACTGTAATAGTATAAAATATTTCCTTACGAGCTAAATAAAAACCATTTTGTGAGAATAGAGTGAAAAAAATGTTTACCAAAATGCTATTTTTAACAAGTAGTATCAGAACATGTGCTGCAAATTTTTTTTTAATGCTATGTTTTTTTAAAAAAATATATAAACGTAAACTTTACAAAGCTGTTTCACTAACAATCTTTTAAAATAATCTATCGCTAAAAATACCTGTTATCACTAAAACCTATGATCACCAAACAAACTAAAAAAGTAACTACAACGTAGCTCTTAGGAGAAGGAACAAGCAAAACAACAAACAAAAAAAATTAAAAACTGTAAAAAAAATGCATTAATATCATGTGGCGCAAATTAAATCTCCATATTCTTAATGATCACTAATAAAAGTACAAATTGTACAAAAAAAAAAAAAATCTCAGTTTATTCACCAATATTTGCTAGAAAATCAATGGTCTTAATGTACTTGAGCTTAGTCAACTTCTAAAATAAATTTGTCTCTCCTTGCACCCTAACCCCTAAAATATTTTTATCATCAACTTATGCGATTAAATATAAACCTTCCGATTTTGTAACCTAGCGTACTTTTCACATAAACCACTCCAATTATTTTATTACCCTATGCCTATGACATATGCACCACATTTATTGAGGTTATACGGCATTGAAATTAATGCAAACTCTAGGGTTCTCAGCATAAATGTAGACCTAGGTTTTGGCCCTAAAATGATCTTTTGAGTGAACCATGACTATTTATTTACTGTAAATTATTTTTGCCTTTTTTTTTAAGCTAAGTATTTGTCAAAGTAATAGTGTAGAGCTCGAGGTAACATCACAAAGTTAATTAGATAATGTATGGGTGGTGAAACTTTTTACTCATCACTCACCAATTGTTCTTGGAGTCAAATTCAAAATTTTTCCTTTGCTTTCACACTACAATAATTTTTTTTCCCATTGCGTTAATTTAAATTACATCAAAATTAAATTATTACATAATATATTTTACTATAACAGTTTGTTCTGTTGTGGTAATACAAATTATATTATTCAGCCATTTATTACCACAAAATTTATAATAACGATTTCCAATGATTATTATTTGTCGTAAAAAAATTATTATTGCAACTAATTAATAGTTATCAATTGCGAGAGTATTTATTATTAGAAATGAATGAATTTCTAGCGGTGTTGATATTCTGATCAGCGATGAAGAGGTCAGAGGATTTCCACACGAGTGTTTATCAAAAGAGGAGATTTAGTCTCGGATTTTGTACAAAAAAATATGTATATATATGACTAAAAAAGGAAAAATATATTCTCTTGATGAGGTGAAATTATGATGTAGAAATTGGACTCAATAAACCAACTGATTCCTACATCAAGTTACATAATCATGCGACTTCCATGATTAATTATTAATTTTACTTAATTTTTTTTTTACTTTACAATAATCTAATTACCTAAAATTAAGATCAAACCAAATTTGCTCAAAGACCTTAACAATCAAATCATGGTACTCATCCGAATTTAGCGACAAGTAACACGCGAGCAAATCCTCCAAATCCTTGGAATTTCTCAACTTGTTCTCCACAATCATCTCGACCATCGACTCCTTAAAGTCCCTCTGCGGATCCGTCGACGACTTCACCACCACAAAGCTGCCTCCTAAGCTCTTCTGCGCGACAAAGCCTTCTCTGCAACAGGTATTTCGTACAGTGTTTGTGCCTGAACATTAATTATACTCAGTCAGTCACGTGAAATGATGACAGAAAAAAAAATATTCATTTTCAAAAGTTACAACTATTCAATATTATTTTTTTAAATTATATTATTTGTCAATAAATTTGTCTACATCAGCTGATGACATCGACTTTTTCTTACAAAAATAATCATTCTATTCTTTAACAAAAATTTATAAAATTTATTTTCATTTTTAATATCGCTATATTAACATTTATGTCTTCTATATAAGCCCCAATTTTTTAAATATTTTAAAATATTAGAAAATTAATTTTATAAGAACATAATAATTCTAACAGTAATAACTCAACAGAACGGGAAAAAAAAAAGTGCGTAAATAATAATAATAAAAAACTTTGCGAGGACAAACTAATTCTCAATTTGGAACCTTCAATAGCAAATAATAATAATAATAATAATAATAATAATATTTATTTTTTTATATTTTTATGTAAAATAATAATAATAATAATAAAAAGATATTTGAGTACGTTACCCGAGATTCTCTCCTTAAGAGCCCGCTTCGTCGGGGTCGGGGGCGTCGACACGCGTGCTTGGATTTTCGCGCCGGAGAGTCGTGGGGTGTTCGCGCGCGCGCGAAGCCGCTGCAGCCCCGCATAATTGCTCCTACGCGGTCGCCCGTTGGAGGGGCTCCGCCGCCTCCGATCCACGGCGTCCACGACGTGCTTGTCCTCGGGCTGACACGTGTCCGCCGACTTCGTTATTATGGGGGGGAGCTCCAAATCGTTGAAGTCGGCGCCGAGTTTAGTGCTGGTACTGCTCATGCTGCGGCTGCTGTTGCCGCTTACGTCGATTATTATGTCCGTAGCGGAGGAGGTCACCTTGCAGTAATTATCGAGCCCGTGATTGTATTCTCGGTGGGCCTTAATGGGCCTTTCATGGGCTCCTTCTTCGAATTCTTCTTGGAATTCTTTTTCGGCATTGTCCGCGTAGACGCTGCGGAGGTGAAAAGGGCTTTTCGGGGAAGGCGAGGGGAGATCAGAGAGGGTGTCGGGTTCCCAGCAGGCGGAGGAAGGAGGAGGAGACACCGCGGACTTGGTGGGCTTTTTGGGCCGTATGGGCCGGACCCTGCTCTTCTTCTTGGATCTCCTTGGTGGGCTTGGTGGGCTTGTAGGGGAGGGGGAGGTGGTGAGGAGGAGCTTCTTTTTGGTGTGTGGTTTGGTGGTGGTAGGGGTGGTGGGGGAGGAGATGTAGAAGGAAGCTCGTTTAGGGAGAAGTGCTTTTTGGGGTGGTGGGGAGAATAATGGCTTTGGGGTGCTGCTGAGTGGAGAAGCTCTTCTTGAGTGGTGGTGGTGGTGGTGGTGGCTTCTTCTGGGAGAGTTTATGTTGATGCTTTGGCTTTGGCTTTGGCTTCTGCTTCTGCTTCTGCTTCTGCCTATGTTTCCCATGTCTTTGAGCTTGTAGAACCAAGCATTGGGTATCATATCTGATAATTTGAACTTGTAGTTACCCATAATCTCTCTCTCTCTCTCTCTCTCTCTCTCTCTCTCTCTCTCTCTCTCTCTCTCTCTCTCTTGTGTGTTTCCTAGGTGTGGAGAGGGTGGGGGGAGGTGGGGGTGGAGGGAGATGAAGAGGGATAAATAGGAGGAGAAATAAAGGAGGGGAGTGGAGAGAGAGAGAGAGAGAGGAGTGGAGTATTAGGCATGGATGGGGTCCAACAAATAAGATACAAGTGAGAGGACAAAATAGTTTTTTTTAAGTTTTTAATAATATTAGAGGGTTACAATGCAAACATAGAGGTGGGTGGGATTCTTTGTGTAATACAATCCTCTAATAAAATGACAAAAGTTTATTTACTTTATAGTAATGAAAAAAAATTAGATGTGAAGCACCTATTTGTAACACTTTAAAATAAAAAAAAAAGCTACTTACTTTGATGTTTCATTATGCTATGATTCAGGCCAAAAGACCTAGCTAATTGATGACACATAATATCTAAAAGGAGAAAAAAAAATGGATGTGAAGCACCTATGTGTAACACTTACAAAACAAAAAAAAAACAAAGCTACTTACTTTGATGTTTATTATGCTATGATTCAGGCCAAAAGACCTAGCTAATTGATGACGCATAATATCTAAAAGGAGGAAAATAATAAAATTATAAGCAACTTATATAGTTCAGTCACTGATTTATCGCTACATATGACGGCCGAACAAAATTTTATTATATCACCACAAATACATTCAATATTTTCTTCATCAAACAATTATAAAAAAGGTATATAATTAAGCATCCAAAATCGATTATGATAAGATTAAAACTCGATTTCCACCATAGATATTCATATCAAATTTCCGTTCCATTTTGCTCCAAAATAATTCGAACCTCAATAAAAATCAGATGGATCCAATAATTGATAACACATCTACTGTAGTACATCATATGCAACCATGTATTAATTAATTAAGCAGAGACATGATGTGGGGAAACTTACGGAACAGTACGTGGAAAAATATATATTTTTTCTTTCATGTTGTCGGGGGCTCATCAACTTTATTATTATTATTATTATTATTAATTAGTGAAATGCATCTTCACCAACTGTGTGGTCACCCATTCCTTTTTGACCTTTTAATGAGTTGGACAAAATGGGTGACGAGGTATAAGTGGACACGAAGATACTTTGCTTAATTAGCTTCGTGGAAGAGAAGTGTACAAAACAATGTGGAATGGGCTCTTTTTTATTTATTTGTGTGTGTGTTTTTTTTTTTCTTTCCTTTTGTTGGTTGTTAGTAGAAAAGTTACTGCAAAAAACTAAGGGGATGCAAATTATTTAATTATGTGTGGCAAAATCTTAAAAAAAACAAAAGGAGGAGTTGATACTGCTAATTGAATTAAATGAGTTATGGGGGGACCATTTAGAACATGTTAACAAATGTTAGGGGATAAGACAAATGCATAGAGAAACCCCCCCTTAATTAAACATGCAATAATCATGGCTCAAGAGATGGGCATGAAAAATTTAACAAAAATTAAAAAAACATTTTTTAAGGACCATTAGGGTTTTTAGATAGCAACAAATTAAGGTGACTCAATATTATAAAAGGAAATGACATGGTTCAAGCACATGACTCGATGTTTGTTTGTAACTATGACTTAGTCAACTAATCTATAATAATATATATATACAAATGTTAACCCTTCACAATAAAGAGGTAGTCAACTAATCAACATTAATATATCCAAATGTTAACTCCTCGCACTAAAAACTATTAATGACAATTTAATGTGGAATGTGCTGTGAAAGCCAATGCATATATATATATATATATAGTTGAGCTGGAATACTATCAGTAGCAAACGGGCTCCATTGCCACCCGTTTGTTTTCAATGATGGAGTCTCCAAATCGACGATCAGCACCGTTGATTACAATCTATACCACTTGAAGTATCTATAAACTAAATTTCATATCTTTTCGACATCACTAGCCTAATGATCAAAGGGTTTCAAATTTTATAATTTTAATGGTTAATATGAGACGTTTTCTCGTTTAACGGTATAAAGATATAAAATCAATTGAATTTTGGTTAGAAAATTATTTAAACTATTTAAAACAAGATCTATACTCTTAATCTTGATTATAAGACTCCTATCATCACTTTTTAAAGGATATTCATTTTCAGCCGTTCATTTTTGTGTCCACTTGATGGACAAGAGAACAATATCGAAAAAACAAGAAATTTGGTTTCTAGATGCTTCGAGTTGTATAGATCATGTTCAACGGTGCCGATCTTCGATTTGGAGGCTCCATCATCGAAAACAAATGGGTGACAACGAAGCCCGTTTGCTACCAATAGCATTCCAGCTCAACTCTCTCTCTCTCTCTCTCTCTCTATCTCTCTCTCTCTCTCTCTCTCTCTCTCTCTATATATATATATATATATATATATATATATATATATATATATATATATATATATATATATATATATATATATATATATATATATATTCTTAGTTCGTAGATTTATAACTGGTTGGAATTGCTGAAGGGCCAATGAATTAGGTTCAGCCGCTCAGTTTGATCTAGACCACATTTGATCATAAGGCATCGATCGTACAATTTTCACAAATAACTCTTTCAGTATCAGGGATTAATAATAGTAACTCAGTAGTTGTACCGCATCTTACATTTTCAATAAGGGGAAATATTTTTTGTGATGACCTTTGATGGCACATGAAATAATCAACCATGAAATGTATGGTACTTAATTACCTAACTTTGGTAGAATTAATTGGATGGTCCCTATTAATTAAACTCCTTAAAGTGGTCCTCCCAAATAAAGGGCTCCTGGAGAAGAAAAGGAAATCCTATCCTTCAATGCGACGCATTACTACAGGTGTCTTGGAATGTTATATTCACAAATTTTCGATTTATTAGTAAATATGACGTAGCGGAATTTGTTTTATTCATATACGTAATCTACAGTGTTATATAAATTCATCAATACATCAGTAACTCTCATAAAGCATTTCTCTTTCATTTCTGACCCGCCTTGGTGTTGGAATGATGTGAAAGAGATTTATGAATCAATCAATAACATATAAAGATAATATTTTGGACCTGCTGATCGATCACTATTATGTTTGAAAAATAACAAGGAATAATGCATGCAGCAAGTTGAATTCCTCTTAATTTGTTTGATGTGACACTACACGTGCACTCCCGTAAAGAATTAGAATGAGTTGATTGGTTTGAATGTGACCTTCAATTTGCATTTCCCAATTTGCTGTATCAGCAGAGATCATGGACAAGGACTCAGCAACTAATATTGCTACGGATGTTATACATGGTATATATTTTGGGTTCTTAAAATTACGCAGCAAACAAATTTTATTTGTTCGTATATATATATATTCTTATTGTTTCTTATAAAGGTTAAATGTACGTGTGAGTAGCTACAAATTTTATATGTAAAATTTGAAGTTTCTTGAGTTTTGTATCTATAATATATATTATTTTTATTTTTATTGGCTATCCTTGTTTTTATTTTAATTGGTCCTTTTTTCACCCAGCTAATGATGAAAAAGATTGCCTGCCTCGTTGGCAATTTGGAATTATGTTGGTGGTTTAGTTTTATTTTCGTATTTTATTTGTGACCATACAGAAATACTGACTCGATCAAATGCGCTATGAGACATACTATGAGGTACATGTAATATTACTCATTACTAAGTATAAGACCTTTGTTTTGCATCAAAATAAATAGAGGTGCTTTTAAGAACTTGTTACTTGTGAATAATTAGTTTATTGAAAAGTAATTTAAAATATAACATCTTTTGCGCAATAATTAACATGGATAGATGGATAGATATGAATGCAAATGGGCTGGGCCGACTTATGGAACCGCTAAGCTCCGGTATCCTCAGTTGGATTCTCTGGCTAGTCGTGTCTGACTTACTGTATAAGAATTAGACTAGAATGTGAATCGTAAGCGTTAACCAACTATTCCAAAAACACGTGCTGATAGGAAGGGGGCACCAATCGCACTTAAGAGGCGCAAGCACAGCGCTCACGGGTTTCTACCCGACTCAAACCATCTAAACGTTAGGTCTATTGTTGGGCATATTGCCGTTAGGTCTTTTGTGGACCGCAGTCCCACTAAATTTTTTACGCTCATCCAACTCAACTTATTAGTCTTCTGGGCCTATTGTCACGGGGCAGAAAGTTGGACCTATTTTAGTCCAATAATAAATAGCCAACGTAGAATACTATCAGTACTGGTAGAAGATTGGTGACTAATAAAATGTTAGATATTAGGTCGAGCTGGATTTGAGCAGGCCGCCCTTTAGCTTCTATCTTATTGGGCTGGGTCGTAGTCGAACTTACGTAGTTTTGTTTGCTGGGTTGGGCTTAAGATATGTCCTTCTGTGTAGGCCCTTTTCTAGTCCATAACTACCATACAATTAGCCAAAAATATGCCTTTCTCTGTGAACATGTGCTGTTTCTGCTAGAAAAATGATATAGGATCGATCCTCCTCATGGAGATGGTGTGATCGATTTACTGTCTATCACATGCAACAGCTCAGATCTTAAGACTGTATAGACGGTCGTATTCATCTACCTAGCATATTTTTGTAAAATACTCAACCCGTGTGTAACAATCCCTACATACAGGATTGATCCCGCCACTTCTTAGTGACGATATGAATCTTTAACATTCGCATATAAATAAATACTATTAAATGGTATGTTTATGCCCTTTAGTATATAAATTTTTTTTTAGGACAATAACAAACATTAGTATTAAATTGGGGCTTTAATTTCTTTTTAGCACAATCTTATTATTCTTTTTGTTTCCTAGCAACAACGTTAACTACTCTTTTTAATCAAATATTTTATTGCAAAAAAAAATATCCGACTCAACCAACTACGCCGGTGCTGCACAAAGTCGTGTGGGGCCCAAATGCTGACGTGCTCCAGGGAGGAAATTTTGACCGAAGAAAAGTCAAAAGTCAATGGTCAAAAAGGGGATCAATAAACTCGTCCCCAAAAGGTGCTCGCTTTTTTCAGACGCGCTTTATACAGTAGCTGGTAGTGTGACCAGGGAACATGCAACATGTTAGGTGAAAATGCCCATTAATGTACCCAACTTATAATTAACCCATAACAGTTTTATTTTTATTTTTTTTCACATTGTGGCCTCTTGTTTTAATTTTTTGAAAAAAATTAAAACAAAATATCATCTTCTTCGATCAAAAATTGTCATGCATCCCTTTTGATCTATGGCCTTGAAATTGACTCACTAGATTCTCTCGTTTAATTAATGAACTAATTAAGTTTGAGCTAAACTTAGCTCGCGCTCGTTGTACTCCATTAAGATTAAAGAATATATTAATATAAAATATAGGGGGGAAAGACGTACGTAACAACATTACAAATATGGCAATTATATATAGAAAGTTCTTTGTTTATTGTTATTTATATGGAGGAAATAATTATAAACATAAATGATTATTGAGTTTAGCAATATATATAAATAGCTTGTAAATACATAATGAGCTGGCTTGGTAATTAATTAATTAAACAAGTGTTTGATTCGCTCACACAGCTAAGTATTATAGTGAACCAAAACTGAGGGAAAAGAAAAAGCGATCCAAGAATTCAATGCATCTAATTATAAACAAATCATTAATGCAGCAATAAGAACCGTTCCTCTCTACACGATTCATAAAAATTATACAAACAAATGAGTACAAAAAAAATTATGTAAATTAACAAAACCCATCAAATAATTAAGTACCAAAAAAAGAAAAAAAAAACAAGCAACAATTAAGAAATGTATATATATATAGTTAATAATATCGGCATCTTTCAATATCCGATATGTACAAATTATCTCCCTAGCTAGATATAGTTATATAACTATATATATGAATGAAAAAAAATAATTAATTCGCTTCAAAAACGTTCTCCACATGATCTAGCTATTGTGGTCATTGGTTCCTGTGCCGGGGCCCGAGGGTGGCACCTTCCCTCTAGGAAGCACGTTGAGCAAAAGCGCCTTGTAGTGCTTCTCCAAAAGCGCTTTTTGCGCGGCTTCTTGAGAAGCCATGTTGCATGGTGGACGTAGAGGGGTAGGCGTAGTGTGCTCCATTAATGCTAATGGTGTGGCCATGGGGAGAGTATCCGACCGAGGGAGCGCGATGTTGCGGCCGGGGTCGACGGCGGTGTCATCGGTGGCTTTGAGGCCGATCATGGGGCGACACATGGAGAGCTGGGGCTTAAGGAGGAGGAGGATGGAGAGGAGGAGGAGGAGGTGGTGGTGGTGTTGTAGCAGTGCCATGTATGTATATGTGTTGAGAGAAAGAGAGAGAGAGAGAGATTGTATATGCAGCTAGAGAATGGGCTTTAGAGAGAGGGAGAGCTTGTGTATGTAGAGAACGGGCTTGAGAGAGAGAGAGAGAAAGAGAAAGTGTTTGTATATAGAGAGAATGACCTTTATAGAGAGAGAGAGAGAGAGATTTTATGAAGGATTGAGGGAGAGAATAAGAAGGTAGGGGTGTAGAGAGAGAGAGAGAGAGAATTTGTATATGCAGAGAATAGGCTTTAGAGAGAGGGAGAGTTTGTGTATGTAGAGAATGGCCTTTAGAGAGAGAGAGAGAGAGAGAGAGAGAGAGAGAGAGAGAGAGAGAGAGAGAGAGAGAGAGAGAGAGAGAGAGAGAGAGAGAGAGAGAGAGAGAGAGAGAGAGAATGGCCTTTAGAGAGAGAGAGAGAGAGAGAGAATGGCCTTTAGAGAGAGAGAGAGAGAGAGAGAATGGCCTTTAGAGAGAGAGAGAGAGAGAGAATGGCCTTTAGAGAGAGAGAGAGAGAGAGAGAATGGCCTTTAGAGAGAGAGAGAGAGAGAGAGAGAGAGAGTTTGTATATAGAGAGAGAATGGCTTTAGAGAGAGAGAGAGAGAGAGAGAGAGAGAGTTTGTATATAGAGAGAGAATGGCTTTTAGAGAGAGAGAGAGAGTTTGTATATAGAGAGAGAATGGGCTTTAGAGAGAGAGAGAGAGAGATTGTGTTGAGGAGATTGTATGGAGGGGTGGGGGGGGTTTTATGGGGTGAAGAGACCATGCAAAAAATAATAAAAAAAGATGGAAACTAAGGTTGCTTGAGGTGGAATGTTTCAAATAATAATAATAACAATAATAAAAATATAATTTTTTAAAAAATAAGACAAGGGCGTATGAAAAGGGGGAAGAGGGAGGGAGCTGACTCTTCAAGACGTTGACTTTTCGCGCAAACGCGATCTAACGAGCAAGCGTAATACATACAGGTTGTGCGTACGCGTACGCGGGCACGTGGACTTTGATTGGCGAGCAAGCAAAAGGAGGCGAAACGGGGAAACGGGAATGAGAAACGGGAAACGCGAGAATCCGTCGGTAGCGGAGAGAGCTTAACGTGAAGACGCGTCTCTGACTTATCACGCACGACTTCTATACATATAATTTTTTATATATTTTTATTTACTTATTTATTGCTTAATTTTTGTTTTTATTCTCTGAATCTGATTTAAACATAATTTGTTAAAAAAATAGACCCTTACACAAAAATAGATTTGATAAAATATACATGTTTGTAAAAATACAAATTAACTAGTTTTAATATTAATAAATAAATTTATCAAAATATTTACTAGGAACTAGACATGCTAATATTTATGGTGTTACGTTAATTAGTAAACACTTGACCTGTCTTTTCACCAATCGTGATGACTCGCCGTATTCCGCATGGCATCAACCTCGTCAATGTTGGTCCACTTGGATCTAACGCCTTCAAAACTAAGAGTTGACTCAAAAGTAAAATAAAATGAAATATAATTTTTATGAATCAGCGAAATTTTATTTGATTTATAAATCACCATTTTTTATCTTACTTTTAAAAGAGATTGAAATGGATCGTCTAAATATATTAATTACGTCTCAATATCAATTACAAGATCTTTGTTTCTGTTACTTTGGTCAGATATTCGATAGTCACGTCGCACGCGACTGCGCAATAGTCAAAGTTTAATAAGTATAACGAACAGTTTTTCAATTCATGCATGTTTTAATAAACATCTTGCCTATTTGGCGAAAATATAAGTTTTTCTTTTTTTCAGATTATTGCAAGAGAGTCGAATCGCAGTTATATCTTAATCGGCATGTTTTCCTTTTGGCTCTTAATTCCAATATTGGAAAATGTGATTCATCAACCCAAAAAAAGGGGAAAAAAACCAAAATAGTTAACATGAGATTTTACATGGAAATTGACATCTAAATATGATATTTAAATGATATTTTTTTAGTGAGTAAGATAGCTTGGGGAAAGAAGAAAAAAAAAAAACGAAACAAGATTTTAGATAAATACGAACATTTAAATATGACCTTATTTACAGATATTAGTAGACTCTAGGATATAATCCTAGTATAACTAGAACTACAAGTTGAATCATTGTGTGACAAAATTTAATTTACAAATTAATTAGGATCCATCGCTTTAATTATATATATATATATATATACTACTAGGAGTACATTTTCTAAAGCCAAACTATATAGATTCAAAACCCTTTCTCTTCCTACATTAATTTCCAAAAATTTGAACCTCAATTTCTCTACTAAGATGGCTATACAAAAGAAATATATTGGTTGGTTCCTCATTGGGTTTCTTTTGTTTTTAATCATAACCTACATAATGTGTTGTTTCGTGTACTGTTGCTGGAACAACAATAGCGATGACGATGATGACGACGATGACGATGATGACGACGATGACGATCGTGATAATTATACAGAAGCAGAAGAGGCACCGTACTTAACGCCCGAAGCGCTCGAGAAAATACCAGAGTTGAGCTACGAGGGAGGCGATTCCGACGAGCTCGAATGCGCGATTTGTTTCGAGCCGTTCGTGGACGGCGATTCGTGCCGGTTTCTGCCAGGGTGCGGTCACTTTTTTCACAAGCTGTGTGTTGATAAGTGGTTGATTAAGAACCCTAATTGCCCAATTTGTAGGGCCACTGTTGTTTTGGGTGATGAAGGGATTGATTGGATGGTGTGATTTTATTTTATTTCATTTTTTTCTATGAATTTAATTATTGATCATTCTTTATTTTGTTTATTAGATTAATTATTTGTTATATTGTTATTTTTTTGGCTTAATTTGGTTTTGTTCAATTGGAGATGGAAAAAGAAATAGAGAAGAGAAGGGCAAATTTAATTTTCTTCTTTTGAATATTTTGAATTAAGTATTCTTACAATTAAGAGCTAATTTCTCTTTACACATTCGTAACACTGCGTTCTCTAATGTATGGCAAAATACTGAATAGGATAGTTAATTATTGCCGACCATATCTAGCGCAGTTGGATAAAAATTTGATGATTAGTACACAAACAAATAATTTACTATAATCCATATCAGGTTGAAATCTTTAAATATATATAAAATGTGGTTATATATTTTTTGGTAGAACGACAGAAATCATATTTCGCAATAGAACTAGTATGATCTGCGACATGCTATCATTTAAGAAAATAAATAAAATACTTTTGTACTCTACTTTCTCTCCAAGTGCTACGCAATCTTTTTGCAATCCCAAACTAGGGATGTCAATAGGTGCGGATACTCAAAATTTTATCCGAACCCGAATCCGAACGGAGCGAATTTATCTGATGCTAAATGGATATGGTTTCGGATATGGATATCAAAAATAAAATCCGACGGATATAGATTCGGATATGGATTTTAACTCTACCCGACCCGAACCCGAACCCGACCCAAATCCTAATTTATTTTACATTATATATAATATGTATATAAAAATTTGATGTTATGTTTGAATTTTTATTTTAAATTAGATTTAATGTAATATATTTTTAAATATTGAAAAGAAAAATAATTGTTTCGGTTCGAATTTTCGGGTTCGGGTTCGGCTCGGATTTTTGGTCGGGGTCGGGTTTGGATATGGATTTTTAAAATCCGTCGGGTTCAGATTCGAATTCGGATTTCGGGTTTGGAGTCGGGTTCGGATTTTTAAAAATCCGCCCCGAATCCGACCCGTTGACATCCCTAACAATGCCGCACCAAGTTCAGCTGATTAAAGTAATGGGCCTGTATCTATGAAAGGGATGATACAAAGAGAGGCCCACAAAATGTTTAAGGCCCAAGAGGCTAAATATTACAGCCCATATACTCAATTTATTATATATGTTTTAATTGGACAATCTCAATCCTGCGCGGAGCAAAATTCAAAATTTGAATTTAAAATTCAAATTTTGGTTTGTTTAGTACAAATATGTAAAAACCGAAAATTTCTAACCTTATCTGAATTTTCTTTTCTTTGCCTATAATAATAACTTTAAAATGATACGTGTCAAAATTCAATTGTCTTCTTCTTTTTTTATTTTCTTTTTTGATAAATGTAATATAATAATTTCGAATTTTATTTCTTTTAAAATTTATAAAAAACGAACTTTTTTAGCCCACAAAATTAGATGATTTGAGCTCAATTAAAGATTTCTTTTTCTTTTTTTTAAAGAGGGGTGGGATTTGGTAAAGGATCGGCCATGCGTTTGCCACGTGGCCTTTGAGAATAGTGCACGCGTGTGGACCATATAACGGCTGTAACTACCAAAGGAGGAAGAAAACGAGAGGGGACACGCGTCGGAAGATGATTGCTTACACGTGATGGACCAGGTAGTACGTGTCCACTGAGTTTGTGGTGGATATTGTTTTCCAATTTTGGCCAATAGGAATAAGGCACGAAAATTTTTACAGCTAACAATCTCTTTCTAACAAAGAGAGAAAAAAAATTTCACAAAAATTCTTATTATAATTTAAGGCTAAATTGCCAAAAAAAAAAAAAAAAAATCAATATGTAATGAGAGTTGCATTTTACCCCCTCTTGATTTCTAAAATATGTAGAAAATTTTCTTTTATTTTGTGTTGTCAATTGTCATTATTTATCCTCTTTATAAATTTACATAGTTTATAAAAAATACTAGGGAATATCAAACAATAATTTTAAATTCTAGTTATTCATATATGTATAGTTAAAAAAGCTCGCTTAAATAGTGTAAAGCCACTTCTTCTCCGTCTTATATTTAATAAACTAGCAATAAAATATCAAATATAAACGGGTTAAAAGGAGATGAAAGAATTTCAGATATTTTTCTATTTTGTAAGTTTCTTATGTTTTATGAACAATTTGACTACTATATATATATATATATATATATATATATATATATATATATATACATATATATATATATATATATATATAATGTAAAAAATAAGAAATCAGGAATAAAATTTTATTTAGGATAGCAGACAAATTATATTACATGCTGTGAGAAAGTATAATAAAAAATATTTTATTTACTTTCGTACAAAATATCACGTTGTTGCGTATATTGTAATAAGTCGATCAAAATATATTTTTTTATACTTTTTTAAAATTTCGCCTCAGCTCTTTTTAGTCAACATTACAAGGCCACCCTATATAGCAAAGAGGCCCCAAAACTAGAAAAAGTTCGTCTCCAACTAATCAAATTATTTTTTTAAATTCACTCATTCCATTATAATTATTAAAAAAATATTTTTATTATATTTTTTCTCTAAAATAAAAAATATGATTGACATAAGCACTACAAATTGGACAGCATTAAAGCATTAGGCGGTCTATAGATGGCTTGGTGGACGTGGTCCACGCAAAAATTTTGCTATTAAAACGCGTGGCGTGTTCTATTATTTTTTTTTTAATATTCTCACGACTTCGTTAAATTTGTGAACCAGACGCTATTGCTTGCTTGCTTTTTGCGGTAGCTGTTGATTTTTTGGGGACAACAAAATTATCACGAATTCATAAACTTATTTACCCCTCAATATTGTAGAAAATTACAAAAAAAATCAATACCGTATATTTGTACGATTATAACCTAATTATCACGTCGAAAAATTATTTAAGCAGACAGTCGGAGAGCGAGAAATTTATAATTTTCGTCAATCTGATTTTGACCTTTATTTCACAGAAGTTAAAAGTCAATCGGTGTATAATTATAATTAGGAGATTGGGTGATCTTACAATTTTGATAATACCGACGCTTACAAATTTTTCAAAATCACGATTAAAAACAAAAAACAAAACCTTAGATAAAGAGGGCTCTACTCAATGGAAAAGTGTCTGTTTTGCTCTAATTTTTTATTTTACTTTTAGCTATAAGTATTTATTTAATTAAGTATTTGATAAATAAGATAATTCAAAACTTTTGTTCGGACAAAATATTAAAATATAATTTTGAGTTTGTAAAAGAAAAACACAAGAAGTAATTTCGCTTAGAATTTATAAAAATAAAGAAAAATATAACCAGTATATTTGTATACTATGCGGTAATATTTGTATAGCATATTACAAATCCTGTAACTATCTTTTACGGCTTTTTCCTACCCAACGAAAATTTGACTTTCAAAAATTGAGCTTAAAATATTTTGGGAGACACCTAAATTCTAATTTTTTTAATTAACCAACTCTTAAATATAATATATTTTGCAATTAAATTTATAATGTTTATAACATGTCATGGGTTTCTAATTGCCGTATATTACTTCTTCGCTGTATTTTTCATTTCTAAAATATGTAACACTCCCAAATTGACCTTCTCATGTATAATAATAAAAATTGTACCTCTTTTCTATACAATAATTTATCCAACCGACCAAAACATATTATAAGTTATTAAAATATTTTAGTAATGGGACGTGGGCCCCAAATTTTATTATTATGAAAAAAATAATATGTGGCTGATCCGTTCCACTTCTAATAAAAAGTCATAAATTTATTTCTGTAGCTAAAAATCAAACTGAAACTTACGCTTATTTATAATATAAATTTCTATATATAAATTTCAATAAAACATAATAATATTTTTTTTAAATAATTATACTCAAATAGTAATTTTGCAGAGGTTACGGTCCGCTAGGGAGGAGTTCAGATGATCTTTTCCGAATTAAAAAATCAACAAAATTTTATTCAAATAAATTTAATTCCAATCAAAGTAATTAAATTGCTCACTTAATGCCCTTTTTTTTCTTTTTTTTTTTGTTACACATATAGTAAAAAAAAAAAAAAAAAAACTCCTCTAACTTTTTTATTTAATAATTTTTAAAAAAGATTTTGGCCCATTGGGCCTTTGTGACGATCGATCCCTTTTCTGTAATATTTACGAACTCCAGGGGCGATTTCGTAATAAAACTACCACAGCGATATAATCGCCTATTATATGAAGCTTCTCATGCGACGCAGAAGCAAAATCGAGAGGTTTCCCAATCCCGCCCCCTCTCCGCTCCAATCCGCGATCCCCATCACCGTTTAGGGTTCCCCTTTACCCGATTTTAGCTTCGGTGGATCGATTTTTCCGAGTTTGGGGATCGAATCGATCGGGTGGAGCTCCTTTTTCCGGGCCTGGAGAGGTAAGATTCGTGGGATCTCGCCCCCATCTCCCTTTTTAGCTGTACAGTGCTTCGATTCCGATCATTTTGATCTGTCGATTTCTCTGTAATTTGATTTGGCTCATTAGATCGAGTGAATCGATTATGAGATTGTGGATTCCCTAATTTAGGTTTAATAATTGAGCTTGTTTACATATAATTTTAGAATTTCGTTGCAATTTCATAGGTTTGGATTCAATAAATGATGCAGGTGATGATTGTTGGATTTGTGGACGAGTCTTTATATAATCTTCTTCATTAATGTTTGCATTCAATGAAAACTGTTGTGGAGATCGAGTTTTTCTTCTTCTTCTTTTTTTTCAATTTTTAGATAAGGTTTATTGCGCAAAATATGATTTTTTACGTTTGTTTCAATCTTTGCGCGGTTATATTTACATACAAATTGCTTCATTTTTTTTTTTTTTGTGAGTTGATGAAACTTTTTTTTTTTCAGGCATATGTAATCTAATCATCGGAGATTAGTACACGAAATAGGCCTTTCCAAGTTATAACTGGTCAAATTAGATTCACTTAATGGTTGAGAAATTTATTGCTTATTTAAACCCTCCATTTGGATGCTTGTGTGAGGAATTAATTTTCATGTTTTATTCTAGATCATATGAATCAGTTTGATAGCTCGATGAAGAAATTTCTAATTCTGTATCAAATCCTCGTTATTTTCCTTGTGTTTTGGTTAAACCTTTTGATTTCCTAAGTTTTCCTTCTTAATTTATCTTAGGAAGTGCAGTTTTTTAATCTCTATGTCATATTTATGTAAAATAACATCACCCCTTTTTCCTAGTAATTTTATGTTGTTCAAAAGGATCTTTTAGATTAAAAAGAAAAAAACCTTATTGGCAATTTAAATCCTGGATTGCTGATAACTACTAAATCTTATTTTATTAATCTCCCTATCATATTTGTGTTTTCTTCAGAGATTTCCAGCCAATTACGGAAGAGATACCTGGGAATGCAGAAAAATGTGCTTGCCTAGCAAAAGGTTCTTTGCCGAGGTACACGAGATTATAACTCCATTTGAGCTAAAATCGTTCACTGTCGATGATTGGAACCAACATAGCCATATCAGCTCCTTTCTCCCTGTACTAAAGTGTGATGAAGTTACAATAAGTATTGGCCATGTCATGTTAAATCGCGACCTCGGTGACGACGGTTGAAACTTTGTTTCATGAGAAAATAAAAAAAAAAGAAGAAAAAAAATCCTGCTTTTGTATATACTTTACATAAGAACAGCACGGCAGCGTGTATTCTGGCTTGTGCGTGAATAAAATAAGAAAGAATGAGCACTTCTAGGACTGTTCTGATGCAAAAATATGAGCTAGGGAGATTATTAGGGCAAGGAACCTTTGCGAAGGTATACTATGCGAGGAATCTTAAATCTGGGCAGAGCGTTGCTATAAAGATGATCGATAAGGAGAAGGTTTTCAGGGTTGGGCTCATGGAGCAGATCAAGCGAGAGATCTCTGTAATGAGATTAGTGAGGCACCCAAATATTGTTCAGCTTTACGAGGTTATGGCGAGCAAGAGCAAGATTTACTTTGTCATGGAGTATGTTAAGGGCGGTGAGCTTTTTAATAAAATTGCAAAAGGGAGGCTCAAGGAGGATGCCGCGAGAAAATATTTCCATCAGTTAATTAGTGCCGTTGATTATTGCCACAGCAGAGGGGTTTACCACCGCGATTTGAAGCCCGAAAACTTGCTTTTGGATGAAAATGAGAATTTGAAGGTCTCTGATTTTGGCTTAAGCGCGTTAGCGGAGTCGAAGAGGAAAGATGGCTTACTCCATACTACTTGCGGGACCCCGGCTTATGTTGCTCCGGAAGTGATTAGTATGAGAGGTTATGATGGTGCGAGAGCTGATATTTGGTCTTGCGGCGTGATTTTATTCGTGCTAGTTGCTGGTTACCTTCCTTTCCACGATTCAAATCTCATGGAGATGTACAGAAAGATCGGCAAAGCTGACTTTAGATGCCCTAGTTGGTTCTCTCCCGAATTAAAAAAGCTTGTATTCAAGATCCTGGATCCGAACCCTGTTACCCGGATTTCTATATCAAAGATAAAGGAGAGCCCTTGGTTCAGAAAGGTGCCTGATGACAAGCAATCTAAAAATGAGGCGGATAAAAAAGATAACGTCGGTGCCGATGATGCTTCAGCTTCTACTTCCCAAACCAGCAATATGGCCGAGGAAAAGGAAGAGTCGATGAGCATCTCAAATTTGAACGCTTTCGACATAATATCCCTCTCAACGGGATTCGATCTTTCGGGCCTATTCGAGGAAAGGAATGGTAGAAAGGAAGCACGATTCACTACCAGGCAGCCCGCGCCGAACATTATCTCGAAGCTGGAGGAAATGGCTAAGAGCTTGAAGCTGAAAGTGAAGAAGAAAACCAACGGGATTTTCAAGATAGCGGGGCCGAAGGAAGGGAGGAAGGGTGTCGTGGAGCTGGATCTAGAGATATACGAGATCGCCCCTTTGTTTCATTTGGTGGAAATGAAAAAGACCAGCGGGGATACGCTGGAGTATCAGAAGCTGTTGAAAGAGGAGATAAGGCCGGCTCTGAAAGATATTGTTTGGGCCTGGCAAGACGACGAGCAGCAGAGTCAGGAGCCGCCGCCGCCGCCGCCGCAGCAGCAGCAGCAGCAGTCGTGAATGTATTGATAAGGATTTATAATTTGACTCGGAATTCACCGGCTTTCCTTGTTCAAGTAATCTACACATGTAATTAACTTACCTGTATTTTGCAGATAATACATATACTTCTTTTTTTTCTTCTTTTCTTTTTCCTCCTCTCGCGCGCATCATTGATGTACTGGACTCACTCCTGCGTGGAGAATACCATTGTGTGTTGTTTCCTAGTTTGCGTACTTGATCTTCAATTTGAGTTTAAATGCCTCTTTCTGCTTTCTTTTTTTTCTTTAATTGGTTGAAGAACGCGTTTACCTGCGATTGCTTTTTCCTTATTTTGTGAAGCCCTGGTAACATATTTCTATTGATTCTACACCATGGAACTTTTTTTCCCCCTCAAATTTTACGCTCTTTTCCTGCAGCTTCTTGTACTGTTATATGCAGTGATGGTTTGGATGCTGTTCATGATCCTTTTTTGAGGACCATCCATTGCAGGTATTTGTCGGAGGAGTTCCAATTCATAAAAACAGAGATTTAAATATCAGGGAACATGTATTAGCGGTCTTAAATTGCAACAAAGGGAAAAAAAAAAAAAATTTACAAAATATCCTTTTGTTTGCTGTAAAAAAGAAAAGGAAAACTCATGCTTTTAATTGTCAAAAACTGACGGATTTGTTCCCCTTTTCCGTAATTCTGGCAAAATCGAGAGGCGAATTTTTCAAAACCCGAATTCAAACCTGACTACTAAAACTGAAATCTGAATTCGATGTATGTATAGTTTTAAAAATTCACTTCCAAGTCACTGACCGTTCCTAGCGCAAGTGGCAAAGGACTTGGTGGTTGATACCCGAGGTCCCGAGTTCGAATCTTAGTTGATTCATATTTCTAGCTAAGTTTATTTCTATAATAAATAAATGAAGCGGGTAGCGTGCTACCTTTCTCTCAAAAAAAAAAATTTCACTTCCAAATCCATACCCGACGATAAATCTGAACCCGAAATTAATTATTTTTATTAACCAAATTTCAAAACATATCATGTACAAATCTAAATTTTACAAATACAAACATAAATTTTTATATATTCTGTAATATAAAACTGACTTGGGTTTGGGTTCGAGTTCGGATTTGAATTTGGCTGAGCTACAAAACAAAATCATATTCCAATTTGAAATCATTATTTTTTTTATACCTATAATTGAAATCATATTAGTTTAGTACCTAGTTAAATCTATCTAAGTTCGAAACCGGATTCGGATATAATTTCGAATATCCATACCCATCCACAAAAGCCCCAGAAAACATGTGGCTTGGAGTCTCGAACACGTGACACTGTGCACCGTTTCCCAACCCGCCCCGCCCTTTCTCTCCATCATCACCTCGAAGCTTCGATCGAATTCCTCACAGAGCTCGATCTCGATCTCGATCCGAGCACGACGAAGATGGGATCGACACTCCACATCTCCCCCTTCTCCTCCTCTCTCCACCGATCCCTCCCGCGATTCATCTCCTCCACCACCAATTCGATCCTCGGGAGCACGGAGACGAAGACGAGGATGAAGACGAAGACGAAGATCGGATCCGCCGCGCGAAGGTGCCGGATCCATTGCGCGGTCTCGGAGAGCGGGACGGTGGAGGGGAGCCGCCGCGGGGGCGAGAGGATCGGCGGATCCACGCGCAGGGAGGAGGACTACAACACCGTGATGAAGCGGCTGATGAGGAACCCCTACGAGTACCACCACGACCTTGGTGAGATTTTCTAAACCCTAACCCTAGCCGTGCTTTGTTTGATCACACGGTACTTGTGAAGTTGATTCTGTGTATATATATATATATATATATTTTGAGTAGAAACTGTGTAATTTCCACTTGGGAGCACCTCTCAGTTCTCATTTTAGGTTAAAAATCGTAAGGAGAATCAACATTAACTTATATTTTTATTAAATTGTGGTATTCTGGTTACTTAAATTGAAAATTTCATTTGCTACAAAGTGATTAAACCTACGAAATTTGATGCAGTTGTCGATGAAATTAATGAAATGAACACTGTAATTGAGTAAGATCATTCTTGGTTGAATGAAAACTTCGGAAAATAAAGTTGCTGTGTTGTTCGTACGCCGCGTCGGAAGAATAAAGGCGAAAGAATTATTACTCGAGGCTTGTAGTTAAGCATTTTCCACGGAAATAATTGCGTCGTCTTATTGTGAGTTTGATTTCTCTGTATCCTGGAATTTAGGCATGAATTATACTATCATAAGTGATAGTTTGATTGTTGGATCCCAACCTCAGAAGCCTGAAGATATCGATCACTTAAAAGAAGAGGCGAACGTCGCGTACATTCTCTGTTTGCAGCAGGACAAGGACATTGAATATTGGGGAGTTGATTTCCAAGCTATTCTTAAGCGATGCAAGGAGCTCCGTATTCGGCACATGAGAAGGCCGGTAAGTGCCGCATCACTCTAATATTTCTGAGTAATCAGATCCTCAGAGAAAGATATAAAAATGGCTTTTTGGGTAATCTAATCCTCTATTTCTCTATATCTGTTTTCGCTGTTACTATTCTTGATCTCTACATTGTATTGCCAAGTTGCAACTGAAAGAAGGAATTCATTTGTCGTCGATATCCTTTCGACATGGAAACAAACAGGCAAAGGACTTTGATCCAGATTCCTTGAGGTCTCAATTGCCGAAAGCAGTTTCTTCACTAGAGTGGGCCATGTCAGAGGGCAAAGGAAGAGTCTATGTTCACTGTACTGCTGGGCTGGGCAGGGCACCTGCGGTTGCTATTGCTTATTTGTTCTGGTTCTGTAACATGGATGTGAGCCCCTATTTCGAACACTTTTTCTCAACTTACCGTTCTTACTTTTCCTCAGTATATCAAATTCGAAATAGGAAAAAAAGAAGCAGCAGTGACATAATATCTTCTTGTAATCAAACTTTGTGATGCTATGTATTTTGCCTATTAACAGCTCAATACGGCGTATGAGAAAGTGACTTCGAAAAGGCCCTGCGGACCTAACAAGAGAGCTATTCGAGGGGCGACTTACGATCTGGCGAAGAATGATCCATGGAAAGAGCCTTTTGAGAGCCTGCCCGAGCATGCCTTCAGCGTTGTTGCTGATTGGGAGAGGACGCTGATCCAAGACAGAGTGCGTGGACTGCGAGGAACTTGAGCAATTGTACGGTACCTTTTTGTTTTTAACTTTGTAAAAGTTTGCTTCTTTACTATTGCTGCTTATCTTATCCTGTTTGATTGTACAGGAACAAGGGATTATGAGCTTGCAATTTAGGAAGAAAGAGCAGGATAACTTCCTTAACATTTTATATGAGCTTTAATGAAATAGAGAAGCGTCTATAAAATTTAGGTGAAAACGTAGAGAAGTTACCTGGACTATAGTGCTTTTGAAATGTGATCTTTAAAAGGTTTGAATATTATATGGATTTTTCAATGGAAACTATTGTTTTGTAACTCCTTCGATTGAATATTTAGTTTAAGTTGATGAAATATTCAATTCTTATTATTGATGACATTTTCTATAATCTTTTCGACAGAAACCCTTTTTCGACAAAAGCCTAACGGAGAAGTACTGCAATAAAAAATAATGAAATGTTAAGTACCAGAATCAAAACTTTGAAAACAAGGTATACATCTCAAATTGTGCTATAGTCCTTTGATCGGCTCGCCGACAAAATAGCAGCCACAAGGTGGAAAGTGGTGCAGAGTTGCAGAGTTCAGAAGCAGCTTCTGAAGATCAAAAATTATCTTGGTACTAGTAAGGATCACTTAGCTGCTGCTTACTTATTAGATATTTAAATTGATGTATATTAATTGTAGTTTGATGAATTTGGCTACTCAAATTTCTTCCCAGCAGTGTTGAAGGTATAGCCTTAAATAGTTTATCAATCTCTGTAATATGTTTCTTAGATTTATGATAATAAATAAATGCGGAAATTGTCCCTGTGCATATGCTCTTGATTTTTTTTGTATTGCTTGTTTTGTTATATTTACGGCCATTATGTAAAAGTTTTCTCGAAATTACTTTTGAACTTCTTTTCGCTATTGAAGCTTCTATTTTTGTGAAAAAAATGCAACGAGCTTTTAGATTCTAAAAGTGGAAACTTCAGTTTGAAATTTTCGAATTTGTTTTTATTGGAAGATTTTACACGAATTTAAAGAATTTTGATGTGAGAAAAAAGAGTAAGAGACTATTTATTCAGTTAATATATTACTAGGTCTAAATAAATTATTGTGGCAGATTCATAAAAACTTAATATTGCAACTATTTGCCAGTTTTTTTCGATGTTTAAAAAAAATTCGTCGACAGCAGGGTTCGAACCTGCGCGGGCGAAGCCCAACAGATTTCAAGTCTGTCTCCTTAACCACTCGGACATATCGACTTTGCTTATAAATGACTTATAAATGTTATTTATAAATACAAAATATAACTTCAAAATATAACTTTACTTATAGATTCTGCATAAAAATGAATCATAATATAAAATATTAAATACATATTTCTAAATTCAAAATTTGTGAAGTGGACTCCTAAACAATGGTTTAGCGAGACAAATTCTGCACTTATAGTGTGGGATGCATCAAGCGCGACGCCACATGGCCAATCAGACAGATAGATAGCCTCTAAATCATTTGTGCAGTTGTAGTTCTCATACAACACTATATGTGGTGACTTTTTAGAGTCATATTCTTTATAATAGTCTACGGATGTATAGACATTGGGACAAATCAAGCGGTTAATTTTCTTCCTCTTCGATTGGGATTTACTGCGATTCATTTAATCACAAAATATTTTCAAATTTTTTTGCATGATATTCAGTTTCATACTTTTGGCTTCAAATGAGGCAAACATCAGCAGCAGGGGACAAACCAGTCGTTTGAGCAAATGCTTCAAATCCTCTAAAACTTTTTTGCTCTTTCTCCTCACATTTTGAGCCAAAGATTAAAATCAATCTTAATTCCGTACAATCTCAAATAAAGTAAAAGCATAAATACAATATTATGTTTTTTTCTCAAAAAAAAGAGAAAAGTTCACAAAAAAAGGAGCCACAATCATCATCATCATGATTATATCATTCAAGTTAATTTTAACCACTCAAATTGATTGAAATGCTCGATCGATTACACTTCTTCTATTTTGGTAAACGTGTCAATTAATTAATTAGTTGGAGTTATTTTATTTACTCCACTCAACATACTTAACAAATCAAGCTAATATTACTTCAAACTCAAGAATACTTAATAAATATTCCTTAATTTATAGATCCACACTACACTACTCACCATTGCAAAAATGTTAAAGCAACATCATTGGCTCCTCAAACTCTAAAAGACCCCCCACATGCGCCATGTGCCTCATAAGAATTCCTATGACTTTGTTGCATGCTCCTATATACCATGCTGTAGTTGAATTATCTAACTCACTTAATTTGCTCTTAGCTCAAATTTCATATTAAAAACAAAAGAAAAAAAAAATATCTAAGATCTAATTAGGTTTTGTCCTCTTCTCACTGAAAGAGAGTTATACGAGAACCCTATCCGTAATGAGACTGAGACTGACTGAGACTGTTTAATCTGTCGTCTATCGATCATGTAGAACACTCGATGGAAATCGACCATTTATAGAGAGGCTCTTGAAGAACTTTTATTTAACCACTCATTATTCCTCTCATTCACTACAATTCACTAAAAAAATTAAGTTCAAGAGAATTGAACAAATTGTACATAAGGAAATTAGTTACGCTTAACCAACTTATTCCCCGTCACGATTAGATAAGTGTGAAGCAAATGCTAGTTCTTTGTTGAGATGTTTTGCATTATTGATTTGAATAACCAGCTTAATTAACTTGCATGAACCAAAACAAAACATGGAGATTCTTTGTTGGTATGTTTCCTATTAAGTTTCTGGGGAAAAAAAATCATGGAGGGGAATTCTCAAAATTAGTAGTTACATGTATTTTATATTTATGAGAAGAATTAATCAGCAGTTACATGTGAATTGTATGATTAATAATGCAGTACTCTGAACATTGGAACTATTAAATTATACTCGTAATTTCTATGAAACTTGCTGTGAGACCCCAGCTAGTCCTATATATGAGATATAATAGGGTTAAACTCTTAACACGGCTTAAGTATTTTAGGCGGTGGCAAGGCCCAAGAGGTTAAGAGAGTTAAGCGTGCTAGGACGGGAATAGTCCTAGGATGGGTGATCCCCTGAAAAGTTGGGACGTCATAGTTGGTATTATAGTCAATTACTAGCAGGAAGTGTGAGATAAGTCTCGGCTAAGTCAGGATTGTACAGTTGGGAGAGCGAGACTCTCATGCTAGCGCGGCTCACCACAATGTTAGTTTAGGCTAGCGAGACGAGTCTTACATCGTTTGGTACTTGTGAATCTGAGCCTGACGAGAACTTCAGAGCTTAAAGGGAGGGAGATTGTGAGACCCCAGGTAGTCCTATATATGAGATATAATAGGGCTAAACTTTTAACCCGGCTTAATCATTTTGGATGGTGGTAAGGCCCAAGAGGTTAAGAGAGTTAAGCGTGCAAGGCTGGGAGTAGTTATAGAATGGGTGACCCTCTGGGAAGTTGGGGTGTCACACTTGCTCTAACATCTGGTTTGAATTTGATTCAAGTTAAGCCAATAAATAAACATTTTATGGTATATTACTTGTTGCATGTTCTATGCATACCAATTTTTACAAAAAAAAGAAAAAAAGAAAAAGAAAAAAACTATTTGTTATTTCCGAAAAAAAAATAATCAAAGCCTACAAATGTAACATCAAGGAGGATGAGTTTGTTCACCCATATCTCTAAAGAAAATACCCAAGTAGCCATTAATCTTTTCCACCACAACAGTATTAAAATTCCTGATGGTGGTCGATCATGGTGACAACATGCTTAACCAAAACCACAAATTCAGTAATTTTTCCTAATTAATTAGTGGTGAAACCATAAGAAACCCCATATGCATTATCCCACACATTTAACTTTTAGCCCCAATTCTCAAGTCCATGTTTAATTAAAAGATCACAAACAAACAATAATTCGATTTAATTAACTAGCATGCATGGTGCATGGTTTGGAATAAAGGATGATGGCCTTTCCAACTACAAACAACAATTCTGGAGGCCATAAACACTTCCTATTAAATACCATTTTAATTGATATTTAAAAAAGACCCAACCACACCACTTGCAATAGAAACGTTTAAGGCACTAATATATGAAACTTAACTACAAAGTCAACAAACTCATGTAGCATGCACATGGGCCTCTTAATATGAGTCCCCTCACTAGATGTGTTGAGTCCTATACATGCATGTTCATGCTTTAATATATGCTCCTCCCACACAATCACATCCTTTATTCCACACACACACACACTCTCTCTCTCTCTCTCTCTAGATCTCTCTCTCACAAATCCACTTATTAGAGATGATGATCCCAAATGCCCCAGATATTCCAAAAAGTCCTCCTAGGATCGAGCATGATGGCAAGTTCTACTCAATGCTCCTTTCCAAGGAGAGCTCCTTGGCCAATCACTCATTCAGGGTTGCTTCGGGATCTGTGCCGTTCGTATGGGAGTCCGTGCCTGGCACGCCCAAGGTCGCCGTCGCCGTCGCCGCCGCCGCCCTTGTCCCACCCATCACACCACCACCCTCTTATTGGTACCATTCCCGTACGGCGGTCAATCTCAAGAGCATGACGAGCGAGAATAAGAATAAGAATAAGGAGAAGAAAAAGAAGAAGAGGAATTTTATCGCCGCCATCCTTCGTAACCTCACTCTGATAAGCAGGAAGCAGACGCAGCTGCCGTCAAGCCGAATTTCGTCCTCCTCGCGGTCCTCGTCGCCATCGCCTTCGTTCTCTCAATCCAGTTTCTCGAGTTCGCGATTCTCCAGCTCTAGGATGCTGTTCTCCTCGGCGGTGAGAGATGACTCACCGGACGATCTTCCTCGGTGTTTCCTGTGCTTTCGGGTGCGGTCGATTCCAAAAGTGCTTTTCTTCAGGCGTGGTCATAAAGGAAAAATTGGTACTGATCACTTAGGAGAGATTTAAAAAAAAATATTTTGAAAGTAATCCTAAAAAAAATTATTTACAAAAATGATCATGCGAAAATTATTTGCAAAACTTATTCTCCTTCCCACAATGTAAGTGGAGAAGGAAAATACAGTTTATGTTATGCTAAATATGGAGAATAATTTACAATATTCAAAATATGAAGAAACATTTGATATGCCTCTAAGAATATACAATATATATGTTGCGAGACCAGAGTAGTCCTAAGCCATGTACCATCACTTATCCTCCAATACTCACAAAATGTGCTTTCAGAAAACAGTAAATTATTCACCATAGTTAGCTCGGTATTAGTTATTTTGTAATATTTCTATGTTGATGTGGCAGCAGAGAAAGTCAATTTTACAAGTAACTTTGCATGAGATCATTTTCATAAATAAATTTTCTGTTACGTTATTTTCGAAAAACCTAACTTAGCCAAAGTTTCTTTCCTTGTTGGTGTAGTGTGCGACGATGGATCAAGAAGGAAGATGTTATATATATATGATCCCCTAGGAATAAATAGAAAGTTAGATGTATGCTCATGTTGTTCATTCTCAGGAAAAAAAGAAAAGAAAAAAAAGGTATGCTTGTTTTGGGATAAATAAAGCATGATTACTTTGTGATAATTTCATGGTTAACTAGTGTCTACGACTTGTTTTCTCATTTGGTTTAGCAATTTAGTCCAAATATGTTATATACAAAAGCTTCTCTTATTTATTTATTTTTATGATGAGTGCAAAATATGAAATGATTCCCTTCAATATATATATATATATATATATATATATATATATATATATATATATATATATATATATATATATTACACAAAAGGTATAACAGGGCAAAATAATAGTTGTTATATTAGAAACCGACTGTATTTAATATAGTTGGTTTAAAGCTTGATGGTTAATACCTAAAATTTTAAGTTTGAAATTTAATTACTACATATTTTTAGCTAAATTTATTAAATTTTAAAGTCGATTGTATCTAACCATTGTGGTATCTCTCTCTTGTTATTTTTTTTTTCTTTCTTTCTTTTTGCCAATTATACACGGGAGTACAACATAATTGTTTCGGCCAATAAAGGTACCTTTTAATTATATAAGAACACGATCCATTTCTTTAATTTGAATTGTACCCGATACACTAATTAAGACCACCTTTTGAATTGTGCCGTGCTGGGTCGAATTTTTCGGTTCGGAAATATTGTAACTATTTTAGGTTCGGATCTGGTTCACAATAACTGAATCGGGCCGGTCGAACTGAATCGAGTCGAATAAGAGAACTCAGATCATATAGGATCAACAAAAAAAAACTAGGAATCCAATAAGACCGATCGAAAGAGCACGCCCTTATGTTTGGTTCCATGTAAGATTTTGAAAATTAAATAGTTTTCAAAAAGTATATAATATATATGTTTATAAAAACGAAAATTATAATTTCTTTTAAATATATATATGTGAGTCCATAAAAGTGTTGATGGGCCAGGCTAAATGGGCCCGAGGCTTAACTTGGCCCGTAATTTCCACGAGTGAATCTGAACCCACAGGAAACACATTTTTCCCATTTTAGGTTCGAGCCTAGCCCGAGTCTTAGCCGCATCTGGGCTAGAGAGAGCCAAATTTCTACTAGATGTGGGAACAATTTTGCTAGGTTTTTTTTTTTTGCATTTAGCCCCCCTCAAAAATAAAAATTTACAATGCCCTAGCAAATTTATATTTTTACATATGGCCCTCTTCTTGCCACGTGAGCGCCATATTTGTATTTTTAAGTTCAACACGGTAAATGAATCACTGTATTTAAATACAGTGATTGATTACCGTGTTTATATCCACACTATAGTCCCTCCTTTTTAATTTAGGGACGAAAAAATATGAAAAGAAACACGGTGATCCAATCACTATGTTTAAATATGGTGACTAAATCACGGTGCTTACTTAAAAACGGCACCTAGACGCTCGCGTGGTAAGGAGAGGCCTATTTATACAAATATAAATTTATTAGGACTATTTGTAAAAAAAAAAATTAATTGAGAGGGCTAAATGCAAAAAAAGCCTATTTTGCTAATATACGGGGTTTAATTTCAGCAAGTGTTGTTCAAGTACAGTTATTTGTAAAATTACTGACAACTCTCTCCTATAAATACGTCATATATGTTTTGATCATATTAGTACCCAGAAAAAAAAGTTACAAATAATTGGACCTTCTTTTTGTTTGCCAATAGTAAAATTAATTGTTTCGATAGATATGAAGCATATACTAAGTATAATATGCTTGTTTGGTCAATATATACAAATTTCTGCTTTGTTAATATCACAGAGGTATCGATGTTTTAGCTTGAAACCAGATGAATTGATGACGAACCTTTTACTGTTATCTTCGTTTCTTATTTTTATGCAGATAAATTATTAAAACGCCGGTGAACTCATCAACAATATTTGCTTAATTTGCTATATAGATAATTAAGTTTCTATAACATACTCCATCAACCGTTGTCTAAATTTATAAAAAGTTCAAGTATTTCCTATTTATAACTTCAAAATTTCTGTATTGGCATGCACCCATATTGTGATACTGTAATGACCCGACCCGCTAGCAATAATAACTCGTTGGATTCAAACCGCCAGCCCAAAATGCTTAAGCCCAGTTATTATTGCTAACGGGTCGGGTCGTTACATTTGGTATTAGAATCTGATAACCAGCCGGAAGTGTGAGATGAATCGCACATCGCCTGGTGAATCTAGAACTATGTGTATAATTGGACCGGACTGATGGAAAAGTCAGGACTTAAACGAGGGGAGTATGTGACACTCCAATAGTCTCACATCGGATAATGTTGGAGAGTATGATGGGCTTATAATTAAGTGACATACACACTAGCAATAATAACTGAATTTAAGCATTTTCGGTTGGTTGTTTGGGCCCAACGAGTTATTATTGCTATAGAGTTGGATCACTATGGATAACTAAGCTTAAATATTTTAGGCTGATGATTTCTTTATATTTTTGGATCCGTCCGGCCTAATTTTACCCGCCCGCCCCGCCCCGCCCCGCCCCGCCCCGCCCAAATCCCTTTCCTCCAGAGTCGAACTTTCTTGTCTACTCCACTAATTCATTGCCAATCAAGATACGGAGGGATACTTAATATATGTTGTGAAAAAATAAGGTAATTTTTTGTATTATTCGATTATTTTATAATGAATTACATATTAAAATTATATATTTTATATGTGAAGAAATATAGCTAGGAAACAAGATAGAAAAATAAAGTAATTTTTTGTGTATGTGCATATTAATATATATTATTATTTGAATACATATCCGATCTATATCCGAATCCGAAAAATATCCGACCATATCCGAATCCGTTTTTAGCGGATATGGTAAAAAAAATTTAGCATCCGACATATATCCGTATCCGAATCCGTATCCGAAAAAAAAATATAGATACAGATATGATCTGTTTTCATCCCTACTGGGAGTAGTTGGGACGCTTAGAGAAAGATCTTACGATCTATTCTTGCCTCTCTCTTTTTTCCTGATAAAGAACTCCAAAAGGAGATCACTCAAAAATGTAAACACCCTCCAAAAACCTTAAAATAATCTTAAGGTCCTTTTTTAATTAATTAATATAATTTAATCCCCAAGTACCTCTACCACCCTTTACCTTTGAATCTCCCTTAATTGCAAAAGTCAACATCTTTGAGGGAGTCCACGTGGGCAAGCAGTGCCAAAGCTGGGATCTCAATTCACACACCAAGATCTCTCTCTCTCTCTCTCCCCCCCCCCCCCTCACTATTGTTTCTAACATATTCTTTATATATAGAGATAGTAAAAAAATTTAATTAAATTCTTTTATCTTATAAAAAACAAAATACTTAATCTAAAACTAATATAAAATTTATTTAATTAGACTCTTCAGTATCTCGCATAGCTCGATATAATTATTTAGATACAAATCCTAGAAAGAACATCTTTTGAGAGAGAGAAAAAAGACTTTGTCCTCTCTCTCAATCTGTGAAAAGCTTCTTCTCCAATGATCCAATCTTAGACATCAGCAGAAACATCAGCAGCAGGAACCAAACAAGACACCCTTATTCCTCTCCTTTTCACCCTCTACTCATTGTTTCCCTTTCTCCTCCTCCTTTTTATCTATGATATAAGCTTTTTGCCTACTTTCCCTTAATACCTTGCCTTTTAAGCACTCTTTCCTTTCTCCATATCTCATCTCTCTCTCTCTCTCTCTCTCTCTCTCTCTCTCTCTCTCTCTCTCTCTCTCCTCTCTCTCTCTCTCTCTCTCTCTCTCTCTCTCTCTCTCTCTCTCTTTTCCTCCCTATTTCTCTCTCTTCTCAGGCTCTCTAGGTTCCATATTCATTGCTAAGGAGCATGCCTCAATGTCCTCAGAAAGGTAAGGAAAGTTAGTGAATAATTTTATAGTTCTCCTCTTTAATTAAGATGTTCAAAAGAGTAAACCCTAACTTACCATACCAATTATTATTGTTCTTTCCATGAATTTGTGTGTTAGAGAAAACTACAAACACCAGCACCAATTTTTTCCCCCCTTTCTACTTCTTATGTTGACTTATAACTCTAACACTGCAATTACTGACTCTTTTTACACCTTATAACTACAGTTTTCTGTAACTATTGTAATTTTAGGTATTGAAGATTACACCAAAACACCCTAAAGAATACTGTATGAGATCTTGCACTCATCTCCTCTAATTGCTTGTTCTTGTTCTCATCACTTGTACGCATCAGGGAGCGAATCGATGAGGTCGGCAAGAAGATCAAGAGAGAATCCGACGCCGCGCCCGCCGATCGGATGGGACGGCGAATAGGCCCAGCCGGAGCGCTGAACACCGTAACCCCGTGCGCCGCCTGTAAGCTCCTGCGACGGCGGTGCGCGCAGGAATGCCCTTTCTCCCCTTACTTCTCCCCTCATGAACCCCACAAGTTCGCATCCGTCCACAAGGTCTTCGGCGCAAGCAATGTCTCCAAGATGCTAATGGTAAATAACAACAATAAACAGTTATCACCAAAACCATTAAGAAAGAAAATCCTTTAGTTTCACATATACACAAAGCTCAAGATGATTATGTTATGGTAGTAATTGTGATGTGGTACTGCTTCATCAAATCAATATTGTTGGAATTGGAGAGCAGCGGAAGTTTACAAACTGGATAGCCAACGTATTCAGGACCGAAATCGGATCGAATTGCTTGTTTTGTTAGCCTTCTTACATGGCAACATATACGATCTTAACTTATTGCTGTTTACAACTTCATCAGGAGGTCCCGGAGCCGCAGAGGGCCGATGCGGCGAACAGTCTCGTATACGAAGCAAACCTACGACTACGAGACCCGGTGTACGGCTGCATGGGCGCGATCATGGCGCTGCAGCAGCAAGTGCAAGCCCTAGAAGCTGAACTAGAAGCAACTAGAGCCGAGATACTGAAGCACAAGTACAGGCAAGCCAGTAGTTCTCTAATCTCTAACCCCCACGCCGCCGCTTTGTTCGTGCATCCTCCCCCCGCGGAGGTGTCGCTCGCCGCGCCTCCCCCCTTGCCCCCGCTGCCCCCCGCGGCCTCCTCCTCTTCTGTGTACACTGCACCCCCTTCAAATTCTACTGAATATAGCTCCACAACAAATGAGAATGTTGCATACTTTGGTTGAAACTAAATTAGCTCTCTTTATTTTCTACTTAATTGTTAGTCATCATCTTTTACAAATAATGAAGAATGATATATATATATATATATATATATATATATATATTGGGTATAACCATCAAAATTGAATCAAATATATAGATGATGCTCAAAGTTCTTCTTCTCCTACCTAGTTATTGTCTATGGTTTTATAAGCTCATATATCTGTTAGCTTTGGCTGTAGTAGGGATTATAGTTTGAAAGCATCTACTGGGCTGATGAAAGTTTGGTACAAAATTAAGAAGCACACAATTAGAAAATATTTTCAAAATTATCCTTCTATTTGTTTATCTTTCAACTGGTTGGTGATCTAGGGTTTCCTTCGCATGCTTCTTGTGCCATTCAAGCGCCTCATCATATAAACACTTATTAAAGAGGAGTGGGGGTGGGGGGGACACAAGGCATTGTTGATTTTATTCTCCCAATGCAGGATGGGGAAAAAGAGACTTCCAAGAATTTGTCCATGTGAGCAAGCTTATAGGCAAATGGTTAAATGAGCATCCAATTATTGGGAAACTGAATTATTATTATATATATTCAGGAACTTGGGATTGTGGAAGTTTATATACATATCAGGTTACTGCTTAAAGTGGGATATCTGAGCTTGCTCAACTAGACCAATATTTTTCTTTAACTGTAGTTTGTGAGGATATATTTAGTAATTTAAAGATCTTTTTAGAATAAATTTTCTGTTTTTTGCTATATATTTTTATATATATAGTTCACCTGCTATAATATTGATAATATATTAATTAATTGTGTTTCTTATCAACTTTTTTTATCCTTAGATTATTACTATTTCGCCAATCCCCACTAAATCCTAGACATAAAAGAGCTAAAAAGTTGATAGTAAATACTACTCCTATACTGTGAAAAGTATTTCAGCCATGTTAATTATATATATAGAGAACTAGGTTAGTATATTATTAATAGTATCAAGTCATTGATGCTATATATTAGGTTTCGGCTCTTGGATGAAGAAATGTACGGTTATGATATATAATAGTAATCCCCTAGGGTTGACTGATTGAAATGGTCAAAGGGGTAGATCTAGCGGCGGAAAACTTAGTAGCACCAAGCGCTTGGTGCTATTGATAAATAGTAATCAGACTATATATATATATATATATATATATATATATATATATATATATATATATATATATATATATATATATATATATATATATATATATATATATATATATATTTGGTTAGAGCTTTTTAACCCTACTAGGTTCATTGTATCGAAGTACCACGCATAGAGATAAATTACCTTGAAAATCTATATATGTAATTCTGGAAATTCATGTATTAATTGTTTAGTATTTACAGTAATTTCCTTCCTTCTGTTTGCTCGCAATCAGTAAAATTGGCAATAACATGAGGTAAAATCGGAGGGTTGCAGTAGTAAATATCAATGATATGTTTTATGATATAGATTTTGCTGTCTATTTAGTTTGTTAGAATGAACATTTCCATTTCTCAAAATATTTTTGTCACTATAATATTTATTGTCAAAACCTCTTCGATCCTGATTTTCGAAAGGTTATCTAAGATACCATTTGCAAATATATAATTATGTAAATGTGTAGATATATCCCGTATTTTCAGGATTTGTGAGTAGTTTCTTGTACTTTTTTACTAAATTAGTTCTTGAACTTTCACATAAATTGTATTTCAGTCATCAAACGTCTAATTTTTTCATCGTAAAATAATCATTTTATTCCTTTCTCTAAGATGTGTTACTTTTCGTTCATTTTTCAGAAATGAATTATTTAGCCAGAAATGTGAAGCAATCGTATTAGATACGAAAGTGCTATGTACAAATATAAAAGTTGACTGAATGTTTTGGTACAACTGTGCATAGACCAAGTCGCAATATTAAGATAGTTAATTAGTAGGATTATCCTATATTTTGATCCCTATAAAACTATGGCATTAAGCCAATTGAATTGAAAAAGTTTTTCTTGTGACTGACTTATGTCTATAGAAATAATACTACATAAAAATAAAAAAAAATACATTTATACATACTTAGATACATGACTATATATATATATAGAGAGAGAGAGAGAGAGAGAGAGAGAGAGAGAGAGAGAGAGAGAGAGAGAGAGGAGTACTTAATTATAGGTAATTTGTCTAGGTTGAGTGGTCAATGATCTTGGCCAGCTAATTGTATTACTAAAACCATGGGGTTTTTTTTTTCCTTTAGCGTGCAGAGTTGTACCAATGTGGTGGTGGGGAGAGGAGAAACACTCGAAAACACATTAAACTATTTTATGGGGAATCCCATGACCTCACAATCTCCTAACTCTTTTTGTCCCTTTCTCTTCTCCTCACCATTATCATGCCATTTGTTTTATCTTCTCATGTAAGGGGGGACAAATACCATGGATGTGATGGGATTTGGTCCACCATCATGCTTTGCTTGTAATGGTCGCATCATAGCTTGTCCTTACTCAACTTCCCCCTCCAAAAACCTATATTAAAATAATGTTATGTTGATAACCAATCTCCCAAGGAATAGCAACAAGATCCTACCTCCTATTCATATATTAACTAGCAACTTAAAATGAACTGTTGGTGGAAGTACTATATATATATATATATAAATATCTTGTACACACATGTTCTTTTCTCACTTTACTATAGAAATTATTTTTGATCCTCTACAATAATAATATTACATATGTTTACATACATAAACCAATTTCAAAGTGCTCGATCTGCATAATAATGCTGACGTACTAATAATATATGAGGTTAAGATTCTTGGAAATTTATAGAAAAACTATGCTGTACTATTGCTTAGTTTCAGTTATTATATATGATCATGATGAGATGATATATGGGGGATGGGATTTTAGGACTTGTTTGGCCCCGGTTGGAGTATTTACTGAAATGTTATTCAAGTATTTGAAAAGCTCTTACAATTGCTATTCAAATTGACTACAATAAAGCTTTTTGACGAAGTTTAACATGATTGGTAGAAAACTTTAAAATAGAGAGAGAGGAGTTGCAAAAGTAGGGACATAGGATATATTTTAGGATCTATTTGGTCTTAATACAAAGTATAGTATTATTTAATGAAGTGTTGTCTAAACGGAGCTACCAGAAGAAGCACTATCAAAAAATACTCTTAATATATAGATCGATGAAGTGTTTAATAAACAATTATCTGCAGCGCAATCTCTCTCTCTCTCCCTCTTCGGGTTTTGCTAAATGTTTAGGTGTATTAGTGTGTATGAGATGCTACGATTAAAAGTAAAAGCAAAAGTAAGTTCAGTACAGATTTTGGTCGCCAAGGCTTTGACTAATCCTCTGTAAGAGATCCCTTGGTTGTGTGAAATGTCAAAATTAACCACCAAGTAGTTTTCCATCATTGACCCTAATATCACCACTTATCAAGATCGTGCACGTGCTAGCTAGCCGTTATAAATGACCACAATAAATTTGCTATTAAAAAAATTTAAATCAGCTGAGAGCAAGATGGTGCACGAAGTTCGAGGAATAGCAAGGTCGATCTTAAAATGTGAAAACGCAGAATAAGTTATTGTGTGCACAATATATATATAAGTTTGCAATTAACAAGTCTCTCTCCTAGCTACCATTTTAATGATATTCACACCATTAAGACCTTGTTTGGTAGATTCGAGTAGGAGCACACACATGAGATCCGTCACCGTGTATATGAGATCTCAACTTCTCTTCCATCGTTGGTAAAGCTGTGAGTTTGCAACGTACGTGAACTCGCAATGGTCACTCACAATTAATCCGCAACAAGTAACAGATCCATAACTCTGATCTCTGATTATTACGCTCAAACCGAACATGACACTTCGATGAACTATATATCCAACTTCGACGTACGAGATCGAGACATGTAGATAGCCTCTAAAATGCATATCTCTAGCTAATTGATGATATATATTGAAAGTATTAACCAATGATACACCTAATAGCAGGCCCAAACTAGCTTGGAGCCCAATTGAGTGGGCCAAGCCTAATATAGCTCTCAGTTTGAGAAGGCATTTTTTGAACTCTTTGTAGTATGATAGTGGGTGTGTTTAAACCATAGTTAGTTAATTTGTAAATTATTCGCAAATTTTTAGAAGTTCGAATAAAATAGTTCGTATGCCATTTATTCTCAAAAAATCAAAACAAAACGTGAATTTTTGGGTAGATTTATTATTTGCGAATAATTCGCGTATGCCGAACTATTCGGCAAAAAAGTGTAGAGTTTTTGGATAAAATTTCTTTCTCCATTATTTGCGAATTATTGAAAAACTTTATGAACTTTCAGAATATATAGATCATGAAAAAGATGAAGATGGAGACGACAATGAACCTTTTTTATTGCTTTTTTTTACTTAATCTATTTTATTTTGTAGCTCTCTATTTTTATATTCTTAAAAATTAATAATTATTTATGCTAGTAGCATAAATCTAGAGAAAAACTCTAATTTAATAGCTGAATTTTTTATCCCGAATTTTTAGTCGGTGAACGTATAATTTTCGTATAAATCGCGTATCCAAATAATTGGCAAACCAGTTTTTTAAGCAATATTTTTCAACAAATTTAAAAATTAGGATGCGAATTTTATTTACATTATATCCGTATCGAATTTTTTCGAATCCGAATTAACTAACTATGGTTTAAACATTGCAATTTCAAACTACACCTTACGCAGAAACCGCCTCAATTGGAACTCAAATTATAGGCCCGGGTGATACTCCTTGTTATGTTTCGAACCAGGGCTTTAATTTCTAAGTATCAGTTTGGGCCCAATTCTACTAATGTTGGATTCCAATTGTAACTTTGATAGACATTATATATAGCTTTGTATGATTAAATCCTCTTTATTTTTTGTTTTTCTTTTTTGGTTTTTCTTTATCTTATACCTCTACCACTATCAAATTGGTAATTGATGCTTAATTACCATCCTTATACCATTTTAAAGAGAAATTTTTTCCTTATAAAGGCACATATATCATTAGCCCTAAATTTCAAAATAGTCCTTGCTCGTATATAATTTTATTTTTGCTTTTGTTTTCTCCTATCTTGTATCTTCAAGGAGACATTCTGCCTGGTTAATTAAAAATCTTATTTCTCTCTTTTAATTTCTTTCCTAAAGATTCTAGGCTTTTGATCCAATACTATCCCTCTCCAGTTTTCTGTACTTCTCGAAATGTTTTTTTTTTTTTTTTTTGAGAGAAAGGTAGCACGCTACCCGCTTCGTTCATACAGGAAATGAATTCAGCTACAAAAGTTGAGGCAACTCGGCCTCGAATAAGTTATAGGCCACCAGACCAACAAAAAAAAATAAAATAAAATAAAATAAAATAAAATAAAATAAAATAAAAATGAATGATAAAAAAGGAAACGTAGAAAAATAAAATAAAATAAAGAAAGTAAATAAAATTAAAAAAAATAAAACTTAAAAACAGTTTACTTAGAGCTGCAGAACTCAGTCCACTCCTTTTTCAGGTCCCGAGCTCGTCTAACCACGTATTGGGGGTCTGAAGATTGGTTTCTAAAAATCACGTTATTTCTTTCCCGCCAGATCATCCACCAACAGATTGCGACTTTGGTCAGATCTTTCACTGATGCTCTACCATAGATCCCGGGATATATCTACCATTAAGTAAGCTGAACATCAGAAATTTGCTGAATATGCATCCCACAAGTAAATGATCCACAGTCTCAGCTTCACTGCCACACAGGACACACTGTAGATTTCCAGACCAGCCCCTTTTATGTAGATTATCAACCGTTGGTAGGCGCTTCTTAAGGGCTAACCAAATAAAAATTCTAACTTTATACGGAATTTTCAGATCCCAAATTTTTAGAAGAAGAGTATCTCGCATACCCCCATCTCTGATTAGCGAGTACATCGACTTAACGGTAAAAATTGTCTGTGCATTCCATCTCCAACGGATTTCGTCTGGCCTATCAATCACGTGAAAAGTAGAAATGAACTCTTTGAATTCTCTAATTCTACAATCTCCCCTCGGCATCCCAACCCCAACCCCTCTAAGGATCTTTCTCCATCTCCAGCCTTGCGTGGAGAGACACTCCTTGATGAAAACTGTTTTTTTTTTTTACCTTTTCGTAAATATCCGGAAAGACTGTCTTGAGAGAAGCTTCTCCACACCATCGATCAGACCATAAGTCAATAGCTCGTCCGTCTCCGAGGTCGAAGTATGTGCCACATTTAAAGATATCCTTAGTGGAAGCACACTCTTCCACCATTGTGAAGCCGGTTTAAACGTTCTTCCTTCACATAAATGTGTCCTCCTCTTATAATATAATCTTCTAATAAGAGTGTTTCATTGTATCTCCCTATCTTTGAATAGACGCCACCACCATTTCGAAAGTAAAGCATCGTTCATCAAGGTAAGATCCTTTACCCCGAGTCCTCCTTCCATCTTATCCCTGCAGATACAACTTCATGCTACCATACGCGCACCTCCTTGGATATTGACTCCGCCTTTCCAGAAGAAATCCCGCCTTAATGCCTCAATCCTTTTAACTACCCATTTTGGAGCCTTGAAAATTGAGAAAAAATACAGCGGCAGGTTGGTCAATACCGAATTCACTAAAGTAAGTCTACCTCCTTTCGATAGTAATTTAGCTTGCCAACCATCAATCCTTCTTTGAACCTTATCTATAATTCCAATCCAGTCCTCTTTGCGGAGAGTTTTGTTAGACAATGGTAACCCTAGATACTTCTCGAAATGTTAAACTATTGAATCAGCAAATACACGTATACTCAACTTATTTGGTATTGCAGAACGAGAAAGGAATTTTGTTAAGCAGAGTATAGCATTGGTCACTGAATTTTGTTTAAATTGATGTACTAACTCTCAATTTACATTTCAACGATATATATATTTCTCCATTAAGTTTTTTTAAAAAAATTGTTAAATAAATATTGAAATATATCAAAATGTATTATCAATTGTTGAGAGGGATTTGAACCCCTATTTTGAAATAAATATTGAAAATGGCAAAATTGCTTAAAAAAGATACTGTTTTATTTTCTCCCCATTTTCAAATTGATGCACTAACACTCAATTTATGTTTCAACGATATAAATTTCTCCATTAAGTTTTTTTTGAAAATTGTTAAATAAATATTGAAAAATGTCAAAATGTATTATCAACTGTTGAGAGAGGGATGTGAACCCCTATTTTGAAATAAATATTGGGAATGGCAAAATTGTTATAAAAAAAAAAGATACTGTTTTATTCTCTCCCTATTTTCAAATAAATATTGAAAAAAATTGAAAAAGGGCAAAATTTATTATAAATTGTTGAGAGTGGGATTTGAACCCACGCCCTTTCGGACGAGAACCCTAATTTATTTTTAATTGTTTAAAAAAAGATATTGTTTTATTTTCTCCCTATTTTCAAATAAATATTAAAAAAAATAAAAACGCCAAAATTTATTATTATTAATTGTTTTGTTATTAATTGTTAAAGAAAAGATACTGTTTTATTTTCTCCCTACTTTCAAATAAATATTAAAAAAAAATTAAAAACGCCAAAATTTATTATTAATTGTTGAGAGTGGGATTTGAACCCACGCCCTTTCGGACCAGAACCTTAATCTGGCGCCTTAGACCAACTCGGCCATCTCAACATTTTTAATTCAACATTTATAAAGACAATATATATGCATTCTTTATATAAACATGCACAAAAGCATATATATAATATATGTGCACAAGAAACTCTTGGTTAATATTAAGAAAAGAAGTAGAAATTTCATTTTTTCTACATTTTTTTCTTCTTTGTTTTTATTTGCTTTTTTATGTTTTCGTTGCCTTCAATGTTTTCCGAGGCCGCGTTGCCTCAATCCATGTAGCTAAATTCATCTGCTAAATGAATGAAGTGGATAGCGTGCTATTTTTTTCTCAAAAAAAAAAAAAAAATTAAGAAAAGAATTATCAGTAGAACATGGCTTTAGGATGAACACCAACATGCTGAATTGTATTCAAGATCTGATGCGGTTGATCTCATCCTTGTGCTTCTTCATCTTAATCACGTCGCTTCACTTATGGCTGTGTCATATTCTCTAATCGCAATTAGTAATGCTTCAAATTCTCATTCTAATGTGCTTCATTTGTCTTACGAGTTAACCTTCTAATACTATTTCCCTTCCTCTTTTGGTGTACTTGACTAGTTCGTTATCGTAATAAACGAAGCAAGTTGGGATTTCACTTCCTCTTTCTCAACAACATTCCAATACTATTTGCACAAGGTAACATTTTTGAAAGTACTAGGTAACATGATATTCGTCCATATATAGTTGGTCGCTATATACATGTTGAGGATAATTCGCTTCGCATATCCTTACTCATGTAGAAGAACATTTGTTCTTACTGCTGAAGAACTATAATAATTTACCAGGATCCACCTTCCTGTATCAGATGATTAAGATATTTTAAGCAAAATTTACAGATTGAAGGAAACCCTAACCAAGCTTGCGCTATATATATATATATATATATATATATATATAGATAACATTCTAAGTCTTATATGATTGCGTCTGCTCCATCGGTAGTTTCTCTCCATTTCTTTATGGCTTGCAAAACTGCTTGTTTCACCATCTGAGCATCCACACTGTCAACTTGATTCTGCAAATTAGGGCATAACTCATTAGATATCGGTACGATTATTTCCGTCGATAGAAATTAAGTTGTAGAGAAATTTTTATCGATCGGACAAAATATGTACTACATGATGAGGATGTAAACAATATATGGCTCGCAGTGTTTGAGTTTTTTTTTTCTTTTTGTTTTGAAGAAATTATAGTAGACATGTAAATATAGATATATATAATAATGCACATAATATGCAAGTACAAGCATTCATATATAGTTTCTTCAACCAATATAATAATATATATGCATTTCTATGGAAATCTACTTTAAGAGTGGAGTACAATGAGAAGATTTAACATTTTTTAATACGTGAATACTTAATATTCTTGATTACATATTTAATAATTCACAAGAAATGATACTTATTGATCTGCTAAAAAAGATCTGATCTTAATTATATATCGTATATATATATATCATGCTCTTATATATGTATCGCATAAGTTTAAACAAAGATTTCTTTGATCTTACTTCTCCTACTGCCTCCAAGTGAAATGTATCAGTGCAGGACACATTAGCATTTAGCACTTCAAGACCCAGATCTTCAAACACCTCTAGTATCACGACGAGCAAACCGGGACAACTCTTCTCGGAGAACACATTGATGAGTAGGCCCTTCTCCGCCGTCGAAACAGTAACCTATTTACGTTTAGATGAAGCACATATGAGGGTATATATCTAAAGCAGTTTATGTTAGTATTAAAGTAATAATGTACTATAACAGTTAATTAAATTTAACACTTTGAATTAATGTACTAGCTAGATCACAGAGTTTTTTTACCATATTTATAACTAAAGATTTGTACTAGCAACTCGAAATTCAGCATTTTCGACCAGTGATTTAATTAGTTTTGACAATTAGTGATCATCTAGTCAAGTGTTAATTTGCACTTACCATAGGCATGCTACTATCCTCGGCAAGATCTTTCATACAAGCATCGACTTTTTGCTTCAACTCTTGAATGTATTTGGTAGCATCCACTATGATTGAGGTTTTATTTGGCTGCAAGATGCATAAAACCGGTGAGTTATGCCGGAATTCAGTAATTAGCTTAATTTATTTAATCATACATAATTTGGTTACTTGGAAATTACAAAATAAATGATTAAGATCGAAAACAAATAAATTCACAGTAACGATCTTTTATCGGTAAGTTTTGCAAGTAAACCGCAAAATATATATCAAAGTATATATGACTGCTCAATGATATATACATGACAAGGAATACTTGAAAGTTTAAAGTGCTTAAGTTTAATATTGATTACATGTTGTAATAAATAGATAGGTAGGAGAACGATTAATTTACTCACTTTTTTTGTTGTTGTTGTTGGAAGAAGCAATTTGTTGGACAAGATAAAGCAAAAGAGAGATGGCTAACACATGACTCAAATGCAAAGATAAGCTTTAAAAAAGTTATTAACTGAGCGTAATAGTTAATAACTTAGTATAATCATATAGCAAGTACAGTTTGTACAAGCCTCAATCTCATTATGACCTTTTTTTAATTTTGAGAGTACAACGTTACCAAATTAAACTATAAGATATATATATATATATCTGAATAGCCTAATATGATGTGGGCAATATATAATTAATAGAAGAGAAATTAAGGAAGGAGAAAACAAAGAGAAAAGAGATTTGGAGATTGTGTAGATTAATTACTGCTTGGGAATTTGTAACAGATCGAAGAAGCTGCAGCTTCTCTTGTAGAGCTGCTTTCTTTTGCTCCCTAGAGACCATCTCTCTCTCTCTCTCTCTCTCTCTCTCTCTCTCTCTCTCTCTCTCTCTCTCTCTCTCTCTCTCTCTCTCTCTCTCTCTCTCTCTCTCTCTCTCTCTCTCTCTCTCTATCTCTCTCTCTCTCTCTCTCTATCTCTCTCTCTCTCTACTCTCTCTCTTCTTTGAGCACTTAAATGAAGAGATGAGCTCTCACATTTATATGAAGATTAGTAAATATTGCCATTAAGAAATTGCCTTAGAGTTTCCTAAGAAGCCATGTTATGACCAACAGAGGAAAAAAATAATCATGTGGGCTATGAAATACCCAAATTGCCCATTGATTTACATGGACTCATGAGAATATCACATGCTTTGTTTTTTTATTAAGAAGGGGTAGAGAAGATCCCTTTTGAGTTACATCACGTAGTCAAACACATTCGTGGTAATATATATACTAAGCTTATGTAAATTTGGCAACAGAAAAGTGCATACGTAAAGCTCACATGAGTATTAATTATGTCAGAACAAGTTCAATTCCTGTAATTTGTTTTCCGAATTAAGCCAAGAAATGGAGATGAAAAATTTAGAAATAAAAACTTTTTTGTTCATCAAATGAAATCTTTCTCTCATGCATCCAAAAGATTATCTAGTAGGAAATGATTCGAGAATGCTGCTACACATGAGTGATGGACACGTACGAAAGATACGACATGCAGATGCATGGTTCGGGAATCAACCCATGACCTTACAGAACTGAACAAACTTCAAAATGACTTGACACCATACGTACACATTAGTTGCAAATTGATGCTGATAAGAAATGACTCAATTATCGATCCTTTTCAAATCACAATAATTCCACAAACTTCTCTCTCTATCTCTTTCTTAGTGAAATATTTCTGATCCTAACTTTGCACTACCATTTATTCTACTAAAGAATGAAAAAATAGAAAAAAATATAAAGCTTAATTAACACACACACACATGTGTGTATATATATATATATATATATATATATATATATATATATATATATATATATATAGTCCAGCTATAGTGCTTTTGAAAGCACCAAGTACTTGGTGCTTGTAAGTTTTCTGTTGTTAAATCTACTCTTTTGACTATTCTTATCACTTAGATCATACTATTCAACCAATTATCCATTCAACCCCTATCATCCTAACCCCACATCTCTTAATTTAAGGGCTGAAAATCTATAAGTACTGGTGCTTTTAAAAGCATAGGAGCTTAATTCTATATATATATATATATGGTCTATTTTGGAATAATCACCCAATCTTTAGAACTGGTGATTTCAATAAGTAACCCTCAATTTTGTTTAAAAATTTGAGCAATTTGATGACACTTCCGCCAAAGAATTTGAGTGCAACACTTGTTGAAGAGAATATAATTATATTACCTGAATCACTTGAGATACTCTATGTATTATAATTGTTAAATGATCCATGCATCAAATTCTACAATTAATGAAAGACAGCTATCTAATCACTCAAATCAAAAATATTGAGAGGTCTGATAGCATATCAAAATTCTAAACGTTAGGTAGTCTTTTCTAAATATATCATAATTCAAATAAGTTTTATACGTTTTAAACCAAAAAAAAAAAAACTTGAGAGCTAGGGGAATTTTAACTTCAGAAAAAGGAATGACACTTAACTGTAGTCCGGTTTTTAGTAGAATTATAAGATTTATGACGGGCCTTAGACCAATCTGATTCCAAAATTCCCAATTTAAGTCCATTGTTTAGGTCGTTAATTTTTGCTTGCTAATTCCGTAATTTATTGATTAACTAGCAAAAGTAGCTCGCGAACTACAAAATATCACCATTATCTTATTGTACCAAACATTCTCTTACTATAGAAAACAAACAAAAGAGCTCATGCGATCGAAAAGGAAAGCCACTAACTATATATAAGAAGGTAATACATTTGCAGCCCCAAAGAGTGATGATATGGCTTAATTTGCATCATTACCAAGTTGTTACAATTATTCAATATTAAAATTCATATACTCCAAGTAATTGTCACCTCTAAGTATGACACCAGCAGCAATAAATGCACCTCTAGTAACAAATTAACCATCTCTGATTAATTACTAACATATAGTGTCACCTTTTTTTTTCTATAGTAATTTAAATTTCAAGTTCGAAATTTAGTTGCTTTACATTTTCAGCTAAATTTATTTTTAAAAAATAAATAAAGCGAATAACGTACTACCTTTCTTTTTAAAAAAAATTAAATTCAAAATTTTTCAGATATCGTTGATACTGTTTTGTTAGCTTTTAAATCGATTTGATGGGAAAAGTCAGAGGAATGGTCTTTAACATCCCTTCGTGCATGAAATGGAGGAGAATATATAGGTGACTTTACTATGAGTAATGTTATGCCCACGTAAATTTTCTACGCCGTTTACTTACATGCGACGTAGAGCATTTTAATTTAGAAAGAAACTAATAAAAAATTGTCACGTTACTGTATGTAAAAGATTATAAAATTCTATATATGTTGGGTAGAATGATCTAGGATCTCACGCGTTAATGTTTGATTAAATATTATTTAAGTAATACTAAAAGAAGAAGCGATAATTTTCACGATAATAACATATCAGAAGTACCAAGTCAGAGTATCTACTTTTGATTCTCGTAATCTCATTTGAACTTTAAATGAAAATATACGTAGGCTCTAGATTTTTGTTGTTTACGAAACTCTTTATAAGAGCAACTGTAGGTGAAAGAACAGCAGAGCCAAACAAGCGCTAATCGTGATGGTAACGAACGCAAAGGTGTGAGGAGAGGAGCGTGGGGCAACGCCGGGGAAAGAGAGAGATGGGAAAGAGGGGGAAGTGATCCAAATTATAAGCTGGGATCTCTCGTGAAGGAAGGGAAGCATCGAAAGCGTCAAAGGGAGAGGTTGTTTGGGGTTTGGCATGGTGCAGGAGATGGTAACGCAATGCGTGTTTTGAGGGGATCCCTTTCGTGAGTGTGAGCTGTGAATGCCTCCAAATCTCACTCACGGGCTAGCTTACTTAATTGCTCTCACTGTTTTCCATTTCTTTCACCAAAAACACAGAAAAGGAAATAAAAAATTAAAAAAAAAATGTTAATGTGCTACGTTATAAGTACGTACCAACAAAATAATTAAGAACCTAAAATTAAGTAAGTAGATAAATACCCCCTAAATAAAACTATAGTTGGAGCCAGAGAGGGATGTCCGTGAATACAGATACGTACTCGAAATTTATCCGAATCCGAACCCGAACATGAACGGGGTGAATTTATCCGATGCTAAATAGATATAGTTTTGGATATGGGTATCAAAAACGAAAATCCGACGAATTTGGATTCGGGTATGAATTTTGATTGTACCCAAACCCGAATCCTAACCCAAAATTATTTTACATTATAATATATATATATATATATATATATATATATATATATATATATATATATATATATATATATATATATATATATATATATATATATATATATATATAAGTTCCTATACTTTTAAAAGTATCAAGTCATTGGTGCTTGTAGGTTTTTGACCTTTGGATTAAAAGATGTGCGGTTAGGATGATAGTGATCCCCTAGGGTTGAGTGGGTGGTTGATTGAATAGTATAATCTAACGGATGTAACTGATTAAAGGGGTAGATCTAACGGTGGAAAAATTAAAAGCACCAAGTACTTGGTGCTTTTACAAGCACTATAGCACGACTCTATATATATATATATGTGTGTGTGTGTGTGTGTGTGTGTGTGTGTGTGTGTGTGTGTGTGTGTTGGATGTTGTATTTGAATTTGTATTTTAATAATTTAGATTTAATATAATATATTTTGAAATATTGTAAAGAGAAATAATTATTTCGGATTCGGATTTTTGGGTTTGGACTCAGATTCAGGTTTTGGATTTTTGATCGGGTTCGAATTTGGATATGAATTTGTAAAATCCGTCAGATTCGAATTCGGATTTCGGGTTTGGTGGTCGGATTCGGGTTTGGGTTGTTGAAAATCCGCCCCGAATCCGATCCGTTGACATTCCTAGAGCGAGATATATATGGGACTAGCCAATATGACACGAATGAAGGGGAGTGTATAGGGCTCTCAATTTTAAACACGAACAACGCATTAATATGATCCAAAGTTGATGAGTTATTCGCATTTGGATTGAAATTTTTAAAATTTTCTAATATTTTATGGATCATAAAATTATAAAAGAGGCTTAAATAATAATAATAATAATAATAATATAAAAGATTGAGAGGTTAATTTCTTAATGTTTTATTACCAAGTGGGCTGGATATATGGCCGAAAGGAATTCAGTCCAAATTCTTTAATTTTTCTTAACACCGATACTAATATTTAGAAAACAAAGTTTGATCAAGAGGGAAAAAGACGAAGAATTTATATTGAATAAACTAATTATTAATGAACAAACAAAATACTCTTAAATTGAAAATTATAATTATTATTTATAACAAAAATAAAATTATCGCCTTTTGAGACTACTTGATGGATAAGTAAAAGTTATTTTAATTTAAAGACCGTAAATCTTAATTTTTAGTAATCTTGATTCTCTAGTTCATTTGCAGTAACATGGATTACCAATTCAAATAATTAATATGTAGAAGAAAAAGTTTGTTCAAAATACTAGAAGTACTGTTCCAAAAGCATTAATTGAAGAGACATTAATCTATTCAGAGAAAGAAATAAAAACAATTTGAGAAATAGAGCATTTGTATATATAGACCAATACGTATATATGCACATTGCTGCACACATGGGAGGTTGGAGAGAATATTATTAATTATATACATAAATCCTTCTTAGCAATCAATTTAATTATGTGGCTAAAGGAAAGAGGAGATACAATTAATGCTTGATGAACCTCTAGTATTATATAGGACCACACTAATTTGTATGCTAGGTTTAAAATTCTTGTAGATTAATTGGGTTGCTATATATATAAACAGTGAGCTCAATTATTTTCGTATCTAGTATATATATTCATGACATATTGTGAATAAAAAAGAAAATAAAATAATATCAAGTAATTACTTGTCCCGAGATGAGGTCCAAACCTGTTAGACTCAAAGTGAAATCTTTTACACACCAAACACTCAACAAAACATAATTTTAGAGATAAGGATATATATATATATATATATATATATATATATATATATATATATATATATATATATTCAGCACTAAAAGCTAACATAATTCGCATCGAGGATTCTCTAACAATCTCATATTTTATCTTATATTCTGATGTATGGCAATCCATGTTTCTTAGCCAAGCAATATCACTCGGCAATCTAGGATAATAGTGCGACACGTCATGTCATGATTTGTCATTACCACCAATACCGCCACAACCACCACCACCACTATTCTATTGTTACCACTATTTACTGCCGCTAACATCACTTTCATGAATACCATCGTTATGATTAATTACCACCGCTTTGGAATACTGAGCTAGTCACTAAGATAGTCACAACCATCTTTACCACCATATCATCATAATTCTCGCATTACAATTCACCGTAGTTAACAATGTCAGACTAGTGCCGCCACCACAACAGGCATCACCATTAATGTCATCCACCATAACAATAGTCACAACTACTGTCAGTACATTCACTGTCAGTATGTAGTTGTTACTGTTGCCATCTCCGCTTTCACCCACCGTTCCCACCTTTATCATCTGCATTACCATCATCGTCATCTTCTATCACCATCATAGCTATCAATCAATCATCACTATCATCATCATCATCATCTTCATCGCTGTTGTCGTTGAGATTTCTATTCAAGAATATTGCGTCAATTTTGTTGAAATAATCGAATACTGGCCAAACAATTAATTTTAATTTGCCCTTTTGTCAAGTATAATAAATTATACGTGCATATAATTAAGTTTACAAATAGCATATTTCTCTTAAGGTGTGTAGCTTAGTGAAGAAAAAGTTGAGCTTCAAGCCCCAAATTAAAGAACAGCGACAAGTCAAAACCTTTTTTTGGGAAAAATGAAAATCAAACTAAACTCTAGTGAACTGTAAATCGTTTAGATCGATACTGCATAAATAACAAATGCTATTGTTGTTTCTTTAACATGTAATCCCCAGGAGAGAAACGAGCAATTAGAAAAATGGCATGGATTAATTATTATAACAAACGAAAGAATCTTTTTCACTATCCATGATTAGCTAACAACTATCTCTAATTAATAACGCAAAAGTTCGGGGGTTGCCTCTACATTAATCTATCTAAATCAAAATATGCAAATTGCGAATTAGTACGCGGTTCCTCTTCCAACAAACAAGCTTAACAAAGAATGCATAGAAAAATTTCCTTGTTACCTATCTAAGAGCCCATCAACCATTTGATATTACTATTATTTACCTAGATTAATGTCTCGGACATGGACAGTGTCCATCTAGAACTGCAGCCACACCAATAAGATTCCATACTTTGTTATATATATATTTATTTATTTATTTATGCATGAACCAAGTGACATGTTCTCATCACAAATGTCCCACAAAGTACATGACAACTCCTTGTTGTACTCCTCACTGAAGTTCAAGCTTCAAATTACGTATGGGAAATGTTTTGGCCGGGTCCACATAAAACTCCCTATTTATTGGTGATATATTCGCAAATTCATATAAGCATTGTATATGCCAAATATATCAATAGTATATGGCAATTATGGAACATTATGGAACTTGTAGCAATGCTCATACACTTAAATGTAAAATACTCTGGGTTCACATAAAATGTCTCCGATTGACACGTTCATGAGCAAATTAATCAAAACTCTCCATATTGTTTTACGAACTATTTAACAATATATATATATATATATATATATATATATATATATATATATATATATATAATATTTTGGAGAATTTTTAGCGGTAATGAATTTGTATCTATAGCTATATATATATATATACACAGCTCAACAGTGAAACGTAGAAAAGTAATGGACTGCAACGGTTCTCGTGACCATACTGTAACGCGAAGTGGGACGACTCTCGTGAGAGATAACTTGGAGGGGGCCTAGAAATGGGTCCTCTTGTTCCTTCTCGCGCGATCCAGGGTTAGGGTTTTATATAGATGGGTCCAAAGATTAGTATTGCTCTCCCATTGCATGAAGCCTCCTTTGTGCATGCCAGAGAAGAGAAAACATTTGCATGCACTAGTTGCGCCACATCATCTATATGTTTCTAGTACATCTAGTACATCGAATGTAACCACCTAGCTGAAGATGCGTGTATCAAAATTTCAATACCGCATTACAAGATTCAAACTACTAGCATGTCGGATGTAACAAGTCATCGTGTTTAGATCGTATTGATGTGTCGTACGTGTCATCACGAATTACATTACTTCCCTAGTTTCCGTCTAAACATCCAACTCACATTAAGCTTTAGATCAAAAGATTATACAGTTGAGTAGGAAAGTGTTGCATGAGCATGCATGGACCGACACGGTACACTTGGTGTAGGCAATAATTGAGACGAGAAACGTACTCTTCTTGCTTCTATTCACGTGTGCCCCAACCCACACAAATCATTGCCACACAACAAGCTTTTCCATGCAATTCTTGGTGCGTACACACTCCTTGATGAGTTGGCTTAGCTTAACTTACTGGGTTTGTCCATATCCTCATCACATGCATGCATGTTTTTGCTCCTTATAATTAGTTAATCATTGATTGTGGAAATTAAACCCTAACTTCATTCATTTTCTTTAGCATTAGTATTGGATTTCTCTAAGTTTGAGTCGACAAGCATATAAATTAAGTAATGTTAAAGATAAGGCTTAAGGGACAAGAGGTACGAATTGTGTCTTTTTGTCACAAAAGCTCCAACAATTAATAGAATTACTTGGGAATGAGCGCCCGTTGAGCGATCGGGATGAGATGCGCTGGAGGTGGACTGCTAATCACCTCTTCTCAGTCAAGTCATCTTACAACTTTTATCACTGACGGTGGGATCAGAGATCATCTTAGTTTCCGAATTTGGAAGCTCAAAATGCCACTTAAAATCAAAGTCTTTGTTTGGCTGGTATTAAGAAAAAGAGTCCTCACTGCGGACATTCTTCATAAACGCGGTTGGATAGACGAACAACTATGTGTGTTCTGTGCAAATGAACTTGAAACTTGTGATCATCTCTTCTCTGGATGCGTATTCGTTAGATATTTGATCTTTTGGTTAAACGACGGGCTTCCAAACTTTCAAGCTTCGTTGGACAGCAGAGGAATGTGGGCAGAGTTTCTCGATCTCCAAGACAAGCAGATGCGTCTCAAAGGAGTTACACTTATGTCTGCTCTCTGGTGGTCGATCTGGATTGAACGGAATAACATAATCTTCTGAGACAAGGTTCACAATCCGGCTTTCCTGCTTCAGAGTATCAATCAACTTTTGAGCTCGTGGGAGGTGCTTCGTTGACTTGCTATTTTCTTTTTTTTTTAGTTGTAGTTTATTTTTATTTTATTTTATTTTACTTTTACTTTTACTTTTATTTTTATTTTTATTTTTATTTTTATTTTTCGGAGGCTCTGGCTGCCTTCATCACCGATTGCTAAATTCATTTTCTCTTAATGAATGAAGCGGGTAGCTTACTACCTTTTTCTCAAAAAAAAAAAAGATTGTGTGCACATGCAACATGAATTTGCTACTCCAACAAGGGCTTATAATAAAATAAAACTATATATCCAAATTTACGGTGATCCCCCTCAACTATAGGCCGCGTTTTGAAATGGCCCCGTCAACTCTTTTTTTTTCGATCGACACCTCATTAATGGTATATAACACATAAAATTATGTAATTAATAAAGTTAATAACTAAGTGGAATGACTTATGAAATCTAAGAAATTGTAAGTTGAGGGGGGTGTCAATAAGACGAACATAAAATTGAGGGGCCTATTTTAAGAAGGGGCTATTGAATTGGGCCCCCAATTTAGCATATATCGATTGGGCTATTTGGGACAATATACACGGCTTACTCTTCTAGGCCCACAATTGAATCAAAGTAATAGAAACCCAATCGAGCTTAACTTTTCTGGGCTGGGCCAGGTAAAGCTTTATGGACCGGCCCATGAATATCCATTGCAAAATTGCAAATATTTTTGAACTAGAAAATTTAAAGAATAAAGAAACTCAGGTTAAATGGTGTACTTAATTTGGTTTAATTTGTGGATATTTGTGTGAGTTTTTATTGTTTTTCTTTTAACAATAGATTATCTTTTTTCCAATAATAGAGGCAAATTGATTTCTTTTTTTTAACTTTAAAAGAAAATTAATTGGTAACGTATTATCCAATTATAACAATGCTCATCTATAGATGCATTGAATAGTATAATTTAAAAAAATATAACAAAATTACACTTTTAAGTGTAACATTTTTTTCTTAAAAAAAATATTATTGCCAACATAAAACTAGGTAGAACTTGACTATTATTTATTAGGGTTAATTTTATACAGGTCCCCACAAACCTAGTGAATTACGGATATATTCCTATAAAGTTCAACTTGCATTAGTTATCCCTGCAAAAGTCCTAATGCATTCAGATATGTCCCTACCGTCAATCACCGTTAGAGAATTTTAGTTAACCACAGTTAAAATGCTTAACCATAGTTAATTAATAAGTTGAAATGATATTTTTGCCCCTCTCCATCTTCCTCACCCTCTCCATCTTCCTCATCACCTCCGCCTTCTTCTTCTTCTTCTTCTTCTTCATATCCTTCTTGTCCTCATCTTTTTCACCTTCTCCTTCTTCTTAGTCGTCGCCGCCGCCGCCGTCGCCGTCTGCGACGTTGCCGCCGCCGCCGCCGCCGTCTGCGATGTTGCCGCCGCCGTGGACGTTGCCGCCGCCACCGCTGCCGCCGCCTTAGGAGAGAAAGAGGAAGAGGAAGAGGAAGAGGAAGAGGGAGAGGAAGAGGAAGAGGGTAAGGGCAAAAACGTCATTTCACAACACTATTGTTAAAAAATTAACAGTTCTCTAACAGATCCAGACCATAGGGACATATTTGAATATTTTAGGATTTTTGCAGGAATAACTAATGCAAGTTGAACTTTGCATGAATATATCCGCAATTCATCATATTTGCGGGGATCTGTATGCAATTAATCCCTATTTAGGGTTATTTATTACTGAAGTTTAACCAAACATAATTAAGTTATATTATTATCTCTTGTTTTTTTTTTTTGTGTCCTATATACCTAATCGGAAACTTAAACATGGTTGGCATATATATAGATTAAGACTTATAGACCTGTAGACCTAATCGAGAACTTAAACATCGTTGGCATATATAGATTAAGACCTATTTAACAGCTAACATGCATTGACATCATCCTGACATAATTTTGACATAAGAAAAAGAATTTTTTTCCAATAAATTATAGAAAAAATTAATTTATGTCGCACATAAAATCCAACATAACGCAAAATTGTCACATCAATAAGTTACCTACATCAACATATTTCTTTAGGACATTGAACCCACATCACTTGTCACTAGCTATATATCAATAAAACAATACAAAAACAAGTGGAATACCACTTCTTCTTCTGTGGGAATAAATTTAAAATATGATAGTCACATGACTGATGATGTGTGGTGTCTCCAATTAATTATATTTAATTTTTTCATCATTATTTTTAGAAAAATATTTTTATTATATTTTTTTCTTAAAAAAATTGATTGGCTGAATATAAATGATATAGTGTAGCTGCTACATAGTAGATTCACCTTCTCTGCAAATTTTATGTGCAATTAATTAATAAAAAATGTAGTATATATATCAATAGGAGTCCGGCTACTATACAATCGATAGTACCAAGCGCTTGGTGTTATCAAGTTTTTCACCGTTAGATCTACCCCTATGACCATTTTTATCCGTTAGATCATACTATTCAACCAACCACCAACTCAACCCTAGGGGACCACTATTATCCCTAACTGCACATCCCTTCATCCAAAGGCTGAAAACTTAATAGCTCCAAGCGCTTGATACTATTAATAATATAATAGTCTAATTCTATCGATAACTAAATTCCCCCCAAAAAAAAAAAGAAAATTAATATTTTGAGTAAAATAAACTAATTATTGCCTCATACTTGTGTGAGCATGACATAGGCAGTGGGTTTCACATCGAACTAGTCCACATCCTTAGCTTCATGCGGCTTCACTGGGCATTAAATGCTTCTGCCCCCTATGCTTGGCTCCTACCAATTCTCTCTTTCTCTCTCTCTCTCTCTCTCATTAAGTGTCCATTTTTAGGTGTCAATCTCACACTTTTGGCCTCCCCCACTTCCCATTTCATCATTCCAAGTTTCACCATTTGTTGAATATTAAGTAAATTACTTCTATAAATTAGTGTCTCTTCTCTCTTACGTAAATATTTCGTTAGAACTTCGGTCGATGACGAATCCTGGTCGGATTCGAATTTTCGCTTTCGAGTAATGTTGCGCCAATCATTCACAAAAGTTAGGCATAATAAACAAATATTTAATCCTCAAAATGTATAGTAACTACTAAATTAATATGTTATCTTCAACGCTTTCCTTTGTATTTAAGCTCGAGACATAAAATAATTAAATGGAAAAAAAAAATAGGACTTGAACTCGAATTCAGAAGCTTCTACTCTACTGATACCATGTTAACAATATAAAACAATCGTTAATCTTCAAAAGCTTAAGCTACCAGATATATATTCAACAATCGTAGTCAATTCATCGTAGAAATTGTGCAATATACCTTCCTTTCTGTTTAGGGTAGAAAATCTACAATGTTCTTTGGAGCTTTTCTTGAGAGAGGATATACATTGTTTTGTGAGAGAAAGGATACACATTGATGGGGGAGATATTGCAAGAATGGTCCGTGGAGAGTGTGATGGGAGGTACAAAAGACAAGTTTGTTCTTGTTTTATCTTTGTATGCTATATATCATGACCTATAACACAGTATCTATCCTATATATATAGTCTTGGATGGAGGAGGAAGTGTTCAAATGTTCTCATTCAAAATTAAAGAGCACCATATAAAAAGAACAAAGATATCTATAGGCAGGAAGATTTTTAAATAAATCACAATGAAAGAAGTTGTTCAATTCAACCAATAATTAAAGTCATAGTTACAACAGTTGAAGAAATTCATCTTGAGTGAGGATGAAAATAGTCTAATGGCGCCCCATTACTTCATATCCACATTTTTTTCGAACATATAAATCGCTGCTCATAAGAAAATCTTGAGAAATTTAGTGGATTTACGTACATCGAAAACAAGATTACTAGTAGTAAGTGTATATCCATTACACCCACAATGGTGTCGAAGAATTTGTTAAATATAAAAGTATTTAAACACTGTTCTCTAACAGTTTAAATTTTTAGAGCAGCAGTTGTTTAACATGGTATCAAAGAAGAAGATCCTGATTTCGAGTCACACCAGTCTCCTAACATTATTAATTTCCTCCCATTTAATCTAAGTTCACGTCGTGGGCCTACAAAAAGTTTCGAGCATAGACGTGAGGGGGAGTGTTAAATATAAAAATATTTAAACACCGTCCTCAAACAGCTTAAGATTTTAGAGTACAACATCCTCACCTTCCTCCAACTTAATTATCACCGGCAGTCTGTTAAGGGTTCTCTATCAAATTTTTAGAGTACAATGATTGTTTAACAGAATTTTGCTTTAATTTTACTAGATATTCTCAAACGGTTAAACTTTAGCGCACAGTAGTACTTCTATAAAAGCTTTAGCAGGGTGAAACAGATCAATAAGCTTTCTGGACCATTATTAGATCTAATTTATTGGAGTTACTAACTTTGGTTGATTGGTTGTGGCATTAAATCACAGCCAACATCCTCATTATTCCTATCACCAAATGCTCCCCCAAGCAATTATGGCTACAATGCATATAGTACTCTTTGCTTTCGGCTAATTAATAGTGGAAATGCCCACCATGTGCAAGAAAAGGCTCAAAGTTAAATTCTCTGTAGATCTTAACCATCTTGATTGTCCCAAAAGTGCTTCTCATTTTCTCCTAGCTAGTGGGGAAAAAATTCCCTGGACCTGGTCCACCACCTCAGAAGCGGACTATCCAATCAACCTAATATCGTTCTCCTCCTTTACTCCAAGGGCCTACCTGGTCCTGTTCTACTACGTAATATTATTTGATAAAGTGTAATTTAGTGTTGTCAAGAGAAACACCGTAATAATTACTTCTAAAAGTTTTATTCTATAGTAGTATCAGAAACACCAAATTAATTATAGTTTTTTATATCAAAGGCGACTCACATTTTTGCATTTTGCTTAAATAGAGGCAGACAAAATTTAAACTTTCGTAAAAAACTAAACTAAATGTTGTTGCCACTAAAAATAGACAAGCAAAGCTATTAAAAACATTGAAATTATATGTTTTCTTTAATAATGGTGAGGAATAAAAGTAAAGATGTGATTAATTAATTAATAAGAAATGGTAGATTTTATGTGGACCAGGTTTAGCTCGGCAATAACTGCTAGGTCCATAGGCATTCAACCGACCAGTACTTTTAAGATCTATATATATATATATATATACAAAAATCTATTATTCAACAGCTAGATTGAGAAGTGCCAAATAATAGCCACAATTTAGTATATATGTTTTTGTCTTGTATCTGAAAAAGCGACATTAGTTAATTTGGTCTTTTTCTGAAAATTAACCATTCATCATGTACCTGTGAATTAATCTAATCCATTCTAATTAGTAATTAGTTCTATCACTATATATAAGTACTGCACATATTAGTGATGGATAACGGTTTGAATACGATTCTAAAAATCTCTGGAGGAATGAAATTAATTGAGGTTGGCTTGGAATTAAAATTTGTAGTTTTCTTTAGTTGTCTCTGTCCTTTTAGTGTGGCATGACCTAATTTCTTGAAGGTCGTTATAGGAAAAGAAGATGGAAGGAATGTGTCTACATATGATGATTGATTAATGTTGACTTTAGCTAGCCACTTAATTATTCAGTTGACACCTACCGTTCCTAGGGCAGGTGACAAAGGATTTAATGATCGGTATCTGAAATTCTAAGTACGAAACCTATTTGCTTCACATGTGTTTTCAGCTAAGTTTATTTATATAAAAAAAAAACAACAAAACAGATAACATACTATCTTTTTCTGAAAAAAAGAAAGATCGGTTGACCTCATATAAAGTAAGCAATTAGTAGCTCTAGCATAGACATTAGTGTCTGAAACTGGTTCACCGCGTCACCCGATTTAAAGTGTTATAATTCACAAGCTAATATTATTGACGATTGAACAGTTATGTTGAATCTAATCAATATATATATATATATATATATATTTAGCAGAACTCCATTAAATATATGTACTCTCCCAACAACAACAAAATGTACGAATTAAAGATTTTAGATTTGTTATGTTTTTTGTATTCATCAAACAAAACTTTTTCAAAAAAATCAAAAAAGCTGTTTAATTTAATGACCAAGCAATTGGATCAGAGTACTCAATCCATACATTTATTTGCCTATGCATAGTAAAGTAGGCATAATTAATTGACAATTTCGTTTTTTTCTTTTTTTGGTTGCATAAGTGACGTACGTACGTATCTAAAATTTTAAACTACATGTACTTGACCAACTTTATTTGTGTATTGCTACAGCAAGAAAATAAATATAATTATAAATATTTAGTATTTCACCTGTGATATACTATATATATATACTTGTGAAGCCCATCATTCACATGAGCTAATCCTAAACACATATGGAATTAAAAACTCCACAACCTGAGATTGTAAAGTGGTGACACTCAAAACCCATTCAAAAAAACCAAAAAAAAACAAAGAGGAGTATCACCTGAAGTTAGCTATATATATATATACCGTATACGTACGTATATCTATAACATGTGTTAGCTAAATACTCTTAGGTAACGTGAGTCTCCGAGACCGTACGTAGAGTAGTGTACACAGAACAGTTCCTATAGAGCAAGTGGAACCCCAAATAATGAAGGTGGTGTTGTAGCATCCACTGCCGAAGCACTTATGGCTTCCTCCAACAGCACCTTTTTGGTAGAGAAAAGCAGCTAAGTAGCCAAAGCAAAAGGACCCAACGGGGATGTTGGTGACAACAATGTTGTGGTTCACCCCGAAGTGCTTCTTCCCGAAGAGCTCGGAGGTGGCGGACACGGCGATGGATGTGATGGACCCGGTGCACGCGCCGATGATAGCGGTGGAGAGGTATAAGAAAAGTGTGGTTGAGTTGACGAGCAAGAAGAAGGACCCAGCCATTGGAGCCATGAGTATTGCCATTGATAAGGATCTTGATACCTTGTACTTAGCCCTGAGAAAATTATCGAAAAAAACAAATCATGACGTGAATTTTAAAGCAACATGGACAGTGAATTAAATCGACTACTACTCGGGAAACAAAATGTTAGAAATCCGCCACTATACTAGATTTCCTCTAATATCAGTTTGTTATAACAAAAGCAGAAAAAAATATAATTAGTTGGGTATGAAAATATTAAAAAGAATAGAAAAAGAGAGAAGAAAAAAAATAAAGCACTGGCCTACATCCACGAGCAAAAATGCAGTGGAGATTTCATTATAATCAAAGTGGCGTACAAAATATGCTCTCTTATAAAATCCTAGCCCTAAAAATACATTAAATTAATAGAATAATAAGTATATTTATAATAGTGGCTAAATACAACTAGTAATACAAACATACTAAGATTAGAAATAACCTCAATAAAAATAGGTATAATCTAAACTTAACTTAATAAGATAATCTAAACAGAATAGAATTAGAAAATCTTGCAATGCCAGAATTCAAGAACATAAAATTTTCAATAATAAAAGATAAGATAGAATTAATATTTAGAGCACATGCATGCATGCATGCATGGAATTAAAAAAATAAGTTTCTTACTTGGAGGCGTAGTAGTCCAAGAAAGCGGGAATGAGGCGCCCGAAGAAGCCGAAGGAGGAGGACAACGAGACCAAAGTGGAAGTCTCACCGAGGCCACGCGACTCAGCTATTTGACCCAAGTTGTTTAAGAACACCAAACCTAGAGTCCCACTAAACATGTAGCTCAAAAAGTACAACCAAAACTCCACCCTCTTTAGCATCTTAACCCCTCCAACTTCCTCTATTCCCCCTTCCACTCCTCCTCCCCTCATCATCTCCTCCTCAGCCACAACCACTTCTTCTTCTTCTTCTCCTTGTTCCTTTTTCCCCTCCTCCTCCTCCATGTCTCTCTCTCTTCCTCCTAGTTCTATCTCATCCACACTTAAACCGTGCACTCTCCTCTCTCTCTTCTCCCTCCATACGTCGCTTATGCTCTCTTTCAACTTCAAAGCCACGGGAACCACCAAAGGAGAAGCCAAGAGCACGCCCAGGCTCAGCATGTGCTCCCTCGAGGAGAACCCGGTTGGCGAAGCTGACCCGATGCTCCCCGCCACGGCGCAAACCCCGGTTGCTAGCGTTATCGCGAACATCGCGACGAAAGCGGGATCTCTTTTCCAGTCTTCGTGCTTCGCGTCGACGACTCGAAGAAACGGTGCGACTAGTGTGGTGACCAGAACTGGTGTAACTGCATTGAGGAGGAGGTAGGACTTAGCTTTAGATCTAGCCCTTGGCGAGAACACGGCCTCGGCGACGACCGTGTAGACTTTCGCACTTAGGCCCACGTAGCTTGTGGATATCCCTACCGCAACCCTAGAATCGGAAGAGAAGTTCTTGATGCATATGAGGTAACACACCGTGTTGATCCAGCATATGCCGTTTCCGGCTAGGGAAGTGAGTATGAAGAGGTGCCAGTAGGATAGGTTAGAGTTTTCTAAGAAGAGGAACTGAAACCCGTAGCCGATGAGCCCGAGAACGGCGCCGATGACCGCGACGAGCCAGAGAGGGAGGTGGTTTGCAGCGACCCCAGAAGACCACCCGAAGAGTTTCCCCGCATCGGAGGCGAAGGCGAGGAAGTTGAGTTGGACTTGAGAGAAGTGTTTGAGGTCTCTGAGTTGCGACGAGTATACGGGGAAGTCGGAGTTTGCGCCGTTGATGGATTGAAGCCACAGTGTTCCTACTAAGCTTAGCCATTGGAGCGAAGAAGAAGAAGAAGATGAAGGGGGAGGAGGAGGAGGCATGGTCATGAGGATATTCTTAAGGGAAGGGAGAGTGAATGAGTTGCACATATATATTGGAGGGGGTGCATGTGGTAACAATATAGCAATGAATGTTGGATTATGATGGGTCATGGATGTGGCTGTGACCATGAGGATATGTGGTTCCTTGTTGGCCGGTATGAAAAAGTGGTTGGTTGCTTTAAAGCTAAAAATAGCATCTGATGAAACATTTGGTAAAACCTTTAATCCTGTGCGGGTAATTGATTTTCCTAGCTAGATATATATTCTTTCTAGTGGATTGAGTTCACACACAAAATTGCGTTCCCTACGTTTCTCCCTATCGATTATTTTACATGGTATTAAAGTAACAGATTTTAATTTTAAATCACCCATCAATTAATCAAAAAAAAATTCATTAATTTAATTTAAAGTTTATATAATCAATTTGTTGGTTTATGGTCTTGAGCACAAACATGTGGATGGGTTAAATGGGGAGTAGAAATACAAGTCATGATTCTATAGCTTAGAGAGCCTCACAATAGTTTTGTGGTCACATTTTGATCTAACACGTACGCATGATGACGAGAGTCATAAAGATTGCTATCAAGGTGTGCAATATCTAGCACATCGCATTTAAGGGTACATTACATAACAATAATAATCAATTGAGAGATGACAAAAAGGAGAGTGGACAAAGCCCGAACCCCTTGGACATTTCACTACCTTGGAGTTGGTAAACAGATTGTTGGGCCTGGACATAGCACGGCCCAAAACTTGCACCAAAAGGGGCGTTTGGATTGACATAACTGTAACTCTGTAATTCTGCCACTTAACTATAGATTATATTTAATCTGTCCCTGCTATATATAGAAGAGCCCTGCAATGGTGCTTTTAAAAATACGGAGCACTTGGTGGTTGTAAAATTTTTATTATTAGATCTATTCTTTTGACTAATTTTACCTCTTAGATTATGCTATTCCACTAACCACCCACTCAACTTCAAGGAACCATTATTATCATAACTCTACAAATTTTCATTTAAAAACCAAAAATCTATAAGCACCATACTTTTAAAAGCATAGGAGCTCAATTCTATGTAGAATATAATTTTGTTTAAGAAAAACGCTATTTGATTAATATTATTACACTTCAATAGCAGAATCCAAAACGCCACATTAAAACTTTTGATTTTAAGGCTCAAAATTCATTTCTTCTATCCACAAGACCACAACTTCAGAAGCTTCAGAAAACTCTTTCGAATTTTTAAAAAGAGATAGTTTTTGGATAGACAAACTATGCAATTTGCATTTCTTTTTGTGTGTGCAGATAACGTTGCTCTTTCTGAAAAACAGTTTTCCTTTAAGTTCTTCGTGAAAAGTTCCAAGTAAAAACTAAAATGCTGTGGATCGTAACAAGCGCAGTTAGTTAAGAATTTGATGGTTGGTATCTAAGATCTCAAGTTCAAAATCTAGTTATTTTATATTTTTAATTAGAACATTGAACTAGTTCTGCTACTCCTCTCACCGCCCCACCCACAGAAGAGCAATCCCCATCTTTCTCCGTCCAAATCTCTCTCTCTCTCTCTCTCTCTCTCTCTCTCTCTCTCTCTCTCTCTCTCTCTCTCCCTCTCTGTGTGTGCATGCAGCAGGAGCACAGCCTCACGCATGGGGCGGTGAGAAGGGGAGACTCTAGTGTACGTGCATGCGTGGGGGCCCACCACCACTCGATCACTACGCACGTACGTCGCATGCATGTCGCCATCGCGGCCCGGCTCCGCAAAGCGCCGATCACCACCGCCACCGCACTCGCCGGGGAAGCGAATTACTGCCGAACAGTTTGTTCTACGTCTACTACTGCTCGCCGCTTTAATGAAGTCAAATTATTCGGTCAAAAAAGTCCTGATCCACACCGGGCACTCATGAAAAAGCATCTACATTGTTATTAGCTGATTGAAAGATGACGTGTCGCTGACGTGATAATATATATATATAGGCAGCTAAATTATACTGTAGGTCTTGATTGCAAAAATTTTAAAAATTTAAGATAAAATTGTAATAAATTAATAAAATTTGAGGACTGAAATGTCATCCGTCTTGTAGTTTGAGGACGAAAAGTAAAGTTCACTCTCATAAAAGTGGGCTTGTAGTTATTATTGGCCCATTACCCAGAAATAACGGGCCGTAGTTCGTGGGCATTGTTTGTCCTATTTAGATGGGTCGGGTCAATATTTAGTTATCACAGCCCATTTTGCACTGTTTACATTGTTTTTGGGCCTTCATTTAAGGTAGCAAAAGTTCAAACCGAGCTAAAACACTGGGCCAGGCCCATTTCTCTTCATTACACTGTGCCAAGATTTGCGCAAGTTTACGACCGTTGATATGTTACTACGCACAATATATATATAAATTTTGATTGGCTTATGCACACAAACTCTATATGAGAGACTCTCCCGAGAGGTTTTAGTAATGGTAATTAAGCTATGACCACAGCAAGTTTTTCTTTTTTTGTTTTTAAATATTCATTTCCCTATTTTTGTTGTTTAATATACATTTCTGATTTCTGATGTACAAAGTTAGCCTTAAATGAATAATAATGGCTATTTTTAATAATTTATTTATTTTCCAAGAAAATTACGCGATATCTCCCGTATAAACAAATTAGGCCTATGTCAAATGGTGCTTGTGATGGATGAGTCAGCTATGATTGGGATCCTTCAGCTTCAATCAGACAAGATTCTCTGCAAAGTGTCACGCTCAATGTCGCGCGGCTTAATCTAATCCAATCCAATTCAATCTATTTTATTTTAATTAGTAGCATATAATTATATTAATATATTACTACATCATGATAATAAAGATGTGAAACACCCACTATGTATCTCTTTGGCCCAGCTTCACATTTAAGCTATATATAAAAAAACCATATGTAGATTGGGGCTAATAGGTGTACCTAATTTTGACCTAATTGAGTTAGTTTTGGTTGGCTCGGATATCTTATCGGATATCTTAGATTTATAAACAGTACATTTCTATAATCTTGAGTTGATTTAAAATGTGACTGGATCAGACTAAGCTCCAACGAGGTAAGTGGAAAAAATTGAGCAAAACCATGTCAACTTAAGGAGAAAAAGAAAGAAAGAAAGAAAGAAAGGCTTGATCATGTCCACTATTACTTGTTTCTCGCTTTTTGATTTTGCTCTTCTAAGTCCGGGTGTCAATGAGCCGAACACGAACGAGCTAAGGCGAGCTAAGGCCGGCTCGTATTTGCCCCATTTCATAAATAAGCCGAACAAAAGGTGGCTCGTTAAAGTATCGAGCCGAAAAATTCAGCTCGTGTTCGACTCGTTTATTAATAAGTCAAACACGAGCTGGCTCGAAAATAACAAGTTAAAAGGATGAGAAAGGATATATATATATAGAGTTAGGCTAGAATACTCTTAAGAATACGGAGCCCTCCGTACTCCCACGTCGTTTTCGATGTTGGGACTTCCGAATCGACGATCGGCTCCGTTAGATTTGATCTAGAGTATTTGAAGTACCTAGAAAATAAGTTTCGCGGTTTTTCGATATTATTTGCCTGGTGATCGAAAGGGCTCAAAATCAATGGCTGAAAATAAAAATCTCACAAAATGTGATAATATGACTCTAAAATTTTGGATCAAAGATATTGATCTTATTTTATATAGTATGAAGAATTTTCTATCAAAATTTCACGTGATTTGGATATTTCTACATCGTTAAACTTGCAAACGGCTCACCACGACCATTGAAATTGTTGATTTTGAGCCCTTTCGATCACCGGGCAAATGATATCAAAAAATCGCGAAACTTATTTTCTAGATACTTCAAATACTCTAGATCAAGTCTAACGGAGTCGATCGTCAATTCGGAAGTCCCAACATCGAATACGACGTGGGAGTACGAAGGGCTCCATACTCTTAAGAGTATTCTAGCCCAACTCTATATATATATATATATATATATATATATATATATATATATATATATATATATATATATAAGAAATAAATTTGTGAGATCTTATCCATTAAATTTTGATCTAAATGGTTGAAACTTTATATATAAATGGACCTTTCCATAATTAAGTTGAGCTTTAAAATATTTAGATGAGGCTAAAAATCAGATAATAAAAAAGTATATATATTATATATATAATTATTTATTTATATATAAATATAAAATTATATAAACATAAAATATATGTATTCTAAATATTACCAAGGCGAATACAAATAAGCTGACCCCAGCTCGTCTTCGGCTCGTTTATTAAACTAGCTGAAATATTCATCACGTGTTTGGCTTATTTACTAAAGGAATGATTCGATCTCGAGCTCATTTCGAGCTGAACACGAGCTGGCTCACGAACAATAAATCGGATTGCCACCCCTACTTCTAAGTAAAGAAAAAAATTTAAAAAATTAGACAATGTACTCAAAATAGTGTAAGAAGCCTAAAAAGTCTATGCCAAATTTAACCACAGCAAAAGTTCAAATTATTTTTATTTGAAAATGTTTTAGTCTCTATCAAACTTTCACAAAACTGTACAGTACTTGCAACGTGTCTGTGGACCTAAAATTTGTACCAACTTATCTCCGCGCATCGTATAAAAATAAGAGTGATTGATGATAAGAGTGATGATATCATTGCACACGTTTTGAGAACCACGTGTTAGGAGAGAGAAATGAAGAGGACACTCTCACTGGTCTGTACAAGTGGAACTATTTGTCTATTCGTAGGAATCGACAAATTTGGCCAAAAATTATTTGGGTACGATACGAATGAGCGCCGCGTAGTACGGGTAGCAATCTACCACGCTGTTCTCGTGTTCGGTTCGAAATGAGTTCGAGATCGAATCGCTCATTTAGTAAACGAGCCGAACACCAGTTAAATTTTTCAACTCATTTAATAAACAAATCGAACACGAGCGGAAGTCAGCTCACGAGTTATTTATATTATTAACTCGTGTTCAACAAATAAGGCATATATACCTAAAAATACTAGATCTCGTTTTCGTTGGAAAAGGATACACTTTAGGAATTGCATTCTATTAGGGAAATTGAGTCACTTTGCATTAAAAGTTGGTTGGTTAGTAACCAAAAAAATTATGGCATGATACTATTAACTCAAAAGTTCCGTAAAGATATATACCCAATACATATAACTGTTTTAGATGAATAAAACTTCAGCGAGGAGCTCAACAATGTTTCGTTGGGTCCGCTACCATACTGTAGTTTTGCCTCATCTAAAAGTTCGTTACTAAAATCTAAAAAATTAAATTAAATTCTAGAGAGAGGTTATAACTTTTAGATAAAAAAATACTGACATATGACAGCGGATCAAAACTTCTCAATGAGACGTCGTTGGAAGCTCTCCACTGAAAGTTTTTTTTTCTTTCGGATGTGAGTTTGGCATCAATATATTATTTAAATAATTAAAAATAAAATATGTTACATAATAATTTTTTAGTATATTCTTAATCCAAACCTAATTTTTCAAGGCATTAATAAGAGAGCAACTTCACCAACCCTTCCACCAAGGCAAAGTTTCTATTATTATTTTCACTATGTCTCTCAATAAACTATAAAACAATGCTACTTTTTTCTTCTTCTTTTTTTCTTTTGTCCCTTTCATCAGGCACCCAACAAAAAAAAAAAAAAGGAAAAAAGAAAAAAAAAATGTGGACCACGTTACATGAACCCGATAAAATGACAAACTCAAAAGTTTGTTGTGACAAGGATCAATTGACAACGATTTTTTAGCTAATTTAGTAAATTATTATTGTAATGGGCTAATATTTCCTCCACTTGACACACGCCCCATTTGAGATCATATTGTAAGCTTAAACTCTACTAAAACTTTCACTTAGTAATTGCTTTTAATATTTTAATTGTGTTGAGAACTTATTGGGTATTGAGGTCTTTCTAATATTATTAACTAAAAATCTATAAAGATTTTTATATATCTTAGAGGTAAAAATATACTTCCACAATTTCAAATGGAGCCTAAAATTGATGCTTTGAGAGATTTAATACTATCAGAGCAGCGCCCCATTTATTTTTATAAATTTTTTTAATGAAAAGAATGTCCGAAAAGAACAAAAATTCATGGCAGAAAATTAGTGAAAAGTTTCTATTTAATGAAAATAAGGGCATGTTTAGTTAACGACTGGAATATAGAACCGGAGAATGAAACTGGATAGCGCTGGAATGAAAAATAGAATGACGAGTCATTCAAAAATATTTAGTTCATTATTGAAATGAAAATTGAAAGGAATATTTAGGATTTTTTAAAAAATTGATTAAGAGAGAGAAGAGCGATACAAGGAGAGGAGGAAATGTGTCTTTTTTTTTTAGAGAGAGAGAAAGGTAGCATGCTAGCCGCTTCGTTTATTTCTTTTAGAAATAAAGTTATCTGGAGATATGAAGCAACTAAACTTTGAACCTGCGGACGTCGGATACCAACCACCAAGCCCTTTGTCACTTGCGCTAGGAACGGTTGGTAGCAAAGGTGTTTGTGAGAGAGAACTTTTAGTAATTTATTTTGGAATAGTCTAATCTGAAATTCAAAGCCGGATTGAATCATAAATGGATTGGATCATTTTCTTTCCAAAGTGAAATAGAAATAGAAATTTAATTTTTAAAAATAAAATAATAAAATTTTGAAATTAATGAGTTCCATTGTGATTTTATAATCCAAAATAGATAAATCAGGCAAGTCCTAAAAGTTAATCAAATTAAACGGGGACAATTTCGTCATTTCACAAAATCTTCCTCTTGATGAACTGGATCTCCTCCTCCCATTTATAACCACCCCCACCTCTCCTCTCTGTATCTCCTCCTCCCTCCTCCTCTCCACCCTCCTCCATTACCGAGCCCTTTTTGGGAACAACCCTAACCCTTAGAGCGAGAAAAGTTTTCATCGCCCTTCCCGAAAAGGGCCTATACATAGTTTGCGCAATGAGGCTCCTCTTTCGAAGGCTCTACTCGACGCTGGGCCCAAAACGGGCCCGCTCGGGGCTCGCCGCGGCCCACGAGGAGGGCGCGATCCTTCCCAAAATGCCCCCGTTCGCCTACGCCCCTCCGCCGTACGATGGGCCACGGGCGGCCGAGATCCTCCGGAAGCGATCCGAGTTCCTCAGCCCCTCCATGTTCCACTTCTACAAGAACCCCGTACGTATTTTTCTACGGTCAACATAAATTTTCATAAATTTAAATTTTAAAAAAAGTAAATTTTGTGAGCTTTCTAATTTTGGAGGCTTTGGTGTCGGTGAGGATTTTGTCGTTTAAATTTTATTTTATTTTTAAGTTTATTTTGTTTTGTTATTGTGTAATTTTAATTGTCGTGAGCTTTGAGTGTACTTCGGAATTTGGACGGTTTATAGGCGTGTTCAATCGATCGAGCTGTCGTTTTCAACGGTCGAGATTGAATCTAGGAGGAGCTTGCCATGCGATCAACCACTGCTGCACAGTGGAGTGGGTCTAAGGACGATTTTTAGTTATACTTTTTTTAAAAAAAGTCACTATCGATTTCCACTACGAGGAGTTTATTGATTCTTTATACGTCTAATTAAATAAAAGTAACAATTTTTTTTTTCTAATACATATATATTTTTTTACTTGTCAGGACATTGTTGAATATAAATGATTAAAAGGCTGTTTTTCAGTAGCTTAAGTTTTTAGAAAAAATCGACTATTTGCTGTGGGTATTGTAGCTGTTTGTCATTTTCTTTATGGATTTTACAGTAGTAATTAGTGTTGGCTTAAATGGGTCAGCATCTTGCCCCGGTGGCAAGAGGCCAGGTTGAGCCGAGTCACGTTCGAAATGGCGAGAGACTAGATTGGGACGAGTCATGTTTGAAGTGGCGAAAGGCTGGTTGGGCCGAATCACAATCGAGACCCGTGAGTACTGTGTTTGTACGCTTTAGATGAATTGGTTGCATATTTTTATCAGCTCGAGCTTTCGGGATTATTGTTTAGCGCCAACGATCCGACAATTAGTTTATTAGATGATGATACCGGGATTTGGATCTATATTTTTATCTCATTATTGGTGGGATCTGTATCTCTCTATCTTTCATATACTGTTTTCTTTTATACGCAGTTGTAATTATAAATTTAATGTATGCTGACCCTTGTGTCTTATATACTCCTTGAGAGAGTGATAAATGCATATTTTAAAGATCTCCATGTCACTGTCAAGCAATAATAGTTGCATACTAAGCACATATATTAAAGCAAGTAATCCTTGACTAAGTCACTCTTATAAGAGCAACAAAGGGAGTCGAGTAGATTACTTGAGATTTATACACGAATCATTGTGAATTTTGTTGTAAGATACTCGGAAAACAGATAATTGTTGCTGGAGTTATTTTATCATAAATATTCGAAACAGTCAATTTTTAAACCACTGAATATTTGTTTCACTAGTGCATATAAACTTCGCTCTTTTTCTTTTTCACTTTCAAAGCACGGCCAATAATAAAGTGTTTGGCAACTTAAAACTGTCGAAATGTTTGCTGTTCTTACAAACAGAAGAGCTGCGAATATGCTACTTTTTGAATGGGCATTTGTACCTTACTTTCAATTTTACCTTGAACTTAGTAAGTATAGCGTCGGATGATAAGAATTTGGCAACACAGTTTGTGGTGAATTCTTGAAAGTGAGATTAACGGTGGTATTTGTTCAGTTGAACATCGTCGATGGGAAGATGCAGTACTTGTTCGATGAAGACGGGCGGCGCTATCTCGATGCTTTCGGCGGTATTGCCACCATTTGCTGCGGCCATTGCCATCCCGAAGTCATTGATGCTATCATAAATCAGACGAAACGGCTGCAGCATTCCACTGTTGTATACCTAAACCATGCTATTGCCGATTTTGCAGAGGCGTTAGCCTCCAAAATGCCGGGTGATCTCAAGGTTATTCTCTTTTTTCTACATGTTATTTCTCTTTAGAAAGTAAGGCTTTTTGTAGGTAATTGAACTTTTGCAAGTTTGTCGCACATTCACAGGTTGTTTTCTTCACGAATTCGGGAACTGAAGCAAATGAATTGGCAATGATGATGACTCGGCTTTACACTGGTTGTCATGATATTATCTCACTCAGAAATGCTTATCATGGGAATGCAGCTGGAACGATGGGTGCAACCGCCCAATGCAACTGGAAATTTAATGTTATCCAGGTACTTATGGGAGTTACGATCCTTATCCATAGCACATAACAAGTTGGTACTCTCAAAGTTTATAACTACGAAATTTTACATGTTTTGCTGTTTGCAGAGCGGAGTGCACCATGCACTGAATCCAGATCAATATAGAGGTGTTTTTGGCTCAGATGGTGAAAAGTATGCCAGAGATGTTCAAGAAATCATCGACTTTGGAACTTCTGGGCGAGTTGCTGGTTTCATTTCAGAAGCTATACAAGTACATTGCCTCTATACGGCCAATTTCTCATATCCAACCTCCTTAAGTATTCGTTGAATTTTTGTTTTTCATAGGAGAGCTCTCTTGTTTTGATATACCTTGCTTTTTTAAAATTTGATAGATAAGTATTTAAGTTGCAGACAGAATTCTCTGAAACTGAAATGCTACATCTTGGCAGGGAGTTGGGGGAATACTGGAATTAGCGCCAGGTTACCTGCCTGCTGTATACAACACAATAAAGAAAGCTGGCGGCCTCTGTATAGCCGACGAAGTCCAGGCAGGATTTGCACGCACAGGAAGCCATTTCTGGAGCTTTGAGGCCCATGGAGTGGTGCCAGATATAGTAACCATGGCAAAGGTAAAATCAAGAGCGAATACTATGTATGCGTCTCGGCATTATGTCAGTGCCTGTTTGGTATAGCTTCTGGTATAGCTTCTCTATTGGAGAAGTAGAAGTCAGGTGTTTAGCGAACAGAGAAGTTTCTAGCTTCTGCTAAAATGGGAAGTGAAATGAGATGCTGGGCTTCAAACACAAAAACTCCAAATTGGAGCTTATGCTTTTATTAGATAGGAAAGTTGTTTCTGGAGGGAGAGGGACTTAATGACGCAACTATTAGTGCTTCTTCAAGCAGCTATACTAAAACAGCACTTCTGGTCAAGCTCCAACCCACTAAACAGGCTTTTAATGCTGAGACTTGTATTCTCTTCTCTAGCATGTTTTGTGCTTTCATTAGATAAGTACTCTCTTCTATGATAAATTTCTCATGGAAAATAAGTACTATGTCATCAGGGAATTGGAAATGGGATACCTATAGGAGCAGTTGTTACAACTCCAGAAATCGCCCAGGTTTTGACTCGTAGAAGCTATTTCAATACATTTGGCGGCAATCCTGTTTGTACTGCTGGTGGGCATGCTGTTCTTAAAGTGCTTGAGAAAGAGAAGCTTCAAGAGAACGCACATGTCGTCGGTTCTTACTTGAAAGATCGTCTAATAGCACTACAGGAAAAGCATGAAAGTAAGTATTTGTTTCTATTTCTAATGCATCTAGCTCTATTTCTTTTTTGTTAAAAGTTAAAACATATCTTGGTTTACTCAATTTTGACATGTTTGTGTTCTATCAGTTATTGGTGATGTGAGGGGACGAGGTTTGATGCTTGGAGTTGAGCTAGTGACTGACCGCCAGAAGAAAACTCCGGCCAAAGCTGAGATCTTGCATGTCATGGAACAAATGAAAGGTAAATCCGGCTTAAGCGCGAACTGGAGCTTCTGATCTTGCGACCCAAAAGCTCGTTTTGTTTACTGAACTTCTGCTTCTTGATTAGAGTTGTTGTTCCGAAAAGTTGCGAGTTTGCTCAAATAAAGCTTTAATAGTTTATTAGTGCCTACCATCCAATAGATGGTCTTCTTATGATCTTTGATTCCTGCAACAGATATGGGTGTATTGGTCGGGAAGGGCGGCTTCCATGGGAATGTCTTTAGAATAACACCGCCGCTATGCTTCACAAAAGAAGATTCCGGTACATTTTTTACTCGTATTTCCCGTTCCTTAGTTTTGGAATCTTTCATTTTTTATGGATAACTTATCTAATTTGTATTCGTTAATTTCTTTGACGCAGATTTCCTCACCGAAGTGACGGACATGGCATTATCTAAACTGTGAACTGATGCTCTGTGTATTTACTTTCTGTGGGGGTTCTTAGGAGCAATAAGAGTTCTAAGTAACTTTGAGATAACACCTCGTTGTCTCATAATCTTTTTGAGCACCCTTGAGTTTGTGAAGGTGACATGAACCTTGTGAACATTGCTTAGTTATCTTGAAATAGATTTGGTAATTGTTTCAATTCTATAGCAGGTGTTACATTGTGGACGTTTCTCGTCGCTCTAGCTTTTCTTATTGTTAGCGGCTCGCACCGTATAGATACTAATTTATTATCCAAGAAGCTACAGGAGAACAAGAAGTTGAGATATGCCCCAAAGTAGTTCAATATTTTCTTAAAAGTGATTTCAACAATTCAAAAAACTTTGCTTAAAAAGAACTTCTGTAGAATAACTTGTCATGAAGAGGACATAATTTTGCTGTGTTTATTCAATGAAACTAACTCTTGAGCATATGTATATACTACCTGTTGTTACAATATTGAGGGAACTGAGCTGAATCAAATCCTATCCCTACTCTCACCAAAAGATCACCGGCTCGCCGATCAAAGCCCCGCCGCTATGGCGGCGAAGGAAGGATACCGAATCGAAGCCACGATCGGCCGGCGATAAACCATCCTGGAGAATCGGACGGTCGACACGAAGAGGGACATGCACTCGGCCGCGATCTCGCCGACTTCTTGGAACCTGTATATGCTCTTCCTCATGATCACCCCTAACACTATGGACACTGCAGCTTCCCAATCAACCATATTTCCTTTTTTTTGCTTTGGCAAGTTCTGTTTGAGACTCATCAGTTGCAGTTTTAGCCCCTTTAAATGGTGATGTAACATCTAATTAATGTCTTCTATCATTTACGTGTCGTTTAAGCATTGTCCATGTTGGAGATCTAGAGTACATTTGATACCCTTATTAATTCATATTAACTAATTTCGCACCGACCGTCCCTAGCGCAAGTGGCAAAGGACTTGGTAGTTGGTATTCGAGGTCCCGAGTTCGAATCCTAGTTGATTCACATTTCTAACTAAGTTTATTTTTAAAATAAACGAAGCGGGTAGCGTGCTACCTTTCTCTCAAAAAAAAAAAAACTAATTTCGCTCCCACTAATTTCGCCCACTAATTTCGCTCCCTTCTGAAATAACTTTTCTTACGAGCCGTTTAGTTAGATGTAATTAAAAATATAATGTACGAGCCGTTTAGTTAGATGTAATTAAAAATATAATGTAGTTAAAGATGCATGCAGTTGCAACTACATACATCCTTCTTGGTGGGATGTAGTAGAATACGTTTACCTCCAATGTAAAAAGGAAAAATATTTTTTATTTAAAAAATAATTAAGAGATAAGCATGTTTTTTGTTTAAAGTTATTCTCTCCAACTACTGCAGTTGGAACTGCAGCCAATTTGGACGTAGTTCCAACTGCTGCAGTTGGGCCTCCTTCTGTAGTTCCTACTGCAGCATTTGAAGTTAAATATATCAAACCAAACGCCGAATTTGTATTTACATGCAGTTACAACTGCAGTGCAGTTACAACTACATGCAACTAAACGGCCCCTTAGCGGAATCAAACAAACTCTTAGCAAAAAACTGTTGGTGTTTTTTTCGAATAATTTTATTTAAATAATGTGTTTGGAAAAGTTTCAGCCGGACCAAGCAGATGCTTAGATGTGTCTATTTGGATCAACCCGAAAAAAAAAACACGAAAAAAAGAAGCTACTGTTTATTGATGTATGTTATATTTGATTTTGCATGTGTTGCGGATGTGTGATAGTACACGACGATTAAGATTGTGTATTTAAGCCGTTTTATTGCGATCGGACGGTGGATATTAGAAGTGGCATCGGGCACGGAATGATTCGACGCAATCATTTGAGGTTTTGAGCACCGTATGGAATGGCCTCGAATGTGCATTTATTTTACTTGAATTCAACGTGAAGGACCCTGACCCAACCCCAGCTTTTAACCCTTCTTATCTAAAATATTTACCCAAAGGTCCTTTTTTTTAATGGTATAGAGCTTAACTCAAAATAAAATTATTTTAGATAAAAAAAAAAGAACGTATTCATGGTGTTTAAATTACTCAGAATTTTATAAAAAAATATATATATCCTATTTGTATAGAGAGTTGGAGAGATATAGAAATGAATGGCTAAGATAATTTGTTCTTACTCTACTCCAAAAAAAAATTGGTCTTGAATTATTTTTTATTTTATCAAAAAATTACATATGTGTGGATGAATTGTTTTGTTGTATTTTGTATTTTAAAAAACTATTCAAACAGCACTAATTTGAATATCCTCTTTTGAACAAATACCTTTCCTTTACGTAGTACAAAAATGCTTATATTATAATTAATTATATTAAATTAAACATGTTGAAATCCAAATTTTTATGTGCCCTACTAAGATGCTATCATCAAAGAATGTGGGAACTATTAATTGGAGTGTCACACACAATTAAGCGTGAATAAGATACATATATGAATAGCCCATGACACACAAACTCGAAAAATAAAGTAAAATAAAATAAAATAAAAATAAGATAAAATAAACATTGCTGATGAGGCTAAGATGAAGAGGCAAGGGGTCTCATTAAAGCCTCATGGGGCCACCTTAGCCTCCTCCACAACTCCTCAACAATACATTATGGGGTGACAACTGGAACTCACAGGTGAATCTGGCTGATCATAGTAAGCCATGTGGCATTTACAGTAAAAATAAAAATAAAAATAAAAATAAAATAATAAAGGACGAACAAAACTTGTTTCAACATCGTATCAAAGCAAAAGATTCTGAATTATAAACCAAATGCCATGCACATTGTTCCGCCGTCGTAAAATCCAACAACTCTCTATTAGTTATCCGCCGTAGTTTTCAGCAAAAAATTCACACTTTTTCAGCTGAAAAAGTAGCTGGAGTCGTAAAATTCGATAAAATCATTAATTGGTCAATTTCAGAAGGACATATAGTTGAGTTGCTCTTCATAAATTTTCATTCACAATATATTTACTTCACATGATAGTAGATGACAGCTAATGAGAGAAGCACACATGTTTCCTTCCCCATTTGTCCATTCCTTTTCCCACACATCCAGTAAGAAGTGCATGTGTGGTGGGGTTTTTTAACCCAGTTGGCCAAGTTGCCCTTCAGCTGTTTTAACTTTTCACAGCATGTGAGCCACAAAACATGTTCATTGCTCCCCCCCCCCCTCTGCATCCAATGCTTCTCCAGATCACAACACAAAAAAGGGAGGCTTTAATTAGATGTGGTGGAAAACATGGGTTGTATGATCATGAGCACAGGGTGTAAGAATCCGCAGCAGAGCGTAATGCTGTTCGATGAAGTATATTATCTGAGTAGTGCTGTGCGACGTATGTAGGAAACGTAACAGATCCAAACTAGTGAAGCCTCTGTCTCTAGAACTAACCATATGTTTATCGTCATTTGGAGTCAAAGCGGAAACAAAAGCTCGCCATTTGTTGTTATATATGATTATATTTAAGTTTCAATTTTTTCTAGTTGAAAATAGGGCTTCACTAAGAAATGGCTATATAATTTCTAGAATTAGACTACTATACTATTAATAGCATCAAGCGCTTGGTGCTATTAGGTTTTCGACCCTTAGATGAAGGGATATACGGTTAGGATGATAGTAGTCCCCTGGAGTTGAGTAGGTGGTTGGTCGAACAGTATGATTTAACGGATGAAAATGATCAAATGGATAAATCTAACGGCAGAAACTCGATAGCACTAAGCGCTTGGTACTATCGATAGTATAGTAGCCGGACTCATAATTTCTAATTAGTTTACAGAAAAACCAGTGATTTAAGGAAAACTCATCCCAACTTTCCAGGTCCATAGTTCTCATTGGCGAGAAACGTAAAAAAAAAGTACTAAATAAATATTTTTTATATTTTTTTCTTTTCACGTGGAGATCTCACGCTGCATTAATTATCTAAACTAAATGTACTAGATGGGTTAATCATATTGTGCTTGGGCTTCACATGCTTTAACAGTTCACTTTTTTCGGTTAATTAACAACTTTCGGCGACTTAAACATGTGGTTAACCGTTCTCGGTGCGCTAAATAATGCCACTTACCACTCTGTGTGGTTTGGACCACACATATAATACTTGTAATTAACAAATTAGTTTCTAGACCATATTGAATTAGCTAAAGATTAGAAATTAATTATTAGGTTTTATCTCTAATACTATATATTTTCACGCAAAGAAAAGCATAGCAGCTTTGTTAGATTCTCTAATTTATTCGCTAACACCGCATTCGAATGCTCTACAATTATTGCTTTCACCTGGCGCATCTGTATTCTTAGTCTTTTTTCTTAGATAAATGGATTGAAATTATGAGATGAGCTTTTGCAAATTTTCGCATATAGCTAGCAAAAGCTAGCCTTATAAGCTCTAAGTTTTAACTACTTTAGGATGCTTCAAGTTATGATTTTTCTTTTTTTTTTTCTCCCTTTTTACGATAGTTTTTCGCGAAAGTGAGAGGATCCCAGAAATTCCTTATATATATAGATAGAGACATGCAAGCTGTTCATGATCTCTCAATTTTCGAACTAAAGCTATATCAAATACAACACATAATACAATTGCATGTTGTGATTGAATCTTAATTTATCTCGTTTTCGTAGTGCATTTTAACACTTGAACCGAACTCAAGCTCCATTCTTATTCTAATTGATGCGCATCTAACAGAGCTTTCAGACCTGCTTCCATACTGCTAAAAATAGTAGATTATATTAGAAATAATCAAAAGTTATTTAAGAAGTGTCAGTAGTTGTGCATTTGGCAAATAAAAGTCTCGAGAATTTATTAAGGGAGAAAACTAAGAAAAGCTTTTGATCATAAAAACTCCAAATCAAAACTTTTTGTATACATTAATTACAAAAAAAAATTACCGAAAAACTTATAATGACAAATTATTAGACTTACGCAGAAGCTCCCGTTGGGCCAAACAGTTACGTACTTTTTGACCTTTATTTTGTTACAAAATAGGGAAATTTTTTAATTTACTTTTATGTATAGAAACCAACAATTTCTCTATAGAATACATAAGAAAGGTCACAAAGGCCATAATTAAAATGCTACTCAATATCTTAAACTTGGTTACCTCATCTTATTGTATGGTAATTAAATTAAGAATCAAAGAACTTTACACCTGTGATCTAAACAAAATCATAACATTGCTATCTTTCTTTGAACTAATCAGGTGAATCAATTGAGTGCATTGACGTATAAATACCAACACTTAATAAAGCATTAATTTTTGTGTTGATTAGATAAGCAAACCACCAATGTCTTTGTTAAGAGAGGGACATGGATTAGATTAATCATTTAATTAGTAGGTAATTAATAGGGTAGATAATAAGTTTATGAAGGTTAAATAAAAAGGCTATTTATGTCACACTCGTCATGAGTGCAATATTACATACGCACAAAATTTTGGCTAATTCATATTGCAAATTCGAGTCCTTCATTAGGACACTTTTTAATGGGTCAAATTTTTTTAATTTATTAAGTAGTTTTATTATTGAACTTAGTAATTTCTGCGTAGTATCATCTATGGATTTATAGTTGCGCACCAAAATCTCTCCAATTTGTTCCGTTAGAAGCATAAATCATAGAAAAGGAGGTAATTCTGACCTGACACGTTTATCATGATATGCCGAGCAGATAGTTTGGATTTGGATCAAAAAAATGAGAACCAGTCGAGGAGGCCATGACACTCTACCTATTTTGTTATTTTTCATTTCATTTTTTCACTTTTTTGAACTCCACTCATTCCTTTTTTTAACCTTTTTTCCCTCTTTCTTTTTGAAATAAAATTGAGTTAAAGCATCGTGATACAAACACCGCAAGGAAATTTAATATTATATTAAGAAGAGACAAAGCGCGTTTTTCGCTCGACTTAAGAAGCAACGAGTTTTTGAGTTTTTGGACGACAAATAGTTTTCGAGCATATTGCTTGACCACGAAGTCCACAAAGTTCTAAATTTTCAAACCCTCCAAAAAAGTACTTATTTGAAACTTTCACTACACAACATGCATAATTTTTTAAAATTTTAGGTGTACTAAGACCATCTCCATTATAAAACACCTTCTCAACTACTATTTTCTTTTTTAAAAAAAAAAAATTATGTTATTCTAGCTAACCAAATCAAATAATTGTTAGAATTGGTAATATTCATTGTTAAAACAATAGTTTTTATCGCTAAAAAGTGATTACGATCATTAAACTCACTGAGCAAATCAATAAAACGAATTACATTGAGGTGCTATGTCAGAAACGCTAAAAGCCGAGGTGCCTCCACGCATTTTTACCAAAATTTTAATTAAGCAACTATTTTGGACATCTTAAAGCCCTAATTATTCTCAAAAACAACAACAAGAACATTAATTAGAATCTTTAGTGCATTGGATGTCATAAACACATGCATGTAAGATGCTAAATCAAAAGATATTCTCTACCATTAATTATTATTCACTTAATTGTAAAATTAGTTTAAGATTCTCCCCATTTTTTTTTTTTCGGAACTTCTTAATTTTTAATTTTTTATTTGTAAATGAGAAACAACCAATCACAGTGCCCCAAATCACCGGGGCCTACAATTTTGGCACGTGATGTTTCTTTCCGTAAAAAAAGGAAATCTTCGAGATTTCCCCCAGCCTAGTCTCTGAAGGGAATTCCTTCCTACACCGGGTGTACCACGTCAGCAAACACTTTTATGAATTGTTTATTGCCTTATTGGTCCTTTAAGTCTCATCATATTTTTGCTAGTTTAGCTTATGGTCTTTTAATTTTCATAATTTATTTATTATTTATTATCAATCAAATTTTAAAAATGGAGATGTGATAAAATGGTCTTTTTATTTTTGCAGGGATATTTTGCAAAAGTTAAATTTTGCAGGAATATTTTTACTATTTACTATTTTTGTGGGAACATGTATGCAATTAATCCTTTCTTTCCGTAAAAAAAAGAAATCTTCGAGATTTCCCGGCCTAGTCTCTGAAGGGAATTCCTTTCTACACCGGGTGTACCACGTCAGCAAGCACTTTTATGAATTATTTATTGTCTTATTGGTCCTTTAAGTCTCATCATATTTTTCTAGTTTAGCTTATGGTCTTTTAATTTTCATAATTTATTTATTATTTATTATCAATCAAATTTTAAAAATGGAGATGTGATAAAATGGTCTTTTTAATTGATTTTAATATTTTAAAAATAGAGATGTGATAAAATTTAGTGTTGACATGCTACTCATGTATTTGGTGTTGATATTATAATTTTTTATTTTTAATAATAAAATTTGATTAAAATAAAATAATAAAAATTATAGCTTAAATATAAAAATTAAAAATCTAGAAAATAAAGTACAATATATTTTAGAATTGGGGATCAGTGTCGCAATTAATATTTTTTATTACAGAGAATTTTATATTTACCGAGAATGTTTTCAGAACAAAAAAATTGCGACAGAAATTGAAAGTCACGTCGTGTTTCTGTATGACCGTGAGATAATTAAGATTACTGATTCTTATATAGTCGAAACTTGCGACTTCTTCTTCACCACAGCTCAATGTTAAAATCTGTGTATTTTTGAAATTACTGATTCGTCGCGACAAAAATTTTATTCAACACATCTCGAGCGATTGAAACCAACTACGTGACGTTAGAAGTACTTTTCGAGCTGAAAAAAAAAGGAAAAAAATCAAAGCAAATGTGGAAGGGAGAGGAGGAAATACGCTGCACCGATGACGTGGCACACCAGGTTCAAGGAAAATTTCTCGTTCTCGCACGCCACGCTTTCCATCTGAAACTCAATTCGAACGGTCGATTTGAATCCTGCGGAGGGGCAATTTCGAAAATAACAGCAAACACGGAGGGTTAAAACTTAAAAGAGAGAGGGGCATTAGCTGCCTCCAGTTATTTCTCATTGGACGCTTGCAGGTTGCTGAGCTGGCCTGCAACTAACTCGGGCGGAGTCAGATGCCACGTCATCAATTGCCTCCCACCCCTCCATCACCGTCCGTTTCTGATCGGACGGTCCCAAGGCCCCTTTCGCCCCAATGTCCAAAACAAATTTTCACATTAATTTTACCGCCAACCACCGTTAAAAAAAAATAAATTGGAGCACAAAATAGAGGAAAAGAATACCAAGAAAATATAAAGACCAAAATGAAATTTTTTTTTGCAGGGAAACCCCTCTACTGGATGACACTTTCCAATAGATCCTTGGCCTTAATTTTTTTTATTCGATTGGCATGCTTATTTTTTTGTTATATATGTTGTTTTTATTAAAAAAAATTTGAAGTTTTCTCAAATCTATAGTTTTTTTATAAGTTAATTTTTTTTAATAGATGAAAGTGTAAATTTTGCTAAAATTTAACGGCTAATAACTAATAAAATATTTTGTTTTAACAAATTTTAATTTAATTGAAGAAAATAGTTCAAATTAAAAGAACTGCTAAAAGATGAAAAAATAGTAAACGAATATAAATAGCTGAAGAGTTTATATTAGAATGATTTATGTCACACTTGCATCACATCATCAATGACAAATCAATCACATCTCTACTTTCGAAAAAAAGTACAATAAAAATATTTTTTTTATAATTATAATGGGACGGATAAACTCTAAAAAAATTATTTGATTGGTAGGGGACGTCACGTCACTAATATAATCGGTGCATTCTAGAATATTTGTTATAGTTGAGTCGTACAATTTAATTTCTAATTTTTTAGGTTAGATATATGATTTTTCTTTGCATAATATCACTATCGCCATTTGATCTGTAATTTTTTTTTACCAAGCACTTATTTCTTTTCTATTAAATATCTTATATTTTACTTTTCAATTATTTTTAAAAATCTATTTTTGTTACAAAATTGATAATTTTAATTAATCCATTTGGCAATCAATTGTATAGCTCAAGTTGGTTGTTATTTGAGAGATTTTCGAAAAGAGTTTATGCTCTTAATTATATATTTTGAGAGATTTTTTTGATAAAAGATATATAGAAAGTTTTTAAATAATATTATTGGGATTAGACTATAATAGCGAATCATTTTATAAGAAAAGATGAAATAAATATTTTATAAAAAATAAGTTCATAAAGAATAAAATATAATAATATCAGAAAGTAAATATTTAGGGACTAAACTGTGAAAGCAAAAAAACTTAAGAACTTAGTCACAATATAAAGATAGAACAAGGACTATCAATACATTTTACTTTTTTTTTTTTTTTTTTCGTTTGGGTTCCACGAGGGCAAATGAAGGGGTGTGCGATGCGATCCTATTAATTTGTTTAATCGGATTAATTCGTTTTTCTTTTTGCTCGCTCGCCTTTTTCGTTTAATTTATTTTTATTTTTTTTATTTTTTATTTTTGCTCCGCCATTTCCCTCCGCCTCCTTCGCCCCCACCCTCCCCCTCCCCTCGACCGAAGCCTTTTTCTAGGGTTTTTGGGGGTCGGCCCTTCTAGGGTTTCAGAGAGCTGGATTGCGCTGCGTTCTTCCGCAGGATCTCCATGCGCCGCTGGTCGAGCGGCTTCGTCGACTAGCCCACGCCGCCTCCCCCTTCGCTCGGCCTCGTCGATGTAGGGTTTCGGGCGATTCTAGGGTTAGGGTTTCGCTAGGGCTTCCGGGCGAGGCGCGGCGCGGCGATGGCGGCGTGTTGGGGGCCTGGATGAGGTGAATATCGGGGTTCGGGGCGGGGTCGGGGTTGGGGTTGGAGTCGTTTTAGATGGCATTGGGAGATCTGATGGCGTCGAGGTACTCGCCGTCGTCTTCTTCGTCGGTGTCTAACCACCTGGATGAGTTCTCTGGTAGGGAGGACGGCGACGCCGCATCCTCCTCCGTCTCCGCCGTCGTCGCGCATCGGAGGGAGCCGTCGGAGGGCGCGGGGCTCCCGGCGGCGGCGTTGGCGGATGCGGCCGCGAGCTTCGCTTACTTGCCGCAGACCGTTGTCCTTTGCGAGTCCCGGCACGAGGGATTCGAGAATTGTGTGGCGTCGGGGCCGCCCGACAACGGATTGGTCTCGAAGTGGCGGCCTAAGGATAGGGTAAGTGGTTGGAATCATCTTCTTGCTTCTCTTCCATGCACATGTTTCTGTTTTCTTGGTGCTTTAGTAGACATGCTCCTGTAATCTTGAATTAATTCAGAATAGATATGTTTTCGCCCACTAGTGGAATCTTTTAACTAAACGAGAAAAGGGAGAAAATTTTTGACAAAAAAAGGCGATGCGAGTGGAAATGATGAATTTATCAGAGTTGTTAATCTTGTCAGTTTAATGCTTGTGCTTAGTATCTGATGACATGGGGCGTAGATTATCGGTTTTCTTTGAACATGTTCCTGTATTGTTAAAATCAGTACTGTCCTCGCTCTAAGATGATCATCATATGATGGAGTTCGGATGGGTTTTTCTGGGTTGAGATTGTAGGGCAGGGTTGAGTTCATATACTACTTACTAGCTGTAATTTATATGACGGCGGCATAAATCATTTTCTATCAGCCGGCACATGCATAATTTTGGTCCATAGAAGTGTATATTTAACCTTTTCCCATTTAAAGTTAGGATTTGTAACTAGGAAACTAAATCGAGATATGTTTAAATCCTGTATTTGTTGAATGTGTTAGTCCATGCAAATATCATGCTCTTACGTGAGCTTGTTTAATTTGGTTGATGTGAACCTCATTTGGTGCTTCGCAATGCAATCTTCTTTTTGTCAAATTTGTTATTGGATTTTATATATATTTATATTAAGTCTAACATTAAGATAGAACAAAATCTTTTTGAGTTGGGGTGATTGGTTTGTTTTCGATGGTTTGTCTAAGACAAAATCCCTGGAGTTTACATATTTGAAAGTATGGGAAAATAAGGCCTATTTTGCCCTTTTGTATATAGGTTATGAAGAATCGAGTTTGGGGTTGAGTTTGGGGTTTTTCCTTAGCAGATTTACTCTTCCATCTCCTGTGTGGCAAAGGTTGCCATAGCTATCGCTCTCATTCTTTCTTATTTCTCTTCCGCCTCCACCTGCGCAAGCCCCACTGGTCTGCCTAAGCATTGCGTGTTCCTTTTTACTCTGACTAATTGCATAAAGTCCTCATACCGTCCAACTGATCTTTTCTTACCAACAGCTCATCCATTGCCTTTTCTCTCTTCTATGATCCTTGCTTCCCCAGAAATGTCCTCAGAGTATAACTTTGTTTGCTTTTTTTAGTTTCTGTAGGCCTTTTGTGCTAGAGGCTTATCTCAATTTCTTAATACAAAATGGATAATTGGCAAAATTATTCTAGTTCTTGATCCTGATGATAAGCGATTCCTCGTAGATAATTTTCTGTAGGAGCAGATGTTCTTTCTACTAAGAAAGGGTTGAACAATTTTAACTAAATATTCATTGGATCTTGGTTTTTGCTATAAGTTCTTCACAACTGAAATTAATGCGAGAAGGGAGGATAAGAGAGAAGAAGGCAAGAGAAGGGAGGGGACATAGGAGAAGGGGCTGTGGACAAAAGTTCTTTTTAGAAAGTGTCTATTGTATTGATTCATTTGTGGATCCATCTGTAGATTAAAACACAACATTTAGACCCGGATCATACTCTGCCTTAAAAATGAACTACATTGATGAATTTATACTTTAATTGACTCGACTATTGCACTATGAACGATTGAGACCAAAATGAAAACTAAATTGTTTAAGTCAGGGGTTGCCTTGCCGTAGTGCGGCTTTTATCAATTGGCAGGTGTTGTAACCTATCATGCCAACACAAATATAGGCATCATTCAATTCTGCTCAGCTGTACAAGCTGGAAAATTATCTTTTTAATTTTTGTGGCATATGTTGAACAGTTTTTGCTGGGGAAGGTGGTATTGTAGCAAAAAATTTCAAGTTAAATGATTTCTGATTCAACTGAAATTGAACTTGAACTAAATTTATCTGCCTTTTATGGATAGACGCCAATACTTTTTCGAACAGTAATTAGCTGATGAACTGCTTGTGATTTTCAAATAAATTTTGTTGCTTCGTTGATCATGTTGTTGTGGCTTCAATATCGTCACTTTTTGTTCAGCACCTTAGGTTGCAGTTGTTTGTAACTGTCAGTTATTTCTATATTTCTTTATTATTATTATTATTATTATTATTATTTTCTCATTTCAACTAGTTCAGTCATTTATCAAAGCTAATGGCAATGCATCTGTAATTCTTATAATGGTCTTCATCTGTATATGTTACTCGCTTTTTTGTAGTAGTCTAACAATAAGTTTTATAGTGCAGATGAAGACTGGATGTGTTGCACTTGTGTTATGTCTAAATATTAGTGTTGATCCGCCAGATGTAATAAAAATTTCTCCCTGTGCAAGAATGGAATGCTGGATAGGTAAACTTGGCCTTGCATAGCTCATATTTCCTTCTTATCCTTACACTATACTTTATTGCTGTTGTTTTCAGGTTTGTTATTACTAATTCTGTTTTTTAGTGCCTTTCAATACTCTAGTTGCTTGTATCTTTGTGAAAGTGTTTATTGCTTGCTGGAAAATTCATGTTTATCTTTTCTTTTCTTTTTAATTACACTTTTAATATATGCCCGCTGTTTCCATTCTCTTGCATTTTTATTAGTAAATAATAGTGAGCATGTTTTTAGTTACTTCCAAGGATTTTTATGACCTGCAGGAGCTGTAACTCTCTGTCTTGTGAAACATTCTTTTGTTATTATTTCTTTTCTGCTGTTTTTGACAACAAAGATAAAATCTTTCATTTTCTTTGCGTAGAAAAAAGAAAATTTAAGATCAAATTTTAATCAGCGCTCTGTGATGATGTCACTTGCCACGGACAAATGTTGCCCAGTAAGTGGTTGTAGAGGAGAAGTCCTCTTGGCTTAGTATATCTGTACTACTTAGGCTTTGAAAACTGTCAACCCAGTGTTTACACTTGCTTAACATGTGCAGATAATTTACAAAATTACAATCTTATTACGTCTTTTGTGGCTACAGTTCTTTTAGTTTGGAAACTTATAGTCTTGGGAATAATGTGCTTGATCAAGCAGTCCTCCAGTAACTGTGTCTAGATTTTTCAGGAACTTCTTTTTACAAAACATGTAGCAGTTTTTTGAAAAATATTTGGCACTCTTACTTATATATACCCTTTAAAACTCATTTGTTGCTTTGTTTTCCTCACCACAGCATGTATAGCACTTTTGTTGATCAGTATCGAACTATTGCAAATTACTACTACAGTAAGAAGTAAGTCTTTATGTATGAGCTTTAGTTGTGTTGGTGGAAGAAAATGTACTGTATATTAAACTGTTAGTTTAACAGAAGTTTTTTGTGATAGATAAACTTATTTGTGGGTGAAATAAAATTGGTTATACTTTAAATTTCTTTCTTATTTGTATTATATTACCATGACTATATCGTTATGCTCAAGTTTGCAATTTTTACCTTTTGATTATTATTGTATTCTTTCATCTTTCATCAGATCCATTCTCTCTGGCTCCTCCAAAAGCTCTTGAAACAATTGGAAAAGCTTTGCATACTCAATATGAAAGATGGCAGCCTAAGGTAAAAACCACTTGAATAATTTAAACTCTCGTCATGTTATGTCAATAAACTCCTTTTCTTTTGTGTTTACGATCTTATGAAATTACGATCTTATGAAATTCCACAGGCTCGTTACAAACTTCAACTTGATCCAACTGTTGACGATGTGAAGAAGCTTTGCAGTACTTGCCGCAAATATGCGAGGTCAGAGAGAGTCCTCTTTCATTATAATGGGCATGGAGTGCCAAAGCCTACTGCTAATGGAGAAATTTGGGTTTTCAACAAGGTTTTCCTCGTTTACCTTACCATGATATTTTCTGCTTTAGTTACTCACTCTGCTGGAAATTTCAGCAAATATTTGTTTCTACAGAATACAGAGTTATACACAAATATTTGTTTCTATTGAATACAGAGTTATACGCAATATATACCGTTACAAATCAGTGATCTTGATTCGTGGCTGAAAACTCCTTCTATATATGTCTTTGACTGCTCAGCTGCGGGAATGATTATCAACGCTTTTATGGAGGTGCATTGTACTGTTCATTGACTATTTTGCTTGTCTTTTATTGTTGATGTGTATTTTTTTTCCCCGAAGTTTGCTGTGTTATTTTCCCTTTGCTTTCTTCTAATTTATATTTCTTTGCATGTTGTTTCAATTCTTTTTCTTAGCGCCTAGAGTGTAATTCATCTGGCTCCTCCTCATCTTCATCGAAGGACTGCATTCTGCTTGCTGCCTGCCAAGCACACGAAACTCTTCCGCAGAGTGCTGAGTACCCAGCTGATGTATTTACGTCCTGTCTCACTACACCTATTAAAATGGCATTGCGATGGTTAGTCTCTTCTTTGAAGTATTTATTTGTATTCGATTTTTATTCTTTAAAGATTATGCTGTTTTGGGGCGACATGAAGGTCTCCCCTGCAGAGTGCTAATGGTTTTATATTTAATTGCTCAGGTTCTGTTCTCGTTCATTGCTTCGTGATTCCCTTGATTACTCTCTAATTGACCAAATCCCTGGCCGCCAAAATGACCGGAAAACACTCCTTGGGGAGCTTAACTGGATTTTCACTGCTGTAACTGACACAATAGCATGGAATGTGCTCCCTCATGGTATTAAGATAGTTGTTGAAACCTTTTTTTTGCTTTTGAGTTTTCATTAGCATATACTTTTCTTATGCAAGTGAAAACTATGCAGAGCTGTTCCAAAGGCTTTTCAGACAAGATCTTTTAGTTGCTAGTCTCTTTCGAAATTTCTTACTTGCTGAGAGAATTATGCGAGCTGCAAACTGTTCTCCAATATCATATCCAGCGATGCCTTCAACTCACCAGCATCATATGTGGTACCTAGGCTTACACAGTTACATACTTACATCTTAGCTTGCTACTGTGCTACATGCTTTCCCTTTTATTCACTTAAATTTTATGCATCAGGGATGCATGGGACATGGCAGCCGAAATTTGTCTTTCCAAGCTTCCACAGTTGGTTGCTGATCCAAATGCTGAGTTTCAGGTACTGTTTGCTATTATTGTTTACTGTTTATTCATATAATCCTTTTTCACAACTAATCATGTTTTGAGTTATGCTCTTCTGTGCACAAAACACAGTTACATCTTTCCTGATCACTGCTTGCCATGTCATTTATGACCTTCCTGTACGTCTTTTCACATAACTGCTTCATAAGAGAATCCATATATGTGATGTTTTTGGCCCCGATTGTATAGGCTTTGGCCCTAGTAATTTATGGCATGACATAACTTTTTAATGAGTGATTAGAGAGGAATTTGATCCTATATAATCTCTTCCGATCATTCATGAAGTTGAGCAACCACTTAGAGTGGGGTGAAGGCTGATTAGTTGCTGAGTTCTGCTTGAAGTGTGCTGCTGAGATTCTTGATGCTTATGACAGTAGGCTTGTACCGAACATGATTTTTTCGTTATGACACTGTTAAATGATTTGCCTTTTTTAATAACAAGCAGCCAAGCCCCTTCTTCACTGAGCAATTGACAGCATTTGAGGTGTGGCTTGATCATGGTTCTGAGAATAAGAAGCCACCGGAGCAGCTGCCAATAGTTCTACAGGTAGGCCTTACTGTAATGATGTGGTTTTACATATACTCTGATTTCCAAGCACTTAATTTCTTAGAATGTGTGGTCTTGGCTGGTTCTGTTGACCTTGAAAGTGTTGTATTACTATGGATTTTATGCTGGCCTTAACCAAACTGTAGATGCTGTAGTACATTGAATATGGTGATGCTAATTCAGACAATGACTATTGTTCCCAAGGATTTAAGTGCCCATCAGCATGGACCGTGCCCACCGTGCCATACTATGCTGACATGATATTGGCACGATAAAACCCTCGTGCTGATGGCACGGTTCAAAACTATCCTTTCTTTGAAATTAGCAAGCAGTTACACCAAATAAAGTGCAAAGGACCTAAAGAAATATAATAATCAATTAGAATATATTGATGTCAAAGAATAAATGCCATGGCGTGTTGGCACATAGGTATTTTTGTGAACGACAGAAATCAACACAGCACGGCACACCCATGCCGTACTGTTGTGGCAAGTGCTTGTCACAGCCCGTACTACGGCTCTCAAATCCTTGACTGTACTTGTTACGTCATGCAAGTATATTATTTATCTCAGTGCTTGACCGATAGTGAATACCTTTGAGTACATGAAAATGTTGAAACACCAGAACAATACACATTTGTTATGTTTCTTGTCTGTCCTATGTTTTGGGGTACACTTTTTTGCTTTTAAGAAAATTCTCTTCTTCAGCTATTAGTCTTTTTTTTTTTTTACTATTGAAATTGGGAAAATCTTCTAGGTTTTACTTAGTCAATCTCATCGATTTCGAGCGCTGGTTCTTCTTGGAAGGTTTCTTGATATGGGTCCTTGGGCTGTGGATCAGGTAAATGTTATTTTGTTTTAGATGTAAATTTAGTATTGAAGTTGTTATCTCGTTTTGACATTTAGGAATACATTGTTTAGGCCTTGTCTGTTGGTATCTTTCCTTATGTGCTCAAACTTCTACAAACAACTGCAATGGAGTTGCGCCAAATACTTGTGTTCATCTGGACCAAGATCCTTGCTCTGGATAAGGTACTTCTTTTATCATTTGATTTAGTTTAGTAATCCTTCCTGTTGTTGCGGTGATCTTCCTTTGAAGAATATTACTTTGTCTTGTTTTTGCTCTTCTTATCGTCCAAATATCTACAAGCTGCAACCTGCAGACTTTATATGGAAATATACGTATTCTAATGTCATCTTTGTTTTTGAAATGCTAGTCTTGTCAGGTTGATTTGGTGAAAGATGGCGGCCATGCATATTTTATCAGGTTTCTTGACAGCCTGGATGCTTACCCAGAACAGCGGGCAATGGCTGCTTTTGTTCTAGCAGTTATCGTAGATGGACACCGGAGGGGACAGGAAGCATGTATTCAAGCAAGTCTAATAGACGTTTGCTTGAGGCACCTTCAACCTGCGAATCCTCATGATCCACAGTCTGAGCCTCTTCTTCTGCAATGGCTTTGTCTGTGCCTTGGAAAGCTGTGGGAGGATTTCCCAGAGGCACAGTTAGTAGGTTTACAAGCGGATGCACCTGCGATAATCCTTCCTTTGTTGTCAGAGCCTCAGCCCGAGGTTTGAAAATTTCTGTTTCTTACCTTTTTAGGTGTGGATGGTCCTTATGCTGATATTGTGTCTCTGTCCCTGAACTTATCACTTAAACATTTTAATCCCGTACGATCTTGATGTGCAATTCCATCCCTAACCAAAATGATCTATGATTTTCCTTTAAAATGACCATTTTACCCTGTTTAATAATTTGCTTGTTTCAGTTCTCGAAACAATATCAAAAAAGAAAAAGTCATGTTGTCAGATTTTTTTCCAGTGGCTAAGTATAGAATTGCAATATATAAGAAAGTTAGCGATTTAAGAGATGAAGTGAAAAGTATAGGGATTAGACTGTAATATTCAGATGGTGCAGGTACTATCAATACATTTTACCCCTTTATTTCTAATGCCAATTTTGACAAATGTTTCTTGTTTTCTTATGCTAGGTGAGAGCTTCTGCTGTTTTTGCCCTGGGCACCCTTTTAGATGTTGGATCTGTTACATTTAAAGATGGACATGGAGGTGAGGAGGATTGTGATGATGATGAAAAAGTAAAGGCTGAGCTAAATATAGTCCGGAGCCTTCTACAGTTCACTTCAGATGGAAGCCCACTGGTTAGAGCTGAGATTTGTGCAGGTATGCAAGTTCATTCACATATTTCTGACTGCTTGATCCTGTTTCTGTGTAATAGCTATCTTTGATAGTTTTGTTCGTGAGAATTATGCACAGGTTTATATTTTCTTTTTGCTTTTATGAGAAGTTGATCTCTGAATCTCATCTTATTGTTTTTATTGCTCATGTGATCCCTTGCACCAATTGCATAACAAAGAACTGCCTACTTGAGTAGTTGGAGTCTACTTATGGAAATACAGTCAGACAATATATGATTAGCAGCTAGAATCATCTAAATATTTGCAAACTCTTAACTCTGTAATCTTTTATTAACTTAAAAACAACAATGGCTATTTACTATTTCAATTAATGACAGGTTCGTGCAAAACCTGAGCTTTAGCGTCTCATAAGTAAGTGCATCTGTGTATCTTTTTTTTTTCGTGACATGTAAATCTTGTTGTTGCTTTCGACATTTTCTTGAAACACATAGTAATATTGGACAATGCACCTTATTTACATGTATGGAACTACTTAAAGATGGTACATGTACTTTCCTTGTCCGATCAAACTTCAAGTGGTTATTGTCTACTGTTTATACAAGTAGACTGTTTTACTTTGGCTATTGAAGATGTAGCATTTTCGTATATTAGTGAAATTGCAATGTACTATTCTTTCTTTTCTTCTTGAATTCATTTCACTGATAATTATCAATCCTTTTTTTTTCATGTGTGACAGCACTTGCCCGTTTTGCCTTTGGTCATAACAAGCATCTAAAGTCTATTGCTGCCGAATACTGGAAGCCCCAATCAAACTCTCTACTGACCTCGCTACCTTCGCTGGCTAATATTAGCAATCCAACTAGTGCTTATCCTAGCCAGTATATGCAGAGTGGAACCACCCTTTCCTCCCACATTGGTCCCGTACTAAGAGTTGGGAGTGATACCAGCGGTGCTGGCCGAGATGGAAGAATATCAACAAGTAGCCCAATCGCATCTACTGGCATTATGCATGGTTCTCCAGCATCAGATGATTCTTCTCTACATTCTGATTCTGGCGTCCTATTGAAGGAAAATATAAGCAATGGTGTCATCAGTTATACTAGATCAAGGCCACTTGATAGTCCGCTATGTCTGCAGTTTATCTTAGCTATGTGTAATATGGCAAAAGACCCTTCTCCAAGAGTTGCGGGCCTCGCTCGAAGAACTCTCTCTATTATAGGCATTGAAAAAGTGGTTACTAAAACTATCAGGTTTGGTGGCGGAGCTACACACCAAGGAGAGATATCAGCTTCATCTGCATCAGCAAACTTTGCTGGATTGACACGTTCATCTTCATGGTTTGACATGAATGCTGGTAGCTTCTTTGGAATCCCCTATTTTCCTGCAAATAAAACTGTGAAGATTTTTTTTTTTTAAATTTTGGGGGGGACATGTGCCACTGCATATATACAAATCATGCAACTACCCTTAGAATGTTGGAACGCTCATGCCCCTAAAAGCCATATTTATTTGCCTTCATGGCCCTATCAGTGAATGCATACACAACATTTTTTGCATAGGCACCCCTGGGGGGCACTCGCAATTAAATAAGATTTGTAGGGGTACACATGCAAATACCAATTTTGCTGGTAATGGATTATTTTACATATTTGCAGAGGTCTATATGCAAAAATATGCCTTTCTATGGAATTGCTTACTTTCCTTTGTAATCTTAATGGTCGTTTGCAGGTCATTTGTCAATGACTTTTAGAACGCCTCCTGTTAGCCCTCCTCGTCAAAATTACCTGACAGGATTGCGTCGAGTATGCTCTTTAGAGTTCCGGCCGCACCAACTGAATTCTCCTGAGACAGGCTTGGCTGCTCCACTTCTAGGTTCAGCTGGATCTTCTGGCAATTCAGAACACAGTTTACTTCCCCAATCAGCCATCTACAACTGGAGTTGTGGCCACTTTTCGAGGCCACTTCTTACGGCAGCTGATGATAATGAAGAAATCTTGGCTAGGAGAGAGGAAAGAGAAAAAATTGCTTTCGACTGCATTGCCAAATGCCAGCGTTCTAGTTAGTTAATCAACTTTTTATATTTTGTTACTATTTCTTATATTCTTTTGTCACGCTATTTATTCCTTATTTACTGAGATTTATGTATTTGTTTGTGAACAGCATGCAAACCAAGTAATCAAATTGCTAGCTGGGATACAAAGTTTGAAATGGGCACAAAAGCCATATTGCTTTTACCCTTTTCACCTATAGTGGTTGCTGCAGATGAGAATGAGCGAATCAAGTAATGCCATGATAATCACCATTCTCTTTTTCCTGACTTAAAATATTTTTAGTTTTGGTCAACATTATCATAGATATTTTATCTTTATTTCACTATTTATATTTCTTGTCTCAGAAATTACTTGTTTTCTGATGTCCGTCCTATTTGTCTACTTGTTACTGCATTTATTTGGATGTGCACTGAGCCTGCTCGTTCTATCCACTCTACCCATCTTACGGTGGCCAATTTGTATTGTGAAAGCGTATTCAAATGCCATTAACCATATGAAAATTCATCAAGTACTATCTTTTAGATATTTTAAATTTGTAGTTGGCAATGGTGGTGGCCAGCAACGGGACGGGCCGTCAGTAGGTGGTTGCGATGGTTGTAGGTTTATGTGAGACATTTTGGCCAAGAACCGTCTTTGAAATAATATACTTATTTCTTGCATTACTTCTTAAGGCTTGATAAAATGTTTGAAACATGGTATATCTGAGGCTTTTGGTATGTTCTGTTGCTTCGTGAGCCCATGATGTAAGGCACTTATTTCCTGGATCACTTCTTAAAGCTTGATGTAATGTTTGAAACTTGGTATATCTGAGGCTTTTAGTAGTTCTCTGTTGTTTTGTTAGGCCATGTATTCTTATGGCCTTGACATGATTTGATACCTATTGAACAAATATTCAACTGAAAGATGCTCATATATAAGTTCTTGCATACTTTTGATGGCTGTTTGCTTCACCGTATTTATTGGTAGAAGTTGTTGCTTAAGTGTATATCACTTGTTTGTTCCAACTGAAAGATGTTTGTAAATAAGTTCGTTCATACTTTAGATGGTTGTTTGCTTTACTGTATTTTATTGGTAACGGTTGTTGCTGAAGTTTATATCACTTGTTTTTTTGGCTAAAAGTTGATGATAACATGATGCAGGGTGTGGAACTATGAAGAAGGTACATGTTTGAACAGTTTCGACAATCATGATTTATCTGACAGAGGAATTTCTAAACTATGCCTTGTAAATGAGCTTGATGACAGCTTACTTCTAGTTGGTTCAAGTATGCTTCTCGTCTATTCATAATTACCTGCCTCATAAATGAGCCCAATATTGTGATATGAACTGGCCTGTGTTCCTACAGGTGATGGAAATGTTCGTGTGTGGAAAAATTACACTGGAAAGGGCAAACAAAAGCTTGTAACGGCATTTTCTTCCATCCAAGGCAATAGGTCCGGTGTTCGCAGTACAAACACAGTTGTGGAATGGCAGCAGCAGTCTGGTTATTTGGTATGAGCTGGTTTAGTCATGTATTATTATGCTACTGTAGTTCCAGTTGAATTGCTTTCATACATGAATTTAAATTCATTGTTGCTTATTTGTAGTATGCTTCTGGAGATACCTCATCTATTCAGCTTTGGGATCTAGAAAAGGAACAGCTACTAAGCTCCATTTCGTCATACTCAGATTGCAGTATCTCCGCACTAGTAAGATATTTCAAATTATAAAAATATTACACGTACGACGACAGAACATTGTTCTGTCGTGTTTCTGAAAGCCTTCTTCTTAGGATCTTAGATGTTCACGGTCTTTGAAACTCTTCCAAGTGAATCATTGGCTATTTTTTTGAGCACTCAATAAAGGGTTTTTTTTTTTTTTGCCTCCCATATTCTCTGCATATGCAATTGGCAGTCTTACAATTTGGTTATCTTTCACATGCTGTTACACACTATTTCTTTCTTTATACAAGATTGTATACCTAGCAAGCTCTTCAAGCAGAATCATTTTGCTAAATTGCTGCTTTCTTATGTTTGGTACATAGTACTGCAACTTCTTTTTTTTTTTTTTTTCCCTTATAAAGGGGAACTCATACAGTGAAACACCACTGTTTTATTGTTCATGGTTTTAAAACAAATTTTAATTTTCTTGTATCGTGTCTATGTTTTACATTGTCAAGTTTGTTCTCCTCTCACAGGGCATTTGTAATTACTTATGGTTTCTTATGGTTTTTCTTTTTTGCTGCTGCTATGCAGTCTGCCTCTCAAGTCCATGGGGGTCAATTCGCAGCTGGTTTCATGGATGGTTCTATCAGGATATTTGATATCCGTACCCCTGACATGTAAGGATCGTATTTCTTATTAAACTTCTGTGCAGTTGCACTATCCTGTTGGTTCCATACAACCTGCTTTCATATATCTTGCAGGCTTATCTGTAGAGCAAGACCGCATACTGAGAGATTGGAGAAAGTGGTAGGAGTAGGCTTTCAACCTGGATTTGACTCATCCAAGGTACTTCCTCTTTTATTTGGAAAAGTATTAATGCCCTTGTTCATTTTCTATATATAGTTGCAGATTATTGTCACTGCTAGTGTTAATGGCACAAGAATGATGTTTGTACTGGACACATAGTCCCGCTTCAGCACTTGCTTATCTGGGAAATATATCTCACTTAGACATTGATTTGAACATCTCTGTGGTAGCAATGAAATGCCCTAAACCAATCTGTATGCTTGATCTTATGCAAGATTGTTAGTGCATCTCAAGCGGGGGACATCCAGTTCCTGGACATAAGGAACCAATCCGAGCCATATCTCACCATCAAAGCCCACAGGGGCTCTCTCACAGCATTGGCTGTTCACCGCCACGCACCAGTTATTGCGAGTGGCTCCGCCAAGCAGATAGTCAAAGTCTTCAGCCTCGAAGGGGAACAACTACACTTTATTCGATACTACCCAACTTTCATGGCACAGAGGATTGGGTCCGTGAGCTGCCTCGCCTTCCATCCATACAAAGCACTTCTCGCCATCGGCACCTCCGATGCTTGTGTATCGATCCATGCCGACGATAATTACCAGGTAAGATAAAATATAAAAAAGGTTTCAGCATCAAGTTCTACTTGGGGGGAATATCGGAGGGAGAAGCTCGAATGTCTTAGCCCAAAAATGACCCAGCTAGCGTGGCTATAACAGCACGTGGTTGGTGATTCTATGCACCTCCGGCGTGCATGTGGAAATTGTATGTCTCTCAAAATTCATTAGCCTCTCTTGCAGAAAGATTACCACTCTTGCCGACACATCACTAGGAGGCTTTTACAAAATAATTATACCTAGGTAAAAGATGTAAATAGTTTTCTTTGTATTTGGGTGGTTATTTTCTTCTCTTTTCTCTTGTACTTTTTCTTTTCTTCGTTACTTCAATTGTAAAAGCTCCAGATTGTTCAGATCATAAGTTCTAGTCGCTTCTTGGGCAAGAGTTTGTTTGTATTGGTTGCTGGAAAAGTTTACTGTTCTCAGATCATTGTGTATTATAGAGCTCACATTTTTTTTCTCTTCTTTTCTTTCCTCTCATACCGGTGATCTCTCCTTGGTGCTATAGTCGTCTCCGTAAATGAATAGTCCTGATTTAGTGCGTTCCACATGGCTCTGATTTGGTGTATGGTTGTTGATAAAAGGATTTTGAGAACTGTTATGTCAAACTGTTGTATTTATGTTTGCATTTGTGCTTCTATCCTTCCCTAGTAGTCACTTAAATTGCTCTACTGCCCTGAAAATTGCGCAATTAATCTCACACAACTAATAGGCTGTGTTTTACTACAGTTGTATGCTAGTATCTTATGGTTGTCTTCATTCGGAGATGATCGACGATACCGTCTTGTTTGCTGTATCTCTTCCTTCTTTTCCTTGGTTATGCTTGGTTCATCTTCTCGCTTGTTAGCAGAAAATCTCTGTAACTTTTCTTTTTTTCTTTTTTTGGTGCTTTGTCAGCAGCAGAGTAACTTTAATTTTATATTATTTTTGCCTTGTTAGCAGAGTAGCAAAATGTTAAACAAAAAGTATGATAAATCACCTGATGGTGGAATGCACTACTATGAATAATTTGGTTTATTGAGTATCATAGTTCCCTTCCCATACAAGCTGTTACTCGGATTACCTGTACCTACACTCATATAGCCTCTAAGCCATATAATATTTTCCGGACCAACCAGGTTTTACGCATTTCATTTTTAACATGATTCGTACAAAAAACTGCAATAAAATGTCGCCCCCATACGAGTCTCAATCACAAAGAAAGAAAAGAAAAATTGTGGTTAAATCACCGCGAAAAGTATCCTTCCCATTCGTAACGGGGTGTAGTCGCAGCTCCTCTGCATGGCCAATATTATTTATATGAATCTTATAACGTAGAATTCGAACGATGGCATAAAACAGTAGGACTGCAATTTCTCTAATTTGAAATTCAGAGGGGTTACCAACGTATACGTTACCGGCAACTTCTTCAGCTTGCGAGGGAGTCAGAACACTCCTCAGACATCGGGTCAGCTTGCGAGGGAGTCAGACTCCTCAGACATCGGGTACAGTTCTGTAACAAAGAACTGACAGAAGTTAAATTCATTCATTTATATGCGCAGTATGTCCATATGCCCGTACATGTCTATGAGGGTCCCAAATTGGATGTCGATTGGAGAACCCACAAAGAAGGACTAACATCACCGTCCCTGTCTCGCTGGGATAAGCGATTATAAACTCACCTCCTACTCTTTCACGTGTGGGGACAAAATTATTCCCATCGTTGCCTCGTTTGAGACCAATCCTTGCAGGAATCCAGGTTCTCAGCAAAAAAAAACATTAAAAAAAAATACTGACCAATAAAAATGTGGGCGTGGATAAAATCAAAGTCCCCTACATTCATTTCCTTTAAAAAAAAAAGAATGTTGACATTTGTACTACAGTATTGTGTGAGAAATTTGAGAACTATATTACTTTCCTTAAGGAGCTTAAAAAATAATATCGTTACGTACTCTCGGTCATGGCACTGAAAATTTTTTCATGCAAAAATTCAACTAATTTAAATTGTTAATCAAGTAAATTACTTTTACCTGCAATTAAAACTGTCGATTTTGAAATGTAAAGAACATTTGTCTTTGAATAGCGCGCAGCAACTGTTGTTGGCACCAAATTGCTTGAAATGGCTCTGCAAGTATGCATAGAAGCTACCTCGACGACACAAATAACACTACTCTTGGATCAAAAATGGCAGTTGCCACAAATGGTTGGTTTCATGCGTGCATGGCATTTGAGCTAGATAAGTAGATGACCCAATATAAATATTGCGTACGGCAGCTTAAGTTTTTGGGAAAAAAAAGAAAGAAAGATTGTTTAACTTAATTTAACATGATATCACAACAGAAGATTCTGAATTCGAGTCTCGCCAGACTCCTAGCGTTATTTAATTTTCTCTTGTTTAATTTAAATTCACGTCTTAGACCTAAAAAAAATAAAATTCGAACCCAAGCGTAGGGGAGAGTATTGAATATAAATATTAAAAAATACCGTTATTTAGCAGTTTAAGTTTTGGAGGAAAAAAATGATTATTTCACTTAATTTAACAAGCATTACCCTCTTAAGGAAACTGAGATAAAACCAAAACCTTGAATTCAAAGACATGTATCTTGACATTTTTACCGCTTGAGTATTCAAAAAATGTACCTGCCTATGAAAAATCACAGTATTCCATTTTTAAGGACTTACATATAGGGGATGAGTCAACGAGCCGAACACGAGCAAGCTAGGGCCAGCTCGTGTTTGGCTCGTTTATGACGCGAACAACGAGTTTGATTGCCACCCTTAATTACATAGGTGAGTAAGGAGTTCATATATATATATATATATATATATATATATATATATATATATGGCTACTATATTTTTATAAGTATAGACTATTTTTTACTCATAAATTTTCGGCCGCTGGATAAAAAGATGTGCGGTTAGGATGATAGTGGTCCCCAGTTAGGATGATGGTGATTCCCTAGAATTGAGTGGGTGGTTGGTTGAATAATATGATCTAACGGATGAAAATGGTCAAATGAGTAGATCTAATGGCCGAAAACTTATGAGTACAAAAAAATTTATACTCATAAGAACAAACTTGTGTGAGATCAAATAGGCTTAATTTTAATTCAAGGATTATGACAAGATATATATATATATATATATATATATATATATATATATATATATATATATATATGTGACCTAGATCAAATAGGCTTGAGTTTTCAGGTCGTTATGGGTTCTATCAAATATGTCAAATCCTTGGATTGATTTGGGTTTCGCTGAACCAAAACTCGCTAACGTCCATCTCTAAATTGCAAGAGTTCACTTTAGAGATGGTGGAACGAGAGAAATAACGAGAAATAACATTATTTTCAGAGAAAGAAATACAAACCTATCTCAGGTTTTTCGGGGTATCCAAAACTTTTTGGGTTTGTGGTCTGAGTACTGTCGCTAACTGCCCTTATTTGTGTACCATCTCTTTTTTTTTTCTTTTTTGGTTTCGTTATTTACTTCTTTTTTTTTTTTGACTCCCTTGATTCCCGACGCTTTGCAAGACTCCCCCTATTTTTTTCACTACCAGTTAATCAAATTCAAATAGAAACATAAACTTAAATTCGACTTATATTATGAATTCAAATTTAGATCATAAATATAATTTTAAACTCAAGTTTTAATTTCTTAAGCTCAAATATAAATTTGATTTTTTTTATTTGCAATTCTAGTATTAAATTTTGACTTGAACTTGAATTTTATTTAAATCATATCATTTGAATTTGAACTGTGAATTCAGATTTAATTTGAAATTTAAGTTCAAATTGCGAGTCCACGTTTGAATTCAAATTTTGATTACAAATTGAAATAGTAAATCTGAATTTTTGTCAAAATTTTAATTTTTTGTCAAAATTTAATTTTAGTTCAAGTTTGTTGTTTGAATTTAATTTTACTTTTGAATTTCAACTTAAATATGAATTTTCAACGTGAATTCAATTCCTAATTTTGAATTCAAATTTGAACACGAATTTAAGATTTGATGTATGTTCAAATTGTGAATCTAAATTTATTCAAATTATTACTATTTCCTTAACTAAACAGTGATAATGGAATCGACTATTCCGATTTCGATTACTTCTTTGAACCCAACAAGTTGGGAGATTTTATCATTCCGTTTCCCATTCCGACCTTATTCCGATTCCGATTTTCGTTTTGAACCAAACACGCCCTAGTTTCTCCTTGAGATCAAAAGTTCGTTACGGAGAAATTCAAGGATCATGACAAGATATATGTGACCAAATATTTCTTTGGTTTTTGGTTCTTTCATGTCAAGCACATCCTTTCAATTTGTGTATATGTTCGAGGAAATCTCTCGTAAAACAAACAAATCTTATCGAAACAATTCGCACAATCTACTAAATATTGGATAATATTAGAGACTGCAACATGAAGAGTAAAGAACACCTTAAAGAAGCACTGCCTTTTGTTTTCCTTTTAATCAACCAGAGTAACAGTCCAAAATATATACTTGCTCTAAGAAAACAACACATGTATATATAAAAGCTGATGTAAACAAGAACACAGCTAAGATATAACATAACAATCAATGGTAGTGAAATATTTAGAAATTTCCATGCAGATAAAGAGAGAAAGAGAGAGAGAGAGAGAGAGAGAGAGACTTATCTTTTGATGATGAAACCATGTAGTGTTTTGAGGCCCGCGACGCGGTAAACCTTTAAGAACACCAAGCTTCATAGAAGGTTACCTTGAATGTAATATTTTGCGATCTCCATTGCAGCTGTGGATTCTCTAGCTTAGGTGGGGTGGGCATGATGGAGAAGATGGGCACATGAATAACTAGCTAGCCTCGTAACCTTGCGCGCGCGCTCTCTAGCGAGCGAGCGAGGGAGAGAGAGAGAGATGGTGTAAGTTAGATAGAAATGCACGTGCCCTGCTTCTCCATCCTGCACAGCACACCTCTACTCCAGCGCTAGCACCTCTTGGAACCAAAGATGCGGTTTTGAGCACCTATATATATATAGATATATATCTTCTCCTCATGTTGCTCCTTGTTTGTATCTTTTGATATGAGAGACCAGCCCTAAATTCTAAGTTTGTGAAAATACAACTATAAAGAAGAATTAAGAATGAGAGAAGGAAAGCAAAGTATAAAGTTAATTTACGTCGTACAACTTTGAAGCCTAACATTTACGGGCGAAGACAGAGTAAAGAGCACGGTAGGATCAAAAGTATCGCACGAAAACTAAACCTTTCAGAAATCCTGTCCTTTAATAAGTACACCTAATTATCTTGTATCGTAACAAATCAGATATAAGCATATGTAAAACCACAGAAGCAGGATTGAAAAAAACTCATTTATTAAAAAATTCGAGACACATCTAACGCCTTTTAACCAAGTCTTTTTTTTTTTTTTTTTTTTTGGGGGGGAGATGGTTACACTGTCACAAGAGGAGGAGGATGCCAACCTAACAAGGACGGTAGGATCCACACCTTCAGCAAGATAGTGCCAGGGACCATGGTGTGACAACTAAGCAAATGGGGTCATTCCTGATGCTCTTATCAGCTAGTGACAATTGTATATAACACCCAACTATTTTGCTGGAGCCCTATAGATCAGATCACTGCAGCAAACAAAATAGTTCCCATGGAGGGTTGACATGTGTAGATTAGGGTTTTGCTCTACCAACTAGGTTTCAGTGACTACAAGACAAAAGTGCCCTAAAATTCCTACTCACTACCTGCCACAGCTGGTAAATAGTAAAGAATTTTGTTGAGTATTACCTCCCATTGGAGTTGTTATACATATGGACAACAAATCCTAGCATTTGAAAATGATTGTACTGATACAAGCGGAGTCTTTGGGCTAATAAGCCTGCCAAAAATTTTAAATATAAAATTAGGCGTCTAAAATTATTATTTATAAAAATAGACCTGTAAAAACGGTGAATCATTCACCGCTTTTATCCTAACATATATATTTTTTATATCCAAACTTTAAAAAATATATAATATTAAATACTAAAAGTAGTTATAATCTTTTGAAGAAAGCGGCGAATGATTTACCGCATTTAGAATGCGGTAATTCATTCACCGCATATGCCTAATTTTATAAATAAATTTTTTATAAGACTATTTTAATAATTATAAAAATTTGTAAGCCTATTAATAAAAAAACTTCGATACAAGCTACTACAGTTTTCTTACACCTTTTTTTTTTTTTTTGAGAGAGAAAGGTAGCACGCTACCCGCTTCGTTTATTTCTTTTTAGAAATAAACTTAGCTGAAAAATGTGAATCAACTAGGATTCGAACTCGGGACCTCGAATATCAACCACCAAGCCCTTTGCCACTTGCGCTAGGGACGGTCGGTTCTTACACCTTTTTTTGGTGAGAAAAGTAACATACGATTCATTTCATTCATTTTTTTCAAAACTGAACTTAGCTAGAAATGTAAAGCAACTATGTTTCGAACTTAAGACCTCAGATACCAATCATCAAGCACATAGCTAACTGCGGTACGGTCGGTTACAATTTTCTTATAGTTTTCTTACATTCTAATGCAAAGGGGGAAGGGTATGTTGCAACCACCATATTTATTAGTATTGGTCATGGAAAACATGGGGCTTGTTTCTATTTGAATTACCATGAACAAAAGTCCAACCTTTCTTAAAATGGCCAATCAGAGAATTCTTCAGATTCCCTTTCTTTTCGGAAGCTTATCTAGCATTACAATGTTGATAGAAGTGATAAGACAAGTTATAAAACCTTTCTAAGGTAGAAACCTGGCACAAAAGTTACAAATCAACATCATTTTATTTTGTATTATTATTATTATTATTATTATTATTATTATTTTTTTTTTTTTTCGCCTTCGACGAGGCCTCTGCTGCCTCACCCCTGTAGCTTAGTTCATTTTTCCAATAAATGAAGCGGGTAGCGTGCTACCTTTCTCTAAAAAAAAAACATCATTTGATCAAAATCACTTTTTTTTTTCTTTCAATATAGCTGTCTTTCTTTTATTTCTGCTTCTCCGGTTCTCAATTTTTAGTTCATTTATAACAGAACAAGATCTTCTCAGCTCCTAAATTACAAGCAAAAAAAGTAATTAAAAATTATAACTGGCTTGAGCCTTGAATCTACTCCAATATTGGCGACGAGGACATCAAGGACGGAGCCATAGTGAGGCTCACAGTGGCCATGGACCCCCTCAACTTTTAAAAATCACATTAAAATTCTTTATAGTAAAAATTTAAATATTTCAAATTTTAGTTTTAGGGGGGGCCAAATTGATTTTTTTTAATAAAATTTGTGTCCCAATTTTTTTTCGAATCCCTTGGTTCTTTTCCTTCAACTCTTATTGTCTTGCTCCTCCTTGAGCATATTGTCGCTACTGTCGCTAGCAATAGATGGGCAGTGAACCTGACCAACTCTTTTTCTTATAATTCGAGATCAAATTTTTTTCTGCCAAATTTAAATCTTGCCCCCCCCCCCCAAACCTTAATTCCTGGCTTCGTTCCTGGAGGACATCGTGGTGCACAAGTATCCACAAAGGAGTGTTGTGTCCTTAAAATGTCATGACTCATTCTCTCCACCTTAAATGATCTAATGTGAAGATGAAGGAACCTCAAGAGCTGGCTTTTGATCTAAGCAAAGTCTCGAACATGTAACCAAGTAAGAAAAACACCAAAGGTCCACTTTTTTTAAAAAAATTTGAGAGAGAGAAAGATAGTATGCTACTTGCTTCTCTTTTTTTTTTTTTCCCAGAAGTAAACTTAGCTGGAAATATACAGCAATTAGGCTTCGAACTTGGGACCTCGAGTACCAAACATTAAGGCCCTTATTACCTGCACTATGGACGGTCCACGTCTGTGTACTAAAATGAAAAGGAACAGTAGTGAATATATGTTTTGAGGACCACCATCAACCTTAGCTCAATGTTTATGTGGTCCATGTCAAATAAATGAATCATGGATCTTGATCGATCAATTAAAAGCTATACCCCACCACCGGACACGCGGAAGGACTCTGAGGCCCTACCTACAAATAACCACAATATCAACCCAAGTTTAGGACCACTAATAGAAATTGAGGTTGTCACCATATAACTTTATCTATACTGTGGTAAAGATACCTTCAATTGAAAGGTATAGTTTATCAGTATACAATAACCTTTCAATCAACTCAACTGCATTAATGCGACAGAATTTGATCTTAGAACGCTAACATAAATCATTTATTTATGTATAATATCAAGAATGAGGAAAAAAAAAAAAAATCAAGAGTACATACATGGTGGTTTTATGCATACCAGATCATTTATGTGCCAGAATTGAAAAATTCATGCATAATTCACACCGTTTTGATTGGCCAAATAGTTCTCTGAATCATTCACTAATGTACAGTTGAGCAGTCATAAAGAAAACCATGAATTAGTTATGTATTATGAAGATAATTCAAGAAGTTCATCTAATATTCAGTTTAAGGGAAATATCTCCATCGACTTCTATCTTTTTTACTTTTCATAATAAATGGAATAAGATAATTACATCAGATGTTTTACTTTTATATGTTCTTATGTTGAACACTTATACTTTTGTTGACTAAACATACTTCCACTCTTTCCAAATTATCAAATTTTCATCAGATATTGAACTTTTAAACGATGCAGAGTAATCCTGAATTCTAAAATTTGTGACTAAGTTACTGAGTGATGGGCACCAACTTACAGGCACACTAGCAATCTTCGTGAAGTTGCCGAGTGGTTGGAGGGAAAGTTAGCCTTGAGAGAAAAGCATAGAAAGAACACCAACTATGGCTTTCGGCCAAGATGTTGCTTGAAATATCACACCTCCTTAGGTAAGAAAGTAGACTTGTGATTGTGTGGGTGAGTGAATAGTCCCCATCTTGCATGGCCACTGCGATTTGGATTAATGTTTCACAAGGCAAGCTTGGAATCTCAATGAGTTGTGCGGTTTGCCCTGGTATGGCAATAGCTTGATGGTAAGCGACAAATTATACATAAAAACAGTAAAAGTACTGCTAAAAGCGATGTACCAATTACTCAACGTCGTGACTCATCGCAGCACCTGATATTATCACAACTTCTGACTACCTATGAGTTAGATCCATCATCCATCGATCGAGATACTCAAAATCTGTCGACAGGTACAGCAAAACTCACTATCTTGTAAAGCTGTCATTTCAGCAAAGAAATGTGTATCATCTTATAAATTAACTTTGCGAATGCCTAATGATCTAAGAGATTTGAGAGTTACTGCTAATGTGCTGCTGGCTACAGTAGTAAAAGATTCATTACCTATCTCACCAGTAGTCAACCTGCACATTGTTGAACGGAATATCTGGAAGCAATAATAAGAATGATTCAAACCTCCTATGGAAAATGAATTTGTAAAGTCAATCAGATTTAAAGTTGATAGTAAGAAAAGAAAGATGATAACAGTAATCGCACAAAATCTAAATGACTTGGATAGAATGAGTCTTAACTATCCACATAAAACTTCGGGAATCATCCATTTAGTGAACGTTCCTTTCATTCCTTACCAGAAGAAAAAATCCACATGGCAAGCATTCCTATTATTCCTGAACAGAAGAAAAACAGTATATAGTACTCGTTCGACAGTAACATGGTTGGTGGGTAGAAGCTCTTGAAGTGAAACTTCTACGCAACGTATTTAGCTTTCCTACCTTTGGAGAATCACCAAGGAGTGGTTCAAATTGATAGATAAAAAGAAAGAAAGAAGGGAACAGAAGAATGATTAAACTCTAAGCCTGTGTTTTCCTATGACGTCTTTGTCGACAGTCTCCGTCAATGGTCCTGCGAAGAATACGTGTTAGAAATATTGAGATGGTATCTCGTACCCGCAATTGACTACACACATTGTTGATCAGAACAACAGCAGACATTTTCTCAGTCGGGATGTAGGCAAGTAATTCAATTTTAATCATAGACCAGAATAAATTCACTGCTGTAATACATCCAAAGGGTGTGAATCAGAGTTTGCTGCAAATTTTACAGAATTTAGAGATCACACAAAGAAATAAAGATCCAATATTTATGTTCAGGTTAGCCAATGAAACCAAATTTCACAACACTCAAAAGAAGAATTTAGGAACAAAAGATTAATATACACAAAGACTGCACGTTTACACTAGATCTGATACACAACCATGCTACATTTCGTACACGAAGATGTGTCTCGAACACGCATCTCATCATCTCTCTAACAACAATAAGGGAACTAATAAACAATCACATTACAGTAACTACACGACTTTTGGTCGATCTTTGATCTTACCACTCTGATATATGGTGGTTGACTAATTGGATGAACATTTACATGGACTCATTGAGCTGCGTGATCGGCACTAGCTCTGCCCCCCAAGGAGCTAATAATATTGGAGGCAATAGCAATGGAGCTTGTTATCACAGCCAAAGCTATCATAGTAGCTGCCAATACTTTGTCTCTTCTTTTGGCTATGCCATGTACGTCCCTGTAAAACGCATCAGAACCTTTTGTTAGCTATCTAAGTGTCTGTTTGGCGAACGATATGTCTAAAGCTTTTGCCGAAACTTCTGCTTCTCGTGCAGTAGAAGGTTTTTGACGAGATTTTAGTGAAAAAGCTATTAGCGCTTCTTGAAGCTCTACTCTAACTGGGGCAAAATCTAATAAGCACTTTGTCTTGTCACTGGGCTGGGCCGTGCCAACCAGGTCGCTTTTGACCCATTTGACGTATTGCCTCAACGAATCTGGTCAATCATGGCCCACGCCCTAAATACCTGATCTACAAAACTAGGGCCCATTATATTGCATATAAATAAAAAATTTGTGTTTTTAACAACTTTAAGTTTTTTTTTTTTTTTTTTTCACGTGCTAATAAGAAAAGTGTTAAGTCTAAAGCCTTATCCATTGGTGAGTTGATGGCCAAAATCCTTCGCATATAATATAGAGTATTGAGTATAAAGAAGACAAGAGGGCCTTCGATTTTTCGGATAATCATGAAAAACTATTTTTCAAAAAAAATTCCATTGAAAAATATTTTTTCTATAATTGAAAAAATAAAAATAAAACTTTTCCGCAAAATATAAAAAAATTAGAAAACTATTTTTCTAAAAATTAAATAGACGAAAAATATTTTTTTCAGGCAGGAAACCAAACACCCCCTAAATGAAATACAATTCTCAATCAACTAAAAGATTGTTTGGCTGTGCTGTAGAGTGTAATACTAGTTGGATAGTGCCCTTTAGAAAAATATTATATTGAATTCTTTTAATAGTTTTTCTCTACAATAAAAGTAGGATTATTTTTTATTTGTCAATCAGTTCGTAAAAAATTACTTCAACAACTGAAAGCAAAAGCAAAAGCGAGACGAACCAGGTCCCAGATACTCCTACTCAGGGACGGAGCCATTAAGGGGCCCACAGTGGCTTTGACCCCCCTTGAACTTTTAAAAATTGCATAAAAGTCTTTTATAGTAAAAATTAAAATATTATAAATTTTAATTTTACGGGGCCAAATTATTTTTTTTAATAAAACTTGTTTCCTAATTTTTTTCCGAATTTCTTGGCTCTTTCCCTTCAACTCTTACGGTCTTGCTCCTCCTTGAGTACATTGTCGCTACTATAGATGATCAGAAAATTCGACAAATTTTTTTTCTTATTATTCGAGATCGATTTTTTTTCTGTCAAATTTAAATTTTGACCCCCCGAACCATAATTCCTGGCTTCGTCCCTGCTTCTACCACTATAATGAACGAATGAGTAGGTTCATATACTATACCTCAACACAATGGCGCCGGGGAAGATCAACGAGATGCACACGGCGGTGGTCGAGCCGAAGAACTGGAACAGCGCCCAGACATCCGGTATCGCCACTGCGGCGACGTAGAGAATCCCCAGCAGGCACCCGGTGACCGCGGCGAAGCGCACGTTATCCGACCCGAGAGGCCGGTAAGCCTGCAGACGCGCGAAGAGCAGCTCGTCGACGTTGAGGCGGAGGGAGAAGTGGAGGAGGGGGAAGACGAGGATTAAGTGGAGGGCGTAGCTGAGGCGGACGGCGTCGTCGAGGGCGCGGTCGAGGGGGGAGCCGGAGACGGAGCGGTCGAAGTTGGAGAGGACGTCCGGCATGGTGGCGTCGCCGAAGAGGAGGTAGCCCAGCAGGCCCACGGCGGAGTACAGCGCCGAGCAGAGCAGCAGCGACACGCGCACCGCCGTCGTCATGTCCGACGCCTTCTCCAACTCCGCGCGGATCGGGTGCACTGCAGTTTGAGTTCGCAATGTTAGCTATACAGTTTGTAACTTTTCACTCCCCTCCCAACAGATTCAATAATATTAAAAAACTTAGTAATTGCATACAGCTCCCTGTAAACATATTGAATAACAAATATATTTTTATAAAATTTAATTTTTTATTTTTATCTCTATAAAAGTTCAGTGATATTCATATTTGTTCTTTTGGTTTGTGATCGTTAGAGCACTGTTTATTTTTTAACAACAGTTAAGTAATATAATATTTTTGCCCTTATAAATATATCCCTTTCAAAACTCCCAATTATACAAAAATATCCTTTCAAAAAAATATTTTATCCAATAATATAAATATCAATTTAACTCATTCACTGACCAGAGTTAAATATTTTACTCATTGTTAGCTACATTTTTCTAACGGATCCTAATAGCAGGGGCATTTTAAAGAACGGTAAGACTTTTATACGGACAAAAATAAAAAGTTGAACTTTGTAAAAATATATCTACTATTCGATATATTTGCAGAGAGCTATATGCAATTAATCCAAAATTTTATTCTACCTTGTGTCTATAGTGCCTTCATATAAAATAAAATATGTGCCCCCGCGTAGTTGATTTTGCCAAAGCAATTTCATTATTAAAATTAACAAAATCTAAATTATAATTAGATGTAATGTATTTTTTCCGGCAAATATTAAACCTGGCTTTTGGAATATCAATGTTACAAAATTAAGCTTATTAGTGTTTGAATAAGTTGCAATTTGATTTTTAGCTAAAGAGTGTTGAGTTCAATCCCATCATGTTCAAATGTTGCACTTAAGAGTTAGATCATGAGGCTTACCGTTGAAGTGGAAAGTGAAGGCCACGACGACGACCGGAACTGCAGTGAATAGCTCAAAGACGGATGATAAGTTTGCGAAATCCGGGAACAGCCGCGGCGTCTTCGCTGTGCCGTGAATAAGCGCGGAGATAGCTATTCCCAGACTTATGCACATAAACACCGCCGCGAGTAGGATCGATACCGCCGATGTGAATCTCAGTGAGTCTGCAACGTTTTTGTATATCACCACATGGTAAGAATTGAATCATGCAAAGCTGGTTTATGTTCTGAGTTGTGTTCTTCTCTTAATTTAAAAAATCGAGTAATGCAAAATTGTGATTCTGATTCCATGGTAAACTAAACAAAGAGAATGAAGGGCCTGCACCGGAGAGGGCTTTATTTTGTAGCCTAAGTAACTAGGCCGGCCCAGTACGAGGCCCGTATTGAGGGCAGGAGAGCACATAAGTTTCGGCCCATTGGACTAGTTAAAATAGTAACTTATTGTGCGATAATAACCTAGTAACTTGGTTTATTTCAAATTTAGTATTTGATGCGCTAATAATCTTCAGTACATGAGAATTCCAGTTTCCCCCATCTTTTTCGAGAGAGGTCATAGGATTGCCCCTTTTTATCCTAAAAGAAAGTTAGCATGATGAGCAGATAACATGCTACCTATTCATTTTTTTTTCTTTTTTAAATGAACACAGCTAAAAATATGAAACACTATGCTTCAAATTCGAAATCTCGAATACTAATTATTAAACTCTTCATCACTTGTGCTAAGAACGGTCAGCATAGAATTGCTGCTATTGGTAATTAGTCATGATTCATCTGTCTTTAGCCGACAAGAATTGCAGGCACATAACTACAATTCAAGGAACAAACAAAATACAGCTCGAGAAACAGACGAAACAATGTATTGTGCGCCACAAAAGTCGTTTTCCAAATTTGGACCGGGCATCACCAGCCAAATTTAAATAGAAATACATTTGACATCTTATGCTCGTGCACAAACAAAGTTGCACTCGAGTTCTAAAATGGATGACAGGGGGAGGATGTTTCATGTTTCACATGTTTACAATAAGGGTATGTTTGGTTCCACGTAAAATCGTGGAAAAAAACTTTTCGTGAAAAAAAAAATTTCGGAGAAAAATAAATTTTACGCTCTAGAGTGTTTGGTTTGTAGGAAAAAAAGTAGTTTTCTGTTACGATTGTTTGGTTGGAAAGAAAAAAAGAGGAAAAGTTATAAATAAAAAATTATTATATATATATATATTTCTTATATATTATATATATTATTAATATATAATAATTATCATATTACATATATTAGTATTATAATTTATATTTACAAATAAAAATATATTTAAAATATATTATAAAATAAGAATGCAATATAATATATAATAGTATATAGTATATATTTAATACTATAAATAAATTTTTATATATTTATAAATAATATTTATAAACAATATTTATAAAAAAATATTATATAATAACATATTTATAAACAAAATAAAATACTATTTATATATATATTTATATATATATATTTATATAATAGAAGGGGGAGAGGGAGTCCACGGTCCACCACCGTGGACTCCCTCTCATGCGGTCCACGAGGTGGAGGTCACCTCGTGGACCGCGTGCTGCTCCTGTCGCCCGCCCCCAACGCAGCGATTTTGAGCGCGAAAGTTTTCTTTTTTCGCTCGGAGAAAGCGGAAAACGAAAACCCCCTTTTCCTTACGATCTGTAAAAAAAAAATTTCGAGAAAATTTTTTTACGAGCAAACAAACGCTGAAAATTTACTTTTCAATCGAAAAAAAATTTTCGGAGCAGTTTTACGTCGAACCAAACATACCCTAAAGTGCATTGGAAAATTCTGCACCGTGTATTTATGGGAGTTTCCCTATACCCTCCTGTGCACAGGATTGTACCCGATTTGCTTCCACATCTTACTGCATTTCGTTGTACTCCAATAAGGCATGTTCCAAACGCCTTAAATGCAAATTATATATATTATATAATAAACAAATTTGCAACAAATATTGACATAAAATTCGTGATAAGCCCATTTTCTTGAGTCACGTGTAATTATCGAGAATAAACCACAAACAATTATTGTAATTTCAATTTTAAAAGATATAAATGTACTTAATCTTGTGTAAGATGACAAGATTTAGTTGGGCATGATCGCACGAGAATTCCTACATGGAATATCTAAGTAGTTGATTGTTATCAAAGAACTAAAAAATTTAGAAATTTCGTGTGACGCCCCCACTTCCCACGGAATTATCCATCTTAAAACTATTTTAATCCTAACACGCTTAACTCTTTTAACTTCTTGAGCCTAACTACCGCCCAAAATGTTATAGTCGAGTTAAGAATTTTTAATCCTATTATATTATATATATATATATATAACTATTTGGGGTCTCACATTCTTTTTCATTTTTAAGTCCTGACGTGCGATGTAAGACTCGTCTCGCTAGCCTTAACCGACTTGGCTCAGCCGAGACTTCTCTCACACTTCCGACTGGTAATTAGCTCTGAAACTAACTGTGACGCCTCACTTCTCAGGAGGTCACCCATCCTAGGACTACTCTAGTCCTAACACGCTTTACTCTTTTAATCTCTTGAGCCTAATCACCGTCCAAAATACTATAGCCGGCTTAAGAATTTTTACCCTTATTATATCTTATATATATAACTACTTGGGGTCTTATAGTTCGGATTCCAATTTTGCAGATAGTATTATATCAGAGTCACAAAAATCTTGAGATTAGAAGCATTTTTTTTTTTAAAGCATAATAATAGGAGGATAAGTTAATTGGGACGAGACGCAGGATGCATCTCTGATCCGAAATTTGCCAGGACCAAGCCTGTTGGTTTATTAGTCATCCTATGCGCTCACGATCTTAATTAACGTGCACATGTGATGCGCATGCTACGCATACGACACGCCACGCCACGTTCTCCAATAAATGCAAAAACCCGAGAAATTTCCAATTTTGGCGTTTAATAATTTTATATTAGATGTTAGAAAACTACATGAGTTTCTATTCAAAGTGTATGATGCGGACATACTAATTTATTAAACTCTGACTCTGTTTATTTGGTTACTGCAACCCATTCATTATGCAACCAGTTTATCTGAAATTATAGGCTCCACTTGCCATTATCAATTATTCCAGTAATGCCTATTCAATCCGACCCGATAAATTACAAGAATGGTCCTCCAATGTTCAGTTAAATTTTAATTTTTAATGTTCAAATTATCAGTGAAGCATAATAAAAACATAGAATTTCTTTTCTTTTTTTTAAAATAATATGCATAAAAAATTAAATATAATATAAAGACAATTTGATGGAATTTTTAACACCTAATTTGCCGGTGATGAGATTGCGAATGACAAAATATAAAGAGGCGAAAACTGTATAGGAGACCGTTCTTTAAATGCTTACGTGTTTTTATATTTTTACATTTAACATTCTCTCTCACTTCTGAATTCAAGATTTTTTGATAGGTCTATTACTTAAATTTAAATTACATGAAAAAAAATTAATTATACCAGGAGTCTCGTACGACTCGAACTCAGGAGAGGGATCAAGACCTTTTGATAGGCCTATCACGTGAACTTGAATTAAATGAGAAAAAATTAATTATATTAGAAGTCTGACGACCTCCTAATTTGATACCATATTAAATGATATGAAACAATATTTTTATATTTTTATATTTAAAAAAATTAGAATGAAAAGCCATTAATGTAATTTAGGCGTGAACCAAATCGGAGACGAAGAGGGAGGGACACTCACCGACGCGTTTGGGCAGCACGAGGGGAAGCAAAACGAACACGACGATGAACAGCAGCGCCACCTCCCGCCCGTTCCACCACTGCTCGCCGAACCACTCCTGCAGCACCCCCGCATGCGTCTCCCCTCCCGATACGCTCCCCGACAAAACGTCCCCTGCAACGTCCCCCCGATATCAATCGATCGAACGGTGATGTTCGCATTACATCTGGCACGAATCTTAAAGCAGGGGGGGTGGGGGGAGGGGGAAGGGGAGGGTACGTACCGATGATGATGAGGAAGACGATTAGGGTTCCGGCGGTGGTGAGGGCGATGCAGAGGTTGAGCGCGGCGGCGCCGCCGCGGCCGAAGGCCTCGCCCATGAGCCCGGCGTAGGAGGGGGCCCCCGCGGACCAGCCCGTGTAGCGCATCAGGAACTCCACGGAGGCGTCGGAGAGGAAGGCGACGGCGGCGATGAGGGCTAGGGCGGGCCCCACCCCGAGCACCCGCATCGCCGCGGGGATCGACATGATCCCCGCCCCCACGATGCTCGTCGACACGTTGAACACCGCCCCCGACACCGACGCCCCTCCCCCGCCGCCGCTCTCCGCCGCGTATTCCGGGAGGAGCGGATCCGTCTCGGCGGAGGCGGCGGTGCCGCCCTTCGCCGGCGACTTCATCTCCCCGGATTCGGACGCGTTCCGGTGGAGCGGGAAGGGAGGAGGGAGACGTCGTTTTGGGGGCGATTCAGATCGCTTAAATCGCCCACTCTCCGAAAGAGACTAAATTAAGAATTGCGTCGCGAAATTACAAAAATGACCTCGAGATATGATGGGACGACGGCGGCGATACGAATACGGACGAGGGTAGTTGCGGTAATTCGATCGGACGGGAATGGGCGAGTGTGGAACCACCAGGAATGCGGTGGAATGATTGCCGTGTACGTGGACGGGAATACGGGTCGGGTTAAGAGTTAATGTAGCCAGGGTACAATGATGTGTTACAAATGTATCGTGTCGTGTTTTATTTGTGGAAATAGGGCGTTCCAGCTCGGAAACAACAAGGTTGCTGCGCTGCGGATGATGGATTAGTTTAGCAGCTGAGCCTCATTGGTTACAATCTCGGCCACGTGGCAGCATCTGATTAGCTGTTAGATCAGAAAAATTTTAGATTAACGGTCAGAATTTGAATCCTTTTTGCATTTGGTACATTTTTGACGTCCCGTGTACAATAAGGCACATGAGGCCAAATTCTATCAGCAAAAACGCATGAATCACACAAAAATAAGCATGATTTGCAAACTATACAATTTTAATTTGATATCATTATTGATCTCTTGAATGATGCCTCTATGCAAGAAATATTCGTATATTGTTGTAAGATTTATTTTAAATACGATATTATTCTATAATGTGGACAATGATCGAATCAAATGCATGCGCATATTCACAAGTTTTGTTAATAACAATTTATACTACCAACCATCCCGAGTGGCAAAAGTTTTAACGGTTGGTATGATTGGTATCTGAGGTTGCAAGTTCAAAATCTAATTATTTTTTTTTTAGTTAGATTTTTTTTTAAAGAAAATAAATGGAACATGTATAGCATACTACTAAAACAAAACAACTTATGTTATATAAAACATGTGTACAGCTACTATACTATCTGAAGCATAAGTGAGTTGGTGCTTCCGACTTTTTGACTCTTGGATAAAAAATTATACGGTTATGATGATAGCGGTCCTCCTTAGAGTTGAGTGGTCCTCCTAAGGTTGAGTGGTCCCCATTGGTAATAATATTAATCCAATGATTAAAATGATCAAAGGAGTTGATCTAAGGGCCGAAAAATTAAAAACATCATACTTCCAATAGTATAGTAACTCTACTCTATAAAATATTGGGCATTAGGATGACCTTAAAACAGCTATCTCGAACATGAAGTGGGCCTGGCCTAGAAAAGGTTGATTAGGCCGAACCAATCTATAGGTTGGGCCAAATCTAGCCCACCTATTATATTGTGGAGCCCATTTATATCCAATTGGGCTAATATATGGCCCATTTAAAGCGTTAATAACACGGACAAAGCTTGAGCTCGAGCTCTCCCATGGCGGGAGCATGTCCACCTCCTCCGCCACCCTCCTCCCCCACACCCCACCACCTCCTCCTCCTCCCTCCGCCACCACCGCCGCGGATCTCAAGCGCCTCCTCCTCCATGGGCGCCACCCCTTCCGCGCCCTCAAGCTACTCCACGGGCGCCTCCTCCGCCTCCCCCTCCTCCACCACGAGCCCCTCCTCCTCAACCTCCTCCTCCGCTCCTCCTTCGCCTCCTCCCATCCCTCCCACGCCCTTCGCCTCCTCCTCGCCTCCCCATCCCCTCCCAACCTCTTCCATTACAACACCACCATCCGCGGCCTCGTCGCCGCCGACTACATGGCCGATGCCGTGCGCGTGTACGCCTCCATGCGCCGCGCGGGCGCGTCCCCCGACCACTTCACCTTCCCCTTCGTCCTCAAGGCGTGCGCCCGCCTCCTCGACCTCGGCGCCGGCGTACGGATCCATACCCACATACTCAAATCCGGGTTCGATTCTGATGTCTTCGTTAAGACCAGCTTGGTCTCCTTGTACGCAAAATGCGGCCTTTTGGATGATGCCCAGAAGCTGTTCGACGAAATGGCCGTGAGAAATGTCGTTTCGTGGACCGCAATAATTAGCGGGTACATTGCGGATGGGAGGTTGGAAGAGGCGCTGGGTATGTTTCGACGGGCGTTGGAGATGGATTTGAGGCCCGATAGCTTTACGATAGTTAGGGTCTTGACGGCTTGCTCACAGTTGGGGGATTTGACAACAGGGGAGTGGATTCATAGATTTGTAGAGCAGAAGGGAATGGGCCATAATGTCTTTATTTCTACTTCTCTCGTGGATTTGTACACTAAATGTGGGAGCATGGAGCACGCGCGGAATGTGTTTGATGGAATGGCTGAGAAGGATGTTGTTTCTTGGAGCACAATGATTGGTGGGTATGCTTCGAATGGGCTTCCTCAAGAAGCGCTAAAGCTCTTCTTCCAAATGCAAGATGCAAATATAAAGCCAGATTGCTACACCATTGTTGCGGTTCTTTCTTCTTGTGCTCGATTAGGGGCTTTAGAATTGGGCCACAAAGTGAGCTCTTTAATTGATATGGATGAATTTCTTACAAACCCTGTGTTGGGTACCGCGTTGATCGATATGTATGCTAAATGTGGTAGCACCACTAATGCTTGGGTAGTCTTTCAGAAGATGAAAGAAAAGGATCTTATAGTTTGGAATGCTATGATCTCTGGGCTTGCCATGACAGGCCATGGAATGATGTCATTTGGGCTTTTTGCGCAGATTGAGAAGTTGGGTATTCAACCTAATGATAATACTTTCATCGGTCTTCTTTGTAGTTGTACTCATACGGGTCTTGTAGAAGATGGACGGCGATACTTTGATAATATGAGGAGAGTTTACTTCATCAACCCTAGAATTGAGCACTATGGTTGTATGGTTGATCTTCTTGGTCGTGCTGGCTTATTGGAGGAAGCTCATCAGTTGATTAAGGAGATGCCTACGGAAGCAAATGCAGTTGTTTGGGGAGCTTTGCTCAGTGGTTGTAAAATTCATCGAAATGCCCTGTTGGCTGAGTATGTATTGAAGAAATTGATTCAATTAGAGCCGCGAAATTCTGGTAATTATGTACTTTTATCGAATATCTATTCCACGAGTGGTAGATGGGATGATGCAGCAAAACTTAGGATAACTATGAAGGAAAAGGGGATTGAAAAGACTCCTGGGTGTAGCTGGGTTGAACATGAAGGTGTAGTTCATGAGTTCCGCGTGGGGGATAAGTCTCATCCTCTCACCGAACAGATCATTGCGAAGCTTGACGAACTGGGTAAGGAGTTAAAAGCTGTGGGTTATACCCCAACAACAGGAGTGGTGTTATTTGATATAGAAGATGAAGAAAAGGAGCATTCCCTTGAGCATCACAGTGAAAAGTTAGCCATTGCATTTTGCCTGATAACTACACGACCAGAAGATACAATTCGAGTTGTTAAGAATCTGAGGGTTTGTAATGATTGCCATGAAGCCATCAAACTCATTTCAAAGATCACTAATAGGGAGATCATTGTTAGAGACAATAACCGGTTCCACTGTTTTAAAGACGGTTTGTGCTCGTGTAATGATTATTGGTGAAGGTAATTATAGTGCATCTATGTTGTTACATTGTAGCAAGGCATGTAGTTTAGAAGCATAGACCGTTTTAATGGAAGACGTTTATCATTTGATTAAGGAGAATCCAATAGATACAAATGAAGTGGTTTGGGGAGCTTTACTGGGTGTTGACGGGATATAAACAGATGTCCAATTTGCGTAGTATGCATCGAAGTAACTCGTTCAATTGGAACCATGAAATTCTGGGAATATGTTTAACAAGCACTGAAATGAATGATGCAACAAGACTTTGGACAGTCATGAAGGAAAAGGAATGGGCTAAACCCTTGATTTGATCTGAACAATGAGTTCATAAGTTCCTTGGAGGGGACAAGTCCCATTCCCTCACTAAACAAATTCACGAACTTGATGAATTGGTAAGCAATTAAAGGCTACCATTTGGAGGCCAAAATTAGAGGTATCGTTGTTTGATGTGGAAGATGAAGAAGAACGTCCTATTGAGCATCACAATGAGAAGCTATTCATTGCATTAACCTCACTAGTCTTGGACTGGGAGACACGATTCTTATGGCTAAGAAACTTTGCGTTTGCGACGACTGCCATATGGCCATTAAATTCATTTCACAGATTACTCATCGGCTTATCATAATCAGATATAATAACGGGTAACATTGCTTTAAAGTCCTTTTTTTTCTGTTTTACTTATTTGACAATTACTTGTGATGGAATATTTATTATAAGTTACCTGATTGCAATTTGAAGCACACCTAGAGTTATAGAACATTTTCCAATCAAGAGGGCAAAATGTTTATATTTGCATACGCGCATAGAACTGTGGAAGAAACTTTAAAGCGGCTATGCTTTGTTTGCCAGCTAGCTGTAAGCTTCAGAATACCTTGTGAAGTTCATTTTCTTGGGGGAATTTGGGCTTTGGGGGTGGACCATACTATGAAAAGTCAACATTTATGGAGCATTTCCAGCAAAATATTGTGTTTTTTGTTGTTGAAAGCTGGATAGTTTGCTTCTTGGTTTTAATGTGGGAAGGTTGCTTTCTAATCATACATGTCAATGACCCTTTTTTGCAATCTAAACTGTGTTCTTTCATGTTATTGGATTCTCATCACGAGACTATGTGTTAAAGTCTATATCAACTACGACACTATGGAATAATGGGGTCACTTTGGAATAATCTTTTATAGTTTATTGTCACTAGTTGTATTGGAAGTTACATAGAATAGTGTCTTGGTAAGGAATGATAGGAGCCAATTTAAAGACACATTGTTATTACATAGTGAACAAAAACCCACTTTTAGTGTGAAAAGACTGACTTTCTTACAAAGCAAGGAGGAAGTGGGCATATGCTTTATCTAAAGTAAGTAGTGTACAGCACAACAAAGAAAAGAATCTGTATAGCTCTATAAATAACAAGCAACGGATGACGGCAATTCACCGCTTCCAACTTCACGCAGAAGTCCAATGGCTGTAAGTTTCCCTTCTCTTGTCTCTTGTAGAAATCTGTATCATGGTTTCATCATTAGCTCTGTACAATATTTTGGAAAATAATATGCTCTTCTTATCTTGGCTTTTGCGCAAAATTTTCAAGGGATAAGAATTATTTATGGTGAAATTCACATAGGCTTTTACTTTCTTTTGATCCGAACTAAGTTGGCGTTACTCTTTTAAGTGAGAAACATTTAGCTGATATCTACGACTAATTCATTTGGTATTTTTCTGTTTTATTTCTTTTTTCCTGTTCATAACTTTAATGATATTTTAAAATGACCACAGTTGGTGGAGTTGAAGGTGGGAATGCACTGCGAGAAGTGCATCAAGGCAATCAAGAAAGCAATCAAGAAAATTGATGGTAATTTTCTTGGTATTACAGTAAAAGACTTGAATAATTTAGCGTCACAACCCGCGGGATGTATTGTGCTAATTTTCTTTGGGTAGACAGATTGGTTGATCAAAATAACTAGTTATATTCAACTTGAGCAGAAATGGAGACTTACCATCTGGACAAAGAGAGCAACAAGGTGACTGTAACAGGGAATGTTACACCTGAAGAAGTAATAAAGGCCCTCCAAAAGATTGGAAAGAGTGCAACTTCTTGGAGTGAGGATTAATAGCATCTGATAATTCATATCAAGGACTAATTAGTTTCTTTCTCCTATAGATGTTTCCTCTCAATATTGACCATTATGTATTTTTCTTTTAATCTTTTTACCTTTTTTGGAGTATTAACCATCATGGCTAAATTTAACATTTTGAAATGGCTGGAACAAGCTTCCTGTATCTATTTAGGCATCTATGTTGCTTCTACTATTTTGTAGCTATGTTTTATGATATGACCCTCTATGGAATGAGATGTTTATAGCACTACTGGTACAAAGGGAGTTTGACTTGACTTAAGCTTCTGCAAAAGTATTATCCTGGCGTGAAGTTCAGAAAAAACATAGAAGTCCTAAGTATGACCACGAATCATCTACATTTTTATTTTTTCTAATTCTCATGCTGTGCCGAAGAAAACCCTACACAAAATTTTTCGCACAGTTGACGTGACAGCGATTAGATAATTTATTTAAAAATTAGAGTTTATTTTTATCGAACTGTAGAATTATTGTCACATTAGCTTTGTCAGAAAAGGCGGCCAAGAATTTGCTCCTACTAGATACATAAATAAAACTAAAAAAAAAAAAATTTCCTGGCTAAATCTCCTAATTGAGGAGAAGCTTCTAAGAAACTTCCCAGGATCAATTATTTATTAATTTTTGGACATTGGGCGCATAGAAAATCTGCTGAAAATCTGCTGTGACATTCGGCTCACATAGATAAAGATGGATTAGAAGTGAACTCGAATTTTAATTGAATATATGACTTAATTAGCTGTGAGTGATCCGGTACGATCTTTTCTTACCAAAAAAAAAAAACAAAAAATGATGTTATTAACAAATTTATTTAATCTAATTAAATTTAATAAGTAAATATTATCAAATTAGTTAATTCTTTTTGTTTATGATTAATGAAACCATCCAAAAAAGAAAAAATAACAGAGCACCAAAAAAATATGAAAATTCCGTACTAGTGAAACCAATGGAATAATGCCACGTGTACAGTCGTAGTCATTTTGTACGACGAGGTATGTAGGGACTAGGGACTAGGGAGGGGTGGAATAAGTACTCGGGAAGAGGTCCTTTTTGAAGTACGGCAATTTTTTTTTAAAAAATTCTTAGTTCACCTTATCATTAAAATATTACTATATATTCTCTCACCACTTGTTCTTTTCTTATGGTTTTATAGTGATGTGTTGATTTAGCTTGTACACCATAGAATTTTCAAACTATAGCATTTTCGAACTATGCATATTAATTGATCAAAATTGTCTGCATCATATGTCATACTACATAAACTAAAGATAAAATCAAAATATTTTTTAAAAGTAAGAGATACCGTTTACTTTCGTATAATTTCTAAAAATGAGATATTTGAATCGACAATTCACATTGTTAAATATGATTTACGCTATTTCAATTATTCGTCCATTTCTAAAAATATTATGGCTTTACTCTTAACTAATTACTATATATTTTTTATTTTGTTATCACTGTAGTAAAATGTCAAAAAAAGATATTATCTATATAATATGACTTCTGCTTGGGACCGTCTACTACCAAAAACAGAAAGGGGCTAGACTCACCGTAATGCATCTTATTAAGATGGTGATGATTTATCTTTCCGTAAAAGAGTGCTCTCTTACGAGGATTCGAAAGTTTCCCTCAAAGATTATTGATGTATAAATGCAAATAATATGCAAAGATTTAATTGATTAACACATAATGGGGAGTATCATATAAATTGTTTATCACATTAATAGCTCATACGACACTGTTTGTTCACAATGCCTTCTAACTTAACAAGAATTTCATACCCTGACCCATTTAATATGCAATTAATATATGTATGTAAAGTTGAAAGCAAAAATAGTTTTAGTAATTTCAGGTTAAAAGAAAACCAAATAAAAGTAATAGTTATATGCACTTGACTTTTAGAAACATATTTACGTAATAATCCTGTTGTATCCTGTTGTAGAGAAAATTTATTTGTCTCGGCATGCAAACTTTAATTTTCTTTTATAATTTTTCGAGTGCTTTCACCAAATACAAAAGCTACCACATGTGATGATAATAATAATAGGGTTAGTAATAATATTAGTGTAGGTTACTAATGGGTTAATATGTATGATACGGGAGTCCAGCTTGTATATTTTCAGTAGTACGCAAGCCTTTATACTATCAAATTATTTTTAACAATGAGATATTTAAATCGATAATCAGTCCCGTTAAACATGATCTACGCTATTAAAAGTATTTTGACCCCAAATTTTATATTTTTTGACATTTTTAACTAGTGATCAAAATGTTTCAAAATTAATAATTGTAATGGCCAATGTGATGCATTTGTAAATTTAACGGTGTAGAAATTTTTTTCACTATTTAAAGAAAGATCGGTAAAGGTGATATGAAATTTAAGTCTTTTATCATAATTTTTCATGAGATTTTTATTTTCAGCCGTTTATTTTGAGGTTATTTGTTTTAAACATAAGTAATGTCAAAAAATTATAAAAATTAATTCATAAATACTTCAGATATTGTAGATCAAATTTAAAAGAGCCGATTGTCGATTCGAATGCCGAATCATTTAAAATAACTTGATAATATGGAGACTTTCGTGCCACTAATAGTATTTTAGTCTAATTCTATGGTGCGAAAGTTTAATTTTTCAATGCTTCACATAGGCAGCCTCAGAACAAATTTGCAACGAATGGGGAATTTTTTTGGGGTACTTTTATGGTACACATAGCATGCTCCAAAGTAGTTCGCCCTTCACCGGCCACGATGAGGAAAGCGTTTCGTACTTGTCCGCACACGCGGCGTGTCCTTTGCTTCCCCAATATCACCTCCTCCACACTCCATTTTCTTTTCCTTTTCAATTATTGCCTATTTTCCTCTCTTTCCACTTCTACCCCTCCTCTACCGTCCTTCCGTACCGTACCTCAACCCGTAAAAGTACGATAATACCCCCAGTACACGTACGATTCTGCACCGGATTCTAGGGGTATTTTAGTCACAGCACTTATAATTTCCCACCATTTCTTTGTTCGCGAAGTAAACAGCAAAACAAGGGCGTTTTGGTCATTTCACATCCGCCGCCGTCGTTCTCGTTTAGCGCCCACTGTTTTCTGTTTTATTCGTTGATAACTCCCATCTCCTCCGCCGCTCTTCTCCGTTCTCCTCCTCCTCCTCCGCCATTGACGAAGCTCCGCTCGGAACCCTAACCCTCGATTCGGAGACTCTTCTCTCGTAGCTTGCCACGAAATGGAGGAGATCGGCGATCCCGTCACCAGAATCCAAACCCTAACGCTGGATCTCTTCTCCAACAATCCGAGTCCGACCCCGTGCCCTAGATCTCGATCGAAGAAGCGGCCCCGATCCGCGGAGGAGACGAGCCCCTTCCAGTGTCTCTCGGAGGAGATCCTCTTCCTGATCCTGGATCGCCTCGACGAGAGCCCCCTCGACAAGAAGGCCTTCTCCCTCGTCTCCCGCTCCTTCCACGCCGCCGAGTCCCGCCACCGCCGCGTCCTGAGGCCGCGACGCTCCAATCTCCTCCCCGCCGCGCTCTCCCGGTACCCTTCCGTCTCCCACCTCGATCTCTCTCTGTGCCCTCGCGTCGGCGACGCCGCGCTCGCCGCCATCGCCGGAGCTCTTCGGTCGTCGCTGCGATCGATCGACCTCTCGCGGTCGAGATCGTTCTCCCAAATCGGGGTCGAGAGCCTCGCAGTGACGTGCGCGGGGTTGGTCGAGATCGATCTCTCGAACGGTACGGATCTGAGCGATGCGGCGGCCGCGGCGATCGCAAAGGCGAGGAATTTAGAGAAGCTGTGGCTCGCGAGGTGCAAGATGGTGACGGATATGGGGCTCGGGTGCGTCGCCGTGGGGTGCCCGAAGCTGAGGTTGCTCTGCTTGAAGTGGTGCCTCGGGGTGACGGATTTGGGGGTCGGGTTGGTTGCGGTGAAGTGTAAGAAGCTTCGGAGTTTGGATCTCTCCTACACCATGGTATACTCTTTGAATCCTCTCGTAATCGTAGAACCTCCATTTCTAGCCCTTCATGAAGAAGAGATGCAATTAAATTCGCCTGTTTTGTTCTGTGGTTGTTTTGATACTTAATTATGAAGAGCTTTTGTTCATGTGAGCTGTGCGTCTTGTGTTCTATAATTTTTTTGGGTGGAAATAATACTAGTATTTTCCTGTGCCTTTCCCTTGTTTCTTACATTAGATGCCTTTTTTCCCCTTTCTTTCTTTGAAAGTTTATATTTTATAACTTGATGAAAAGAATGTCGGAGTTTTTGTCGTATGGAATGAACACGGAACTTCAATGCTGTCAATTTCCTATCCTTTTTTTTTTTTTTTTTTTTTATTCGAACGATCACTTTAGTTTTTTTTTTCCCCTGTAGTTTTTATCTACCTTAAGCTCCTTATAATGTTCCATGTTTCTTATGAATTTTTGATGCTCTTTTCGTGCTTATAGAATTTATTCAAATTACTTGTACAAAGCCTGACCAGGGCTTACTTGCTTTTGCGAATGAACAATGAACTTCCTGATTGTGTTTACAGCTACTTTATTTTCTTTGGCTGAGTTTTCCTGTGTTTCGCGCTTTGCAGATCACAAAGAAATGCCTTCCTGCAGTCATGCAACTACCTTGTCTTGAAGATTTAGCTTTAGTTGGATGTCTTGGAATAGATAATCGGGCACTTTTGAGTCTTAAACAGGGATGCAAGTCACTAGGGGTAAATTATCAAGCTAATTTTCTTTACAGAAGCACTACGATATAAGCAATTCTGTAGTTTGTATGTGCATGTTTTTGTTCATTTTGAATCCTTTATCTGATGCTGGTAAGAATGTGTAGATAGTACCTGAACTGTAGTGCATTTTGAAGTGAATATCTGAAAATTGAAAGTCTACGGTTCAGTACCTTGCAGTTCATTAATTTTTAATTTACTACCTCTCTGTTAGAACTTATCAGTATATATAACTTTTTCAACGTTATATTCTTCAACGTAAAATAAATGTTAAGTTAGAACTAGAGAAATCAGTGACTAATATCTTCCGTCGTGATAATTATGATATGAAAAAAGGTGTTCTGAAAAATCCAGGTTAGAAATGCCTCTTAAGCATTGCATAACAGACAACTGTTGCTTTCACCTCCTAAAATTAACCAGCTTCTACAGTTTCATTGCATCTTAATAATCTAAAATGGTTGATCCCTTTTCAACTCTAATTGATTAATATTGATGGGAGATCCTAATTTTTCGTTTGCATGCAGGTACTTGATGTTTCAAACTGTCAGCATGTCACTCATCTTGGATTATCTTCAATATTAAGTAGAGCTCCGGGTTTATGCCAACTAAATTTAGCGTACTTCTCTCCTGTAAGTGTACAATTCATCTGTATTATCCATAAGAAGATATTATTGAGAGTTTGTGACACATATGTACAATTCATCTGTATTACCCATAAGAAGAAACTATTGAGATTTTGTGACACATATTTTTCATTTGTTGTTATGCAGTTTACTCAATCTCTGGCCAGCAGCTTACAGAAACTCTCGAAACTGCAGTCAATCAGACTAGATGGCTGCCCTGTCACATCAGCTGGATTAAAGGCCATCGCTAACTCTTGCACATCTCTGAAGGAGCTAAGCTTGAGCAAGTGCTCAGGAGTAACCGATGAAGGTCTTTCATCTATCGTTGTGAAACACAAGACCTTGATGAAGTTAGACATTACATGCTGTCGAAATATTACTGATGTGTCAATAGCCAACATCACTAGTTCTTGCTCTGCTCTTACCTCTTTAAGGATGGAATCTTGTGGCCTGGTTTCTAATGAGGCATTTCGTCTGATTGGGTGGCATTGCCAACTCTTGGAAGAACTAGACCTCACTGATAATGACGTCGATGATGAAGGTTTTCCCTTTAACACCCATTCAGACAACCAATACTTGTATAGCTGAGTGTAGTTACTTATAGCTCCTCTTTTGTGCAGGGCTTAAAGCTGTCTCTCGTTGTTGCAAACTTTCTAGTTTGAAAATTGGCATATGCTTGAATATCAGCGATGAAGGTCTTGTTCATGTTGGGAAATCTTGTCCAGAACTCCTGGAGCTTGATTTGTACAGGTTTGTGAATTTTGATATCTGTGGTCTCTTTTTATTCCAGAAAAAAAAAGAAATAACTGTAAGCTATTGTCAGTTGAATCCTAGATCTTTCCAACTAGGATGTGATAAATTAGAGATGATAAATAACTGTAATGATGATAAGCTAGCTTCTTCCAGGAAGGCCTGTTAGTAGTTACTTTGCTCATAACTTTTTTCTTTTTTTTCTTTTTTTTGAAATGGTAGTAGGGGAGTGGGACCCCAACTGACTGATATTACTGAATAATATTCAGTGTACACGTTGGTGGGCCAGAGATTGGCCCAAGACAGCAAAAGGATCGTACTGCTGATAACTATTAGCTTTAAATGAAAATATTCTGCCGAGGTCTGATTTTGTGGTAAAATTTTCAGGTCTATTGGAGTAACCGACAAGGGTGTTTCAGCAATAGCTAGTGGTTGCTGTAATTTGCAAATAATCATTTTGGCATATTGCACGGAAATAACGGATGAGTCGCTAAGATCGCTGTCGACATGCTACAAGTTAAACACACTGGAGATACGAGGTTGTCCTCGGGTCACATCTACTGGCCTCTCAGCTATAGCTCTTAGGTGCCGACAAATCACCAAGCTTGACCTCAAGAAATGCTATGATGTTAACGATGCTGGAATGCTTCCTCTTGCATGCTACTCCGAGAGCCTCCGTCAGGTACTTGTTAGCATACTTTCTTGAGGAGAAGTTATTGCCTGGACCCAGACCACCGTGTCAACTGTGGAACACACCAGTTTACAGGGACACGTACCATTGAATTGGCGGTATTGTCTTGGTTGATGAGGAATGGTTGTACAAGCACAAGAACCCCCTGTTCGTGGGGTCTCTGTTGCTTTTAAGCTGTGGAGTCCACGACTGATGTGGTGGGCCAGGTCCAGGCAACCATTAATCCTCTTTGAGTAGCCCATCCTATGATACTGCTGAAGCTATTGTAACACTTACATTTCTATTTGTAGATAAATTTGTCCTACTGCTCGGTAACGGATGTCGGTCTTCTGGTGCTTGCTAGCAGGAGCTGCCTTCAGAGCATGACCATTTTGCATTTAACTGGCGTGACAGCGAATGGCCTTGTAGCTGCTCTACTGAGTTGTGGAAGTTTGACAAAAGTTAAACTTCATTCGTCTTTTAAATCCTTAATTTCTCAACCTCTTCTAGAACACATTGAAGCCCGTGGATGTTTGTTGCGGTGGGTTGATAAGCCTTTTCAGGTATGCTTCTTTCCCTACTAGAGTGTATAGTCTATGCTCATAGTTTAAGATTCATATTTTTGGTCTAGTTTTCCCACTATATTATTATTATCACCGCTTCTAGTGACTCTTGGTCCATTAAATTTTTATCTACATTCTACAGCGAAAAAAAAAAAAAAAGGTTGGTAACGATTGTTCTGTTGCAGCAGGTTGAAATGGAACCAAATGAAGTTTGGAAGCAGCAATCACAGAACGTGCTTGTACACTAGAAGTCTAGAACTTGTGTATTTTTTTTCTTTTTCTTTTTCTGTTTTGTCGACCGGGTAGTACGACGATGGGGACTGCCCAGGCTTAAGCTTGAGAATGACCGAATGAGATATCCTACTTTAAGCATGAGTTGGTACTCCAAAGATCTCTAATTGTACAACTGGTTGGATTATAGCCTTGACATCATAATCACCTTGTGGCGCGAAAGAGGTGTTCTGTTTGACAAAATTGCTTGTACGTAAATGTGTACTTTGTATACTACAATCAATCCTCTTTAATGCCAAATTTTTTTTTGCTTCTACGATCGAACAGTTCTTTCAGGCTTCTCACTCGTATCATAATTTTTGTCAGAAATAACGGAGAAATGTCGTTGCATCATCTGTTTATCTTCAATATTTCATTTGATTTGCTGAATGGCATCAGAAAACGTATGCCGATTTATTAATATAAACAAGTAGAACTTAAAAGGAGTCAAGAATATGACGAAATTGCCAAGTTAAGTGCAATGTTGTACAAGAAAATCTCCTAATATGATTAGCCAAATACAAAGAAGAATCTCATAAAATGAAGTGAATTCTACTTCATATGTTACACAGAGTACATATAACGATCCACTATTAGTTCACCTATGTATTGTTTGTACATGTATAAAAAGATAGAAACACATATCATAATAACAGAGATGTACCATATATATATAAATAGGACCCATGTGTTCATGATCTATCAGCATATTACTGAATTGTAAAACGAAGTTATATATAATTACCAAAAAAATATGTACTGATAATTAATCATGCAGCTGGAAAGCGAAACCGCATGTGCGGAGACTTCTGAAACAATTAATTCCAAACACTTTGGCAACTCTCAATCACAATAGTGAGAGCTTATGATGGGAATTTACCTATTTAACCTTGCTTTTAAAACAGTTTTATTCTGCTTGGAAAAGTATGATAAACATTTCGTGAAAAAATTGATACTCATTTCTTGGTTGTGATAAAAAGCTGGGAATTAGTTAAAAGTTTTAATTGGAAGCTTTAGTTGTGCCACGCTTATAATCTATTTGGTAGATATAACAAAAATAATAATAGTGTTTTTTCGAGTAACTTTTTTTATAACTAACGTTATTCTAGTAGCTGGAAAGCCAAGTAAATCTTTAGATAGTCGGAAAAAGTTTTTATAGTTAATGGAAATTTTAAAGCACACTCACAATTTTTTCAGCATGTCGTGGCAATATTTTTGGACAGCATTATAGTACATAAAGCATTATTCATTATAAAAAAATCGGACCGTTTTATTTTTTACTATTTTAAAGACATCTGAAGGCCGCAGCATACACACACTCATTTATTACCTCAACTATTCAACAGATTTAATCGTGAATCATCAAATACAATAAAGAGATACCTACAGTAACTAACTGATCTAAACAGCGGACAAGTGTTGCACACTTATATATCTAATCATCTGTCATATGATATCTCCTCACGAGGTGGCAGGTGAGCCTAACCATGTTCTTTTTCCTGACTAGTTACGGCCAGGTACGGGCCCTCTCGTAGGGACACGAGGCATGAGTTAGACGTGACATATGACCTGTAGGTTAGGAATCTAGGAATCCCATAATCCAAATCAAATTATTTTCAGAAAAAGATGAAGTGCCATCTAGATTGGCACCGAGAGTCAGGTCTGGTAGTTGCCGGACAAACTTAATTATTAGTTTGCATTTGCCACGTATATCTTGTAAGAGATTCTTAAATGATTTGTGTTTCTCTTTCTTTTTTTTTCTTTTTTTTTAAGATGCCTGTAGATTACGACGCAAACACAATTTTTTGTATTTTAGACGGAGCTCGAATCGAATCGTATAGCCCAGAATAAAGGACACTTTTCAATTGCTAGATAATCGACTAATATATACTTTAGATAGTGTCTGTACCAATGGTGTTATTAAAAAGATTATATTTATATTGATTTGTGAACTTAGTTAAAAAAAAAATAAATTTATTATGTTTGTGACTGAATTTGATCTACCTGATTGAATATATCCAGTATATTCATAGAAATTAAAGCATATGGATAGAGCAATAGATTGGAAGAAACTTAAAGATAAAATTTAGGCTTATTTCTAAACTAAGGAAAAAAAGAGAGAGGATGTATCTATATGTTTCACTAGGAATTAGTAGATATAGGATAGTGGTTGTTAAACTTTTTATCTTCTTAACATGTTTGTTTAGACCTTTTAATTTTTAACAAATATTACAGCGATATACATGTAATTAACACACAAAAATATTAAAGATACTGATAATTGAACACAAGAGAATAGTTTCCTTCTGTTCCAGGTAGGGAGGGGTGCAAAAGCTATATATCACCCAAGTTGTATTTCAATAGGTAAAAATGACTTTATCCTTAAAATAATGTCTATCTCAGTTTTGGTGTGTTCTCATCGAAATCACACATTTGTTTCAGTTTCGTGCACAATTTAATTAATAAATGTTGCCAACTATCTTGTACCCTTTAAAATTTAAGCAAAGGTTATTGAAAATAATGTAAAGATTCTTAGGTGTCTCTTTTGTTTGTTTCTCATAAACAAGTACATAACAGTTAAGTCATAAGATTTGGTTTGCTTAGAAAATTAACCAATATTAGCTGTAGTTGTCCTTTATTTAATTAGATGATGTACTCTAATTAATGGCAGAAGAACATGCATATTACCATTTCTTAGCAACAATTGCAACAACAATTAAATTAGAAATTTGACAAATTAGCAAAGATTATATATGCATATAATTTAATGATTTGCCCAAAATGTAAAATAATGCTAGGCTTGGTTCATTTGCGGTATCGCCCATATGCAAACAAATTAATTTGCTTTGTTTGTTTAGTTGAACTAGTAAAATCATACATTTAATCAACTAAGGAACTAAGCGGACATTCCAAGACTTGATAATAGTCTCATATCGGATAACTACAACTAGGTACGGGCGTATACAAAGCTGGATAGGCTAGACTTAATAGCTAGACTAAAAAGCATTTTAGGCCAGTGTTTGAAGCGGGACGTGACAAGAGTTATACAACGAATTTATGGCTGCTTATGTTGTTGACAGGATTGCCCCTCATATGAACTATTGCATGCTCAAAAATTCAAAAAATATTGTCTATTTATTGAACTAGACCAAATCTAACGTCGATTACTATTCATTTTGGATTTATTATCTTAAATTATTTGATCAAATTCTCGTATACAAGTAGATCATAGATTCTTACATGATAAATGGAGAGAAATTTTCATCATAGTTCTCTTTATACATCATGGAAGGTATAGAAGTACAACAGGCATGATTAGGCACAAGTTCCTTATTTTTTTTCTTCCTCTTTGACCATTGATCTTTCTTTTCTTTTTTTCTTCTTTTTTCTTCATCTCCCAATTAAAGGATCTGAAAAGATCAAAAAAAAAAGGGAAAATCCCTCAACAAGTGGAAAGAAGAAAAAAAAACCACATCATATCCACATAAGAGGATGAAAAAATAACAAAGTTTTTTTAAAAAAACCAAATCTGAAGGCGGCAGCTGCTATAACGAATCAGGACTCCTCTGAAATGCTATCAAGTTGCGGTCGCCACACTCCGACCCGAGCGCCCCTCTGCCTTCGGTGACTGCTACACTTCTTCTCGGAGAGGACATCTCTAAGATAGTTGTCGTGGTCCGACGTACTTACCATGCCGCTGCCACTACTATTATTTTGCCTTTTCTTCGTGTGACCCTTTTTCTTATTTTCTGACGGTAAAGACGACTTGGGTATCAAAAAGTATATGTTCCCTCGTTTGAGCTCTGTGTCACCCGACACGATCACGATTTTCTTTGCAGCCCCTTGAGAGCAACTTGGCTTGCTAAGAAGATGGTTGGGGTTTGCTTCGAGGATCTCCGCGGCGGAGATCGGGTAGCTAAACTCGTCGATTCGACCGTTGAGATGCACGATTCGGACCAAGTCTAGTGCACCACAAGGGAGAACACAGGCTAAGCAACACCTTAGGCTATTGCCCATCTCCTTTTTTTCACTCCTTTTCTCTTTCTCTCTCTCTCTCTCTGCTTCTTAGCCTTGTGGTGTATAAGACTCGCATTGGCTATTTATATATATAGGAAGCACTGCTTAGATTCTGATGAGCTGATATTGAAATCTATAGTATATTAATATTAGAGTTGGTTTCATTAGGAGCTTTTCTTAGTGATATATTGAAAGGTGGGTAGTTTGTTTTCAAACTTATCTTAAGTACGAATAGGACAGAAGCAGCTCCTCAATCATGTTCTCTGAAGACCATAGAGTTTCTTTAGTTTCATTTTAATATTTTGGAGTTAGTGTCAGAATTGACAATTTGTCGGATCATTGGCACTAACCATTAATCCTTGCACAAATTCGCAGTATGCGAGAATCGAATCCGTGACCTCTGACTTCGATACCACTTATCGGATTCTTGGCACTAACCATTAATCTCAAAAATCGGGCTATTAGAAAAAAAATAAGCAATTTACTTAAAGTGTACGGATACAACGCTCATGGATTTCGATTGTGACTTTGCCCACCCAGCCTTATGCCATTTCAAACATTACTTGGCCCAACCTGCCCTCCCGCTGTTTCGAATATGATTCGGTCCAATCTAATCTCCCGCCACAAGGCAGGATATTGGTCTCTTTAAGCCAACATAACATACCATGTTGGTCTAACAACGAAAACAAATTTTCTTTGTTTTAGCAAAAAATCAACTAAGTTTTCAGGCATTAAAAGTATTAGAAAAAAGCTTTAGTTTTGAATTATGCTTCTATTGTAAGAAAAAACTACCACGAGATTTGGGGAAAAAGATGTTTCTGCTTCTTTATATAGCAGATCAGGCTAAACATAACCTTTTACGTTATTTAATTATATTTTCGTGTATCAATTAATTAAGTTACGTGACTTCAATTCGATTTACACCTGTCCTAGAAGCCAAATTAGCCTTTTGAATAAATTAAACTAAAATTTCTTAATCCAGTGATAAGTGCAGCACTAAAAATTCAATTCATGACTTGTTATTCAACTATGTTTTGAGCATCCTTAGTTTTCTTTAACCTTCATTTAAGTGTCTTTTTATAAAGTTGATCAAAATGGTTATGGCCCCTGAATTATGTGATTAGTAGCTTCTGAGAAGCTAACCCTCTCAATCATTAGCAATACAGGGTGGCCAATTACATTAATCCACTGCATATTCCTATTATATATGCATTATCCATATCTAGAAGTTTTAACTATGAAAATTCCACTTTCTTATTTTAATTTTTTTTTTTAAAAAATCAAATTGTAATTAATGCGTCGCATGCGATCCAATTTTGGAGCTTAACATGAAAATTTATCCGCTTAAATTTTTTTTTTGGCCTTTTATTTTAAGGTTCACTTGTAAGTACAGATGAGACGTAATATATATTAAAAATTTGCACTTAGTAGTCTCGTTGGCATAGACATAATCCTGCGTAAACTTATTTTCTTTATTATTTTTTGTTGTTTTCCTAAAGGATCGATGTTTATAATACATCAGAGCTACTGATGCAAAACGTCTTTATGAACTTCTTGCACCGCTCAGCAAAAATGTAGATCCAATACGAAATAATTCAGAAGTAGTCTCAGCAAATACCAAAAAGAGAATTAAAATTCTCAATCACTAGATATATATAGTGAGATTTAAGCAAAAGCTTACCTCAGATTATTCCTAATTAAGCAGAAACCCTAGATTCTAGGCTCATCATGCTAAGTGGGTCTCACCCAAAGGTTACAATTTTGCCCGGTTAATGGGTGACCAAGCCATTTTGGCTCGGTACATCCCCTCATCGCCGCCCAATTTCATGAAATCGATGCGATCGAGTCAACAAATAATGCAACAATCCTCACTAATACCAATATAATTGTTGGTTTACTTGAGTATAAAGAGATATTATACCTTTGTAAAAAATATATAATATCTAAATAAAATTATCCATGTAGATGAAGGTAATTTTACTAGAACGATTCCTCGGAATTAGGAACATTTTTGGAGGTATATTGCCGACCATTCGTAGATAAATGATTTAGTCGCCAATCAAACTTTTCTTTTTTTGTTTAATGGGAATTTCAAAGCAGTTATCTTGGACTTGTGTAGCGTGGAGAGCATGAAAAACGAAGTATTAATTAGTGAGTATGTCTCTAATGAAACTAAAGGTGGCAAAGCATTGGGAATAGATTGATCATTACATTCCATATGATTAATTAGCTTATTTTCGTACTAATCGATACTTGTTCTTTTTTTTTGAATATTTTTCTTTTATTTTTGGCCATCAAATTTGAGATTTCTCATCTTAGAATGCATGCCTAGGTTTTTACTTTAATTCTACCTTTTGTATAATCATAATTTTTTAAAAAATTGATAAAATTTTCTAAATAAGTAAAGCTTCTTGCTTTTGCAAAAAGAACAAACTAACTAAGAAGGGAGATTTGAAAAAATTGAATTCATATGAAAAACTTCTATTATCACTATCGAGAGCAGTTGGATTGGTACCGAAATTATTGATAATCAATATATTATATATTCAACCATGTATATGCGCCATTAAAACATGCTTAAAGTAAGTTAATTTTTTTATTATTTACAAACGATTATTAATTTTTTAAACCAGTATTAAATAAAGAAATAGTATATACTATAGCCTTTAATATTTAAAAATATCTAATATATTTCTACTTGACCAAAATGATCAAAATGTTCATGTTGATTTTTAAAAGCTGTTTTTAAGTATACTCCCAACTTTAGAATTTAAAAAATATTCTAAAAATAAAGAGATAAATATAAAAATTTTAAACAGTAGCAATGAGTATATAAGCAAAAAGCCCCTTAGATTAAGATCATCATTTGCAATCATGAATTGGCGATATTGGTGATGGTTAATTAATTTGGAGTTTATGCAAAAATTAGCAGTACTGTGCACGCACGTGCGCACGGGGGAAGCGAAAGCGGGAGGGAGCTTCGCGGGGCGAAGGGCATCAAACAGCACCGACCGTTCACATTTGTCGTTTTCTTATTGGGCCCCACCCTAAATCTAACGCCCCACATTAGATAGATATAAGTGGGCCCGCGATGCCAAAAAAGACAAATTTGGGAGAAAATGGTGGGGCCCGCGAGAATCTAACACCCCATACGGCTCGTCCTGCTGTACCGTACACTTGATTTGCTGTCCGAGTATACGTCTCATGTGCCATATTTTGTTTTCAAAAAAAAATTAAGTGGTTTTCAAAGAAAAATTAAGTGTTATACTTATAGTCTTATACATTGAAAAATCTTATACAACATATTACACATCTACACTATTATATAATATATTCCGGTAGTATTAATAATTCGTAAAAATAATATTCCATAATACAGCACCACCATCGACCATCGATCAGCAGGAACATTATGCTGAGTTATACAACTATCCAGATAATTGTTTTGCGCCGATTCATATACACCATTTCTACTGAATTTAAAAGAGTTTTAGGCACATTTTGCTCAGTTCAACTGAACTCATGTTATATTATAACTAGCATCACACACATCACAGTTTTCACAGGAAAGAAGATAACTTCGGAGCAGAATCTAACACGAAAGTAAACATTTGCTGCAGGCAAGTTCCAACACGGAAGCAAATATTTGCTGCTCCACACTCATCACAAACTTCATTTATTTAAAAGCCTCATACTGAAGAGAAGCAAAAAACCCAACTAAAGAGTCTCTTAATCCTCATTGTCCCATATCTCCGCCGCACTCCTGTAAGGCCCGTGTGTCTTGTTCACAAAGAGAAATCCTCCATCCAATACTCTTTTCTGTAACCATAAGCATCCATATATGTGAGAGTTAAACCTATGGATTATACAATGGGTCTTTCCCATAGATATATGCATCCCAATGATATATATGGTATTTAGAAAATTTCAACATAACATGCGTAAATAGAGAATTTATAGAGTATACATGTAAATATAGGTCTCCGAAGAAACAGTCACTCACCTGGTCTTTGATGCTGCTCAGAGCCCGGAAATCCTCTTCGGGGATCTCCCATCCGAATACTTGAATGTTTTCCTTAATCCTTTCGGGGTTCTTCGACTTTGGAATGACACTTGTGCCCCTCTGAAGAGCCCATTTTACCAGTACCTGTCCTGGGGTCTTATTCAGTTTATTCGCGACCTGCATGCGATAATTAATTGGATGAGTAAATAATTAATCTAGTTGATTAAACTCTGCACCAATATGTAAGTAACTAACTTACCCTGGTAACAACTGGGTCGTCTATGAGATTCCTCTCACTAGATCCTAAAGGTGAATAAGCCTGCATATATTTGGCCTCAAAGTGATAAGAAACTCATAACAAGTCTAGCTAAATAATGCAAACATGTAGTGCTTTTGCATAGTCAATGAGGTTATGCAATTCTGCGATCGATCGTTAAATTCCTCCATATAAGGAAGCATTCCACAAATGCACAATAATTTCACTCAATTTAAACTTGTATAAGTTGAGAAACCAAGAGAACTAAATTGTAACAGGATGATGGACAGAGATATTATGTACTCGAACAGAATATGCAGATTAAACCTAAAACGTTAGAATTCTGGTACATTTTAAGGTCTTATACAATGAAAACAGTCAGAATTAATTTACTTACAGTACAGTGGATACCATTCTGCTTGCACGCCTCCAACATCTTATCATTCCTCCAGCCTGGGTGCATCTCCATCTACGATTAAAAACCCATAAAAAAGAAATATATCTTAATCAGCATGTCATGAACATTAGTATTGTAGAAGCACACGCTACGGACGCGCTCTTGATTTATAAGATCGATCAAACTTCAACATGTTAGTCAAAAGCAGTGTGCATCACGGTTCCAGCCTACCGAGACCAGCTGAGAATATCAAAGCCAGTCAAGTGCGGGAATTAGGTGCTTCTGAAAGATTCCACCTCAATTCTATATCCCTCACGCCGAGGAACTTCCAACTGAAAAGTATGTAAGTAGTTGATACCTGACACACTGAGGGCAAAATCTGCGCAGATTGGAGTAACCTATTGAGCTTTTTAACTGTGAAATTGCACACACCAATGTCCCTGACAAGTCCATCTTTCACTAATTTCTCCATTTCTCTCCACACCCCTTCCATGTCAAATTCGAGTACATCCCCGGGCTCAGGAGGACTATTGGCGCCATCCTTCAAGCGGAAGGGCCAGTGTATCTGTCGCATTTGGGAAGAACAAATGTTAGCGAGTCTAAGCCCCCACTCATTTTGAATCACTGAATATATATAGTGAATTTGATAAATGAAGATAACTACAATGGTGTTTCTTGTATATTTTTATACCAGGTAAAGATCAAGATAATCTAGTTGTAGCTCCCCGAGCGTCTTCTTCAGCGCATTTCTTACTCTATCTGGAGCCAAATCTGCACACCTGCACCAACAAGAAATACGATTAACTGCATATGGACTTCCTCGGCTGAAATCAAACCAAAAGGCAGACGCGTCAATTTGGTAATGACGAGTACCATATTTTGGAAGTGATGAACAGATCTTTTCTATCTATTCCTTTTTCCATTGCGGCTTTGAGGCCTTTCCCCACCTGAGATTAATTCGAGGAAAATGTGTTACGAAAGGTTTATTTATGTGCATCACAGTTCATGCGAGGGAATTTACAGAAATTGTACCTCTTCCTGCACTCCATACTCGGCTGCTGTGTCCACATGCCTATACCCTGCCTGCAATTGCGAGAAATCATTCAGTGTCTTTTAACTATCTTTAGATATAGAATCTTTTTTTTTTTTTTCCCCCTTTGTTGCAACCAAATCATGCAATCTCCTAAACTATCTATGGTAGCACTGCAAATAAAGCGGCAGCTCACTAGAGGACTTATAAAGTCAGATTGGTAGCGTATCTTCTTCATCATAACTTTTTTGTTTATTCAAGATGCGTGCAGTAACCAGCTGATTGCCGAGTAACAACCTAAAATTGGAAAAATTCTGATTTTGCCACAGTGAAATTCAAACTTCTGTAAATAAACTGTTAATTGTCTCCTGCCCAGGCTTATCCTGACCCAGAAATTTTACTAATATTCTTTGCGAGTCCAATCCAAAATGATCCAGTAGGTCTGCACGAGGTGTTACGATCTTGAGCCAGGCTGAATCAATCAGAGAAACGAAGTGTGGATTTGCTCGAGCCTTATTAAGGCCCAACGAATCCATATAAACTGGGCCGGGCCTTATTAGGACCGTTTGGACGACCGAGCAAATTAATGTACTCTATCTTTTTTTTTTTTTAATGACCATGCCTTACAAAATCATAGCAACAATCCTTCACAGGAATCACGTATTCTATCTATGAGGTAATTTATAAGAGACTAATTAAAATATGCCTGTGCATGACAAGCACAGGATACTTGGGCAGGACGAGTAAAGCAAAGATATGCTGAACAAGATATGCATATGTACCTCAGGGAGAGCGGTGCAGACGGCCTGACAGGTATGCTCGCCGGCCCGCCAAGTGCCGAGCCCGATGGAAGGGATGGTGTGCCCGCTCAGCAGTTTGTAGCACTGCCGGTCCGCCTGCCCCTGCGGCGCCTTCATCCCCTGTGCCATTGCCATTACTACAACAACTCTTCTTCTTCTTCCTCCTCTTCCTCTTAATGATCTAGCTCCTCACTCACTCGCTCTCTATGCAACAATTAACGACGTACTAATCTCCCGCTAACTCGTCACCCTTTAAAAAAGGTGCACCACGACCCTTCTCGATCGCTTCGGATCTCGACTCGTGTATGCAGGTGTCACGAAGCGCGGAGGAGGAGAGCCCTCGAGGTGACACGTGTTGACAACATTCGGACACGTGGCGTGGGACTCGCTTGTTAAATTTTTTTGGGATAACTTCAAATACCACCCGTGGTTTCGTACTTTCTCATTTTAGTGCCCTATGGTTTAAAACGTATCACTTTAGTACTCTGTGATTTGGTTATTCTATTTTTTTGTTATCTTTTCGTTAATTTTTTTATTAAATTATACAGAAAAACTTTAAATATCCACCTATGATTTATCGAATATTCACTTTACTATTCTGTAGTTTTAACTTTCTCATTAATTTAACGAAAAAATTAACGAAAAGATAACAAAAAAAAAATAATCAAACCACAGAGTACTAAAGTGATACGTTTTAAACCACGGGGCACTAAAGTGAGAAAACACGAAACCACATGGATGGTATTTCAAGTTATCCTAATTTTTTTTAAAGAACTCCCCCCTCTCCGTAGAAGGAAATTAAGCTTCGTTCTTCTTTTTGGAGCTGGAAATTAAGAATGGTGGAATGTTGTAGAGCGAGGAGAAAATGGGGGAGGAGGTGGCCCGTGCAATTTGGTTAGGTTTGCTACGTGTCTACGAATCCAAAAAAACATGAAACGATTAATCTAATACATAATCTGCCACCTATAACTCCAATATAAGTATTATGGGATGTGGTTTATGATGATTTATGCAGCGTCTAGAACATTTTTAGTAAATGAATCTCGTCTAAGATCGATGTCGATACATGCCCACAATAAAAAAAAACTTACATTGTGAACGTAGATCGATCTTACACCACCGTACTCTGTATACAATCTCCCATAACGGATGCTACCGTAATTTTTAAATATAAAAAAATAGGAAATGTTTTAAAATTCTAACTTTAGCTACCTACTACATTCTAAATTCTAAAGTAGGCGTTAATTCTAAAATTACTAAAGACTATGAAAATATATTGCTTTTGCAATGGTAGGCCATACAGTGCTTTAAAAGCCTTTACTCATATCCTCTAAGTTTCAACTATAGGGGACTTTATAGGCCGTCCCTAGCGCAAGTGGCAAAGGACTTGATGGTTGATACCCAAGGTCTCGAGTTCGAATCCTAATTGATTTACATTTTTAGCCAAGTTTATTTCTATACGAAATAAACGAAGCAGATAGCGTGCTACTTTCTCTCAAAAAAAAAAAACTATAGGCGGCTTTGAAATAGGCTCTTCAAATTTTTAAAATTTTACTTACTGAAAAGTAATTGAGATTATTAGATTTGACGAAATTAATTATAAAATTTAGTAAAATTTCTATTTTTACTAATTAAAATACTAAATAAAAAAAATAAGAACTCGAAAACCTGCCAATAAAAAACTAAAATTATATAAGGATTTTTTTTTTTTGACGTTATAAAGTTTATTTAAGGTCGGTTCGGTCCGCTGAGGCTAACCCGAACCAACCTACTGCCCGATCCGATTAGATCTTTAGCCTCACCTCACCATTGAGAGAGACTCGGCGACTCGACTCGACTCGATCGTTCGTCGACTCAGGTCGGGCTCCATCGCCGAAACCCGAAACGCCCTCTCAAAAACACTTTCGTTGATTTCGCTACCAACTGCGTCCCCAAACTGTTGTTTACTTGTGCAGCGATTTGTGGGATTTGATTATTCTTGAGGTACTTTCTTTTTTTTTTCCTCTTTACGGATCATTTTTTTTTTCTTCTACTGTTTGAGGAGTTTTTTAGTGACTTTTGGTTCCTAGTGGTTAAGAATCAACTGTTCAGTGTTCAGGATCTGTATGTTTACTTTATTACGAGTTTTAACCTGTTCATTGGAGATTTTAAAGTTGGATTGATTATTGTAGAGGCATTAGGATTAAATTGCAATGTAAACTTCAAACAACTCACTGATAAGCCTGATTATAATCTTGTAATGGATTCTCCTCAACTTTAATTATGAGAGCAAGCACAAGTAACATAGCAGGTAAGTACTAGATCAGAGGGCCATTATTAACCTTCCAATTTGGGTCAAATTTGACGAATTATCATATTCCTAGAGGTTACTTCTGGTATCACTAAGCAATGGGTTGTCCTTTGAGATCTGCGCAATCGATCAATGTTAGCTTTGGTTGACAGTAATAATTTGATTTATAGCGTGAGTAGGAAATGCCTGCGGGGCGATCAACCAATGTCATTGTATTATCCAGATTTATTCATCTGTTCCTATCGCACTTTGACATCAGTAATCTTCTGCAGCGGTTATTTCCGTCGATTCCCTTTTTTACCGGCATTACAATTGCAATTCAGCTGCTGTCCCTGCTGATTCTATGGTGTTTCTAAAGAAACCTTTTTTCTATGCTTTTACTACCTCTCTGTTCCTTCACACTTCTCTCAATCTTCTTCGAAAGATAATGGAAAGAACTTTATTCATTACGGAATTCAATTTATATAGGTAACACTGACAAATCAAGGGGAAAAAAGAAGCGAATAATGAAAAAGAAAAAGAGAATTTAGATCCTTATAAAAAACCCAGAAGGAAGGATGACGAAAACAAAAGAAGAAAATAATATAATTGCTGACTCTGTGCAGTATCTCTTTATTCTCTTCTTTTACTTAGCATGGGGGAAGGTCGACCGGAGCCGGCTCTAAGGACTCCAACTCACCATCTCCATCCTCCACCAGGAATGCCATCGCTAGTCCCCAGCTGATGTGAACATCCAAATGGCAATGCAAGAGCCACACCCCTGGGTTATCTGCGACAAATCGGACTACCGCCCAACCCTTGACCGGCACCGCGACAGTATTCCTCATCGGTGGGTCGACGAGGTTGAACTTTGCCGTGTCCTTTGCCGGATCAAAGTTTCCGAAGCCCTCGGCCAGTATATAGAAGTCATAGCCGTGGATGTGGACGGGATGATTCTCGCCTACGAAGATGTTGGTTCCTTGCAGCACCAGCTGAACGACGGAACCGAACTTTAATTTGTACAACTTTGTCGCTGCAGCGGGCTGCCACAGTTCGTGGGAAATGTCGGTCGCCGTGTAGTCGAACTGCACCGGTGGGTTGGCGGGGAAGTCTGTGGTGAACACTCCTGGCACGCCCTGGCGGTGGGCCTGGAGAATGGAGTAGTCGGATGGGAACACAAAGGAGACGTTGTTTATGCTGGCCCCCAGTCGAGCCCCGTTTGGGCCGCCGCACTGTTGTCCTGGATGGCAGTCGAACAAGCCGAGGCCGACGGTGAAGAACAGGTGCTCGTCGACCGGTTCGGGAATTTTAACTTTCGATATGCTTTTAAGGCCGGCGGCGAAGGATGTGGCGGTTGCGGTGTCGTTGTAAGCTGGGAGAGCTGGGAATGCTGGCGGGATGGACTGTCCTGGCTTGGTGGCGCAGCCGCAGTCGTACTCGACGATGGCGGTGGTGGTGGTGTTGTCGAAGGGGAGGCCCTGAGCACTAGAATAGGCCCGGGCTGCAATGTAGTAACTCGTGGGAGCCTGGTCCATGTTGACGAGGACGTCAGTTGTCTGGCCCGGACCGAGCATGATGACGGAAGTTACGAAGGGCTTCGTGTAGGAGGCGTCCGCCGCTACCACCGTCATTTGGTGGTTGGCTATGGAGACAAATAGCTCAGAGTTGAGAGCCGCATTTATGAACCGCAGCAGGTTCGTCTCCCCGGGCTTCACCGGAAATGTGGTTGTTTCTGCATGTTTAGTTTGTTGCTGTCAATTTTTACACTTTATGCCTATTATTTCCAAATTCTGCATCTTAAAAGTCTCTTCTTACAGGATTTTGCAGCAGTGGCAGAAATGAGATTAACAGACCTTTGCTTGAACAATTGTAGTGATCTCCAGGCTGGCCATTGATGGTGAGGGCGTCGGAGATATTCGGAGCTGCTCCGGTCCGTGCAGCTTCTTTGACGACATCAATTGGATTCGCGTCCCACCATTCCCCTGTTGATCATCATTAACATATTATGAGGTGAAATTCTCATCGGATATTGAAATGATCAAATATTCTTTTTTGCTAATTTTCAATGTCATGCTGTTTTTGATATTCTGCAACAGGTTATTGTCCTAAGAGGGAAAGAGAGAGGTTTTGATATGGACCGAGGATGATGGGGATCTCTCTTGTGGGCTCGGCGAAAGGGTAGGAGTGGTTCTGCTTTGGGTGGATGATGAGAGCGCCGTAGACTGTTGCGCGGAGCCAGGAGCTGTGGGCGTGCCACCACAGCGTGCCTTCCTGTCCCTCGATCGTGAACCGGTACTTGTAGCTCCCTCCCGGCCTGATCGGGCACTGCGTCACAAACTCTGGTCCGTCGGCCCACGCTGTTCTCATCTGTCGAATCCCGTGCCTGTAAAATTAAAGAAAAACATTAATATAATTTTTTTTACTTGTACCAATTACTAGAAAAACCGCGATAAGCCTTCTTTTTTGTGCTTGCTAACTTGATTTTGCTTTTGCTTCTGCTTTTCAGGCAATGCAAAAAAAGACTAGAAGTTTATGCTACGATAGAAAGATTACAAAAGCAAAACTTCTAATTCCGAGTTCTTACTTCGATGCAAGAGTAGAGCTGCAGAGAGGTTATAGCTAACAAGTTGTTAGTGTTTCTTTTAAGAGTTTTATTTATGATTAGACCTGGTATGTTAAGGAGTATTTTTGTAATAATATTGTTCACGTAGAAATATTTAAGCAAGGTTTAAAGATCTTTTATCTTCAAGCTGATCTTTTATTTTTTAACCTCATTACGATTGATTGCGGCTTTAAAATGTTGGCTCCTGGTTCTCGGATAGAGAAGCCACCTAAAGATTTTCTCAAGCCTTTATACAGTGGGTCCAATCAAATCAAGTGTCAAATTGCACTCTACCATATGCATCAAAGTGTTAAATCCACGAGTCATTTGAGGCGTGACTTTAGTGCACTTTACATATACCTACAGATAAAGTGCATGGTATAAAATTACTTTAATAAATGGACACATAGTAATCAAGTTGTTACCAGTGTAGTGAGACATTGTACTGAGCACGATTCACCACGTTGACCACGAGTGTGTCCCCACTATTAACCTCAATGGTCGGCCCAGGAAATTCTCCATTCACCGTAATTATGTTACGTGTATTGCACAGCCTCTTCACTGGTGTTTCTTGAATCTACAAAGAATAAATTAAATTAAAACAAATCTTAATAATATCTAAGATCCTCTTAGACCAAAAACAACAAAAACCTCATACACATAATTAAGAAATAGAGAGAGAAAGAGCATACAACAAAATCATGGTAGTGAACTTCCGCACTGGTTTGAGAGAGGAGAAAAAAGAAAGAGAGGAGCCAAATTGTGATAAAAAATTTGGAGTGAGCATCCATCAATTCCTTTAACTAAAATGCCTTTAACTTTGGGATATGTACTCTTTGGAAGTACTCAAAGTAGTAATGCAAATGAAAGGGAGAGGTTCTTATATATAGACTTCCTGGGGAAAGTCCATTTTAGTGACCACTCTTATAGAATTTATTTATTTATTTTTTATATTGGTTGGCAGATTAGGTTTTAATTTGTGCTCCAAAGGGTTTGGATTGTATTTTTTATTTTTTATTTTTGAAAGAACTAGTTCAACACTGAACAAGTTGGTTCACCAACTAGCCTCTTTGTTAGGGGGCAGTAATTTCCACAATGCTTGTTACACAATTCTCCACTAGGATTTATTCCCAAGGACAGCAAATGATCATAACATTTGCTTTAGATAATACAAACCATGGGTAGTTTTAAATTATAATTTAATACCCACTCAATTGTACATTTAATCGTTAGAGTAATAACCATCCCAAGGAGTTTATTTGTGGAGGTGGTTATTATTGTTTGTACTATGTGACAATCATAGTTGCACGTACCGGGCTATTTTAAATCAGATCGAACTTTTGATAATATGATATTAGAGTTAGTCTTAAACCTCGCATAATTCACGTAATTTTCACTGTACACGCGAGTGGAAATTTCAAGCCTATATTCTTGAGTTCTTTCCTATTGGATTGATTTTTGCGTAGCATTGATCAAAACAACTTATGATGAGTAGATGGATTGGTATATGTATAGTTCTTTCCCAAATTATTATTCTAGTATTTTTGTATGAATATTTTTAAGTATATAACTACTGCTTTTCAAAATAGAGAAGTAATTTTAGGAACCATGCCAATCAGACACTTAATAACTTAACTCGCCAACATTTTAGGAGATTTGTCTCCAATCTTCTTGGCCAAATTGGAGATTCTTAGATGATGCCGATGACGAGTTTTATAATCACAACAGTGTTTAGGACAACTACATTAATTAAAATTTCCAAAACAATCACACCATTTACAACTCTGAGGTGTTCAAGCATTATATGTGGAGTTCTCACCATCTTCTCCTAACACTACCAACATCTTGCTATATTTTTTATTGGGCTGTAACTACATTATCTCATAAACATAAACTACTGTGGTATACACGAAAAGCTATGCGATAAAATTCCACAAATTCAAACTTAACGAAGAAAACCGATGAAATTCCTATTTACATTGATCTAGATGTAGCACATAAACATTCTCAAACTCCTTTTATATGATGCCATAATAATTCTAAAAATTCTTTTCATTTTAAACGAAAAAATTGACAAATGATGGACCAGGCTAGTCTCAATTGCTGGTTAAAGTAAGATCTGCTATTTTTTGTGCATGGAAATGAAAGGCCCCTACAGAAAAAATGAGGGAACATTTGCATACGAAACATGTCTAAAATTATTCTAACCCTAATAATAGAACCCTAACTTTCCCCAGTGGCTCCAAGCTAGCAATGACAATCCCTACCAAGAGTTAGTCTTTTCCTACCAAGCACATCTCCTTTTCCTACCAACATTGCCCGATTCAAAGATTTGATGGTGGCTGCTCACTTACCAATGGAGATGACTTCATTGGATATTAAGATTAGCCACTTTCTTGGATTAGAAGGGAAAGCATTCAGTGGTGTATGAAGGAGGATTTTTCTCCATTAACTAAGTTGTATCTAGATTTATTAAGATCATAACAAGGATTAAGAGGAATCCCTTTTTGAGAAAGCTACATGGGCTACCCATTCCATCCTCTGTTTTCTATTAAGTCATGAAATAATGTTTCACCATGAGCTAACTAAAGGAAAAATGGATCTCTAATTTTATAATAGCTAGAAAAGTCCAAGTAGATTAGGTCATAATCTGATTGGTAGTTAAGAAGCAAATAAGTTAACTTCAGACAACAAAACAGCAAGCCGGATAAGTTTATCATCTGCAGTTCACCTGTAGGTTTTTCCTATTCCAGAACCCATACATAGTCAATTGAGAATGCTTGGGCATAAATTAATCCTCAAATTTTCTACTTGGAATGGTCAAATAGTACTTATTCTATTCAAAACACCCAACCACCCTAACTAAACCACAGACTTAGAGGAGTGGTAAGTTATTAAGTGACTGATTTGCTTGGTTCCTAAATTGCTTTTCTATTTTAAAAAGCAGAAATTATATAGTTAAATTTTTTTTTTTTAATAATAATAATAATAATTTTTTCTTATTCACAAAGCAGAAGTTATATAGTTAAAAAAAATAAAAACTTAAATTGCATATAACCAGAACAATAAACTGTAGAAGCGGCCTCCACAATTTTTTAACCGAATTAAAAGTTTAAGATTGAATGCTAGGTATACAACTCTTTGGGATGTAATCTTACAATTTAGCCCATCTAGTAAGTAGTCTTATCATTTTTTTATAACTAAAATCAAAAGGGTTAGTTAACTCTTTTGGTCCATTGGATTGGTCCAAAAGAGGTTGAGTAGCACCTCAAAATGGTATAGAGTTTAGATAAGTTATGCACGTTTTTATCTTTTTTTAATATTAAATTTATCATCTATTAAGAACTTATTAAAAATTAGGTTAAACGATGCCAACATATGTTTTAGCAATATTATTAAATATATTCAAAAGTAGATGCATATCTTACATCACATCTATTCAATGGGTGGGTGTTTTTACTATTCACATTAAGTAACTAGTAAGTGACTCTCATCCATTAGATCAGTAGGGTGTAAAATATACACTTTGATTGGGATGTACGATTAGCATTTACATATATATTTCTATGCTTTTTCCAAACTAGTAATCAATGTCTTTATCATTAAATATTGCCTACAAGATTTCGGCTTCCTTCTCTCTTTTTTTTTAAGGTAAAGAACAACATATGAGTGTCTTACACATCCCTCACTGTTGCAAGATAGCTCTAACTTTGCCACGTAGAAGTGAATGTTGTGAAATCTCTTGTGTTTCGCTCGGTCCAAGAGCTTTTCATATATCTCGTTTCGTAACGGTTCAAGCTACAAATTTAAAATAAAAAATATAACTTTATTTTCTTGCGAATCAAATAATAACTATTTCTCAATAAATATAAATTATCAATTTTTATTTTATATTATGTATATAGACTTTTTAAATATTATACTTACAAACATATTTTACAGTTCTTTACAAAATATATAATTGAATGATTAGGTTTATCTTAAAAATTATAAATGATATTTATCTTTTCGTTGCCCACGTGCAGTTAAAAGGACAAATAAAAGAATTACTAATTCAAAAGTACTCTAAAAAATAATTCATCAACTAGCAAATAACCAAACACATAATAGCTAGCCAAATAACTTAATCCAGTAAAAATTACAATTTCAAAATAACAACTATATAAATATTGTAAATAACATATTCAAATAAAAATTATAATTTAAAATAATAATAAATGTTTCACAATGCAAAGCCGAATAAAATTTGTTATTCGATAAAAAATAGCTACTATATGTTTCACTCAATCTTCGCTTCCTTCAAAAGGTTCGCTGCTCCCTACATTGGAACACTATTACCAACTAATTTTATAAAGTAGTATATTGAGAAATTTGTCAGTACATTAATTGCTTTCACTATAAAAGTATAATGAGATAACTCTTTTTGATATAAACATATAAGATAAGTAAAATAGTAAATAAAAAAATATCATACCTGTGACATTATTCACTGAGATACCATGAAAGTTTTCTTTTCCCTTTTTGCTCCTCCCTTTGTTTCTTGTCTCTCGACCGTTTTTTTGTCATGCTTCATGGTGAAGTACTTAACAGATTTCTTAAACTGCTAACTCGATAAAAACTATCATCCCAAAAACTTGTCCAGTTGTATTAAAAATTGGAGTGCCTGATGAGTCCTTTGCGCTATGAACATTGTTTATCTGAATGAGAGAAGGTCTGTGCGGAACGAAGCTAAATTTTTATTTTTTTGATCAACAACATCTGCTGCCTTCCGTTAGGTCGATGTCTTTTACGACCGTGCAAATATCTTCTTCCGGATCGACTTTCTCGATTGTCATAGCGTTGCCATCTAATGTTATATCATTCACACAGGAAAAACATATCTCTCAACGGATTGGTGTGTATACCCATTTCTGAATATAACCAATATTTATCACTTCTTACCCTCGAAACAGGACTCCGTCACCGAAAATGGCATAATGAAAGTCATTCTCCTCTCCTTTCTGAGAAAATCCAGCCTTAATTATGACGACATCAAAAAAATTAAATTTTTTAGTCATCTTAATATGATCATCACTTGATGATCTAAAATACTATTATCAATTTTATGAATATATATATATATATATATATATATATATATATATATATATATATATATATATATATATATATATATATATATATATATATATATATATATATATATATATATATATATATATATATATATATATATATATCTGTCATATTTTCGAAAAATAAATGTACAGCGGTAAGGATGTAACCCTTCCGATTAATGCAAAATTCAATTTTTTGCATACCTAGATGTTCGTTTACATTTTCACCGATAAAACCAACGTCGATAACTCGAACATTTTCTGAGAAATCTCTCGTGTTTCGCTCGGTTCAAGAGCTTTTCATATATCTCGTTTCGTGACGGTTCAATCTATAAATTTAAAATAAAAAACATAGCTTTAGTTTCTTGGGAATCAAATAATAACTATTTTATATAAATTATCAATTTTTATTTTATATCATGTATATAGACTCTTTAAATATTGTACTTACAAACATATTTTACAAAATATATCATTACAAACATATTTTATAAATATATTTTACAAATATATTTTACAGTTCTTTACAAAATATATAATTGAATGATTAGATTTATCTTAAAAATTATAAATGATATTTATCTTTTCGTTGCCCGCGTGCAGTTAAAAGGACAAATAAAAGAATTACTAATTCAAAAGTACTCTAAAAAATAATTCATCAACTAGCAAATAACCAAACACATAATAGCTAGCCAAATAACTTAATCCAGTAAAAGTTACAATTTCAAAATAACAACTATATAAATATTGTAAATAACATATTCAAATAAAAATTATAATTTAAAAATAACAATAAATGTTTCACATAGCAAAGCCGAATAAAATTTGTTGTTCGATAAAAGATAGCCACTATATGTTTCACTCAATCCTCGCTTCCTTCAAAAGGTTCGCTGCTCCCTTCATTGGAACACTATTACCAACTAATTTTATAAAATAGTATATTTGAGAAATTTGTCAGTACATTAATTGTTTTCACTATAAAAGCTTAATGAGATAACTCTTTTTGATATAAACATATAAGATAAGTAAAATAGTAAAAAAAAAAATCATACCTATGACATTATTCACTGGAAATACCATGAAAGTTTTCTTTTCCCTTTTTTCTCCTCCCTTTGTTTCTTGTCTCTCGACCGTTTTCTTGTCATGCTTCATGGTGAAGTATTTAAAAGATTTCTTAAACTGCTAACTCGATAAAAACTATCATCTCAAAAACGTATCCAGTTGTATTAAAAACTGGAGTGCCTGATGAGCCCTTTGCGTCATGAACATTGTTTATCTGAATGAGAGAAGGTCTGTGCGGAACGAAGTTAAATTTTTATTTTTTTGATCAACAACATATGCTGCCTTCCGATAGGTCGATGTCTTTTACGACGCCGTGCAACGACGCCGTGCAAATATCTTCTTCCGGATCGACTTTCTCGATCGTCATAGCGTTGCCATCTAATGTTATATCATTCACACAGGAAAAACATATCTCTCCACGGATTCTGAAGATGACCAATATTTATCATTTCTTACCCTCGAAACAGGACTCCGTCACTGAAAATGGCATAATGAAAGTCATTCTCGTCTCCTTTCTGAGAAAACTCAGCCTTAATTATGAAGACATCAAAAGAATCAAATTTTTTAGTCATCTTAATATGATCATCACTTGATGATCTAAAATACTATTATCAATTATATATATATCATATTTTTGAAAAATAAATGTACAGCGGTAAGGATGTAATCCTTCCGATGAACGCAAAATCCGATTTTTTGCATACCTAGATGTTCGTTTACATATTTTCACCGATAAAACCAACGTCGATAACTCGAACATTTTCTGAGAAATCTCTCGTGTTTCGCTCGGTTCAAGAGCTTTTCATATATCTCATTTCGTAACGGTTCAAGCTACAAATTTAAAATAAAAAACATAGCTTTATTTTCTTGCGAATCAAATAATAACTATTTCTCAATATATATAAATTGACAATTTTTATTTTATATCATGTATATAGACTCTTTAAATATTGTACTTACAAACATATTTTACAAAATATATCATTACAAACATATTTTATAAATATATTTTACAAACATATTTTACAGTTCTTTACAAAATATATAATTGAATTATTAGGTTTATCTTAAAAATTATAAATGATATTTATCTTTTCGTTACCCGCGTGTAGTTAAAAGGACAAATAAAAGAATTACTAATTCAAAAGTACTCTAAAAAATAATTTATCAACTAGCAAATAATTTATCAACTAGCAGTTAAAAGGACGTTTTGACTTAGCTTCAACGTCGGATTTTTAGGGAGTACGCGTAGTGTGAGGAGATCCCAACACCTAAATCAGTGTGGTATGGGATGACACATGGTATATGTATGTTTATGGCATAAAGGATGAAGCCCTATAGGATAATTGGAAAACCCTAAGGGTAAGTTGTGGTGTTGGATGAGGCTCAAAAATCGAGTTGTTGTCACTTTTAGCTTGTGTAGTTGGCGACTCTATGTTGCAGATAGTTTCTTTTCCTATTGTTGGAGCCATAGAACTCCTAGGGAGTTGGCTCATTGACTAGTCCAATCACGGTGATCGACCGTAGTCGATATTGATTAGTGTCGTGGTGCACTCTTGTGCAGCATGGTGATATTGGACGATTTCGTGCTGGAGTCACTTCTCCAACATGGCGTTGGAGATGGATCTATGGTATTTCGCTTTTCTTTTGATAAATGCGTTGGCTGCAGACAACGTATTGTCAAAAGTCGGGATGAAATGCCCTACCCCTCTTTTGGGAGTATTTGGATTGGGATATTGTGTTTCCCGTGTAGATAACCTTTATGGATGATCTCATGCAAAGGTTAGAGTCGTGGTCATCTCCGACCACGCAGTGTATTCTGAGTTAGCCCTGGGCAAGGTTATGTAAAGTGATGAGTTAACCTCACCAATGGTATGTACTTCGGTGATGGTCTGGTTGTACACGAACCAGTAGCCAGGTCTCGCATAGTTAAGGGGCGAGTTAGATAATGCGCTTCCAGTTACAATCTATATCGCATTGCTAGAAGATGTGAACTATGCTGGGCACATGGACGGAGCCTGGCCTTTAGCTCAGATGTAGATGCAGATGTTTGAATACAAGGTACATGACATGGTTAAACACAAATTTTAAGGGAGCGGATTGCTTTTCTGGTCACTTGATGATTGATGCATCTGGGTCTCGTGGAGACAGGTATCAGATGTGGTGTGGAACATTGAATCGCTGGTCCCATGCGGATTTCAACGACCGGGTTTCGTGGAGACAGATGTTGAGCATCACTGATGGTTTTGATAGTAAGTAGCGATTCGCAACCCCGTTGCGGACATCCGTGGACCTTTATGTCGAATCACATGTACCTGGATGTACGCTCACTTGTCGAGCTCAACTGATTGAGGTAGCCTTAGACCTTTTGGTCTAGGCGGACAGTTTAGATCTTAGACATAGGAGTGTCGAATACCGCAAGTGGGTATCGATGCTGAAGGTTTGACTTCGATCCGTTTGTATTACAAACTGGTGGGAGACTGTGGTCTCCGAGGGGAGTGTTATTGATGCAGGAGTTAGGACAACGATATGGTTTCACTCGTTGTGAGCAGGTTGACGTTGTTTATAAGTTGGAGTGCGTCGTTTCGGACTCCGAAAACATACTCCAGACTTATGGTATTGTCCCGGAATTTTTCCTGCATGAACCTTTGACGTAGTTGAGTTAGTTACTAGTACGTGGACCAGATTTGGGTGGACCTTGAGTTTCTGAGTGAAAAATCATTGTCCCAGTTTTGGAAGAGTGTACAGCAAGCTTTGGGTACGAAGCTGAACTTCAATACGGCTTTCCATCCCCAGAGCGACAGACAGTCTGAGCGAGTTATTCAGACTCTAGAGGATATGCTTCGTGCATGCGTCCTGGATGATGGTGACGGGTGGTTCAAGTACCTGTCACTTGTGGAGTTCGCCTATAACAACAGTCATCAGGCAAGCATTGGGATGGCACCGTATGAGGCTTTATATGGGCGTCGATGTCGGTCCCCTATCAGTTAGGACGACATCGGAGAACGCCGCGTGATCGGGCCGGACTTGGTGGTGGACGCAGAGAAAAAAAGAATCGCATTGCTAGAGAGCGATTATTGACTGCACAGAGTCGGCATAAGAGCTACGCGGACCATCGGTGTTGTGACCTGGAGTTTCAGGTCAGCGAGCATGTTCTGCTCAAGGTTTCACCGTCCAGAGGGATCAAACGGTTCGGTTTGAGGGGCAAGCTTAGCCAGAGATATGTGGGACCGTTTGAGATCTGGGAGCGCGTTGGTCCGGTGATGTACAGATTGGCTCTACCCCCGAGTCTCGCCCAAGTATATGATGTCTTCCACGTGTCCATACTTCGGAAGTGTAGTTCTGATCCGTCCCATGTCAGCAGTCCGATGACTATTCAGCTTCGGGGGGATCTAACCTACGATGAGGCTCCGACGCGAATATTGGCACGTGAGGAGAAACAATTGCGGAACCGAAGCATTCCGTATGTTAAAGTTCAATAGGCTAAGCATGAGGAACGCGAAGCGTTATGAGAGCTTGAATCGAGTATGCGGGAATGTTATCCACATTTACTTGAGGGGTAAATGTATTCAAGTTTCGGAGACGAAACTTCTTTTAAGGGGGGAATGATGTAAGGAGTGAGATTTTTACTGCCTAATTTGACTCTTCGTTGACGATGTTTTTGTGTGTATTTTAATTACATAATCACTCGTCAAGTTTCGGGAGAAAATGATTTAAAATCAAAGAGTTACGCAATTTACGATATTCACTTAAGGTGAATAGTAACTCTGGTTTTCCGGAGAGGCCAATGATTAGAGATGACTTTTGGAGTGTATCGGACTCCATTCATAGTGGTCCAATAGCTCGTTTTCAACTGTCGGACTATTCTGGACTCAATGACGCTAACAAATTTTGGATTTGATACACGGTTTTTGAGAAAACTGGATCTTGTCGAAAAATAGACTTTTATTCTTCCTTGTGTTGGCTATGCAAAGCTTACCGAAGCTCCGCTTCGCGTGTGAACCCTCAGATAGGGACCTATCGTGTGAAAGAAAGTTGGTGACGATGAACTTTGGTCGCGAGTTTGCTAATCGAGAGGATTTAAAAGTGAATATCGGCCGTTAAGCAATTGGCGTATAGATGAATCGGAAAGAGGATGAGTTCGTCGCGAATCGACAGCCTAATCGAACGAAACAAAATCATGAGTTCGATGATTCAATAGTGCTAAACGCGCTGGTGCAATCCGTTCGGAAATCCGATGGACGGATCGCAAGATATCGCACGCTTTTCGAGGATGGGTCAAAATGTCGTGTTTGATGTTTCGTGAAAAGTTTCAATATTTTATGTATTAAAATGCGTGAAACTCAGCGTGGAGGTACATATGCGCAAAATACGCGTGCTGTGAGGGACTAGTAATGAAAATGCGGGTTTTCATGGACTTACCTGCAATTTGGTCAAGCTATATATATTGGACATTAGGGTTTACGTAAGCAAACCCTAACCCTAGCCACCCCACTCCCCTCCCAGCCGACCTAGCCGACCCTTCTCCCTCTCCTGTACGTGCTGCTCACCTCTCGACCGCCGGCGACCCAACTCCGGCCGGCCATTGGTGCTACCAGCCTTCCTATCATCTTCATCTCCCTTCTCTCTCTCACATCTACCTTCCTCTCGGGTGGGAACCAGAGAGAGGGTGAGCCTTGACTTCCTGGCCATCGCCGGCGTCACCCCGACCTCCGGCGGGCCCTCCCTGGTGGCCCCGTCCTCTGCCGAGCGCCGCCGCCGCTCCTGCAGCCCGGTTGGTCCACCCGGCGCTCGTGCAGGCTGGTGTTGGCAGAGAGCCGCCGCCGCCTCCTCCTGAAGCCTCCCGCCGGTCTCCCTCGAACCTCCGACACCGCCGCACCCGGATCCGACGGTCACCGTCGCCGCCGCTCACGCCGGAAACCACCGCGGCCGCGTGTGACCTAGAAACTTGCTGGCGGCCGTGCGACCTTGCGCGCCGCCGCCGCTGCTCGGACCGGCCTCCCTCTCCTCCCTCGTGACCCCGGCGTGCTCCCCGTCGCTTTCCGGCGCCGCCCTAACGCCGCCGTTATCGCCGGAGCTCCGCCCTAGCTCCCTGCACAAACCGGGCAGCTAGGGCATCACCGCCCGTCGCCGGCGCCGCTCCCCGCCGCCGGATGACACCTCGGCTGGTGGTCCCCGGCCAGCCGCATCCCTCCCCCGCCGGCGCGCCCTCCGCAGTGGCCGCCGCCGGCCGGCACGACATAGGTGCTCTCGGTTTTAGCCCTGGCTGAGCCCTGTCTTGGCCGAACTCACTGTTCCGGCTGTCCGAACCATCTCCATGGGTCCCGCTGGTGAGCACGGCCCTCCTGACATGCCGTTAACGTCCGTGCTCACCTATCCCGTTGTCGGCGGGGCTCAAAACAGCGGATTCTTGATTGTCGCTTCCGGACCACCTTTCCGATCGAGGTTCCGGTCGCTCCCGTGCGCTCGTTGGCTGTTCTCTGTGCTCTGGATAGCAAGCACGGCCTCCGTCTTGTCGAGACCTAGCAGGATGTGTCTCGGCGGGCCTCGAAGATGCTTCGATCGAGGTATCGACCCATAAACTCCGTAAAACACATGTTATATTGCAATTAGATGCATGTTTAGGGACTTTTGTGCAATTTAGCCACTGTGGACAACGTGTTCACACTGCGCGTGACCTGTGGACTGATTGTCCAAGGTCCGCTGTCCTTCGTTTGTCCGAAGAGGGGTTTTCAGAGCGTTTCCCGAAGAAATCCGTCGGCGAAACGTGGTTTTCGGCTCGAAAACTTCCGACGCAATGTGTGTGACTTGTGGGCTGCCGCTGAGCCTTGTTGGCTGGTTGTCTCGGCCGTCTCGTGTATTCGGAGATGCCCGGTGAGCGACAGTGGGTTCCGGTGTCGAAATCGACACTTACGGGAACCCGGATCGGAACGATTGTCCGACGATGATCGTTCCGATGTTCGATCTTGTGCTTGCTGCCCAAACACCCAAAGGGATGTGTTTTGGGGTAGTGGTTGACTCGTGGCATGAGTCGGTGAGTTTTGGGACACTCCGTGAGTCCCGGCGGAGTCCCGGTACGATTTTTGGGACTTCCAGCGAGTTACGGTAATCACCTTTGGGAAACCGATTCCCGTGGGATCGTGTGTTGGCTTGTGAGTTAGCATTTCTTATATGTGGGTTAGATACTAACCCGGTGGACCCTCCGTAGGTCCGGTTGACGATCCTCCACAGTCGGAAGACAGACACGATATTCGCACAGGTGGGTACTTCGATCCGAAGTTGGTCTAGTGGTGCATGCTCGGTGACGTTCCTTCTACCCTTTCCTTTTCGTTTCCTTATATGAGTATATGTGATGAGTTGAGCCGGCACCTTGTGATCTCTACTTGCATTCCTTACTTGTTCTAGCAGTAGAGTAGATATGATTATATCTGTATCTGAGTTGATGTTCTCGTGACCTTCTTGGTCGGTTTCTTGACACGGTTGTCCGATGACCTATGCGGTCGGTATACCCGGAGGGGTGGATTATTGGCTGTTTGCCAACATTTATTGGTCATACTTGCATTGATCGCCATTACTCTTGCGCATTTCGCGAACACCAGCGGTTGATCCCCGCAAGAGGGTGTTCTTTTCCGGAAAAGTGGTCGTACGTCCGACCCGTGAGCTCAGTGGGGCACTTATATGCTGGCAGAGTAGGAGTGGCATGTGCCTGAGGTCTGCGGACTGGCACGTTTAGATTGGGTATATTCGTTGTATTCATTTGTTGATGCATTACATTTACAGTAGCAGTAGTATATCTTTTTCGTTCTCTACTTACTTGCATTGCTACTGTATTATCTTCCTTTCAGTTTTCTGTCTACCAGTGTGTGCCCGGCCTTCGTCGGCTTGTGGTACCCACTGGGAGGGAGAGACATGTTTACATGTTCTCATCCCCCCACCACCATTTTTCAGGTAGCTCTGGTGGGGAGTTCAGTTCGTGGGTTCGACGCGAGGACGATCTAGCTAGACTGCATTAGCGGTCATCACCCTGGTTATGTTTCTTTTATCTGCATTAGTAGTTAGATAAAGAAATGGTTCAGTCAGATGATCATGATTTATGCCTGATTAATGATGAATCGTATAAGATGATGACTTATTACACATGAGATTGGATTTTAGTTTCTATTATCAGCATTTGACTTGTGTTTTATCGTGTGGGTGTCTACCCATCGTGGTAGCTGGATTTCAAAATGAAGTTCCGTGTTGGAACAGTTTTAAAAGGTTTTTCGTGATTTTGATTTAATGCTTATTAGAATTCGAAAAACAAAGCTTTCGAGTGGAAAGCAATTTTGATAGGATGTTTGTTGTACTGTGCATTGCATCATCCTTCGCTTAAGGAGTGCTTAGAGGCATATAGGGATAGCTGAATGCAAATGTATTATATATTTTTACCTTGTGGATTATTGTGAATGAAAGTGTGATTGTGATCCTGTTGTATGATGTTGGTACGCCGTGCAAATACAGGGGAGACTCTGTCCGTATAGACAGAGGTGCCTGTATTTGTGGCGGGTCTGTTCACTGCGCGGGCTAGGCTTTCAAAAAAAAAAATTGACCCGTTTTCCGCGTCTAGACTAGCCCGGGGCGTGACAGGAGATAACCACAAAATATACCCAATCATAGCCACCGGGACGTATCCCTGATAATGTCACACTCTGCTCAGCGCTGGCACAACACCTGCAAAACGCACGCGGCGTCGAGGCTCACGGGTCGGAACAACTCAACACCATTTTCCGAAAAAGATGTCTTGAATGGTGGATCAGACCGTTGGCAAACGTGAGGTGCTAGGGGAGCTGTGACGATCGATGCGCATGCTCAATCCACAGAACGGCAACGAGCCGTGAAGCAACTGGTAAACCAATGTACTAGGATCGCTCGGAACGACAGGCGATCACCACCGACCGACTAGGTCGTCTCAATAATCATGCAAACCACAACTACTCTACTATCCAAGCACGCATAAGTAGAGTCAATGGGAGTCAAGTGAACTAATAACTAAAATGTAAGAGAAGGGATAGAAAGGTATCACCATAGTCCACTGAACCGACTCCGGATCGAAGTACCCACCTGTCGAAACGCTAGAGCCTAACACCGACGGCTCTCGGGAACCGCGACAGGACCTACGAAAGACTCACAGTTTCAAGGTCCACCAAGTCGGCATAAAATACAAGGCGCTCACATCCCGTAACCGACGGATCGCCCGGAAAATCCACCGGGACGATTCCGAAATCACACTAAGCTCCACAGAGGTACCAACAGCCAAACCAGGTCCATCGCTGTCCCCAACCACACCAAAACAAGGTGACAGGACAGCGAGCACAAGCTCGGGGTGCCACGAACACAATCGCACCCGAAACGGCTTCCCGGGTTCCCGAAAAGTGCCGATTTGACACCGGAACCCTTCGTCACTCATCCGCTGTTCTCGGAACTTTAGGACAGCGATGAGGAACAGCCAACGAGGCTAAATGATGAAGCCAAGTCACTTGCGAAAATAGCAAGTGAGTCGCACAACCAAAAACACGCGTTTCGCCGATTATTTCATCAAAAAACGTATCGGAAATAAATCCGGATCTCCGCGAAGGGCGAAGAGGTTGGACAACCAGTCCACAGGGTCTCAAAGGTCATGCCCTTGCTGCCCGCAGTGTCGCAACGCTGCCACAATCATCTAAGTCCACAAACAAGTAACAATTACATACATACAAGCAATAATTTAGACCGTTCGAGCAATCCGTACGTCCGCACGACCTTCCGCAAGCACCAGCGGATAGGTAACGACGTAACGGAGGCCGTGTTCACAGCCCCACTGCGACAGGGCCAGTCGTAAGCACAGAAATTGCATAAAAACAGTGAAGGCATGCGATAACAAAGCTCGACAACGGCCGAACAGCAAAACGGCTCAACCAAACTGAAATCTAAGGTGAGCATTATGATCAGCGCATCGCCGCGATCATCGTGCTCACCTTCCCGGGCTTCGGGAGGCAACATGGAGCCAAAACACAAGCGCGCGGTCAAAAACCATCAAAAAAAGACCTTGGCCGGAGCAACAAGCTCCGGCCGGCTGCCGGCCGGCATGCACAGCCAGCGGCGGCCAGGGAGGGATGCGGGGGAGGTGAGGAAGAGGGTGCTCACCTCAGCCGGCGACGGGAACCGGCGGCGGCGGCGCGGGGAGAAGGGGAGCTCTCGGGTTGGCTAGGGCACGGCGGCGCGGCAACGGACGGCGACGGCGACCGGCGACGACGCGAGCACCGGCAAGAGGAGGTCGCCGGACGTCGGCTTGCCGGTGATCGCGACAGCAAAGACCGGCGATGGCGGCGGCGGAGGAAGCTCAGCCGCGGCTGCCCTAGCTGCCCAGTCAAAGCCTGTGGCGGCTGCGGCGGCGCTCCGGCGGCACGGCGACGGCCGGGGAGGTAGGGGGCGGTGCCGGAGGTCCCGAGGGTGGCGGCACGCACCTTCCAAGGCGGCGGGAAGCGGCGGAGGCTCGGGTCACCAACCCCCTGCCCGCAGTTGCTCTAGCAGCAGCTGCAGCAGCTCGGCGGCGCACGGCGGCGGCTCCCGGCGGCGTGGCAGGTCACCGGCGGTCGTGCCACCTCAGGGGGAGCTCAGGCGTGGGTTCCCCCTGGGTGCACACCGCAGGGAAGGAGAAGGAGAAGAAGAAGAAGGAGAAGAAGAAGAAAAGAGAGGAGAGGGAGATGGCCGGGGTTGCGCCGGCCAGGGGGTGGTCAGCGGCGGCCGGCGGAGCTCGGGGAGGTAGTTGGGGAGCTGAGGGAGAAGGTGGATGTCACGCCCCGGGCTAGTTCAAGATGCGGAAAAACGAGCCAAATTTTTTTTTTTTGAAAGCCTAGCCCGCGCCACGTACAGACCCGCCACAAATATAGGGTCCACTGTACACACGGACAGAGCCTCCCCTGTATTTGCACGGCGTCCACAACATACAACAGGATCACAACCACCATTCATTCATCCCAACAGCACAACAACACAACAAGAGATTCATACAGCTAACAGTCCTTAAATCTGTATGAATCTAAGCAAATCCTTAAGCGAAGGATGATGCAATGCACAAGCAACAATCATTCTAGAAAGCTGCTCCTTACCCAGAAGCTTTAGTTTGAAACCCTAATCTCAATCATTGAAGAAGCCTTTGAAAACCGTTCCCCACACGAGAACTCTGTTTTGAAAACACAAAAACCGAACAATCAGAAATCCATTTGAAAACTGTTTCCCACACGGAAACCTTTATTTCACGACGCTACCACGAGGGGTAGAAAGCCAAAATACTCGATAAATGAAACGATCGAAAAACATGGATACAACCAACTAGTCCAAGCATGCAATCATCACATAATGATAATGAATGATCAACAACACATAAGCATGCTAGAGTAAGCCCAAGGATAACTGAACCACAAATCACATCTAGTAGGCGAAGGTAGGGTGATAACCAAATCTGGGGGGGAAGTAGCCTCATGAGTCGGAACCTCTAGAGCTACTATCTAGGCGTGCCTCGCAGCGTCCCGACACTCACCACCCTGCTCACCTGAAAACTGCAACGAGGGTGGGGGGTGAGAACATGTACACATGTCTCCCCTCCCAGTGGGTACCGCAAGCCGACGAAGGCGAGGTGTACACACCGGCACGAGGGTCAACAAAGATAGATATGGTATACAGCAGCACAAGTAAGTATGAGGCTGACATACAACTGAAACAACTATGCTACTGTAAGCAACTGGTATATGCATCAAAGGAGATAACCACAAAGTAAACCCAATCTGTAACCACCGGGACGCACCCCGGGCACTGTCACAACCTGCTCAACTAACTGGCACAAACCTTCTGCACGCAAACGCAAGAAGGCTCACGGGTCGGGACCGCTCTCCACAACCCTTTTCCGGAAAAGAACAACCCTAGGCGGTGGATCAGACCGCGGGTGTACGTGAAGTGCTAGAAGAGCTGTGACGATCGATGCGAATGCTCAATCCACAGAACGGCAACAAGCCGTGAAGCAACTGATAAACCACAACGAGGATCGCTCGGAACAACAGGCGATCACCACCGACCAACTAGGTCGTCTCAATAATCATGCAAGCACAACTACTCTACTATCCAAGCACGCATATAAGTAGAGTCAACGGGAGTCAAGTGAACTAATAACTGAAATGCAGAAGAAGGGATAGAAATGTATCACCGTAGTCCACTGAACCGACTCCGGATCGAAGTACCCATCTGTCGAAAGACCAAGTCTAACACCGACGGCTCTCGGGAACCATGACAGGACCTACGAAAGACTCAAAGGGTCAAGGTCCACCAAGTCGACGCTAAACACAAAGCTCTCATATCCCGAAACCGACGGATCGCCCGGGAAACCCACCGGGACGATCCCAAACCACACTAGGCTCTACAGGGGTACCAAACAGCCAACCTAATCCCTCGCTGTCCCCGAACACACAAAACCAAGTGACGGGACAGCGAGCACAAGCTCGGGGTGCCACGAACACCAAACGCACCCAAAAAGGCTTCCCGGGTTCCCGAAAAGTGCCGATTTGACACCGGAACCCCTCGTCACTCATCCGCTGTCCTCGAAACTTTGGGACAGCGATGAGGAACAGCCAACGAGGCTACACGACGAAGCCAAGTCGCTCGCAAAAACAGCGAGTGAGTCGCACCACTAGAAACGCGCGTTTTGCCGATTAATTCATCGAAAAATGCGTCGAAAACGAATCCGAATCTCCACGAAAGGCCAAGGGGTTGGACAACCAGTCCACAGGGCCCTAAAAACCAAGCCCTTGCTGCCCACAGCGTCGCAACATTGCCACAAAAGCCAAAGTCCACAATCAAGCAACAATTCCATACAAACAAGCAATAAACGGAGCCGCTAGAGCAAACCGTACGTCCGCACGACCTTCCGCAAGCACCAGAGGATAGGTTACGACGTCACGGAAACCGTGCTCACTGTCCCACTGCGACAGGACTAGTCGCAAGCCGGGAAATCCCACAAAAACAGTGAGCGCGCGCACAAAAGCAAGCATAACTAAGGCCGTGTGAGCAAATCGTACATCCGCACGACCTTCTGCAAGCACCAGTGGATCGGCAACGATGTAACGGAGGCCATGCTCACAGCCCCACTGCGAAAGGAACAGTCGCAGTCCGGGAAAGTGCATAAAAACAGCGCAACGTAGGGCAAAATGGCCCGACAAAGGCCGAACGACGCAACGGCTCAACCAAATCCAGATCTGAGGTGAGCATGATGATCAGCGCATCGCCGCGATCATCGTGCTCACCTTCATGAGCTCTGGGAGGTAACAGGAAGCTCAAACAATCAAACCAACCCTAAAAACCCATAAAACAGACCCTGGCCGGAGCAACCAGCTCCAGCCGGCTGCCGGCCGGCATGCAAGGCCCGAGGCGGCCAGCATCGGCAGAGGAGGTCCTAAGGAAGAGGAGGCTCACCTCAGTCGCCGGCGGGAAGCGGCGGCGGCGGCGGCGGCGCGGGGAAGAACCCCACTCTCGGGTTAGCAACCCGAGGCTAGGGCACGGCGGCGCCGGCAACAAACGGCGACGGCGGCCGGCGGCGACGCGAGCACCAGGAAGAGAGGGTCGCCGGACGTCGTCCTGCCGGTGACCGCGGCAAAAAGGCGGCGGGTGGCGGCGGCGGAGCAACCAAGGCTGCGGATGCCCTAGCTGGCTAAACCGAGCCCGCGGCGGCTCCGGCGGCGCTCCGGCGGCACGGCGATGGCCGGGGAGGCAGGGTCCGGCAGCGGAGGTCCCGAGGGTGACCGTGCTCACCCTCTCCGGCGTCAGGAGGCGGCGGCGGCACGGCCCCACCAAGCTCGGCCAGCACACTCTCTGTCAGTGACTGCTGTGGCTCCGGCGGCCCACGGCGGCGGCTCCCGGCGGCGGCTCTCCACTCCGGCGGTCGTGCCACCTCAGGGGAAGCCCATGTGCACACCGCAGGGAAGAAGAAGAGAAAGAAGAAGAAGGAGAAGAAGAAGAAAAGGGGGGAATGGCCGGGGTTAGCTCCGGCCAGGGGTGGCCGGCGGCGGCCGGAGCTGCTCGGGGAGGAGGCCACGAGGCAGGGGGAGGTGGTGCTCACCACAGGAGGCTGTGGGGGAGAGAGAGAGAGAGATAACCCAACAATGCCACACACACACACATAACACACTAATACACTTGCACAATTGCACAAAACCCCTCCAAACACCACAATTAGCACCTGAGCCCCTCACAGCAGGCATAATATGCCAGAACACCCCTCCACAAGCAGTCCCACGCGAAACGGTGCGAGAACAGGGTCTAAATCACGAAATTGAAAAATGTGACATTCGACCCCTCGGCGATCAAGATAAAATAACTCTCAAACCGCTCGTCGCATGTCGACGCGGATCACGCCATCGCATTCAGCACTGCCGAGACATCGAACTCACCATTTTGAATCGTCAGATTCGGACTCCGGTTCGCGCCGTTAAGCCGTTCACTCTCCGCGACGAAAATCCAAAAACACTAAAATCCACTAAAACTCATTTATATACATATATATATATATAAATACCTGTATATATATACGTATACTGATCAAAAACGCAGATCGGGGAGAGGAACACAGAATTCCAAATTTCCAAAATTCGAATTCTCACAGTGGACACCTCTGGGAGCTGAGGGAGAAGAAGAGGGAAGAGGAACCCACTCTCTCTCACTCCACACACACAATACACATATACACACATGTATAATTGCACAAAAGCCCCTCAAACACTGCAAATAGCCCCTAGGCCCTTCACAGCAGGAACAAAATGCCCAGACACCCCTCCACAAGCAATCTCACGCAAAACGGTGCGAGAAACAGGGTCCAGATCGCGAAACCATAAAATGTACACTACGACCCCTCAGCGAAGAACATGCGATATCATTCAATCCGTCCGTCGCATGTCGACACGGATTGCGCCATCGCGTTCAGCACTGTCGAGACATCTAATCTACCATTTTGGATCGTCAGAATCGGACTACGAATTGCGCCGTTAAGCCGTTCACTCTCCGCAACAAAACTCAAAAACCCTAAAATACATAAAATACATAATATATACATATATATATACACTTATACATGTATATATACGTATACAAATACCAAAAACACAGTAAAGGGAGAGAACACAGAATTCAAATTCAAAATTTAAAATTTAAAAATTTGAATTCTCACAACATCCATTTCTGAAGATGACAAATATTTATCACTTCTTACCCTCGAAACAGGACTCCGTCACCGAAAATGGCATAATTAAAGTCATTCTCGTCTCCTTTTCGAGAAAACTCAGCCTTAATTATAACGACATCAAAAGAATCAAATTTTTTAGTCATCTTAAAATAATCATCACTCGATGATCTAAAATAGTATTATCAATTTTATGAACATATATATATATATATATATATATATATATATATATATATATATATATATATATATATATATATATATATATATATATATATATATATATATATATTTCATATTTTCGAAAAATAAATGTACAACGGTATGGATGTAACCCTTCCGATGAACGTAAAATTCGATTTTTTGCATACCTAAATGTTCGTTTACATTTTCACCGAAAAAACCAACGTCGATAACTCAAACATTTTCTGAGAAATCTCTCGTGTTTTGCTCGGTCCAAGAGCTTTTCATATATCTCGTTTCGTAACGGTTCAAACTACAAATTTAAAATAAAAAAATATAGCTTTATTTTCTTGCGAATCAAATAATAACTATTTCTCAAAAATAAAAATTGTAAATTTTTATTTTATATTATGTATATAGACTCTTTAAATATTTTACTTACAAACATATTTTACAAAATATATCATTACAGACATATTTTACAAACATATTTTACTTACAAACATATTTTACAGTTCTTTACAAAATATATAATTGAATGATTAGGTTTATCTTAAAAATTATAAATGATATTTATCTTTTCGTTACCCGCGTGCAGTTAAAAGGACAAATAAAAGAATTACTAATTCAAAAGTACTCTAAAAAATAATTCACCAACTAGCAAATAATCAAACAGATAATAGCTAGCCAAATAACTTAATACAGTAAAAGTTACAATTTCTAAATAACAACTATATAAATATTATAAATAATATATTCAAATAAAAATAATAATTTAAAAATAATAATAAATGTTTCACATAGCAAAGCCGAATAAAATTTGTTATTCGATAAAAGATAACCACTATATGTTTTACTCAATTCTCGTATCTTTCAAAAGATCCTAATTTTATAAAGTAGTATATTTAAGAAATTTGCCAGTACATTAATTGCTTTTATTATAAAAGCTTAATGAGATAACTCTTTTCGATATAAACATATAAGATAAGTAAAATAGTAAAGAAAAAAATCATACCTATGACATTATTCACTGGAAATATCATGAAAGTTTTCTTTTCCCTTTTATCTCTCTCTTTGTTTCTTATCTCTCGACTGTTTTCTTGTCATTCTTCATGATGAAGTATTTAAAAGATTTCTTAAACTGCTAACTCGATAAAAACTATCATCCCAAAAACTTATTCAGTTGTATTAAAAACTGGAGTGACTGATGAGCCCTTTGCGCCAAGCATATTGTTTATCTGAATGAGAAAAGGTCTGTGCGGAACGAAGTTAAATTTTTATTTTTTTGATCAACAACATCGGCTGCTTTCCGATAGGTCGATGTCTATTACGACGCCGTGCAAATATCTTCTTTCGGATCGACTTCATCGATCGTCATAACGTTGCCATCTAGTGTTATATCATTCACAAAGGAAAAATATATATTTCTCTACGGATTGGTGTATACACTTATTTCTGAAGATGACCAATATTTATCACTTCTTACCCTCGAAACAGGACTCCGTCACCGAAAATGGCATAATTAAATTCATTCTCGTATCCTTTCCGAGAAAACAAAGCCTTAATGAAAGAAGGGCAAAAGAGCATACCCTCTTGGGTTGAATTGATGAAAATATATAGTACAAGAGATAGGTCTACTATAGTAACATTGCCTACTATAGTAATACTACAACTAGGATTACATACCATATAATCCTACTCTATATATGATAATAATATACAGTATCCTAATATACCATAAGATACTAAATATATCGTAACATATACTAAATATATCGTAACATCCCCCCGCAAGCTAAGCATCCACTGGCCGGATGCGAAGATTGAGCCGCAAAGCCGAAAATCGAGAAGGTGACAAAGGCTTTGTGAAAATATCAGCAAGTTGCTTATCAGAAGAGATGTGAACCAATTCTAAATCACCAGACTGGACTTTTTCGCGCAAGAACTGATGGTCAAGCTCAATGTGCTTCGTTCGAGCATGGAGAACAGGATTGGCCGCAAGATAAGTCGTGCTGAGATTATCACAATAGATGCTGATGGAGCGCCATAAGAACACACCAAGGTCACGAAGTAAACGTCGGATCCATATTGTCTCAGCAAGCGCGTAAGCCACAGCACGATACTCGGCTTCAGAACTGGAACGAGAAATAGTGGGCTGTTTCTTAGCGGACCAGGAGATAAGATTGGGCCCTAGAAATATACAATATCCTGAAGTAGAGCGACGGGTATCGGGACAACCAGCCCAATCAGCATCTGCGAATGCCACGAGAGAAGGATTGATACAGCGGGAGATAGGAATGCCATAAGACAGCGTCCCGCGAATATAACGCAGAATGCGCTTGACCGCTTGCATGTGGGGTTCACGAGGTGCATGTAAATACTGGGCAACAGAGTTGACGGCATACGAGATATCTGGTCTTGTGAAGGTGAGATACTGGAGAGCACCAACGATCTGACGATAAATGTAGGGATCCTCAAGAAGGCGCCCCTCATGAGAAGAGAGACGAGAAGTCGGAGAGAGAGGACTAGAGACGGGCTTACTAAGAAAGCCATGGCGCTGAAGTAGTTGATGCGCATATTTCTGCTGAGTCAAATGAAGACCAGAAGACGAACGATTAACCTCAATGCCCAAGAAATAATGTAGCGGCCCGAGATCTTTCATAGCAAATTCTCGTTGTAAGGTGACAATAAGAGCCTCTAAAAGAGAGGAGGAGCTTCCGGTGACAATAATATCATCAACATATAATAGAAGAACAAGAGTGCCAGAAGAGGAATGACAAACAAACATCGAGGGATCAGCAGTACTGCCAACAAAACCAAGTTCAAAAAGAAAAGAAGTAAACCGCTGAAACCAAGCCCGAGGTGCCTGTTTGAGACCATAGATCGCTTTTCGAAGACGGCAAACGTGATGAGGAAGAGAAGGATGCACAAAACCAGGCGGTTGCTTCATATAAACTTCTTCAGAGAGAGTACCATGAAGAAAGGCGTTCTTTACATCAAGTTGTCGAAGAGACCACCCAGAGGAGAAAGCCACTGAAATAACAGTTCGAATAGTGGTCGACTTGACAACCGGAGAAAAGGTCTCATCAAAATCAATACCTTGTTGTTGTTTGTAACCCTGAGCCACAAGCCGAGCCTTGAGACGCTCAAGGGAACCATCCGCCTTCTGCTTCACTTTATATACCCACTTGCAGCCAATAAGATTAACAGAAGAGGGAGGAGGAACAAGATCCCAAGTAGCATTGGTCAGTAATGCATCAAATTCTTCAGCCATGGCAGCACGCCAACCTGCATCCTGAGAAGCTTCATGAAAAGAGGTAGGCTCAGCAGGAAGAATAGAACGTGCAGAAGCGAGGAAGGAGGAAGACGCAGCGGAACCCTTAGCCATGGATCGAGTGAGCATAGAGTGTGTTCTGGCAGGCAACGGAGGCTCAGAAGGAGAATGAGAAGGAGGGGAGACTGCAGCAGGCGGAGGGGAAGGTGGATGATCAGAGGTGGAAGGTGCCAGATCAATAGGTGAAGGTGAAGCAGCAGCAGGCCGGCTGGTGTGTCGTCTGGTATAGACCCGGAGTTCAGTTTGGCCAGCAGGAGCGGCAGCATTCTCATTACTAACCTGTGGGGCATCATGATTCACAGTGGAAGGAAAAACTGATAATTGCTCAGACGGTGAAACAAGCGTATGTGAACCAACGTCAGTAGAGGGGCGTGTGAAGGAGAGGCCAGAGATTGCATCAATAGTGGATGGACTCTCACCCAGTAGGGGAGGATTAGAAAGAAAATTTTGAAACATTTGAAAGTTTGAAATAGAAGAGGAAGGAGAAGAAGAGAATTTAGAAAGACAAGAGTAAGGAAAAACATGTTCAACAAAAGTAACATGGCGAGAAATAAAAATTTTACCAGTGCTTGGATAAAGACAGCGAAAACCTTTATGTTTGTCAGAAAGTCCCAAAAAGACACAAGGAAGAGAACGGGGAGAGAGCTTGTGAGCTGCAATGTCCTGAACATCGGGATAACACAAACATCCAAAAACTCTAACAAGTTGCAAGTCAGGGGAAACACAACCATGCAGAATTTCATATGGCGATTGTCCTTTCAAAACAGTAAGAGAAGGAATTCGATTCACAAGAAAGACGGCAGTTTGAATGGCCTCAGCCCAGAATCGAGGAGGTAAGCAAGCTTGAAACAGCAGGCTCCTAACAATGTTAGATAAATGCCTATGCTTCCTCTCAGCAAGGCCATTTTGTTGAGGCGTATAAGGACAAGAGAATCTATGAATAATTCCATTTTGTGAACAAAGAGTAGAAAATTTGTCATTTACAAATTCAGTACCATTGTCAGATTGAAAAATTTTGATTGAACTATGAAATATGTTTTCAACCATTGTCTTAAACTCGAAAAATTTGTCAAAAACTTCATGTTTAAATTTTAAAAGGTAAAGCCAAGAAAACCGAGAGTAATCATCAATAAAAATAACATAATATTTGTAGCCAGAAACAGAGGGAACAGGTGATTGCCAAACATTAGAATGAACAATATGAAAAGGAAAAGCAGATTGAGATTCTGAATCATGAAACGAGAGTTTAACATGTTTTCCCATATTACAAGCATTGCAAACAGATAATTTCAAAGCAGAATCAGAAACAATTTTATTGTTTTTAATAAATGTAGAAAGAACAGGAAAACTTGGATGACCTAACCGTCTATGCCATATATCTCCGCTAAACCTAGATGCAACTAGAGCTAGCGGTTTCTTAGTTCCTACACTTGCAACTTTAGAGGAAAGTGGATAGAGTGATGTTCCCGAACTAGGGCATCGAAGAAGCTCCGCCCTGGTTTCCTTGTCCTTCACAGAAAAACCAGAAGAGTCAAATTCGAAAAGAGAATTATTATCATGACAGAACTGACGCACTGAAAGTAAATTTCTCTTAATAGAAGGAACAACAAGGACGTTTTTAAGAGCAAAAGAGTTAGAGGACGTATTTAAATGAGTTTCACCTGTCTGAGTAATATCAAGTAAATTTCCATTACCAACAAGAATTTTTTCGTGCCCACTATAAGGTTTAGAAGAGGAGAGAATACCAGAATGTGCGGTCATATGATTAGATGCTCCGGTGTCTGGATACCATACTTCCTCACCGGGTTCATGAAGGTTCATAGCAGCAAAAGTTTGAGGAACATCATCTGTAATAAAGGAATGATTGAAGCGTTGTCTGCACTGGAGGGCAGAATGATTGAACTTGCCACAGATCTGACATTGTGTGCCAGACTTTGGAATGTAAGGTTGTTGAGGATTATTAGGTTGAGGGTGTGAGTAGGTTCCAGGAGATCCACGACCAGAGTTGTGTCTACCATGCTGTCCTCGGCCTCCACGATATCTACCTCCACGGCCTCCACGATTACCGCGTCCACGATTGGCATAAAGAGCTTCACCGTCAATAGTGGGAATAGCAGAGGATGTCATCACACTAGTACGACGTTGGACTTCCGTTTCTTCTTGCATCAAGAGTGGACGAAGCTGTTCAAAAGTGGGCTTATTTCTGTGTGTGTTTAGAGCACTAACAAAACCGCGATAGTCTTCTGGTAGCCCTAGAAGAACAGTCATGACCAAATTATGGTCTGACTCGGTTTCACCAATCGCCTGAAGAGCATCACCAATCGACTTGACCTTTTGCATGTAATCACACATGCTCATTGAGCCTTTCTTGATGCTCCGCAATTCAGACTTTAGAGAAAAAGCCGTGGAAGCAGTCTTATCAAGAAAATATGCCTCAATGATTCTCCAAGCATCATATGCAGTTTTAGGTGAGCTAGAAATGACCATTCGTAATATGTTAAGGGATAAAGTGGCATTAATCCATGAAAGTATAGTGGTGTCTTCCCTTTTCCAACTTAAATATTCGGAATTTATAACCACCTTCTTATCAGCAGTATCGATAGCCTGAGAAGGCACAACACCAGTTCCGTCCACATGTGATGTAACACCAAAACTTTCTAGAACATTAAGAAAGACTTGCTTCCACACAAGATATGTGGAAACAGTGAGTTCTAGTGGTATGAGAGTTTTGATGTTAACAACTGGCAAATTTGAGGTAGAAGAAGACATATTTGCTACCAAAAGAGAAGGATCCACCACTAGATATGAAAGAAAGATAAATCGGAATGTAGCGGATGAGAAAAAGGAAGAACCTGGTTTCTACCAAACTAGTTGTACCCAGCGCACAAGAGAGGAACCACTTAGCACCAAATAAGAACGGCCGCACCAGGGAAAGGACCGAGCGACACGAGCAACCAGCGAGCGGTACGAGGATAGTCCGAGCGGCACCCGAAGAGCAAAGAGGAATCACAAAGAGGCTGAAATTACTGTAGCGCGCGACTGTAGCAGTACTGTAGCGCGCGACTGTAGCAGTACTGTAGCGCGAGTACTGTAGTAATACTGTAGCGCAGACACTGTAGCAGTACTATAGCGGAGAGATAGAAGTCCAATGATAAGAGGAGATAGAACACCAAAAGAAAAAAAAACACCTATGGAAGAAGGTGAGACTTGTTGTGGATGATAGCTGTGGATCAATATTCCTAAATTAGGGTTCCCGCTCTGATACCATGAAAGAAGGGCAAAAGAGCATACCCTCTTGGGTTGAATTGATGAAAATATATAGTACAAGAGATAGGTCTACTATAGTAACATTGCCTACTATAGTAATACTACAACTAGGATTACATACCATATAATCCTACTCTATATATGATAATAATATACAGTATCCTAATATACCATAAGATACTAAATATATCGTAACATATACTAAATATATCGTAACACTTAATTATGACGACATCAAAAGAATCAAATTTTTTAATCATCTTAATATGATCATCACTTGATGATCTAAAATAGTACTATCAATTTTATGAACATATATATATCTGTCATATTTTTGAAAAATAAATGTACAACGGTAAGGATGTAACTTTCCGATGAACGCAAAATCTAATTTTGTGCATACCTAGATGTTCGTTTACATTTTCACCGATAAAACCAACGTCGATAAGTCGAACATTTTCTGAGAAATTTCTCGTGTTTCGCTCGGTTCAAAAGCTTTTTATATATCTCATTTCGTAATGGTTCAAGCTATTAATTTAAAATTAAAAACATAGCTTTATTTTCTTGCGAATCAAATAATAACTATTTCTCAATATATATAAATTATCAATTTTTATTTTATATCATATATATAGACTCTTTAAATATTGTACTTACAAACATATTTTATAAAATATATCATTACAAACATATTTTACAAACATATTTTACTTACAAACATATTTTACAGTTCTTTACAAAATATATAATTGTATGATTAGGTTTATCTTAAAATTTATAAATGATATTTATTTTTTCGTTACCCGTGTGCAGTTAAAAGGACAAATAAAAGAATTACTAATTCAAAAGTACTCTAAAAAATAATTCATCAACTAGCAAATAACCAAACACATAATAGCTAGCCAAATATTGTAAATAACATATTCAAATAAAAATTATAATTTAAAAATAACAACAAATGTTTCACATAGCAAAAGTCGAATAAAATTTGTTTTCGATAAAAGATAGCAACTATATGTTCCACTCAATTCTTGCTTCCTTCAAAAGGTTTGCTGCTCCCTGCATTGGAACACTATCTCCAACTAATTTCATAAAGGTTTGCTGCTCCTTGCTTTTGTCAACTTCGTTTTCAAATTTTGCTTTTAAGTTTTACAATTTATTTTCTTATTTTTAATGTCAAAAATTCCACATAGTTATATTTGCCTCTTAAAATCCAATTCTGAATTTTAAAGTCAAATTACAAATTTTATTTTATAGTACAAGGGATAGAAGAGTTTACCGGTTCACTCTCGTAGCCTCACTGACAAAAATAGAAAGAGTTAGATAAGCACCGCCATACGGTCTGATCACATCCAGCTCTACCGCTTGGCCAACCTTAACGTAAATTTTTTTGAATAACTAGCACCAAAATAAAAAGATTAAACTAACAAAAATATATATTGGTTTTTCTACTGTTGAGAAAAAATTGTGCATTAAGCAGAGATAAAAACTGAGATAGAGAATTAATAACAACGCCAGTGAAGATGCCTTACCGCCAAAAAACTCTTAACTTTCTTTCCGACACATTTAACTATTACATCTTTAGGGTTTATTCTAGCAATGCAAGCAGGAGAACCGCGTTCAACCTAATAAACAATTTAGTGTATGATATTAACGAGTTGTGTAAGCAGGAGAACCGCGTTCATTAGAGTTTATTTTATTTTCAAGCCTGCTGTCTCAAGCTTGCTGGTCGTACTTATTATCATTGTTCTTTGTTTGTAGCATGAATCATGCAATTAAGAAAAAAACTGTTAACTTAAAGAACTTTAATGTCCGAAAGCTCATATTATTTTTTATTATTTTAATGTTGGACATCTCATCTTAATTTTTCTTTTTCACTTCCAAACAATTTAAAATTATAAAACCTAGCAAGTTCCAAACATCAACAAACTATCAAAAAAGCAGCAGGATAAAATTTACCTCCTCATCAAGAACGCCTTCCGAAAAATTGGGAAACTTTCGGATGATCTGTTCCAATACATCTACGTGTCCAGAATACAAGTTTGCTCCTTCCATTCCTAACCACGGCCTACAGCTTTGCCTATGCAAGAAACGAGTCATTAGAAAAGACACAAATTAGCCAAATGCTTCCATTAAAATTACCACAAGCTATCAATTTATAAAATTTTACACTGCATAAAATTTTTTTGTACATACCTATATTTTTCTTAAAATGTGTCCACCATCTGAAGGCCACATTGATGGATAGAAATTGAGTACATAGATCGCCAATAAAATTAATTCCAATAACCTCTCCATCCAGATTAAGTAGAGGTCCCCCAATTCCAGACTACAATATAAAAAAATTATAAATTCTATTACATGAATACTTGATTGTGCAAGTGTATATGCAAACAAGAGAGGGAGTAATCACCTTACTAATTTTGCAATTCGCTCGGAATAGCTCCTTACAATCAAAACGGCAACAATCGGCACTAAAGATAAAAAAAACAAATCGTTAAAAAAAATTGACATAGAACTATACAAAAATAGTAAGACGGATTAAAAGAAGAATATAATCATAAAAAAAAATTGACATAGAACTAAACAAACCCCGTGCTATGTGATTGTGCACATACATATAATTACTACATTCTAAATATTGTAATAAATAATCAAAATATAATAATAATTAAACTTATGATCAAATCAAATATTATAATATTGCACCTGAATATGCCGGGAGCGACCATAAGTTCATACCGCACCGTATGATAGCGGCCAACTGCTACGACCTTGTCTCTAGAAATAAGGGTAAATTTATTGAAATGTCCGCAGAGAATTGGTTTGGTAGCTTCCCTCGAATCACGTGCCATCGGACAAATTGATATAAAATCATCAACATCTCTAATTATTGCAGTCTGTAGTGCAACTTCGAAACGAATCCGAACTGTCGCAATATTGTAGTGAAAGTCGCATCCAAAAACTTCTCCTTCGTAGGATTTTACATCCCAAAAGTGTACAGTAATCTCAAAAGAAAAAAAAAAATATAAGGATAAATAAATATATACAGAGGCTTGTTTTAAAACTACACATGCACATGTAAAGTAATAAAAATATAAAAATAAAAATAATACTATAATATGATATTATTAACCTTTATATTTTTTGATATTATATCCTCAGCGTTGGAGCGTCTTAGTAAACTAGCCGTAGTTAATAAGATAGCGTCGAAGAGGCCATCACCACTGCTGTTGCATTCCATAGTTGTTCCAGAAGCACAGAAAAGCATCTCCTAAAATATTATCGAACTAAAAAAAGTGATAAAATTAATCCAACAAAAAATAAATTAAAAAACACACAAAAATAATAAATAGGAGAAAATTACCTATATAGGAAATAAGGCTAGCCACAGCTTCCGAAGATACGAAGGCAGCTCTCTTAGAATATATATCCAAGTCCGCATTTGTGCCGTATATGAGAAAATAATTTTTAAACGTATCTTCCATTATTACAAAAGAGGATGGTCCTGTACATAAAAAGTAAAAATAAATTTTTTTTGAGAGAAAGATAGCACACTACCCACTTCGTTTTATTTTCTTTAGAAATAAACTTAGCTGGAAATGTGTTGTATATGAGAAAATGATTTTTAAACGTATCTTCCGTTATTACAAAAGAGGATGGTCATGTACATAAAAAATAAAAATAATTTTTTTTTGAGAGAAAGGTAGTACGCTATCCTTTTTGTTTTATTTCGTTTAGAAATAAACTTAGCTGAAAATGTGAATCAACTAGAATTCAAATTCGGGACCTCGGATACCAACCATCAAGCCCTTTGCCACTTGCGTTAGGGACGGTCAGTTAAAAAACAAAAATAATAAGAATAAGAATATATATAATTCAATGTAAATAAAATTGATAAAACTTAGAAATAGATCAGAAAACCCACCTAAAGTAGTTTCATGTCTCCATGGGATCATTCTTTGTTCTGACAAGCGAATATCACTTTCCATAGCGCCTACAAGTTAGTATTCACAGAAATATTGAAAACTTTAAGTAAAGCATTACCAACACGAAATGAAAAAAAAAATCTACAGAGAAGTTTATACCACGAGTTCAAACAAATGTTAAACTAAAGAAAACGGGACGCAGAAGAACAAAATTATAAAAAAAAAATTCCAAAGCATCACATAAAAAAGTAGTGTTTTACTAATCAATTTATAGAAGAAAAACTTTTTAAAAAAAAACTCGTCAAATTACCTGTTTGAGATGGACAACAGAGACGAACTCAAGATGCGGTGAGAGGAATCCGGAGGGGAGAGGCGCGAGGAGAGCAAGAGGGAGACGTAGGGTTTTGCAGGAGGTCTACCGTACAATTTAGTGCATTAATTAATACGGTTGAGATGAACTACGCTGTCTCGGACTCGGATTGGGACTCGGACTAGTACTGATTCCAACTCTAGCTCGATTAGTTTTGGTCGGGTAAAAATAAACCGGAACCAGCCTGAAACACAAGTATCCTCTGTCTTAAACCTCGTCCAAAGCACCTTTAAACATAAATTAAACCAAATCCCATAGTTGCTATAGACAAGAAATCTGACCTCTAATCACTTCAAGATGGGTGAGGGATTGAAGGAGCTACTCCCACCAACTCCCCACCTGGTCTCCAAGCTCAGCTTTAAAGTGATAGGAGGGAACTCCAATTCAGCGACAAGAGATGGAGCTTCCTCTTATATAAGAAAGTCTCCTAGAGAGAAGGATGAATACGAACAAATATCTGTGCACGCCGACCGAGACCGTCTCAGGATTTGCTGGAAAAGTTAAAGTGATAGAAGGGAACTCCAAAAAGCGAGAGGCTAAGGAGCAACTCTACCTCATCTAGTTTTGACATCGCATGATGTAGGCATCCGTAAATTAATGAATATAGCTTTATGGTTAAAGCTTTTACTATTTTCAGCTTTCGGATTGCGATCGATACAATGCAAAGGATCACTCCAATCTACATTATAGTGGCTTTCGAGTGGTGGCGATTTAAAAAAAAAAAACTTCAATGCCTAGTACATTTATGGACAGGGCCCTACAACTAAGCTGGTACAAAATGCTGCACAAATACTGACCGCCCTTTCCTCTTGCAGCAAAAGCTTGAGATCACTCCGATCCGCGTGCCCGTGAAATTTGCTTGCAACCTTCCCTTTCCTTTGCTTTCGAGTTTCCATCCGCACTCTGCTTTCATGCAACAAAAGCTGGACATTATCTTTCATAGCAACTATATGTTCCACTCAATTCTTGCTTCCTTCAAAAGGTTTGCTGCTCCCTGCATTGGAACACTATCTCCAACTAATTTCATAAAATAGTATATTTGAAAATTTTGTCAGTACATTAATTGCTTTCACTATAAAATCTTAATGAGATAACTCTTTTTGATATAAACATATAAGATAAGTAAAATAGTATAAAAAAAAAAACATCATACCTGTGACATTATTCACTGGGGATACCATGAAAGTTTTCTTTTTCCTTTTTTTCTCCTCCCTTTGTTTCTTCTCTCTCGGTTGTTTTCTTGTCATGATTCATGGTGAAATATTTAAAAAATCTCTTAAACTACTAACTCGATAAAAACTATCATCCCAACAACTTGTCCAGTTATATTAAAAACTGGAGTGGCTGATGAGCCCTTTGTGCCATACACATTATTTATCTGAATGAGAGAAGGTTTGTGCGGAACGAAGTTAAATTTTTATTTTTCTGATCAACAACATCTGCTGCCTTCCGATAAGTCGATATCTTTTACGACGCCGTGCAAATATCTTCTTCCGGATCGACTTCCTCGATCGTCATAGCGTTGCCATCTAGTGTTATATCATTAACACAGAAAAAATATATCTCTCAACAGACTGGTGTGTGCACCCATTTCTGAAAATGACCAATATTTATCACTTCTTACCCTCGAAACAGGACTCCGTTATCGAAAATGGCATAATTAAAGTCATTCTCGTTTACATTTTCAACGATAAAATCAACGTCGATAACTCGAACATTTTCTGAGAAATCTCTCGTGTTTTGCTCAGTCCAAGAGCTTTTCATATATCTCGTTTCGTAACGGTTCAATCTACAAATTTAAAATAAAAAACATAGTTTTATTTTTTTGCGAATCAAATAATAACTATTTCTCAATAAATATAAATTGTCAATTTTTATTTTATATTATGTATATAGACTCTTTAAATATTGTACTTAAAAACATATTTTACAAAATATATCATTACAAACTTATTTTATAAATATATTTTACAAACATATTTTACTTACAAATATATTTTACAGTTCTTTACAAAATATATAATTGAATGATTATGTTTATCTTAAAAATTATAAATGATATTTATCTTTTCGTTACCCGCGTGCAGTTAAAAGGACAAATAAAAGAATTACTAATTCAAAAGTACTCTAAAACTCTCGTTAATGTTTCTCTAAACATTGTTTTGTAGGCACCATGTAGAGTGATAGCCGCTCGTCCAAAGAAAAGATGAGGGATCTCAGCCCATGGAGGCACGAAATTAGTTTAGGTGTTTTTTCTGAACTATTTTAAAACTTTATTTTTTTATTTAGATTGAATTAAATTTATTATTATTTATTAATGTACAGGGCCTTCCTGTTTTGTGCTGATGGAAAATACTTTTAAAAATACATTCTGGATCTACGACGCCAATGCGGATTTAGATATATATTCGAAGAGAGCTGCTTTGAAATCCTCAGAAACGGTGGCTAGTCTTGTATCGTTTGTAGGTAAATTTCCGTTCGTCCATGTCCGAGCATTTGCACGTAGGCTGGTATTATTTCACCTTTATTTTAATACTTTTTTAAAATTATCTAATATTCTTTTAAAAATTTCTTTTGTAGATGAAGAAATTTTTTTCTGTGCTTCTGGGACAACGATAGAATGCAACAGCACTGATGATGGCCTTTTCGAAGCGTTTTTGTTAACTACAGCTAGTTTACTAAGACGGTCTTATAATGAGGATATAGTGACAGATAATATAAAGGTTGATAATATGAGATTTTAATTTTATTTTTGACTTTCTATTTTTTCTTCAGTAGATGTGCATATGTCGTTTTAAGTTTACCTATATAAATATTTATTTGTACTTATATGTGAGGAAAAAATCTTTATTTTATATTTTTAAATTTTCAGATCATTGTGCATTTTTGGGATGGAAAATCCTACGAAGGAGACGTCATTGGATGCGATTTTTACTACAATATTACCACAGTTCGCATTCGTTCGGAAGTTCCTCTACAAACTGCAATACTAAGAGATGTGGATGACTCCATGTTGATTAGTCCCAATCCTGTTGGTGATTCAAGAGAAACTACCAAACCCACTCTTCGCCGACATTCCAACAAATTTAGCCTTATTCCTGGAGATAAGGTTGTAGCAGGTGAGACTTAATACTACATTTGATTATAATTTAAACATTATATTCATTTATTTTGATTATTTATTTTAAAATTTAGAATGTAATAATTATATTTATGCATCTAAAAGGCATCTTTAGAGCTAAGCTGATTGTAATGTTAATTACTATGCTTATAAAGGCACCAACTTAAAAATCTATAAATTAGACCAAATAGACAATGAGGTCAACCGAATGACTTCCTATCCTTGACGTCTTCTTTTCCAAATTTGGTGAACATCACAAATTGACGAGCTGAAAAATTAAGCAGCAAATCAAAATGCATAACACGAAGCGAGATAAAATATAAATTACCAAAGTAGATCTTAAATCAGAAAAATGAAGATATTATATATATGCAGAAACTATGGCTAAAAAATATTACATTCGGCGATAGTTTTACTTTTATATTCAAAAATCTCATGAGCAAAACTAACAGAAGAGGATTAAAGAGTTTACCGATTAATTTTTGTAGGCTCACTAACAACAATGGAAAGACTCAATGAGCACCATCAAACAGCACCAAATAAAAAGTTAAACCAAAAAAAAGGCATAGTAATTCTTTTTACTCTTGAAGAACTTTTTGCACATCAAGAAGAGAGATGAAAAATTAAATAACAACAACCATGGATTCTTACCCCCAAGAAACAATTAACCTTCTTTCCATCGCACTGAATTATTACATCATTGGGCTTTTATCCCAGCAGTGTCAGCAGAAGAACCGAATGTAACTTGATTAACAATTTGGTGGATGATATAAGCGAGTTATGACCATATAAATCAAACTAAACAAGGGCATGCGCTAGAGCGCTCTTCAACTTCATTTGCTCTGACTACCAATCAGCCACTTAAAAGGCAAAAGGGCATCCAACATGATAATAAACACCAAGGCAACAAACACACAAGTAACATAGAATTCAAAGAATACGACATGGACCAAGTCAAAAGATAGCGCGATATGGACAAGGGCATGGCATGCGAAACAATGAGGCAACAACCCGTTATATATGATAAGACACATGTCAACAGCATGGGATCAAAAAATGACAAGCTTAAAGAAAACAGCACTACTTTTAACAAAATTTTAATATTTGGCACTTTGTGGTGATGTTGCTGTAGCAAACTAACTGCAAAGGCTAAAACGATTTTGGTAAGTAGCAAAATAATTTAATTCAAAGTAAACTAGTTTGGTGAGTACCAGAAGTTTGCAGAAAAAACATTGAAACTTTTGCTCGCCGGTGCGGCTGCGTGGCTGGCTAGACTAGAAAGATTTAACAGTTAGCTATGTAGTTGCAGCAAAGTTATGTTTGTAGCCTTAGTTGTCATGTTTTGGCAGCTTTGGTGTTCTTAAGCTTCTATGTGATTTCAGAATGATTGGCTAATTGTAAAGCCGAGAGTATCACGCGGTTAGCTTTTCTAGTTATAAGTCACTGTTTTATAATATTAGCTGATTCTTATGATATTTTCAAGCCTGACGGCTCAACATTTTGTCATGTGGTAAACAAACTTATAAAACAAAGGCAAACAAAACTAGAAAACAACAGAGCAATATCATGGGTGGCCCGCCCAGCTATGTCTTTTGACCCAACAATGGAGAAATATAATCCAGCACGACAGGTTGCACTTTCAATCAAGCATGACAAATATTGACACTAAATTGCTGCTCACAAAAAATGCAACAGTAGCATATATTGAAATTAGAAGAAGAATCAAATATAATTCTATCAATCTTAAAACATTTTCAAATGTCAAATGTCCAAGCAAGCTTGAATCAAATGTACCATAAACCCAACGTCACAAAAAAGCATAAACCAGAGTATTGTCAAATAAAAAACATAAAACTTCACAAAATAGATCAAAACAATGATAAGTCCACTAACTAAAACAAAAAGATGTCAACAACATAAACCCCAAAAAATAATAACTTCAACACAATCATGCATATATCTATCCTTGACGTCTGTTCACCCAAATTCGGTGAACCCCTGGTATCGGCCACCTGAAAAATCAAGAGATATATAAATTATCAGTTTTAAATTATTTTATATTCATATTTTAAATAAAACTTCTTATTTTATTGTTATATTAAAAATAAAACTATTAATGCATAACAAAATTTGAGAAAAAAAGAAGAAATTTACCGGTTCACTAACGTAGACTCGCTGATAAAAATAGAAACAGTAAGATGTGCACCATCATGGGGTCGGACCACCTCCTGTTCCACTGTTTGGCCAACTTTTCTATAAATTTTTTTAAATAACTACCACCAAAATAAAATTAAAAAAATTAAACCAACAAATAATAAATTTATAAAGGTATTAATTTTTTTTATTTTTGAAAAGATGACTTACCCCTAGAAAACTCTTAACATTCTTTTCATCACATTTAACTATTACATCATTAGGGTTTAATCCAGCAACATAAGCAGGAGATTCATTTTCAATCTGACAAACAATTTAGTGCAGGATATTAATGATTAACAAATAACAATAAAATGTAAAAAAAAGTAGCAAGACATAATTTACCTTCTCAATTATGACGCCTTTCGAAATGTTAGGGAACTTGCGAAAAATATGTTCCAACACATTTTCACGTCCGGAAAATAAGTTTGTTACTTCCAATCCTAGCCATGGCCGACGAAATTGCCTATAATAAAAGTCAGTTATTAGAAATTCAGCAAAATACTTTCCATTAAAAATTTTAATGGCAACCAATTTTAAAAAATACACTATAAAAAAATTCGAGACATACCCATAGTTTTTAAAATATGTCCACCATCTGGATGCTATGTTGATGGGCAATAATGGGGTACATAGTTCACCAATAAAATTTATTCCAATAACCTCTCCATGGAGATTAAGAAGCGGTCCTCCAATTCCAGACTACAAAAAGGAGATTCAAATTCTATTGCATAATTATTATGTCTTAACCAACAAATAGAAAATCACAAGCACATATTTACTCGTGGCATGCATGAATACCAACATAAACATGCACATGCACATGCAAACAAAAAAAAGATCATTACCTTACTAATTTTACAATTCGCTCTGAAGAGCTCCTTGCAATCAAGACGGCAAGAATCAGCACTAAAAAAAAAAAAAATACAATCGTTAATAATAAAAAATTAATATAGAACAATACAAAATTCGTATTAATCTAGATTAATTATAAGCACAATAATGAACATCACAATCAGCTTAGTTCTAAAAGTGGCTTCTAGATGCATACATATAATTAGTACATCCTAAATTTAAAAAAAATAATCAAAATAATTAAATAAATATTTAAATTATAATCAAATGTAGGATTAAGTCCTACCTGAATATACCAGGAGCGATCATAAGATCATACTGCTTCGTATGACAGCGACCAACAGCCACAACCTTATCCCCAGGAATAAGGCTAAATTTATTGGAATGTCGGCGGAGAGTGAGTCTGATAGTTTCTCTTGAATCACGAGCACTATCAAGACTAATCGGGATTGAATCATCCACATCTCTTAGTATTGCAGTCTTTAGAGGAGCCTCCGAACGAATGCGAACTACGGCAATATTGTAATAAAAGTCGCATCCAATGACATCACCTTCGTAGGATTTACCATCCCAAAAATGAACGATGATCTGAAAAAAAGACATAAATAACTTTCTTTTTTTTTCTAACATATAAATACAAATAAATATTTACATAGGTATGTTAATAGGACATATGAACATCTAATCACCAAAAAATAGAAAGACAAAAAATTTATTAAATTTTCATATTATCAACTTTTATATTATCTGCCACCATATCCTCATTATAAGACCGTCTTAATAAACTAGCTGTGGTGAGCAAAAATGCTTCAAAAAGTCCGTCATCGGTGTTGTTGCATTCTATTGTTGTCCCAGAAGCACAAAATAGTATTTTTTCATCTACAAAAAAAAATTAAAAAAATATTAAGAGGTGAAATAATACCAGCCTACGAGCAAATTGTTGGACATGGGCAAACAAAAAAGTTACCTAAAAATGACACAAGGCTTGCCACAGTTTCTGAGGATTTCAAAGCAGCTCTTTTTGAATATATATCTAAATCCGCATTAGAGTCATATATCCGGAATGTATTTTTAAAAGTATTTTTCGTTATCACAAAAGTGGAAGGCCCTGTACATAAATTAAAATAAATAAATAATAATAAATTTAATTCAATCTAAATAAAAAAATAAAGTTTAAAAATAGTTCAAAAAACACACCTAAAGTAATCTCGTGCCTCCATGGGCTGAGCTCCCTCATCTTTTCTTCGGACGAGCGGGTATCACTCTGCATGGTGCCTACAAAACAACGTTTAGAAAAATATTAAAAACTTGTAAGTAAAGCATTCCCGACCCAAAATGAAGGGAAAAAAAAACATGGTGTTTAAGAAGAAAACTTCAAAAAGCTCCTGCAGACTCTCCAAGCTCTCTCTACCTCCAAGTAACAGCCTCAGAAGCCGGAGTGAAAGCAAGGGAGTAGAAAGAACCGTGCACGGCTAGGGTTAGCAAATAAATCAACCATGGTCGAGATATATATAGGAGTTGCTTGCAACAATTGCAACAAAAGTCCCCAACTAATTCAAAATCAGATAAACGTCCGATTCAGCAAGACTTATGGGCATCATAGTATAGAGTGGTCCCCACCTTTTTAATTTCTCATTCTTAGTATCTCCCAAATATTTAATCCTATATTTTATTAGACGAGAAATTATTGTTTGTGTATTACTTAGCGATGCACGCACTTAAATATAATAGGGCACTGCAAATTTGAAATAAATATTAAATTATAATTTAAAATTGTAATATTTAAAATAAAGAATTTCAGATTCAATATTTTAAAATTTTAAAATTTAGAATTTTATAATTATAATTAAGACTTATAATTTTAAATTTAAACTTTTTAAATTTTTAATTTAAAATTTTAAATCTTATCTTAGATTATAAATTTAAAAGTTAAAATTTGAGATATAAAATTTAAATTTGAAATATGTAATCTAATATCAATTTTTTTTAAAATTTAAGTATTCATATCTAAAACTTAAATCTTAAAATTTAAAATTTAGAAATTCAAATGTTAACTTAAAATTTAACTTTTAATTTAAATCTATTAGAAATGCAATCGCTAATAGAGTAATTTAAGTTTAATAAATTTTTTAAGCTAACATAGTATAAAGTTTTAAATAAGAAAAATAAGAAGTTACAGATTCTGGATAGCAAAAGAATAGAAAAAATAAATCATGTTTTAAAAGTCTACTTTCAAAATGTTGTTTAGATTTTTGTTCATAAACTTCAAAATCCCCCAGCTGCTTCATAGAGCTGAGAATTCAAAGAACATCATTGACTGAAAGAACGAATCTGCAAAAAAATTCTTTGCAATTATTAACTTGTACTGCAACTTTGATATGGGAGAACTCCAATATGTTGCATGCGGATCGAGACTCTCTCGAATTTTGCTGAGATGGGAAAGGGTCCGTTGGCTGCATGGCTCATGCACTTCACTCTACAGACAAATTTTTAGAACAATACACTGTAAATATATACTGTAGATAAATATAGGTACAATACACCACGCATCACAATCCTGCAGAAACTGCTTGTACAAAATATATTTCTTGATATTTACCATGTCTGCTTGTCGAAAATCGAAAATTATATATTATTTTCGCTCTTATTTTTTTATATATTATTTTCTTGCAAATTAAATATTACATATTTATGTACAAGTAGAAATTATTAAATATTAAATATTACATATTTTGAAAGGTTCCATCGCTGATTTAAAATGGTTTATAATTTAAAAAGTTATATACATTTGATTTTAATTTTCATATCAAACTTCAATGCCATATTTATAATCCAATGAGCGATCAATTTTAAATTTAAATTTTTTTAAAATATTCAAAATATGATTGATGGACTTTAATTAGTGGCAGCTTCACATTCGTTTAGGCAAAATTGGGTTGGGATGGGGCTCACCTTTTTAACCTATTTCTTCTCTTCTTTTACCAAATAAATTACAACAGTTAGTACTAAACTATATGTAAAAAATTACATAATTTTAATTTTTATAATGAGATTTTAAAAATATAGCGTATAAAATTTGTTTAATATCCAATACATAGAACATTTTTTTTTTTTTCAACTAGAAAAATTGTTAAGAACGCTAGGTACATGTAATAATTTTTTTTCTTCAATCAATTTTAACAAGATAAAGATAGCACTTCCTATTTTTTAATTTGAAATAAGTCCTCTAATCTTAAATTTTTAGTTTAAAAAGTTTTTTACAAAATAGCTATCAAAATTATTAAGTTTAATTAGTTTTCTAAATAAAAATTTTAAAATAATTTAACTCCACAAATAATAGAAGTCAAGAAAATATTAATAAAAAATTTATTTTTTTTAATATATATAAAAATACTATGTAAATTTTTAATCGATTGAAATACTAACTATCCGACGCGAAACGCGAGCCTTGTACTAGTAGAATATTAAAGAAAAAGAATGGTAGACTTACCAACATGCATGGACTATTACGAGGATGAAAATTTACCAAAATACCATTAAGAGTATTCTAGCTCAACTATCTCTCTCTATATATAAATAATATACTATCGAAAATATATATATGTATATATATAGAGAGAGAGTAGAGCTACTATACTATCGGAAGCACGGAGCCTTCCGTGCTTCCAACTTATTTTCGATGTTAGGACTTTCGAATCGACGATCGGCTCCGTTAAACTTGATATAGAGTATTTGAAATATCTAGAATATAAATTTCGTGATTTTTTTGATATTATTTACCTAGCGATCGAAGGAGCTCAAAATCAATAATTTTAATGGTCATGATGAGCCGTTTGCAAGTTTGACGGCATAGAAATATCCAAATCGAGCGAAATTTTGATAGAAAATTTTTTACACTATAAAATAAGATCAATATCTTTGATATAAAATTTTAGTTTCATATCACCACATTTTATAAAATTTTTATTTTCAGCCGTTGATTTTGAGCCATTTCAATCACTAAGCAAATGATATCGAAAAATCGCGAATTTTTTTTTCTAAATACTTCAAATACTCTAGATCAAGTCTAATGGAGCCGATCGTTAATTTAAAAGTCCCAACATCGAAAATAAGTTGGAAGTACGGAAGGCTCCATATTTTGAATAGCATAGTAGCTCTACTCATATATATATATATATATATATAGCTAGTCTCCTATACTATTTATAGTACCGGAACTTCGGTACTGTAGTCGCTTTTTCGATCTTAGAGTGTTCAAATCAACGATCCACACCGTTGAAACTGATTTAGGATATTTGAAGTTCTTAGGAATAAAATTTTATAATTTTTCGACGTAGTTTACTTTGTGATCAAACCGTTTCAAAATTGTCAAGTTTCAATGGTTATTATGACGAGTTTGTGGTTTAACGGTGGAGAAGAATCTAAATTTATTCAAATTTTGATAGAAAATAATTTAAACTACATAGATGAAGGTCAACACCCTTGATCTTGAATTCGAAACTTCTATACTCAAATTTTAAGGATTATTCAATTTTCACCGTTCATTTTGACATGATTTATTTACTAAGTAAACGATATCGAAAAAAATTAAAATTGTATTCCTAAGAACTTCACATACCCTAAATCAGTTTCAACAGTGTGGATCGTTGATTTGAACACCCAAAGATCGAAAAAGCAACTATAGTACCGGAGCCCCGGTACTATAGATAATATAGTAGCCTCATTCTATATATATATATATATATATATATATAAGCGTATAAAAATGACAGATGGAATCCAAAAAAGAATAAAATAATATCTCCTATGAACGATTGTGATTAATTTATTAATCTAAAAAATAATATTCCTATCCATCTACAAATTTAATCCTACGAACGGTTATGATTAATTTAGTAATAAATATCTCAAATAAAAACGAGAGGCTACCGCTATCTTTCCAATATACCCATGAAGTTAAACTCCGTTAGTGAACTGTTAAGGCTACCGCTATCTTTGTGAAATTACCATTTTACCTTTTTAAATATACTCTTTTACCATAATCAACTTTTCGTATATACCCTTCAAATGGCAAATACTTTTCTTATATGACCTTAAAATATCAATTTTTTTTTATTTGCCCTCACATTTAACTTTAGTTAATATTTAACCCTAGATACCTTAACGAGAGATAACAAAAAGGGTATATTGGACAACTATGGAATATATGAGGGGCATATTAGAAAGAAAAAAAGTAAGAGGGGTAAATCAGATATTTTTAAAATTTTGGAGGGTATATAGGCAATTATTTCTAAATTTAATTATTGATATCAAACTTGAATTAAGAATTAAAAAATTAATTATAATGAATCAAAATTAAATTTTAAATTTTAAAATAAATATGAATTAAATTTTGATGATTTTATTTTTTTAAAATATCTAATTAAAAATTTAAATTCATTAGAAATTAAAATATATATAAAAATATTTAATGCATATAAAAAAATAATATAGAATATTATAAATATTTTATACTAAAATATAACATATGAATTTATAAATATTATTTTTATTATAAATTTTTGGATAAATATAATGAACAAAATTATATTTATTTAAAATAAAATAAAATTATTGCTACGTGTATTTGTACGTTCACTCAACTAGTATGTATGTATGTATGTATGAATATATATATATATAGAGAGAGAGAGAGAGAGTTGAGCTAGAATGATATTAATAGAACTTAGCCCATTTTGCTATTAAGTTTTTAGCTTTAGAATTTGTCCCTTGGATCATTTATAATCATTGAATTAAATATTATAACTCAGTGGGGACCACTTAACTCAAGAGGGACCACTCAACTCTAACAAACTATTATCATCCTAATTTTACAATTTTTTATTCACGGATTAAAAACTTAATAGCAAAATGGGCTAAATACTATTAATAGTATTCTAGCCCGGCTCGATATATATATATATATATATTTTTTGTTAGGATTTGGTTAGATTTGTTATTATTTTCTAGTTGGATAAGAATTAATATTTAAATCTATTGGCGATATTTAAGATTTAAATATTAATTACAGTAGAAATCTAATTAGATTAGGATAAATATTTAGATCTATTAGAGATAATTAAATATAGATTTAAATATTTATTGGAGTAGAAATTCTAATTATATTAGAAATTGAGGTACGTTTTAGAGGATGCATTATATAAGCATCCTTGGGAGCCCAAGCATGAGAAGAGTACGGCAGAGAGAGAGAGAGAGGTGTCTCTTGGGTGGTGTCCGTACCAGTGAGGGAGTAGGCCATGGTTGAGTGCACCTAGTGCATTGGTGCGCGTTGAGAGTTGTCTTCTTAGTCTTATAGAAGACGAGAGAAGAATAGGAGAAATTCAAAAAGAGGGCTCGGATTGTAGCTACTCTATGTAGAAGAGAAGTCAAGTGTAATCTTCTCTTATTTAGTGAATCTTATTTTATCCGTATATTTTCTGTTTAGTTTCTTTTTTCTTTTATGATTGTATCAGCTTTTGCTGAGGAGACGGATTTTTTTTTGTATAAACCCGATTCGACGCTTCCGTTGCGGAATCCCAACAATCGGTGCCGGAGCAACAACAATCGGTATCGGAGATGGTTGCGGATTCACAAGATCCGGTACCGGAGCGAGTACCGAATTCTCAACAAATTGGTATCAGAGCTGAAGGTTACCAATCCTTATAGAAGATCGATGTCAGAGCACGGTATACCGATCGTTTGGAGCGATCGATGTTGAAAGCACAATTTGATCTCGTTAGGCGCATTGGACTCGAAGGTTTGCGATTTTTCGGCTTCAGGTCGAGCCATAAGGGTCCGAAAGCGAGATCGGGTCGTGTGCAAGGCGAACAAGCGGGGGAACTTGTACGTTCTGAACGGAAGCACAGTCAAAACGAGAGCGAAGACGGTTTGGGTTCAAAAAGTTCGCGGAAGTGCAGTCGCCAGAGATGGAGCTGCGGACATAGCGACATCAAGTGGAGGAGACAAGCTCAAGATGGAGTTTGCATGGTAAGCTCGACGCAGCAGTTGAAAATTACAAATCAAACTAAGGTGGAGATTGTTAGGATTTGGTTAGATTTATTATTATTTCCTAGTTGGATAAGAATTAATATTTAAATCTATTGGAGATATATTAAGATTTAAATATTAATTAGAGTAGAAATCTAACTAGATTAGGATAAATATTTAGATCTATTAGAGATAATTAAATATAGATTTAAATATTTGTTGGAGTAGAAATCCTAATTATATTAGGAATTGGGGTACGTTTTAGAGGATGCATTATATAAGCATCCTTGGGAGCCAGAAGAGTACTGGAGAGAGAGAGAGAGAGAGAGAGAGGCGTCTCTTGGGTGGTGTCCGTACCAGTGAGGGAGTAGGCCATGGTTGAGTGCACCTAGTGCATGGGTGCACGTTGAGAGTTGTCTTCTTAGGCTTATAGAAGACGAGAGAAGAGTAGGAGAGATTCAAAGAGAGGGCTCGAATTGTAGGTACTCTGTTTGATTTAGTGAATCTTATTTTACCCGCATATTTTCTGTTTAATTTTTTCTCTCTTTTATGATTGTATCAGCTTTTGCTGAGGAGACGAATTTTTTGGTATAAACCCGATTCAACGCTTCCGTTGCGGATCCCAACAATCGGTACCAGAGCAACAACAATTGGTATCAGAGATGGTTGCGGATTCACAAGATCCGGAACCAGAGCGAGTACCGAATTCCCAACATATATATATATATATATATATATATATATATATATAGAGTAGGGCTATTGTGCTATTAAGAGCACAATAGCCCTTGTGCTCCAAACTTCTTAACCACCCATCAATTTTGATGGGTGGTTAAGATTAGAGAGATGAGAGAAATTGGAGAGAAATTTAAAGAGAAGAGAAATTGAGATATCCAATTTCTCTCCAATTTCTCTTCTTTCTCTCATCCTAACCACCCATCAAAATTGATGGGTGGCTAAAAAGTTTGGAGCACAATAGCCCTGCTCTATATATATATATATATAGAGAGAGAGAGAGAGAGAGAGAGAGAGAGAGAGAGAGAGAGAGAGAGAGAGAATGAGGCTACTATACTATCTATAGTATCGGGGCTCCGGTACTATAGTTGCTTTTTCGATCTTAGGGTGTTCAAATCAACGATCCACACCGTTGAAACTGATCTAGGGTATGTGAAGTTCTTAGAAATAAAATTTTAGTTTTTTTCGATATCGTTTACTTAGTAAATAAATCATGTCAAAATGAACGGTGGAAATTGAATAATCCTTAAAATTTGAGTATAGGAGTTTCGAATTCAAGATCAAGGATGTTGACATTCATCTATATAGTTTAAAGTATTTTCTATCAAAATTTGAATAAATTTAGATTCTTCTCCACCGTTAAACTACAAACTCGCAATAATAACCATTAAAATTTGACAATTTTGAAACGGTTTGATCACAAAGTAAACGACGTCGAAAAATTATAAAATTTTATTCCTAAGAACTTCAAATATTCTAGATCAGTTTCAACGGTGTGGATCGTTGATTTGAACACCGTAAAATCAAAAAAGCGACTATAGTACCGGAGCCCCGGTACTATAGATAGTATAGGAGACTAGCTCTATATATATATATATATATATATATATATATATATATATATATATATATATATATATATATATATATATTGTAGATGTACTATACTACCGAAAATATATAGGAGTTCGTGCTTCTAACTTTTTTTGTCGTTGGATAAAAAATTGTAAGATTAAAATGATAGTAATTTCCCTTAGAATTTAATAGTCTCTATAAGATGATAATATAATCCAATAGTCAAAAAATGGCCAAAAGAATTGATCGAATGGTCAAAAAGTTAGAAGCATGAATTCTCTTATGATTCTGATAGCATAGTAGTTATTAATAGCAGCAGGCCATTAGCATGATAGTGATCCCAGTTAGATTAATAGTGGGCCTTCTAGAGTTGAGTGGATAGTTAGATGAATTATATAATCTAATGGATAGAAATGATAAAATAGTTAAATCTAATGGTAAAAAATTTGATAGCACCAAACGATTGGTGTTATCGATAGTATTCCAACTGGACTCTATGTATGTGTGTATATATATATTTCAAAAGAAAACTCGGTTAAGAATATATTTCAAATGCTAAATTTGATATATTTTTTCGCATCTATTGATCAGATTTGATCAGAGTTTACCCCAAGCAACTTTCACCCCTAATCTGCAGTGTATCGACAATGTACAAATTGATTTGTTGCATAAATGAACCATATACTAGGCATATCCTTTGGGAGAGGTTCAAATCTATCAAAAAGTGTCTGGCCGGCACTAATATAACTTAAGTTTTGACAAAATTTGCGTACATTAAAAAACTGTATATAATCAAACTCGAGCATTTTGACTACTAATGAGAGAAGGCATTTCAGAAAGTGAGGCGCATCATACGTACCATGGGGGTTTATGCTGATTACTTAATTTATGAGACTGCAGAAAAATGAATTAAACTTTTGCACTCGTTTTTCGAGACTTCCATTTCATTTGAATCAGTGATCAATGCATACTATAGTTAGTTAATTCCGATTAGATAAGATTCTATAAGGATATAATACGAATAAATTTTGAGAATAATTAAAGGATCTAATCATCAATTTTTAGAATGTTGTTCGATTTTGATCATATTTTACGCCCGTTTGAAAGGCATTATTATTATTTCGAAAAATATTCAAAATATATATTTTAAAATTTTTGAATATATTATATCATATTTAAAGATATGGATCATTAATTGGAATGTTTCATCATTCAAAATAAAACTTAAAATTTAAAAGTTCAAGATAAAATTTTAAAAATTAAATTTTAGATTTGAATTAAGATTTTAAAACTAGAAGTTCTGATTTTAATTTAAAATTTAAAATTTAAAAGTTATGAAATTTAAAATTTAAAAATAAAAATATAAAATTCAAAATTTGGAAATTTAAAATAAAAATTGAAAATATAATTATTTAAAAAATTAAATTTCCAGATTTGAAATTAGAAGTTTGAGACTTAAAATTTGAAATTAGAGATCTTAAAGTCTGAAATCTATAAAGATCTAAAAATTCTAAAATTTAAAAAGTTAAGCTTAAATTCAAAATTTTAAATTTTAAAATTTCAAAAGTTTATATACGTAATATTAAATTTAATAATATATATTTATAGAGAAATATGTAATATTTAATTGGTAAGAAAATAGCATATAAAATAAAAAAAGTACGAAAATAGTAATATATAATTTTTGATACGCAACCGTTCTAAATAAGTAAATATCACCAAATATTTTTTGTGCTGGTAGTTTTCTCGCTTGGGATGTGTGGTGTACTTAATACGTAGACCTGCATCTTATCTGCAGCTAGGGGTGTAAAAAGGGCCGGGCAGTACGTGGGCCGCCCGGCCCGGCACGGCCGCGGGCCGAGCTGCAGCACGGCACGGGTGCTACAGCACCCGTGCCGAGCTGGACGGCCCGCACTACGGGGCCGTGCTGGGCCGCGCCCCTGGGGCCCGACGGCCCGGCACGGCACGGCACGGCCCGATGCGGGCATAGGCCGTGCCTGGCCGCGAAGAGACGGGCCGCCCGGCACGGCACGGCCCGCATCGTGCCGTGCCAGCCGGGCCAGCACGGCCCGCCCCCCGAGGCCCAAGGCAAGATGCCTTGGGCCTCGGGGTCTCAGCTCCTGGGGAGTAGGGCCCCAGGAGCTCTCCTCCCAAGGTCTGCTAGGCAGACCTTGGGAGGAGTGGTTTTGGTCCAATGGACCAAAACCCATCCTTTTTCTTTCATTTTATTTTAAAATAATACAATTTTTTTTTAAAAAAAATAAATATTTACTATATTATATTTATTTTTATAAAATTTTAATTATTTGATCAAAATATAAGTTTAAATAAAAATAATTTATTATTTCTTTTCAAATTTTATAATAATTTTTTAAAGAAAATTAAAAATAAATATCTTAAAGGGCTGGCCCGAAGCACGCCCCGGCCCGGCACGGGCCGTGCCTTCCGGGCCGAAGGGCCGTGCCGGGCCGGAGGCTAGGCGGCTTGGACCCGGCACGGCACGGCCCGAAATTGAAGCCGGGCCGAGCCGGGCCACTCCCTAGCCCGTTTCGGCCCTGAAAATGTGGGCCGTGTCGGCCCAGCACGGCCAACATTACACCCCTGCAGCGCATGTGCCCCGTACGATTCGGGAACAGGATTTCTGTCGGTTGTCCCACATTCCTACCAAGTGCAATAAAGATGGGCCACCGAACAGACCCCTTCCTCCCTCGGTTACACTTTAGGGACTGTCTCGATCGGTGCGCCCCGATGTTTGTTCATGTCCACCGTCCACTCTGGGAGACCTTTGTTTTTTATATATATATGGAAAAGCTCTTCCGTCTCTCGCCCTATTGGATTTCCCTCCCATCACTTTAAAGTGCAAGTTATTAATGGTAAAGGATTTCCCTCCTATCACTTTAAAGTACAGGTTATTAATTGGAATAAATTTTTTTCAGGCTCGTTTGGATTTAATTACTGAATCGCTTTCTAATGGTGTTTTTCGGATCCGTTTAGATAATAAAGATCTACTAATGTTGGAATATGTTTTAAGCTGAATTCAGAGTAGTTTTATACGGATACTGAAGTAAACCGTTGTGATTCAACCAGAGGACGTATGATTTATCGACTAGGCAATAAAAATTGAAACGATAAGATTATTTTTTTTAACCATGGATATACAATTCGAAGTTAAAGTACAGATTATTAATTGCAAAGGATTTTTTTTTTATTTTAGGCTCGTTCTTTTAGCCAAGGTGTTCTTTTAGCCAGCTCCATGAAAACACCTGAAGCCTCGCACCAATCGAGAAGCCTCCTTAATAACCATGGATCCGTGACCGATGTGACTAGGACCGATCAGGTTGCGGGAATTGGGGCCTGCACTGGTGACTCCTCCTCCACCCAGTTGAACTACAGAAAAGGTAAACTACTTAAAACGTTCTAATCAACTTGGTGCATGTCAAAGTAAAAATAAACAAAAATAAAATAAAATAATTTTCTGAAACACATAATTTTAAAAAAAAAAGGTGTACAGCGGGGAGTCAATTTTGAAATCTATTAACCACAGTCCAAAGAACATTTATGTGTCCACAATCATATCATCACTTTTTAAAAAATATTTATTTTCAATTATTCATTTATGTGTTCACTTGATTGATAAGAAAATAATATCGAAAAAATATAAAATTTGATTTTCAAATACTGTAAATACTTTAGATTATGTTTAACGGTATCGATCATCGATTTGGAAGTTCCTTCATCGAAAATAAATGGATGGTAAAAGTACCGATTTGCTATCGATAGTATTCTAGCTCAACTCTATATTTACACACACACACACTAATTATTAAAGTAACATGTGTAGCCTTTCTCTGAAAACGTATATGCAACATTGCAACTCTACCTCTTCTAGTTTTAATAAACAAAATGCAAATTTAAAAAGGTCTATAACCACACGCACACATTATTTAATTATTAAAGTAACATATGTAGTCTTTCTCTGAAAATTGAAAATGTATATGCAACTCTTATCTCTTCTAGTTTTGACATCTCATGGTTGCATCTGATAAATTAATGAATAATCAATGAATACAGCTTTATGGTTAAAGTTTTTACTATTTTCAACTTTCGGGTTGCGATCGATACAATGCAAGGATCACTCTAGTCTACATTACAGGGACTTTATGGTGGTGGCGATTTTTTTTTAAAAAAACACAGCGTAACCAATGCCTAGTACATTCATGGACAGGGCCCTCCAACTAGCTCGTAGGAAGCGGCAAGTGCTACCCAATACTGACGCCCCTTTCCGCTCGCAGCAAAGGCTTGGGATCGCTCCGATCGGCGTGCCCGCAATTTGCTTCCAACCTTTCGTTTACTCTTTCAACACTTAATTATTTTGCTTTCCTGCAGTGTCGAGGTGTAGGAGTAGCTTGCTCCTGTTGACGAGGTCTTTATACAATTTTGACATATTTTCAATTTTTAGCATCTTTAATTTTTAAATTTTATATTTAAAATTTTATTAACTAATATTATAAGATATTTTTATCAAATTTCATATCTTAGTTAGCTATTGTCATAAAGCTACTAGTTTAACTGTGTACGTTAGGAGCTGCCAACTGAGCAATGCTCCGTGTGCAGTTGTGCGTCAAATTTTCTTTTTTTGACTTTTTTTTTTTGGGATAAATTATACAAAAGGTTATTAGTCATTTATACAGCATTTGGCAACCCGATCTTTAAAATCTGTTTTTGATTTTCAAAATCAACTTTAAATTTTTAATTCTAATTTTAAAATTTAAAAATTACCATAAATTTTAAAATTTTAATTTGAATAAAAAATTTTATTATTACATAATAAAATTTAGTAAAAATATTATTACATGGAAATAGCAAAAAGTTTTGTCAAATGATTTAAAATTATTTTTGAGAAAAGGGAAACACACATCGATTACCTTACGATCAAAAGATCTCAAAATTGATAATTTTTAACGACCGGTATGAAATACTTGCTAGTTTAACGGTGTAAAAAAATTAAAAATCAGTTGAATTTTTTATAGAAAATTCTATTCACTATATATATATATATGTGTGTGTATCTATCTTATATTTGAAAATTTAAAATTTAAATTCAAACTTTAAATTTTAAAAGGTTCTATTCATAATATCAAATTTTAATAATTTCTATTTGTCGAGAAATATATGTAATATTTTCGGTGTAATCTTACACCTTTCGTAATGCTGCAATAACGAGCAGATTACATATCGGATGAACCAAACACAGTAATTCTGACAGAATTACATATAATCCTGTCAGAATAATCTGAACCAAACGCACCTAAATATCATCTACATGCGATTAAGACCTATTGTATTATTAATAATTTCAAAAGCAAAATTTTATTTTTAACCCATGTAAACAGTCCAAAAAATTTAATTATTAAAATTAAAAGTTAAGAGCCATAATTGACATATGCAAATTTGAGAAGGTGTGTGCGTGTATATATATATATATATATATATGAAAGTAACATGTGCAGCCTTTTTTTCTGATATATAATATGCTTGTAACTCTACCTCTGGCAGTTTTGTCATAAGATATAAAACTATGAAAGTAACCTGTGCAGCCTTTTGCGGATAAGTTGCTGGTAACTCTACCTCTGGCAGTTTTGTCATCTTATGATGGCCCCGGGTAAATTAATGAATAATAATTAATGGATACGTACAGCTGTATGTTCAGAGCTTTTATTATTTCCAACCTTGGGTCTGTGGTCGACACAGTGTATCTGTGTAAGGAGCTTTTATTATTTTGACTGGGTTTTAGGTGCTGGTGATTTAAAAGTAAAAAGGTAATATATATCATCAACCCCGAGGTACATCCGTAGACCTCGAGCGCCTCACCACATGTGTTTAATGATTCGGAAATGAAATTCACAATATTTAAAACGTTGATTCTTTCAACTGTAGAGAAGAGGTTTTATTTTGATTTGTAGGAAAATAATATATGAAATAGACAGATTGTAAGAAAATAATGTATAAAATGTAAACTTTTTTTTGACAAATAGACATTATACAGTGGCACAAAATATATTTAATAAATTATATTTTAATTTTAAAATCTCGGTGCATAGTTTTAAGATATCGTTGCATGGTGCGTATGTATAGCTGCATATGCGGCGTATCAACCTTAGTTGGTTAATACGCGTATTATACTCGTATTATTCGCGAACTATTAAAATACTGTATGAAACGGTACTTCTGCGAATTTTTTCCACCGATCCGAAATAATACCCGATTTTTTTTCCTCGCTCAAAAAATTTGCGATCAAAACGGCGTTCCCGAATAATATTCTGAAAAAATCGGCCTAGGCGGCGGCGGCGGAGGAAGGACGAATTTTTTCAAAAAATTTAAATTTGAAGGCTGCGGAAGGACGAAATTTCTCGGACCGGCGGACGCGCGACCACTGCTCCGATGATATGTGCATCTCGTCCTGAGCAATCGAGCAATCTTGACTTTCGATTTTGAAGAAATGGTGGCGAAGCAACAGTAAAAGAAGAAGAACGAGAGGGAAGATGAATTTGAAAAAATACGCGGTGTTGGGGTGTTGGGCTTCACTAAAACGTCGCGGTCCACGAGGCTGCACTCAGCCTCGTGGACCGCGCTGAGTGAGAGACTGAGAGGTCCACATGGACCTCTCACTCTCGGCGTGGGTGTATGTAATTTATATATATATATACATAATTATATATATATATAAATAATACATTTTATTTTATATTTTCTTTAGTTTTAAATTTATAAAAATTATATTTATTAATTTTTTATTATATTTGTAGACAATAAATTTATTTTTATTAAATTATTTTTAATTAATATTTTGATGTTAATTAATTAGATAAAATATTTTTAATTTAAAATTATAATTCTTATTTACTCCTATTTACAACCAAATTTTAATCCAAATCCAAAATTAAGTTAATTCCTGGTTATAGTTGAACTTATATCTATCCCTAAAATAACTATATGATGTTTAAAGCACAAATTGCTAACTGCTGGGTATTTTTTCAGGTTCTTTTAGCTAATGTTGTTCTCTCGCTTCCCAGTTCCAGCTCCATAAAGCGAGAACTAGGGCTCGCACAGTGGGCTCCTCCTCCACCCAGTTGAGTGTCAACAGTAGTTGGGATTTTGCTTGAAAGGCCGATTTTGATTCTTTTGGGGTCTTTTTTGCAAATGTTGCACTGCTATATATTTGGACCCAAGTTGATCTTTTTCTTCATCCCTGCAGTGCAGAGCCTTCTTCTATACTCCCTTTCTTCCCTTTCTATCTCCAGTATTTTTTTTACATCCGTGCTAACTTAGGCTTTTAGTTTTTTTTACATCCGTGCTAACTTAGGCTTTTAGTTTTTTTTACATCCGTGCTAACTTAGGCTTTTAGTTTTTTTTTTTTTTTTTATAGAGAAAGGTATTACGCTACTCGTTTCGTTTATTTTTTTAAAAATAAACTTCGCTAGAAATGTGAATCAACTAGGATTCGAACTCGAAACCTCGAATACCAACTACCAAATCTTTTGCCACTTACGCTAGGAACAGTTAGTAACTTAGGCTTTTAGTTGGAAAAGAGCCTGGAGACCACAGGAAAGTTAGTGGAAGAAGCTCCTTCAATCCCTCAACGATCGTGAAGTGAAGTGATTAGAGGTGAGGATTTTTTAGATTAAGCCCTCTACATATATGAAACTAAGCTATATTAATTGCATACCACTGTCTATAGCAACTTGGAATTTGGTTTAATTTATATTTTGGGATGTTTTGGCTAAGGTTTAACGCAGGGAATACTTTGTGTTTCAGGCTGGACCCGTCCAAAACAAATCGAGCCAGAGCTAGAGTCGGAGTCCTAGTCTGAGTCTGAGTCGATACAAGGTGTATTAAAGCACTAAATTGTTTAGGTTTCGGGCAGAAAGTCCATTCGAGAGACCCAAACAGTCGGTGTTGAAAATCGCTGCAGTACTCTTTTCTCTCGCGCTTTCCTCTCGCTGCAGAAATACTTGGTGTTATGAGCTTCCCTATAGCTTTTTTTTTAATTTTTCGTTTTGGATGCTTTATTAAATTTTTATTTATTTTCTAAATATTATTTTTAGGCACTATGAACATTAATAAGCGCTCGTCGGAAGAAAGAATGATGGGTCTGAGCCCCTGGAGGCACGAAATTGATTTAGGCGTGATTTCTAAACTAAACTAGATTTATCTCTATTTTATTTGGATTGAATTATTTTGCTGATCATATAGTTATATTCATTTATCTACAGAGCGTTCCTCTTTTCTCATCACGGTAAACACGTTCAAAAATTTATTTGCTGTATACGACACCAACGCTAGAGCCGCCTTGAGATCATCTGAAACGGTGGCTAGCCTTGTATCATCCATTGATAAATTTTTATACTATTTATTATTTATTTATTTATTTATTATCTAAATTTTTATTTATACCTGCTTTAACGAATGAACAGCGGTTATGCGGAATAAGCACTAAGACCTAATTGAAAAACGTAGGATTTTAAGTATACGAAAGAGAAGGAACCTTAACGACATATAATATAATCTTGCGAGGAATGTATATAAATGTAATTTGGACGATATGCGGCATAATTAGGAGTCAAATTTAACTAGAGTTATAATTGGACTCATGTATGGAGCCATTTATATAATATATATGTTCTGGCCACCGTAATGAAGCCGCAACTTTAATTTGCGACCGTGCAAATTAATTTAATTTGGACGATATACATAGTCGCTGTATGGAGAGCGCTGTCGAATATAGTTTTGTTTTGAATCTTTGCTCCGTTTTTTTCTGCGGATGTCGGTTATTGGTCAAATCATATAAATTTTAGTGTATTTTTTATTTTATTATTTTTGTATTAGTTATATTTTGCATCTATTTTTTATTGTTTTGCCTCCTAACACTATTTTCTAGTTGACTAATATTTTTTTAATATTTTTTTTAGATGAAGAAATAATTTTCTGTGCTTCGGGGACAATCATAAAATGCAATAGCCACAGTAATGACCTCTTTGCTGTGATCATATTTACTACAGCTAGTTTACTAAGATCCGATGTTGAGGATAAAATAGTAGAAAATATACAGGTGGATAACATGAAATTTTAGTGTTATTTTTAATTTTTAATTTTTTCTTCATTACATATGCATGTGTTGTTTTAAATATATCTGTATTGATGTTTATTTACCCTTAATTTTTTTTTCTTTTAAGATAATTGTATACTTGTGGGAGAGGAAATCGTACAAAGCGAAAGTTTTTGGATGCGACTTCTATTTTAATATTGCGACTGTTCGGATTCGTTCAGAAGTTGCACTTAATACTACAATATTAAGAAAAGTGGACGATTCAATATCGATCTGTCCGACCGCATGTGATTCTAGGGAAGCTATGGGACCAATTCTTCATCGACATTCTAAAAAATTTTGCCTTATTCCGAGGGATAAGGTCGTAGCTGTTGGACGGCGTCATGAGAAGCAGCATAATCTTATGGTCGCTCCTGCCTTATTTAGGTGAAATATGATAACATAAATTTAAGCATTTATTTTTTTATTTTGAATATTTAGTATAAAAGTTAGGATATAATAATTATGTATATGCAATTTAAAGACATGTTTCGAGCTTAATTAATTGTGATGTTTAAAACTAAACTTCAAATTTTGTATAGTTCTATATTAATTTTTTTTTCAATTAACGATTGAGTTTTTTTCTTACTCTTTAGTGTTGATTGTTGTCGTCTCGATTGTAAGGAGTTTTTTTAGAGCGAATTGCAAAATTACTAAGGTGATTATTTCTATCTTTTGTTTGCATATATATGTGCATAGACACAGGTATTCATATTAGTTGGTTAAGTCGTGATAATTATATAATAAAATTAATATTTTTTTTTTGTTGTAGTTGGTTAATATGGACGGGGTGGTTATAGGAATTAATTTTTTTGGTGATCTATGTACTCCATTTTTGTCTATTAATGTGGCATCCATATAGTGGACATATTTTAAAAAATATGGGTATTTTTCAAACCCTTTTATAGCGTAATTTTATAAATTTGTTCTTTGTGGGAACTTTAACGAAAGGGATTTTTATTAAATTTCTAATGATTGGTTTCTTTCTTAGGGAGTGCTGTCGGCTGTGGTTAGGAATGGATGTAACAAATTTATATTCTGGGCAAGTGGATGTATTGGAACATATTGTCCGAAAATTTTCTAACTTTTCAAGAGGCTTTATTGTTGAGAAGGTAAATTTTTTTTAGTTTTTTTGATGATTTGTTGATGTTTAGAACTTGCTAAGATTGGTGCAATTTTAAATTATTTTGGAAGTGAAAATAAAAAATTAAGATGAGTTTTCCAACATTAAAATACAACTTGTTAATTAAGATGTTTTTACTCTACAAAATGTTTTTATTAAATTAGGGTTGAATGGATTCTCATCTTAATGTTGAGACAAAATGTTTTTACTCAACTCGGTAACATTTAGTTTCTCTTATTTATACAACTCGGTAAATATCGTACACTAAGTTGTTTGCAGGTTGAACGTGGTTCCCCTGCTTGTATTGCTGGAATTATTCCTAACGATGTAATAGTTCAATGTGAAGAAAAAAAAGTCAAGAGTTTTTTGAAGGTGAGGCATGTTTGCTGTTGTTGTTACTAATTTGCTATCTCTATTTTCATTTGTGTAATGCTTAAATCTTTTTCAAACTTGCCTAAATATCTTTTTTGTTGGTTTATTTTTTTTAAATTTTTTTCCTAGTTATTCAAAAAAATTTATGATAAGATTCGACAAAAAATGGAGCTTGATATGAGAAGACCATATGATGGTGCTTATCTAAGTATTTCTATTCTCGTCCATATGGCTCCGCGAGTAAACCGGTAAAGTTTTTCTACCCTCTTCTACTAAATCTTGTTCTACACCGATAAGTATATATATTTTTTAATATTTAAATAAAAAAAATTTGTTCAAAATATAAAAATAAAATTATATGAAAATAATAATTTATACTTATTCTCGTCATATACTATGCATTTTATTTATTTTTTGATTTTTTAGGTGGCCGGTTCCGAGGACTCGTTAAATTCGATTGATTTTTTAGGTGGCCGGTTCCGAGGGCTCGTTAAATTCGAAAAAGAAGACGACAGGGATAGATAACGATATCATTGTGTGGAGATAATTATCTTTTTTTTAGAGAAAGGTAGCACGCTACCTGCTTCGTTTATTTCTTTTAGAAATAAACTTAGCTGAAAAGCTGAATCAACTAGGTTTCGAACTCGGGACCTCGAGTACCAACCACCAAGCCCTTTCCCACTTCGTTTATTTTTTTTGTGGACGCTTTTATCTTTTTGTTATATTTTGTGTACTTTTAGTATAATGTTTTTTTTATTTAAGAATATTTTAGCTTATGTTATTTAATGACTCTGCTTGTTATTTAAAGACATTGTAGAATTTTTTTTATTTTTAGTTTCTACTACTATTGGTGTTAAACTGCTTGTTGATGAAATTGGAGGGTGTTCGGATCAGTTTTGCATGATACTTATCTTGATTGTTATTTCTTTATAAATTTACCTTGAAGTTGAAAGGAAAACTGTGCCTTACTCACAGGTGAATATGGCTATCTATAACAAATCTAGCATTCCCTTCTCCGTCCGATTGCCTTGTAATGGATCGAAAGCTACTTCAAAGCGCACATGTAGAATCACATAATACAATTGCATCACAAACCACTGTAGAATCACAATCTACAATTGCAATACTTAATGGCGTGCATGTAGAATCACATAACACAATTGCATCCCAATCTACTGAAGTTACTTTTAAGCTTCTCTAGGCAGCATTTTCAATAAAAAAACTTTCAAATTTGTATTTAAAATTTAAATTTAAATTTAAATTTTATATATCATACAACTATAAGCATAGTTAGCATTGGACATGCCATCTGCAGGTGTCGGACTTGGACTTGGAAGCAAGTTTTTGAAGAATTTATCTGTAGCACCTACAAGTCGTGGGGAGTGCAATAAATGATGACTAGCCAACCTAGGATTCAATTGCATGTCTAGCCTCTATGGAAACAAAAAAAAAAAATTCAATCTAGCCTTCTTTTGGAAAAAAAAAATCAGAAAAGAATTTTCAATCTAACCTCATTTTGTTAAATTAAGAAATAAAGCATAATTTAGTAATAAATATGTGTTAATTAGGAGAAAGAAAATAATTTTTTTGAAAGAAATTTTTTTTCTCTCTTTCCTCTCACTCCCTAACTCCACCCTTCTCTTTCTCTCTCTCTTCCCCATTCCCCACCCTCAGGCCTCTCTCTCTCTCCCCCCCCAACCCAGACCCCCCATTCTCTCTCTCTACCCTCTCCACTCTCTCCACCAAAAACTAATTATTTCAGAAATAGATACAAGTGTGGGTATAAAAAAAATAGCGTTTGTATAAAAATTAAATTATTTTCGGGGATAAAAAAAATAACATTTGAATAGATAATATAGAATAAGAAGAATAAAATAGTTATATATAGAAAATGAGAGTATATGTGATAGTAGTTATACCAGCTTATTTTAGATATTTAAAAATTATTATTTTAAAGTAAAAAATTTGCATTTGAATATAAAGAAGATGAATACGGGGTTATCCCCCAACCAAACGGTGGCTTAGTGAATGGTGTTCTATGGATTCCCAGCTCTATGAAGCATCAAGCACCTCGCCCATTTTGAAGTTTATCAAATAAAAGTCTAAACAACATTTTGAAAGTAGACTTTTAAAACATGATTTTTTTTTTGCTATCAAGATTCTGTAACTTCTAATTTTTTTATTTAAAACTTTATACTTAGTTAACTTAAAAAATTTATTAAACTTAAATTACTCTATTAGTGATTGCATTTTAATAGACCAAATTATATTTACTAAAAGTATATTTACTTAATTTGATAAGATTGTTATTCGATACAAACTTTAAATTTTTATTTTCGTTTTAGATTCAAAGATTAAATTTAAATTAAAAATTAAATTTTAAGTTAACATTTGAATTTTTAAACTTTAAATTTTAAGATTTAAATTTTAGATATGAAAATTTAAATTTTAAAAAAATTGATATTAGATTACAAATTACAAATTTAAATTTTAAATCTCAAGTTTCAAATTTAAATTTCAAATCTCAAATTTTAAATTTTAAATTTAAAATTATGTCTTAATTTACAATTACAAATTTTAAATTTTAAATTTTAAATTTTAAATGTTAAAATGTTAAATTCTTTATTTTAAATATCAAAATTTTAAATTATAATTTAATATTTATTTAAAATTTGTGGTGCCGTATTATATTTAATATATTGTATTTTTCTATATTTTAAACAAAAATATAAATTGTTCCTGGTGTGAAGTGCGTACATCGCTAGTAATAAGCGGGCAATAATTTATCGTCTAATAAAATATTTGGGGACCACTCTAAACTATGATGCTACAGGCCCATAAGTTTTGCTGAATCGACCGTATAGCTAATTTTGAATTAGTTGGGGACCTTTGTTGCAATTGTTGCACCTCCTATATATTAAAATTAAAAGTTAAGAGCCATAATTGACATATGCAAATTTGAGAAGGTGTGTGCGTGTGTGTGTATATATATGTATATATATATATATATATGAAAGTAACATGTGCAGCCTTATTTTCTGATATATAATATGCTTGTAACTCTACCTCTGGCAGTTTTGTCATAAGATATGAAACTATGAAAGTAACCTGTGCAGCCTTTTGCGGATAAGTTGCTTGTAACTCTACCTCTGGCAGTTTTGTCATCTTATGATGGCCTCGGGTAAATTAATGAATAATTAATGGATACGTACAGCCGTATGTTTAGAACTTTTATTATTTTCAACCTTGGGTCTGTGGTCGACACAGTGTAACTGTGTAAGGAGCTTTTATTATTTTGACTGGGTTTTAGGTGCTGGTTATTTAAAAGTAAAAAAGTAATATATATCATCAACCCCGAGGTACATCCGTAGACCTCGAGCGCCTCACCACATGTTTAATGATTCGGAAATGAAATTCACAATATTTAAAACGTTGATTCTTTCAACTGTAGAGAAGAGGTTTTATTTTGATTTGTAGGAAAATAATATAGGAAATAGACAGATTGTAAGAAAATAATGTATAAAACTAGTGTAGTTACCCGCGCAATGCAGCGGGCAGATATTGTTGTAGCAAAAAAAATTTTCCGTCATGACTCAAAGATAAATAATGCAAAAAAAAAATCTAAAGAATGTCTCATAAGTTTCCCCCCCAAACAAAAGAGTAGGACATCCTAACATTGCACAAATTCTTAAATAGAGAAGACGTAAAGCAACTCACTCATCCTATATACAATATGCAAAAAAAGAAAGAAGCAATCACATAATTAGAGTACTCGAAACTAAAATAAAACGAAAGCAACTGTATTCAGCAATTTTAAACAACAAAAAAGTCTGACATGCGTGAAAAACTTCTAAATATCAAATAAAATAAACTCACATAAGACATAGAAGTAAAAAGTAATAGTAATAGTAGCATGATATTTTTTTCTCGTTCTCTGCGAAATAAAAACCACACCATAATAGTAAGAGTAGCATCCATTTCAAGTACAAAGTATAGTATACAATTTATATTTTCCCCCTCATCAGAGGAGATGGGGAAGGTGGTGGTGGTGGGGACGACGATGGCATGTGCTGTGGCTGAGGTGGTGGTGCGACACTGGATGCAAAGTTAGGGGTGGTGGGTGAGGGCGGTGGTAATAGTGAGGGAGCTAAAGAAGCAGTGCGCCACGCCAATTGGAAAGCTACGACAGATCACGGACGTCATGACTATGAAGATGCATTTGGAGCTCGCCTCCGAGGGCTCGTCTAAATTTTGTTGGTATTCTCAACCTCGCCTATAACACAATTCATTAATGACGAATTAGTGAATCAAAAAGATTTGGATACATTATTAGTTTTAGCCAACATTTAAATGATGATATGAAACACTAAAGTCTTAACATTCAAATATAGGTCCATATTATAAACCATTCAGAAAAAAAGAAAGAAAAAAAAAGAAAGAAAAAGTAGAACCTAAAACTAAACCAAACTAATTAAGAACTTTTAGCATCTAAATGTTGAATTAAGAGTAGAATCTCAATTATTTTACTAACAACTATCTCACTGAAAAATTTTAAACCTCTACAGACAATTCATCAAGTATCTAATGTGCAAATCATGTAATTCTTAAATACGCAAGTTATTTATAAAATTGCAAAGGCTCTACAGAGAAGCTAGAAAAAAGTTGGCAAAAGATGTTCTTTGCTTAGACAAAAATTGTCAATGGCTGTGAGGAAGGATAAGGGCCTCATGCAACAACATGATGCTGTCAAACATTCTTTAAATGAGAGAAAAAAACAAAATCAAAAAGTTAAAGCATGAAATACAATCTAGAGATATGAACTTACTCTCAAACCATTCAACTATTTCAATCTAATTACTAAACTAACTAAAAATTATTGATGGGTTCATTTCAAAATTGACATTTGAGGGGTTCAACTAATTCAATTATTTCAAATCTTAAAATTGAAAAAAAAAAACCTAATTGACGAAAAGGGCAAACATAAATCCAAATTAAATGACAAATAAACCCTAGTTATGAAGCACCTCCACCTTATAATCGTTGCCGAACTCGACGCGGAATGCATCACAGAGGAATAAAAGATAGAGCAAAGTGCGGAAAGAAAAAGCATAATATTTTTTTTTTTTAAAAAGAACCCATCAAATATGCACTAAATAACAACATACCTCTATAAAACTTTTTCATCTGAACTGTTGCTTCTTCACAATGCAATAGACTTGCCCGGTCTGGACACCCAACCTCAATTCAAGAGAAAATTAATCTAGATATTCATTTAATTCAAATGGAATCCACATAATCAATTTATGTTTTGGTTGAAAGTCACTAAAGGAGTCCTTTTAACACTAAACATTAGTTTTTTCAGTGAAAAAAATAAAATGTTTAATTATCAATTTTTGTCCACTATATATCCTATTTATTTTTGACAGATTCACATCAAGTCAGAATTAAACACTAAATAAAAGTCAAAATTGGTAAAACGCAAGGCATTTACCAAGATCACGTGCTTCCCCTTGATATCGATCTTGAGGTCGCCGGATAGGTCGCCGGATATTGTGGGCTCGCCACTCGACTCAGTTCCCATGCCGTAGGACTGGACGCGGAAGAATCCAAATTAACTGTGTTGACAGCACAGACAATGTAGAACTGGAAAAATGTTGGAGTGCTCAGATTTGGATATAAGTCAAGTATCCCTCATTCACACTACATAATAGATTACGCTTTTCGATAAGAAATAATACTCTTACATTCAATAAAAAGCAGTGAATACAAATCTATTTATGCTACCAAAGCTGCGTGGATACCCAGATTGGAAGAACTTATTCACGAAAGATTCAACTATTTTTTGACAAATTGGTTTGGAATCGTGTAAAATTTTCACCTACAACAGAATACAGAAGCTCCAATGAGACCCACCATAAAGGGAAAAACTCAGTTGAAAACTTTTCTAGACAGAATGAAAAGAGAGACACAATTCTTAAAAAGAGATGTAACTTGGTTCACCAAAAAACAGGAGTAGAAATGTTTTTTCACCCGGTAATCTCAAAGTATAAGTTGATTAGTATCATATGCAGCCACATACATTTAGTTTATACTTAATGAGCCAGCTGAGGTAGTATCATAACAAACAAAAGCAGAAAAAGAATTGTTCTCGTATACATGCAAAAAAGGAATTACTGCACATCACACTCCAACACGAAATCTTTAAAGGATTTTAAAAGCATTCTTCAAGTGTTTGATGACAGATATTGTCATCCTGCTCAAAAGAATGAGGTGCAAAGAATCAAGACGATGCTTACAATTTGTATCCTCTTCTATGGCTTGATTGATTTGTCATGTTGCTATTTTTCTATGTGTTAGCACTTTTCCCTGAACCAACAATTGTTGCGAGTATTATAGTGAATTTTAAAGTTTTTTATATTTCATGAAACCTGTAGAAAAAATTAATATTGATCGACAAATATAAAACCAATGAAACCTAAAGGTACGTCCTTAATGTTTCAAATAACCTACTAAAAAATAATTTTCTAGAGACCCATTAATTAGTATGTTTTTCATTACCACATCTTAGCAATTTGAAGCAGTAATGGCGGCTGCTGAGGGCATTGAAGTCAAGGTTGGGTTGTCTCCTTTATCGGCTCATGATTTCCTCTCTCCCTCCCTGCATAGCTCGGTGCTTTCCCTTCCACAGAGCGACCCCGAGGGATAGAGACCCCATCCATTGCAAAACGGAGGAAGCAGCGACAATCGCCTCCTCGGCCTCTTCTTCTTCTTCTTCTTCTTCTTCTTCTTCTTCTTCTTCTTCGCGCGGCGTCTTCTTCCTCCGTAGATCTCTGCGGCGGCTCCTCGGACGCGGAGGCGAGAAAGATTCGAACCAAGCTCCTAAATCTGTACAAATCAAAGCTCCAAAAATTAAAATTGAAGCCAAATAACTTGAAGAACCAAAACGGAACCGGATTCTGAGAACCAGATAACCTCAATTTTAAAGTTTAAAAACTAAAAATTTTACAAAATTGAGGACAAATTAGGGCTAAATTGTACCTGTCTCCGAAGATCTGTTTCCCTGAGCTTGGCCTCGATCTCTTCGACGCTCGAAGAGGAGCCACTCCTCGCCTTGAGGAGCCTCCGCGGCACCTTCGCCGGGAAAGAAAGAGAGAGGGGAGGGGTATGGGGGGACGCGGAGGGGTTTGTAGAGCGTCGCAGGGAGTTTCGGGGGGGGGAGGGAGGGCGGGCGGTTTTGGCAGATGAGGGTTCTCGAGGGTTGGGAGATGAGGGGTTTGGGAGAGCGCCGCGGGGATTTTTTGGGGGGGGGGAGAGGAGGAGCTTGGGAGAGCGGTTTTGGGAGAGGAGGGGTTTATCGAGAGAGAGGCCGAGGGAGGGGTGGCGGTTTTGGGAGATGAAGGGGCGGAGGGTTGGAGAGAGAGAGAGAGAGAGAGAGAGCGCGAGAATCTACCGTAAGAGAGAGAGAGAGATCAAATAGGGAAAAATAAAAAAAAATTCTAAAAAAGGACAATACGCCACGTGGCAAGTTGGAGCAAACTAAATAAAAAATCGCCACGTGACAGTTTGGTGAGAAATAGAGATAAGTAATAGATGTTAACTTTTTTTTTGACAAATAGACATTATACAGTGACACAAAATATATATAATAAATTATATTTTAATTTTAAAATCTCGGTGCATAGTTTTAAGATATGCTTTGCATGGGGTGTATATATAGCTGCATATGCGGCGTATCAACTCGTATGATTTTGTTCAGCACATCATATCTTTTGGCGGGACTTTCCAACCAGACCGATGGCGACAGGTGTCGCACTGGGGAACACCACAAGTCGTACGAAGTGCAAGCTGGCAGCCCAACTCAGAGGACCCGTTTACCTCCCGGCAAAAGCTTGAGATTGCCTCGATCTACGTGCCCACATTATCCTTCCAATCTTTTCCTTTTCTTTGCTTCCTACAGTTATTTTGCTTTTTTTCGTGCAATAAATTAAAGCTGGCAACCCAATCCCGAGGGCACTTTCCCGGGCAGCTAAAGCCTAAACTTGAGTCGCCTCGATCGGCGTGCCCGGATCTTCCTTTTCTTTGCTTACCATCCATATTTTACGTTTAATGTACGTATTTTTCACCTGGCGGTGATTTAGAAAAACAATACTACCTACACTCAGTTCATTCATATAATCATATGCCACAAAGTATTTGATATTTACTATATGAAATTTCTACCATTTAAAAAAGTTTATATATACAATATTAGAAATTTTTATCAATTTATACTGATAAAAAAATAATTATTATTTAATTCGTAAAAAATATATTGTATAAAATATTATGTTAAAAAAATAATGTATACTCTTATGAGTATAGGACCCTTCGTATTCATAAGTCGTTTTCGATGATGGAGCTTCCAAATCGACGATCCACACAGTTAAATATGATTTAGAGTATTTAAAACTTCTAGAAAATAAATTTCATAATTTTTCGAAATCGTTATAAAATCGATCAAGTAGGCATAAAATGAACGGTGAAAATTGAACGACGTCCAAAAAATGGATGATCGGATTCTTCAATTTAAGATCCGAGTTATTGATCTTTATCTACATAGTAAATAAAATTTTCTATCAAAAATTCAACCGATTCCGATTCTTTTACACCGTTAAACGAGCAAGTATCCCATACCGGCCGTTAAAAATTGTCAACTTTGAAATCTTTTGATCATAGGGCAAATGATGTCAAAACATTATGAAATTTAATTTTTAGAAATTTTAAATATTCTAGATAATATTTAACGGTATGGATCGTCGATTCGAAATCTCCATTATCGAGAAAAACTTACGAGTACGAATGCGATCATACTCATAAGAGTATAGTAGCCGGACCCTCTATATATATATGCGAATATAATTTTTTAAAAATCTAACTATATTCGACCTTTTTCGCTCCTAAACGATAAGAGAAGTGTCGATATATATTATGGAAAGATAAAGTGGTTTTCTATCGCATTCTTCATTTAGTTTACTATAATATTCATGTTTAAATTACAGTTATATGTGTTAAAATATCAAATTTATAAATCAAATATTGGATATACAAAATTTGATTATCAATGTTAACCTTTAATCTCTTTGTATTTTATACGCCCTAACTTTAGATTATACTTATTTATCCATATTAGTGATATTATTATCTAAATAAAATCCAATCAAATTTGACTCATTTTTGAGTTTAAACCGACTTTTAGCAAATATGTCAATAAAAATTTGACACTTAATACATATTTGTATTAGAATTCGCATCCGAAAAAAAATGTGTGAATGCTAATACAATTTTTGTTAGAGGAAAATATTTCTAGATAGTCCTCTAAAGATAGGTACTTCCACCAATGCCTTACAAATATTGAAATATCATACATGTCCTTTAAAAGTTAGAAAACTTTCAAAAAATGGCTTTTTATAAAAGTTTTGGTGGAAAGCTAAATCGAAAAGAGTTTAAATTATATTTGCAATATAAAAAATTTTCAACATAGTGAAAAATAATTTTAAAAAGAATTGAATGTGCTAGGTATAGCTGATCAGGCCCAACCGGGCCGGCTCGCGGGCTGTCCAGCCAATTTCACAGCCACTCCATCATGAGTTTGAGCTCTCTTGCGATAAGGAGGGGTGTTAAGACACTTGTATGTTTTTTTCCTTTTTTTTTTATTTTGCTTCTCTCCGAAATCCCATATTCAATATTCAGTTATGAAGAGCTTAAACGTCAATTTGCAAAAAAAATAAAAAATCAGAACACTGGAACATATACTCTCATCATTCCTAATTTTGATTGAGTTATTAAAAGATGGTGTGAGTAGTGAAAACATCACATCCATCTACCCACCCATTAAATAGGTGAAATATATATCATACATATTTTTTTGAGAGGTTTGTATAACATTGCTTAATAAAAAAATATGAAGGTAGAGATATGTTTCAATATACTGGCTCAACTAATTCTAACCATTCATGTTTTACTGTCAAAATTGACTGTACGCAGCAGTAACGTACTCATCAAGTTACCAGTAAAAATCAAAATTAAGGGCACTAGTGAAAATAAACACTAGCCAATTTACTAAAGTGGATAACATCCAACAATTATTTGTTTCCCTATTAGTTTTGATTACTTACGAAATTAGATTATAGTTAATTTGATAAGTAACAAACCTTCTTAGAATTGAATTTAAAATTTAATTTGAGATTACACTTTACAATTGTATACAGTAAATTCAAATTAAATTTAATCTTGATTTTTATAATTTACATTTAATTTAACTGATTAGATCAATTTGACTTTTATAATTTATATTTGAATACAAGCTAATTTTGATCATAATATATTAATTACATTTATTTTTTTTAAACAAAATTTTCGGTGATCGTATAGATTAGTTAATACTTGAAAAATAGAACTAAAATGACCCTTGAGGCCCTGTGGACTGGTTGTCCATGTTCGTTGTGCCCCCGCGGTTTGGCCACCGATCGTCACAACACTTCTAACACTTCACGTACACCAGCGGTTTGGCCACCGCAAGAGGGTGTTTTTTTCCGAAAAAAGGGTCGTAGTTTTCGACCCGTGAGCCTCGAGGCATGTGCATCTGCGGAGGTTATGTGCCGATGGTTGAGCAGGTGGTGACAGTGCCAGGAATCCGTCCCTGTGGCCTATGGTGATTGGGTATATTTCTGGTTATTTACTGTTGATTAGGGCTGTCAACGAGCCGAACTCGAGCGAGCTGGAGCCAGCTCGAGATCGGCTCGAAAGTGTTCAAAGTCGGCTCGTGTTCGGCTCGAGCTCGTAACAAGCTCGAAAAGTCCGGCTCGTATTCGGCTCGCAATTTATTCGATCTGGCTCGTCGGCTCGTTAGCTCGATTATTTAATGCTACAAGATCTATCTAAATCTCTAAAAAAATAAAAAATCACATCAAACTCTGCTTAGAAACTCAAAAAAGAAAATTTCTCATATTCTACTCAAAAAATCATAAGAAAAAGGAAAAAAAATGAAGATCAATAGAAGAAGGAATATGTTGAAAGCGCTGCTGCCGGAGCTTCATCGAAATGTGCGAACGGCGAAGAGTACGTTGCCGGGGGTGTGCGAACACTGAACGGTCAAGACTGAAAAGCCGCTGCCAGGGGGTCTTCGGGCGTCGGGATAGAGAAAAAGAGAGAGGCGGCTGTGGGTCTTCGGGCGTAGAGAGAAAGAGAGAACGAGAGAGGCTGCTGTGGGTCTTGGGCGAAGAGAGAAAGGGAGAAAGAGAGAGGCGGCTGTGTTTGAGAGGGGTGAAAAAATAAAAGGAAAAGAATTAGCCCGCCATTGTTGTTTTTTTCAGGTAAGCCGGGTGGTGGGAGTCGGGACGTGGTAAGACGCGGTAGTTAGCTACATTAGAGGTCCCGACCAGTTTATTCGCAGATTTGGTTTACCCTGACCCTATCTCCTTTAGTAGACATATTTCATGGTTCAGTTACAATGTTTGCTCGTTTATCTATTGTTTGGATGTTTATGCTCTATCATCTCGTCACTGGTGGATTTATGTGGATTTCTACCCCTCGCGGTAGTAAAATTTTAAAATAAGATTTCCGTATAGGAAACGATTTTCAAATGGCTTTCGATCGATCGCCTTCTGGTTTTAAAAAAAGAGTTATCGTGTGGAGAACAGTTTTAAAATAATTTTTAAATAATTGAAATTAGGATTTCAAAATAAAATTTCTGGGTGGAAAGTATTTTTCTAGAATGATATGATGTATTGTGCATTGCATCATCCTTCGCCTAAGGACTTATTTAGATTCATACATGTGTTAAGAATGATTAGTTGTATGAGATGTTGATTGTGTTATTGCTGTGATGAATGAATGATGTTTGAGATCCTGTTGTGTATCGTTTGTACGCCGTGCAAAAAATGACACGTCTTCCGTAACTAAAATTAGTCCGGGACGTGACAGCACGCAGCATTACTCATAGCCAGTCGGGTCAAATCAGGCCAATCCGTGTGTGGCCAATTTCACAGTTGCTTGATCATACGTTTAAGCTCCCTTATAGTAGACATGGGTGTTAAGACATTTATCGGTTATTTTTTTCTTTCTTCCGTCCACACAAAATCCCATACGCATTAATATTCAATAATGAAGAGCTTAATCACTAATTTGGGAAAAAAAAAATATTGAAACATATATTCTCACGGTTCCTAATTTTGATTTAGTTATTAAAAATAATGAGGCAAAAAAAAAATATAAAGGTAACATTTTATAAACCAAGAATTTAGCCAATATTTGAGCGTGGAAAAACATTTCTTGCACTAAATTTTGAGCTTGCAAATTTGAGAACTAATGCCTTGTCTAGCCTTCTTAGAAAAAAAAAATTCTCCATCTAGCCTTCTTTTGAAAAATATTTCAAACCTAGTCTCATTTTGACGGATTAAGAAAAAAGATATAAGTTAATAACTTAATACAGAATTGTAGGTTAAAAAGTTGAATACATTTGATATAAAATTTGACTTGACTACACACTGAATTTAATTATAAAGCTGACATAACTATACTTGATATAAAGTTGATTATATTGAAATAATATTTGACTTGACTACACACTTAACATGAAATAAGAGTAATATGATTATACGTTATGCAAAAATAAAAATAATATAACTAGACATTAGATATGATATAAAGTTGGCTATACTTGATATAAAATTTGACTTGACTACACAATGCATTTAATTATAATCTCATCCAATTAACCTACAATCCTATATTAAATTATTAACTTATATCTTTCTTCTTAATCCATCAAAATGAGACTAGATTTGAAATATTTTTCAAAAAAAGACTAGATGAGAATTTTTTTTTTCTAAAGAGGCTAGCCAAGGCATTAGTTCCAAATTTGAAGGGTACTTTTTTTTTTAGCCCCAAACCCAGGACTACCCTGCAACATTAAAAAGACAAAAAAAAAAATTGATGTCGGTTACTTTATTAAGGGTTGTAAAATAGCATAGACCGTTGGGCTCTGATACTGCTTTAGTTTAAATATTTAAATTTAAAATAAGTTTAAAATATTATAAAATTGTTGGACCAAAAATTTGATTGTTGGAAGGGATTTTCATTAAATTTATAAAATTTAAAATTTATAACACAGTTTCAATTTTTTTTATTTAGAAAAATGCTCTTACAAATTTGAATTTGTTGACAAAAATATTATATTTTAAAAAAAAATATTTCGACCATTTACTTAAAATATGGAACACACCCGCTAAACGTCAACTTGCTTTGAAGTTAACCCTTGAACATTTCTTATTTGATTTACACCGTCTTAACTTACAAATTGTTCCATGGCCTAGTACAGATACATAGCAAAAAAGCTATTGTGTCATATAATGAGATAAAAGGGGAAACTAAAGATAAACCTAGTAAATAAGCTACCGTGGCATATAATAATAAGATAGAAGTGGAATTAAAGATAGCCTATCCAACTTCAAAAGTATTCATATATGTTATTATTTAGTTTAGATTTGTAGTTATCTAAATTAAAAATATATCCTAATCTAATTAAAATAAGATATAATTTAAATTTAACTTGGCATATATGGATTACAACTAAGAGATTAATTTTAATCGAATTAAAATTAGACTATAGTTTGGAAACATATATTATATATACATGCTACGGTCAAATTAATAGTGCAGCGACTCAAATTAAGAGCCATGCTCTAACTAAGCTGTTTTGGTCACGTTGCGGCGGCTTGGGTGCTAATTAAGGAGCAATGATTAATTGAGTCCAAGCCATTGCTGCTCCCGGTTATGAGGCTTCAGCTGCGCGCGATGCTAATTAATTAAGTCTTGAAGACAGCATTTTGAAGGAGCCGTACGTTGCTGCTTGAAGGGTGAGCCGAATCGAGATATATTGTCTGGACGCGCTAAGAAGGTGCCGTATGCGGTAACGCGTGTTTATTTATATATTTGGTTTTTCAGATTTTTTGAGAGATCTTCTTTGTACTTCGCCTCTTCGATATTAATGAAGTATTTGCTCCGTCTTCGCCTTCGTCCGTGGACGTAGGTCGTTGGCCGAACCACGTAATCTCGATGTGCACTTTCTTTATCTTTTCTCTGTTCCGAATCAATTAATTTTCTGAATCTATTTTTTATCATTCCGAATTTCTAACAATATAAATCAACAGTCCATGCCGGCTTAAAATTAGACAAACTAGAAATGCACTGTCATAACATAAGATAAACTGAAATATTCTATAATATCGCGACCTAGGATGAAATGACCTAAGATAAACCAAAATGTCAAATATTGAAGTATAGTTAAATGAGGAACCTAATATAAAAAAAAAAAAAGGCACCAACTTAAAAATCTACAAATTAGACCAAATAGACAATGAGGTCAACCGAATGACTTCCTATCCTTGACGTCTTCTTTTCCAAATTTGGTGAACATCACAAATTGACGAGCTGAAAAATTAAGCAGCAAATCAAAATGCATAACACGAAGCGAGATAAAATATAAATTACCAAAGTAGATCTTAAATCAGAAAAATGAAGATATTATATATATGCAGAAACTATGGCTAAAAAATATTACATTCGGCGATAGTTTTACTTTTATATTCAAAAATCTCATGAGCAAAACTAACAGAAGAGGATTAAAGAGTTTACCGATTAATTTTTGTAGGCTCACTAACAACAATGGAAAGACTCAATGAGCACCATCAAACAGCACCAAATAAAAAGTTAAACCAAAAAAAGGGCATATTAATTCTTTTTACTCTTGAAGAACTTTTTGCACATCAAGAAGATAGATGAAAAATTAAATAACAACAACCATGGATTCTTACCCCCAAGAAACAATTAACCTTCTTTCCATCGCACTGAATTATTACATCATTAGGCTTTTATCCCAGCAGTGTCAGCAGAAGAACCGAATGTAACTTGATTAATAATTTGGTGGATGATATAAGCGAGTTATGACCATATAAATCAAACTAAACAAGGGCATGCGCTAGAGCGCTCTTCAACTTCATTTGCTCTGACTACCAATCAGCTACTTAAAAGGCAAAAGGGCATCCAACATGATAATAAACACCAAGGCAACAAACACACAAGTAACATAGAATTCAAAGAATACGACATGGATCAAGTCAAAAGATAGCGCGATATGGACAAGGGCATGGCATGCGAAACAATGAGGCAATAACCAGTTATATATGATAAGACACATGTCAACAGCATGGGATCAAAAAATGACAAGCTTAAAGAAAACAGCACTACTTTTAACAAAATTTTAATATTTGGCACTTTGTGGTGATGTTGCTGTAGCAAACTAACTGCAAAGGCTAAAACGATTTTGGTAAGTAGCAAAATAATTTAATTCAAAGTAAACTAGTTTGGTGAGTACCAGAAGTTTGCAGAAAAACATTGAAACTTTTGCTCGCCGGTGCGGCTGCGTGGCTGGCTAGACTAGAAAGATTTAACAGTTAGCTATGTAGTTGCAGCAAAGTTATGTTTGTAGCCTTAGTTGTCATGTTTTGGCAGCTTTGGTGTTCTTAAGCTTCTATGTGATTTCAGAATGATTGGCTAATTGTAAAGCCGAGAGTGTCATGCAGTTAGCTTTTCTAGTTATAAGTCACTGTTTTATAATATTAGCTGATTCTTATGATATTTTCAAGCCTGACGGCTCAACATTTTGTCGCATATATTATCCTTGTTGTGCAGCTTGTTTGTACCATGAATGCCACGTTGGTAGCGGTCATTGTTAAAATGCTGCCAATTTGAGAAAAGCCAAAAAAAGGATAAATTTTTCTCAATTTCTTATAACTCTTTCAGTGCAAGCAATTAAAACAAAATTTTTTAATCCAAAGCATTTTAATGCTGGAAAGCCCGTCTTAATCTCTTATTATTGTTAAAAAATTTAAGAGTTCTTGTTTAGCCAAATAGCAAGTTCTTTTTTCTATATAAATTCCTTATCCACAGTTTTTTCCCCTATATATCCATTGGGCTTTCTACTTAAAATTCTATTTACCTTACCACTACAAGATATAAATTTCCTAGCCTGCTTGTCACAAAATGGATCGTACTAATGCTAGTTATTTTATCATGTACTTTGATTTTCTTTTTTCACTCTGAAAACATTTTAAAATTTTGCAACTCATCAAAAACGCAGCAAGGTCAACAATTTTACCTTCTGAACAATAACACCTTTCGATATATTGAAAAACTGCATCCAGAATATAAATTGGCTGTCTTCATTTCTAGCCAAGGCCGACAAAACTTTTTATGCCAAAAACAAAATGCTTTGCCAAATTTTTCATAGACAATTAATTTAGGAAAATGCCAGAAACATTAGTATTCCCGGGGTTAAATCTCAGCCAAAGCACTTCGAAACCAAATCCCATAGACGTATGCAATAGTAGCATACTTTTAAGCATGCAAGGCTTAATTTCAGCCATATAGAAGTTAGCTGGGATGCCTCTGCACTGCTGGGTTGGCAGATAAATCAACTGTGATCGAGATATATAGGAATTAAACCAAATCCCATAGACGTATGCAATAGTAGCTTACTTTCAAGCATACAAGGCTTAATTTCAGCCATATAGAAGTTAGCTGGGATAGGAGCCTCTGCACTGCTGGGTTGGCAGATAAATCAACTGTGGTCGAGATATATAGGAACTGCAACAGAAGTCCCAAAATAATTCAAAATTGGCTACTTGGCCGATTCAGCAAAAACTTCATGGCGTCTAGCAAATAAGAAATGCAAATTCAACGCAAATTTGTGAATAAAGAACTCCCAAGTTACATAGCATGCAAATATAAACCTAATTCCAACACCCTCGAGTTTCATCAACAAGCAGTTTAATGCAAACAGAAAGTTAAAATCAAAATTCTAAAATCTTAAGAATAAACAAAGTGGAGGAGAGTTGAAGCTGAGCTGCTTCTCTCAATCCTGTAACTTTGCCTTCCTCTCGAAAAACTCTATAACCTCGTCCACATCCGGGGCCCGCCCGCCGCCGCCCCAATCGTTCACCACCGACTGCTTGAGCTCTCGAAACATCCTGAACAACTCCCTTCCCCGCTTCCCCGTCGGCGTTGCCTCTCCACTCTCCCTCGCGATCGGCCTCGCCGCCACATCGTTCGCCGGCGGCGGGCAGCGAAAGCCCCCCGGCGCCCTCAGGAACGAGCGGAGCTCCTCGCTCAGCACGATCACGGGGTGCGCGGCGAGGCGGCGGAGGTAGCGCTCGATCGCGGCGCGGCGCTGCTGTTCTGCATCACCTGCCCCTCCACCACGCTCTTGTCGGGGCGCGCCGGCACGAAGAGCCCACGGTAGGCCTCCGCGAGGTGGTCAGCCAGCGCCACCGCGTCGCGGAAGCGCCGTCGCACGCGGAACTCACCGCCCCCTTCCGCGGGGCGGGCCGTGATGAGGTAGGTCACGAAGGTGCTCGACCCGGAGATCAACGACGCGGTCGCCGATGCCGACGCCGTTTTGGGAGTCAAAAATGGCGGCAGAGGCGGCGGTGTAGAGGGGAAGAGGACAACGACGGAGGAGGACGGGCGGAGGAGTGGATCTCCGCCGTTGATGGCGACAGGGACGGTGGAGAGGAGGCCAGGGGAGAAAGAGTCATCGTCGTCGTTGTAAGGGCTAGGGTTTCCAACTCCTCCATGGTCGGCGACAGCCGTGGCGACGGAGGATCGAAGTCGCCGTGGTTCACGGCGGCCATAACCTCTCTCTCTGCGAACAAGTTAGAAGAAGAATCTCCGATTCTCGAAAAAGTTAGTAGAAGAAACTCCTATAAAATTTTATGCATTGTTATCCATATACATTTTAATTTCAAAATATAAATTGTACGCTAATTGGGTTTTTACCAATCATTAGTCTCGACCCTTGGGAGCAGTGGTATTCTAAACCAAATCTTTTCTTAACTTTAAATATTTATTTCGTGAGAATTATATAAATTATATATTAAAATATTAGATTAAAATAAAAAATTAAAAAAATATATATTTAGGAAGGAAAAATAGAGGGCTTACATACCCTCGCATGATCTACGCCAACATCTTGACATGTGGTAAACAAACTTATAAAACAAAGGCAAACAAAACTAGAAAACAACAGAGCAATATCATGGGTGGCCCAGCTATGTCTTTTGACCCAACAATGGAGAAATATAATCCAGCACGACAGGTTGCACTTTCAATCAAGCATGATAAATATTGACACTAAGCTACTTACATAACCTCCAATTGCTGCTCACAAAAAATGCAACAGTAGCATATATTGAAATTAGAAGAAGAATCAAATATAATTCTATCAGTCTTAAAACATTTTCAAATGTCAAATGTCCAAGCAAGCTTGAATCAAATATACCATAAACCCAACGTCACAAAAAAAAATAAACCAGAGTATTGTCAAATAAAAGACATAAAACTTCGTAAAATAGATCAAAACAATGATAAGTCCACTAACTAAAACAAAAAGATGTCAACAACATAAACCCCAAAAAATAATAACTTCAACACAATCATGCATATATCTATCCTTGACGTCTGTTCACCCAAATTCGGTGAACCCCTAGTATCGGCCACCTGAAAAATCAAGAGATATATAAATTATCAGTTTTAAATTATTTTATATTCATATTTTAAATAAAACTTCTTATTTTATTATTATATTAAAAATAAAACTATTAATGCATAACAATATTTGAGAAAAAAAGAAGAAATTTACCGGTTCACTAACGTAGACTCGTTGATAAAAACAGAAACAGTAAGATGTGCACCATCATGGGGTCGGACCACCTCTAGTTCTACTGTTTGGCCAACTTTTCTATAAATTTTTTTAAATAACTACCACCAAAATAAAATTAAAAAAATTAAACAAACAAATAATAAATTTATCAAGGTATTAATTTTTTTTATTTTTGAAAAGATGACTTACCCCAGAAAACTCTTAACATTCTTTCCATCACATTTAACTATTACATCATTGGGGTTTAATCCAGCAACATAAGCAGGAGATTCATTTTCAACCTGACAAACAATTTAGTGCAGGATATTAATGATTAACAAATAACAAAAAAATGTAAAAAAAGTAGCAAGACATAATTTACCTTCTCAATTATCACGCCTTTCAAAATGTTAGGGAACTTGCGAAAAATATGTTCCAACACATTTTCACGTCCGGAAAATAAGTTTGTTACTTCCAATCCTAGCCATGGCCGACGAAATTGCCTATAATAAAAGTCAGTTATTAGAAATTCAGCAAAATACTTTCCATTAAAATTTTTAATGGCAACCAATTTTAAAAAATACACTATAAAAAAATTCGAGACATACCCATAGTTTTTAAAATATGTCCACCATCTGGATGCTATGTTGATGGGCAAGAATGGGGTACATAATTCACCAATAAAATTTATTCCAATAACCTCTCCATGGAGATTAAGAAGCGGTCCCCCAATTCCAGACTACAAAAAGGAGATTCAAACTCTATTACATAATTATTATGTCTTAACCAACAAATAGAAAATCACAAGCACATATTTACTCGTGGCATGCATGAATACCAACGTAAACATGCGCATGCACATGAAAACAAAAAAAAAGATCATTACCTTACTAATTTTGCAATTCGCTCTGAAGAGCTCCTTGCAATCAAGACGGCAAGAATCAGCACTAAAAATAAAAAAAAAATACAATCGTTAATAAAAAAATTAATATAGAACAATACAAAATTCGTATTAATCTAGATAAATTATAAGCACAATAATGAACATCACAATCAGCTTAGTTCTAAAAGTGGCTTCTAGATGCATACATATAATTAGTACATCCTAAATTTTAAAAAAAAATAATCAAAATAAATAAATAAATATTTAAATTATAATCAAATGTAGGATTAAGTCTCACCTGAATATACCAGGAGCGATCATAAGATCATACTGCTTCATATGACAGCGACCAACAGCTACAACCTTATCCCCAGGAATAAGGCTAAATTTATTGGAATGTCGGCGGAGAGTGGGTCTGATAGTTTCTCTTGAATCACGAGCACTATCAGGACTAATCGGGATTGAATCATCCACATCTCTTAGTATTGCAGTCTTTAGAGGAGCCTCCGAACGAATGCGAACTGCAGCAATATTGTAATAAAAGTCGCATCCAATGACATCCACATCTCTGACTTTTTTATGTGATGCTTTGGATTTTTTTTTTTTATAATTTTGTTCTTCTGCGTCCCGTTTTTTTTAGTTTAATATTTGTTTGAACTTGTGGTATAAACTTCTCTGTAGATTTTTTTTTTCTCATTTCTGGTTGGTAATGTTTTACTTAAAAGTTTTCAATATGCATAAAATTTTGTTGTACATACCCATATTTCTTAAAATTTGTCCACCATCTGAAGGCCACATTGATGGATAGAAATAGAGTACATAGATCGCCAATAAAATTAATTCCAATAACCTCTCCATTCAGATTAAATAGAGGTCCCCCAATTTCAGACTACAATATAAAAAAATTATAAATTCTATTACATGAATACTTACTTGATTGTGCAAGTGTATATGCAAACAAGAGAGGGAGTAATCACCTTACTAATTTTGCAATTCGCTCGGAATATCTAATTGCAATCAAGACGGCAACAATCGGCACTAAAGATAAAAGAAAAGCACAATCGTTAAAAAAAATTGACATAGAACTAAACAAACCCCGTGCTATGTGATTGTGCACATACATATTATTACCACATTCTAAATTTTGTAATAAATAATTAAAATATAATAATATTTAAAGTTATAATCAAATCAAATATTATAATATTGCACCTGAATATGCCGGGAGCGACCATAAGTTCATACGGCTCCGTATGATAGCGGCCAACTGCTACGACCTTGTCCCCAGGAACAAGGCTAAATTTATTGGAATGTCTGCGGAGAATTGGTTCGGTAGCGTCCCTCGAATCACGTGCCATCGGACAAATCAATATAGAATCATCAACATCTCTAATTATTGCAATCCGTAGTGCAACTTCGGAACGAATCCGAAATGTCGCAATATTGTAGTGGAAGTCGCATCCAAAAACTTCTCCTTCCTAGGATTTTCCATCCCAAAGGTGTACGGTAATCTCAAAAAAAAGGAAAAAAAAATATAAGGACAAATAAATATATACAGAGGCTTGTTTTAAAACTACACATGCATATGTAATGGAATAAAAAATAAAAATAATTCTATAATCTGATATTATTAACCTTTATATTTTCTGTTATTATATCCTCAGCTTTGGAGCGTCTTAGTAAACTAGCCATAGTTAATAAGATAGCGTCGAAGAGGCCATCACCACTGCTGTTGCATTCGATAGTTGTTCCAGAAGCACATAAAAGCATCTTCTCATCTATAGAAGAAATTTTTTTTATGTTCATATCACTCGCGGGTAAAATGACTCATTCGTGAATTATCCAAATTCGTATGTTTGTTAGGTCTATTTATAACATATGTCTATCAAGTATAATATATTTTTTTATACGATATTTTTCTAATATTATTTTATATAATTTATTATTTTCTTACTAATTAAATAATAGCTATTTAATTATATATATATACCTTTTAATATTATAAATTTTATACGTTAAATATCAGATACTTCGACGTACGAATGAACTGGGTGCAAGTAATATTGTTTTCCTAAATCCCACCAGATAAAAATTAGGTACCTGAAATGGGTGCAAAGAAACGAAAGGCAAGAAGGAAGACAAAGAAATGGGCGAACTGATCGAGGCGACCTCAAGCTGGCCGGCCAGCTTTTATTGCAGGAAAGCAAAATAAGTGTGGAAACTGAAAAGCAAAGAAAGGAAAGGTTGGAAGCAAACTGCGGACACGCCTATCGAGCCATACTAAATTTTTGCTGCGAGAGAAAAGGGGCGTCAGTATTGGATAGGACTTGTCACTTTGTACGAGCTAGTTGTAGGGTCCTGTCAATGAATGTACAAGACAAAAGGGGCGTCAGTATTGGATAGGACTTGTCACTTTGTACGAGCTAGTTGTAGGGTCCTGTCAATGAATGTACAAGACAGTATTGGATAGGACTTGTCACTTTGTACGAGCTAGTTGTAGGGTCCTGTCAATGAATGTACAAGACGCTGATTATACTTTTTCTTTTTTTTTAATCGCCACCATCCGAAAGCCACTAAAATGTAGATTTGAGTGATTCTTGCATTGTATCGATCACAACCCGAAAGCTGAAAATAGTAAAAGCCTTAATGTTAGAATTTGGTAAGATTTGTAATTGTTTCGTAGTTCGATAAGAATTAATATTTAAATTTATCAGAAATATATTAAAATTTAAATATTAATTAGAGTAAAAATCTAACTAGATTATGATAAATATTTAGATCTATTGAAAATAATTAAATATTTATTAGAGTAGGAATTCTAATAAATAGGGTATTCAAAGTTGAATACTCCTCCGAAGAGATTGGGGTATGTTTTAGGGTAAGCTTTATATATAGCTCTATGTATTCAAAGTTGAATACTCCTCCAAAGAGAGTACGGCAGAGAGCTCCAGAGAGTAGTACGGCCATGTGTTGAAGCTCTTTGGTGTGCCGTACCCGAGAGAGAGAGAGCTATAATTTGATGCACCTAGTGCACGGGTGCACGTTGAGAGTTGTCTTCTTTGGAATTATAGAAGACGAGAGAAGAGTAGGAGAGATTCAGAAAGAGGGCTCGGATTAATGAATCTTATTTTACCCGCATATTTTCTGTTTGATTTTTCTCTCTTTTGTGATTGTGTCAGCTTTTGCTGAGCAGACGGATTTATGATAAAAATTTATAAAATTTTTACCATTAAACTTACCACAAGCTATCAATTTATAAAATTTTACACTGCATAAATTTTTTTGTACATACCCATATTTCTTAAAATGTGTCCACCATCTGAAGGCCACATTGATGGGTAAAAATGGAGTACATAGATTGCCAATAAAATTAATTCCAATAACCTTTCCATCCAGATTAAGTAGAGATCTCCTAATTCCAGACTATAATATGAAAATATTATAAATTCTATTACATGAATACTTACTTGATTGTGCAAGTGTATATGCAAACAAGAGAGGGAGTAATCACCTTACTAATTTTGCAATTCGCTCGGAATATCTCCTTGCAATCAAGACGGCAACAATCGGCACTAAAGATAAAAGAAAAGCACAATCGTTAAAAAAAATTGACATAGAACTAAACAAACCTCGTGCTATGTGATTGTGCACATACATATAATTACCACATACTAAATTTTGTAACAAATAATCAAAATATAATAATATTTAAAGTTATAATCAAATCAGATATTATAATATTGCACCTGAATATGCCGGGAGCGACCATAAGTTCATACCGCTCCGTATGATAGCGGCCAACTGCTACGACCTTGTCCCCAGGAACAAGGCTAAATTTATTGGAATGTCTGCGGAGAATTAATTTGGTAGCGTCCCTCGAATCACGTGCCATCGGACAAATCGATATAGAATCATCAATATCTCTAATTATTACAGTCTGTAGTGCAACTTCGGAACGAATACGAACTGTCGCAATATTTAATAAGATAGCGTCGAAAAGGCCATCACCACTGCTGTTGCATTCGATAGTTGTTCCAGAAGCACGAAAAAGCATCTTCTCATCTATATAATAAATTTTTAAAAAAAATATTATCCAACTAAACAAAAGTGATAAAACTAATGCAACAAAAAATAAATTAAAAAACACACAAAAATAATAAATAGGAAATTTTTTGCCCATATAGGAAATAAGGCTAACCAATACAAAGGCAGCTCTTTTAGAATAACGTATCTTCCGTTATTACAAAAGAGGATGATCCTGTACATAAAAAATAAAAATAATAAGAATACGAATATATATAATTCAATCTAAATAAAAATGATAAACTTAAAAATAGATCAGAAAACACACCTAAAGTAGTTTCATGTCTCCACGGGCTAAGTTCCATCATTCTTTCTTTTGACGAGCTATTATCATTTTCCATAGCTCCTAATATTAGTATTTACAGAAATATTGACAACTTTAAGTAAAGCATTTCCAACCCGAAACGAAAAAAAAATATCTACAGAGAAGTTTAAACCACGAGTTTAAACAAATATTAAACCAAAAAAAGGGGACGTAAAAGAGCAAAATTATAAAAAAAAGTAGTATTTTACTAATCAATTTACAGAAGAAAAACTTTTTAAAAAAAGCTCGTCAAATTACCTGTTTCAGATGGACAACGAAGGCGTAGGGTTTTGCAGAAGGTCTATCGTACAATTTAGTGGAATGTCGGCGGAGAGTGGGTCTGATAGTTTCTCTTGAATCACGAGCACTATCAGGACTAATCGGGATTGAATCATCCACATCTCTTAGTATTGCAGTCTTTAGAGGAGCCTCCGAACGAATGCGAACTGCAGCAATATTGTAATAAAAGTCGCATCCAATGACATCACCTTCGTAGGATGGTAAACTAGCTGTGGTGAGCAAAAATGCTTCAAAAAGTCCATCATCGGTGTTGTTGCATTCTATTGTTGTCCCAGAAGCACAAAATAGTATTTTTTCATCTACAAAAAAAAAATTAAAAAAATATTAAGAGCTGAAATAAAACCAGCCTACGAGCAAATGGTTGGACATGGGCAAACAAAAAAGTTACCTAAAAATGACACAAGGCTTGCCACAGTTTCTGAGGATTTCAAAGCAGCTCTTTTTGAATATATATCTAAATCCGCATTAGAGTCATATATCCGGAATGTATTTTCAAAAGTATTTTTCGTTATCACAAAAGTGGAAGGCACTGTACATAAATTAAAATAAATAAATAATAATAATTTTAATTCAATCCCAAATAAAAAAATAAAGTTTAAGAATAGTTCAAAAAAACACCTAAAGTAATCTCGTGCCTCCGTGGGCTGAGCTCCCTCATCTTTTCTTCGGACGAGCGGGTATCACTCTGCATGGTGCCTACAAAACAACGTTTAGAGAAATATTAAAAACTTGTAAGTAAAGCATTCCCGACCCAAAAAGAAGGGAAAAAAAAACCATAGTGTTTACGAAGAAAACTTTAAAAAGCTCCTGCAGACTCTCCAAGCTCTCTACCTCCAAGTAACAGCCTCAGAAGCCGTGCACGGCTAGGGTTAGCAAATAAATCAACCCTGGACGAGATATATATAGGAGTTGTTTGCAACAATTGCAACAAAAGTCCCCAACAAAAATCCTCACCTTTTTAATTTTTATCTCCCAAATATTTTATTACACGAAAAATTATTGCATGCGTATTACTTAGCGATGCACGCACTTAAATATAATAGGGCACTGCAAATTTTAAATAAATATTAAATTATAATTTAAAATTTTAATATCTAAAATAAAGAATTTCAGATTCAATATTTTTAAATTTTAAAATTTAGAATTTTATAATTGTAATTAAAACTTATAATTTTAAATTTAAACTTTATAAAATTTTTAATTTTAAAAATTTTAAATCTTATCTTAGATTATAAATTTAAAAAAATTTGAGATATAAAATTTAAATTTGAAATATGTAATCGAATATCAATTTTTATTAAATTTAAGTATTCATATCTAAAATTTAAATCTTAAAATTTAAAATTTAGAAATTCAAATGTTAACTTAAAATTTAACTTTTAATTTAAATCTATTAGAAACGCAATCGCTAATAGAGTAATTTAAGTTTAATAAATTTTTTAAGCTAACATAGTATAAAGTTTTAAATAAGAAAAATAAGAAGTTACAGATTCTTGATAGCAAAAGAATAAGAAAAATAAATCATGTTTCATATATGTATAGGTCTTAATCTAAAAAAACCTCACCACTAATCACTTCACTGGAGGGATTGAAGGAGCTTCTCCAACTAACTTCCCTGTGGTCTCCAGGCTCTACTATTTCCAACTAAAAGCCTAAGTTACCGACCGTTCCTAGCGTAAGTGACAAAAGACTTGGTGATTGATACCCGAGGTCCCGAGGTCCCGAATTCGAATCCTAGTTGATTCACATTTCTAGCAAAATTTATTTCTAAAAAAATAAACGAAGCGAATAGCATAATACCTTTCTCTCAAAAAAAAAAAAAAAAAAACTAAAAGCCTAAGTTAGCACGGATGTAAAAAAAAAACTAAAAGCCTAAGTTAGCACGGATGTAAAAAAAATACTGGAGAGAGAAAGGAAAGAAAGGGAGTATAGAAGGAGGCTCTGCACAGCAGGGATGAAAAAACAGATCAACTTGGGTCCAAATATATAGCATTGCAACATTTGCAAAAAAGACCCTAAAAAAATCAAAATCGGCCTTTCAAGCAAAATCCCAACTACTGTTGATACTCAACTGGGTGGAGGAGCCCACTGTGCGAGCCCCAGTTCTCGCTTTATGGAGCTGGAACTAGGAAGCGAGAGAACACCATTAGCTAAAAGAACCTGAAAAAATACCCTACAGTTAACAATTTGTGCTTTAAACAACATATAACTATTTTAGGGATAGATATAAATTCAACTATAACCAGAAATTAACTCAATTTTGGATTTGGATTAAAATTTAGTTGTAAATAGGAGTAAATAAGAATTATAATTTTAAATTAAAAATATTTTATCTAATTAATTAACATCAAAATATTAATTAAATATAATTTAATAAAGTAATAAATTTATAATCTACAAATATAATAAAAAATTAATAAATATAAGTATTAGTTAATTAATTAATTATAAAAATAAATTAATTTTTAAATTAGTTCGTAAATTATTTTGATTGGATAATTAGTTAAAAATTAAATAACTTGGTTAAAATATTAATCGTTCATCAATCCAAATAATTGATTGCTGAATAAATTGATTAAAATATGAACGAACACGCGGATCGAGATTATTTCAAATTTTACTCGGCGACGTGATTTGTTGGGCAGTCCATCTTCATTACAATTCGGACCAACCTGTGGACACCTGCAGACGGGTTTAACGTACTCCGAGAATCGTACGGCGGTGATTCACTAGGATAGATGCCGGTATACGTACCCCTATGCATCAATGACCAGCGCATTCTATTGGTTTATATAATATACCCCACTTTCTAAACCTTTTTCTTTAATAAGCAACAAATAGCTCACATACAACTTTTATATAATGCACCTCACTTTCTAAACTTTTTTTAATCAAAGCAATTTTTAGCAAAACTTGACTTATTTACGTGTAGGCCAGGCACTTTTTGCTAAATTTATGAATATGAATTAAATAAATAAAATTTGGATAAAATATATGACCAAAATATGTACCCATTTTTACAACAAATTGCACGGTACCATAGGGTGCAGATGCAGTACAAAATGCCCATAAAATTAGAATAAAATTACCTGCATCGATTGTGTATACCCACAACGCATGCATCACACATCATTAAAACATTTTTTATACATTATTTTTTTAGCCTAGTATTTTATACAATATATTTTTTACGAATTAAATAATAATTATTTTTTTATCAATATAAATTAATTCTAATATTGTATATATAAACTTTTTAAATGGTTGAAATTTCATATAGTAAACATCAAATACTTTGAGGCATATGAATGAACTGGGTGTAGGTAGTATACATTCATTAAAGACATGTTTGTTTGAGTGAGCGTGGGGTCGAAGTGGAGAGGGGGAAGTCGTTTTCGCCCTAAACGATCACTTTCATTGTTTAGTTCGTCGTAAAAAAGTTACAATCGAAACTCGAGTACACCTGAAACGGCATAATTGACTTCGGCCCACCGTGGACCACCGTGGACCGAAATTAATTACCGTGAAGAGGTGAAAAAAATAATAAAATAATATACTAGATTAAGATAGTTATATTTAAATATATTTAATTATGATACTAATTACTTTAGCATATTAAAATATGATAAAAATTTATTACATTTCTTTGGCTTCTTCGTTTAGTTTGTACAATTAAAATATAATAAAAATTGATTAATTAAGTAATAATTTATGTATAAAAAATAATTTAGTTATTTTAAATTAAATTTTAATTATATAAAAATATAATTATATTATTTTTACTTATTAAATTATTTATTATTTATACATAAATTATAGTTTTCATCATACACTTTATATCAAACAAACAACAGAACTAGTAAAACTTCACGCTTGACATAAAATAAGAGTAATATGATCATATAATATACAAAAATAAAAATGATATAACTATAATTAGATATTATAAAAAGTTGACTATACTTGATATAAACATTGACTTGAGTATACATATGATTTGATCATAGAAATGACATGACTATATTGACATAAAGTTGACTATAATTGATATAAAGTTTGACTTGACTACACAATTGATATGATTATAAAGTTGATATGATTATACATTGCACAAATCTCTAGGAATGCTATGACTATAACTTGTAAATTTTAATTTTAATATTTAAAAAATCAAACTTCTCTATAAATTGTTGACCTTTGTTAATTCCAACCTCACCCTCATTCTTCTCTTCTTTAGAGATAATATTATTTAGTGATAATATTATTGTGTTTACTTTGTTAATTATAATTTAGTGATAATATTATTTATTATTATTATTAATAAATAAATTATTATTATTAATAAATAAATTATTACTATTATTATAAAAATTAATTATTATTAAATATTGGAGAGAGAGTGTGTGTGGGAGTGGGCAAGAGAGAGAATGTGTGTGTAGTGTACGTGCATGTGGGTGTTGGTGTGAGTGAGTGTGGGTGTGCTCGAAACGATCTGAAAGGTGTGGTTGGGGAGGAGAGAGAGAAAGAGAGTGAGAGAAGGACCTTAGGAATTGAGAGAGGAGAGAGAAAAATATAAATTAACCTATAATTCTATATTAAATTATTAACTTATTTTTTTTTTAATCTATCAAAATAAGGTTAGATTGAAAATATTTTTCAAAAGAAGACTAGATGAAAAAAAAATAATTCAAATGAGGCTACACAAGGCATTAGTTCAAAAATTTGTAGGTTCTCTACGAAGTGCATGCAATAAATAATAGCCATGCACCCAAAATTTGAGTCTCCATCGGCGTGCCAGTAAAAGTTAGTTTGTCATATTCACCGGCCTCCTTGGAAGACTTTCTTGTACACGAGAAAAGCTTCTCGGTCTCCAACTTGTTGGAGTTTCCCCATATCAAGTTGCAGTATATCTTATTAATTGCAAAAGATTTTTTTTTCAATTCGTTCTTTTAAGTGAATGGTGTTCTCTGGATTCCCAGCCCATTTTGAAGTCTAAAGAACATTTTGAAAGTAGACTTTCAAAACATGATTTTTTTTTTCTTTTTTTTTTTTGCTATCAAGATTATGTAACTTCTAATTTTTTCATTTAAAATTTTATATTTAGTGAACTTAAAAATTTATTACATTTAAATTACTCTATTGGTGATTGCATTTTCATAAACCAAATTATATTTACTAAAAATATATTCACTTAATTTGATAAGATTGTTATTCGATACAAACTTTAAATTTTTATTTTCATTAATTTTAGATTCAAAGAATGAATTTAAATTAAAAATTAAATTTTAAATTAACATTAAATCCTAAATTTTAAATTATAATTTAATATTTATTTAAATTTTTAATACCGAATTATATTTAATATATTATATTATTTTATATTTTAAATAAATATATAAATCGTTCTTGCTGTGAAGTGCGTACGGTGCATTGCTAGTAATACGCAGGCAATAATTTCTTGTCTAATAAAATATTTGGGACGAGTCATAAATTTTGCTGAATCGGATATATATAGCTAATTTTGAATTATTTGGAGACTTTGTTACAATTGTTGCAATTTCTATATATATGGGCAATGGCTACAATTACTGGGCAACCACGATAGGAGGAGCCTCTCTCGTGTCTATTCCAAACAGAAGGAGCCCTACTGCTCGTCTACCTCCCTCTTTCGTGTCTATTCCAAACAGGAGCCCTACTGCTCGTCTGCCTCCCTCTTTCGTGTCTATTCCAAACAGGAGCCCTACTGCTCGTCTGCCTCCCTCTCTCGTGTCTATTCCAAACAGAAGGAGCCCATAAGCACGGCTCCTTCTGCTTCGTTTCTTCCATCTTTCTCTCGAATATTGCCGGTGTTAAAAATTCCAGCAGCAATCTCGTCTCCCTCGCTCTCTCGTGAGTTCGTCTGAGTTGTCTATTCTAAACAAGTAAGTGGGTACGTGTATCGTCCGCAGGTAAGTCCGCATTGCTGTCTTCCACGTCCCCAACATCTTATATTTGTCTTCTTCTTCTGCATACAAATATGTTTCTTACGACCCACTCATTCTCTCAAACCAAAACAACGGTGACTCCCCTACTGCTGCTGAGAACCTGAGCTCCTGTATTCTCCTATCCAGTAGCTCGCATGGCCGGAACCTCATCTTCGAAGTTGCAAGGTATGATCTTCTCGCAGATCTTGTCCCTGCGTTTTCTTTCTAGACTTTGTTTTTCAGTTGTTATTTTTTTTGTTTCATTTAGGCTTATAGATTTTTTTTTTTTTTTTTTGGTTTTAGATTTTGTAGTATCGGTTCTAAATAATTTTTTTTTTTGATAAGTTTTTTGTTTGGAAAAGTTTTTTGAAATTTTTTGGGAGGCTACTGTTATATAGTTTGTTTTGTAATATATTTTTGAGTAATAATAATGAATACTCAGAAGAAAAATAATTTTATAATTTTATGTTTAAACTTATAGCTCGAGTATTTACAAAGGAAAATGTCGAAAAAGCTATCGGATCAAGGAAGACCAGTGAGATTAATATTGAAATGAGGAGTGTAGTTGGCTCATTGAAGTTACTTTCCCAGATAAAAATGTAAGAGAAACGATAGGTTCGACGGGAACCGGATTCTGTATCGATTCAGATGGTTACATTTTGACAGCCGCACATCTCTTTGATGGAGATGTTGTTTTTCGGTCATCGAAAAATTGATGATGTTGTTGTTTGGTCATCTAGAAATGAACATGTAAGGTTGGTATCGAAAAATAATTTTTTTCATACCGCTTTATTAAAAGTTGAGAGAACTCGTGAGGATGATGAAAATGGAGGGTGTTCGGAGCAGTTTAACACATAGAAATTAAAAATAAAAAAAAATTCTACAATTTAAGAATAAACAAAGTGGAGCTGAGCTAGGGGTGTAAAAGGGCTAGGGGCCGAAAAGGGCTAGGGGCTGGCCCGGCCCGGCACGACTTCAATTTCGAGCCGTACCGTGCCGGGCCCAAGCCGCCTAGCCTCCGGCCCGGCACGGCACCGGGCCGTGCTTCGGGCCGACCCTTTAAGATATTTATTTTTAATACTTTTATAAAAAATTATTATAAAATTTAAAAAGAGAAATAATAAATTATTTTTATTTAAACTTATATTTTGATCAAATAATTAAAAATTTATAAAAATAGTTATAATATAGTAAATATATATTTAATTTTAAAAAAAATTATATTATTTTAAAATAAAAAGAAAGAAAAGGTATGGGTTTTGATCCAATGGACCAAAATGCTTTGATCCATTGGACCAAAACCACACCTCCCAAGGTCTGCCCAGCAGATCTTGGGAGGACAGCTCCTGGCGCCCACCTCCCCAGGAGCTGGGACCCCGAGGGCCAAGGCATTTTGCCTTGGGCCTCGGGGTGCGGGCCGTGCTGGCCCGGCTGGCACGGCCCGGTTGGGCCGTACCACGCCGGGCGGCCCGCCTCTTCGCAGCCCGGACGGCCCAGGCCCGCATCGGGCCATCCGTACCGGGCCGTCGGGCCCCAGGGGCGCGGCCCAGTACGGCCCCGTAGCGCGGGCCGGCCCGTGCTGCAGCCGGCCGGCGGCCGGGCTGGGCCGAGCCGGGCGGCCAACGTGCCACCCGGCCTGTTTTACACCCCTAAGCTGAGCCCGCCCGCCGCATTCCTAATCGTGGTCATCGCCCATGGCTACATAGATTGACACGGGTGGGACCGTTTTAACCTGTGGTAAAAAATATATATATATATTTCTTACAGCATAACAAGACTGAAATTTTATTATTTCACAAACACTACTATAAATTTTAAATTTTTTATAAATTTTAAATTTTACAAATTCTACTATATTTTAGTCTCATGCATTTTCAAAAAAATTAAAAAAAATTTCAATTTTTTTTACAAATTCTACTATATTTTAGTCTCATGGATTTTCACTGGCGAGTCCTCAAATGTTTTCTTTTTTCTCTCTTCCTTTTCTTTCCACTGAATTTTTTTTGTCTTTCCTCAGAGAATTTTTCTAAAATTTTTTTAGACGGCTAACGTGAACTGCGAAGTCCATATAGTCATAATTAAAAACAATCATTCCAACCACATGTTCGGTGGCATTGAAAATTGGACCGCCGGATGATCCTTCTGAGTTGTGTAAGTTGTTTAGCTGAATTAAAGGCACGTCTGTATGGAAATTATATAAAACATTGTCTTCTAGATCACTGTCTGGATCAATAACATCTCGTGCCTTTCTATAGCGGGGTGCGTGGTACCAAGCTGTATTGAGAACTTCCTTCTTCTGATTGACGTTCGCAATCATCTTAGGATGGTCTTCTCCTTCTATATCTTTTACACAAGGATATGCAATTTTCCCGTGAACAGTCGTATGTAGCCATCTCTGAGGGTGAGCAATGGATATTACCTCCTGTCCAACAAAGAGTTCAGGTTCGCCAAAAATGGCATAGCAAAATTCATTTCCATCATCCTCGCGAGTCCTTTCAACTTTTAATAAAGCGGTATCAAAAGAATTATTTTTCGATACCAGCCTTACATGTCCATTTCTAGATAACCGAAAAACAACATCATCAATCTTTCGATGACCGAAAAACAACATCTCCATCAAAGAGATGTGCGGCTGTTAAAATATAACCATCTGAATCGATACAGAATCTGGTTCCCGTCGAACCTATCGTTTCTCTTACATTTTTATATAGAAAAGTAACTTCAATGAGCCATACTACACTCCTCATTTCAATATTAATCTCACTGGTCTTCCTTGGTCCGATAGCTTTTTCGACATTTTCCTTTGTAAATACTCTAGCTATAAATTTAAACATAAAATTATAAAATTATTTTTCTTCTAAGTATTCATTATTATTACTCAAAAATATATTACAAAACAAACTATATAACAGTAGCCTTTCAAAAAACTTTTCCAAACAAAAAATTTATCAAAATAAAAAATTATTTAGAACTGATAATACAAAATCTACAACCAAAAAACAAAAAACAAAAATCTACAAGCCTAAATGAAACAAAAAAATAACAACTGAAAAATAAAATTTAGACAAGATCTGCGAGAAGATCATACTTTGCGACTTCGAAAATGAGGGTCCGGCCATGCGAGCTACTGGACAGAAGAATACAGGAGCTCAGGTTCTCAGCAGCAGCAGGGGAGTGACCGTTGTTTTGGTTTGAAAGAAAGAGTGGGTCGTAAGAAGCAGGTTTGTATGTAGAAGAAAAAGACAGATATAAGATGTTGGGGACGTGGAGGACAGCAATACGGACTTACCTGCGGACGATACACGTACCCACTTACCTGTTTGGAATAGAGAACTCAGACGAAATCACGAGAGAGCGAGGGAGACGAGACTGCTGCTGAAATTTTCACCACCAACAATACTCTCGAAAGATGAAAAAAACGAAGCAGAAAGAGTCGTACTTATGGGCTCCTTCTGTTTGGAATAGACACGAGAAAAGAAGGTAGACGAGCAGTAGAACTTCTTATGTTTGGAATAGACACGAGAGAGGCTCCTTCTGGGCTAAGTCCGAGTCGTCCACTTCTAACAGCTAAGTCCCCGCGCAGATCGCAGGAGCTTTTTTTTTTTTAATTAAATAGCAAATACTATCTTTTTTATGTGGTGCTTTAGATATTTTGATATATATAATTTCATTTTTGTGGGTCCCGTTTTAAAATATAAATTGTAACCACCTGCTCCCAAGGGTTGAGTTTACAATTTATATTTTAAACATAAAATGTATGAATAAACATGGCTTAAAATTTTATAGGATTACTTTCAGAGACCCCTCGGCTACTACTCTTCCGTATTAGTCGATCGTCGCACGCAGATCCAACCCTTTTGACCAAACCCCTTTTTTTTGTACATTAATATATTTCGGAGTTTCTTCTTCTAACTTATTCAGATGATGGCGGCGGTGAACCACGTGGACTTCGACCCTCCGTCGCCACGGCCGCCGCCAACCATGGACGAGTTGGAAACCCTAGCCCTCGACGACGACGAGGAGTCTTTCTCCCCTTGTCTCCTCTCCACCGTCCCCGTCGCCATCGACGGCGGAGATCCGCTCCTCCGCCCCTACCCTCCTTCCTCGTCGTCCTCTTCCCCCTCCTCGTCCCCCACCGCCGCCTCTGCGGCCGTTTTCGAGTCCCAAAACGGCGCCGGCATCGGCGGCGGCGGACACGGTCGAAGTGGCGCCGCCGCCGCCGCACCACACTCATCCAGCCGCGCCGCCGTTGCGACGGAGTTTGTGGGCATCGCCGTCTCCGAACCCGAGAAGGCGCACGATCCCACCGCGTCGTTGATCTCCGGGTCGGTCACCTTCGTGACCTACCTGATCACGGCCCGCGCCGCGGGCGGGGGCGGCGAGTTCCGCGTGCGGCGGCGCTTCCGCGACGTGGTGGCGCTCGCCGACCGCCTCGCGGAGGCCTACCGCGGGCTCTTCGTGCCGGCGCGCCCCGACAAGAGCGTGGTGGAGGGGCAGGTGATGCAGAAGCACGAGTTCGTGGAGCAGCGCCGCGCCGCGATCGAGCGCTACCTCCGCCGCCTCGCGGCGCACCCCGTGATCGGGCGGCGCGAGGAGCTCCGCGCGTTCCTGCGGGCGCCGGGGCGGCTTTCGCTGCCGCCGCTGGCGGGTGATGTGGCGGCAAGGCCGATCGCGAGGGAGAGCGGAGCGGCAATCCCGACGGGAAAGGGGGGGAGGGATATGTTCAGGATGTTTCGAGAGCTCAAGCAGTCGGTGGTGAACGATTGGGGCGGCCGGGGGCAGACCCCGGAAGTGGACGAGGATAAAGAGTTCTTAGAGAGGAAGGCAAAGTTACATGAATGGGAGAAGCAGCTCAGCTCCAGCTCCCAACAGGTATGTGATCTCCTCCACTTTGTTTATTCTTAAGATTGTAGAATCTTGATTTTAACTTTCTGTTGGTATGAAATGAAATTGGAGGGTGTTGGTATGAAATGAAATTGGAGGGTGTTGGAATTAGGTTTACATATCTGCATGATATGTAACTTGGGGATTCTTTCTTCATAAATTTGCCTTGAATTTGCGTTTCTGTGGCGTATATTGATTCTTATCAGGTTCATCGAAATGCAAAGATTCAGGGGTTTTGTTTCGTGAGGCTGTTAGTAGTTTAACTGTCACATTATTCATCTGCGCCATTAAGAGAAATTTAATGTACAGTGGCAGAATATTAATAAGTAATTCTTAAATACTAATTTTGAAGCTCTGGTAGGTTGATAGATTATGTTAGAGAAATACTTGTACTAGTTCACCTTTTTCTTCTTAGGAAAGGAGGAAACTTGACTCTTTCTTATTTACTTTACACTCATCATCATGGTAACAGAATAGGGACATGAATTGTATAAATTTTCAAACATCCTAGGAAATTGGTTGGTATATATTTGCGTGCTATGTCCAAGTTTCACAGGTAAGTGCCAACATTAATCCAAGAATATATTTGGTGACTCAATCTTATTTCATACTATCAGAGCTGGAAATATGAGCCCTTAAAAGATCTTAGTTAGGATCTATCATTTGAATAATTGAATCCTAGTGTGACGCTCAATCCTATTTTGGGCTATCTCTTCTACTAAATCTTTGACTACCAAATATTTCTTAGCCACCTCTACTGTAAAGTTTGATCCTTTATTAGTAAATTCAATACCTTCAAGTTACTGAGAAGAATGACAAGGAAAGATATTAGGAGGTGTGAAAATGCAAGCCATCATTCTTAGAAATTTGTGCCTAAGCTTTTAATAGATTATTTTGACTGGAAATGCTGCCTTCTTCATTAGAGAAGCTATGAAGTAGGTTTAGTTGTTTGTGATGCAATTGTGTTCTGTGATTCTACATGTGTGTCATTAAGTATTGCAGGCCTGCTAGATTTAGTATAATATTTTATAAGGTTCGGCCCACCAGAAATTCTCAAATCGAGGGGTTTTCACCTCATGCTACCATCTTGGAGAACATTACTCCAAGAATATATATTCTTTTCATTGAAACTTGTATAACAAATATTGCATAAGCTGCTACCCTGGGAGAAATTTGTATATCTGCAATAAGCTGTAGGCTTCCACATCAGACCTAATTGACGTAATTAACCAATTGAACGGTTTTTTATTCTAATGTAACCAGCTGTCTGAATAAACGTTTTATATATATATATATATATATATATATATATATATGGCAGTTTCCTAGACAAATGCAAGAAGGTGAATTTGAAGTCGCTCAGTAGATATTCTACGTACAATTGTGTCTTTAGTTTCTATGTGTAACATTAAAAGCAGTTTCTGTTTGTTGCTTTTATTAATTTGATCTGATTTACTGAGTAAATGGTCAGGATACTAGCAATAAACACATACATGCCAAATCATGGCACAAGCTTCTGAATGAATCGGTATACTTGGTTATGCTAGTTGATACTGTGCTATAAGGGTTTAATAGCTTTAATCTATTATGGAGCATTAATGCTAGATTTGTTACCGATTACCATATTCATCTGTAAGGCACAGTTTTTCCTTTCAGTTGCATGTATAAGTTGTTGTTTGCTGTGCAAAGTAGCACTTCTGCATTAGTTTTCCTAACATGTGAAAAGAGTTTTTCTGTTCAAAACAATATCTTGATCGGTAGTACCATAAGCACTAGACATGTCATCTTTAAATTTTTGTCATGTGCAGGCTGAAACACTTGCTAAAGCACAGCAGAATATTGGAGAAACTATGGGTAATTTAGGATTGGCATTTATGAAGCTGGGAAAATTTGAAACAGAGGAGACAACATGTAGTCCTCAGAGGATAAGATCTGCTGAGGTTAAAAAATTTGCGACTGCTGCACTGAAGGCTAGCAGATTAAACCGAGGATTTAATGCATACATAGTTAAATATCTGGTATATTTGAAAGTTTCAGATCATGAAACTCAAGAACGAAGAAAATGAAGTTCTCATTTAAGTTTCTTTTTATTATTTGCTATATGTATTTGTTACACTATAATAATTTATGTTTTTGGCAGGATACTCTCCATGAGTACTTGGGAGTAATGCTAGCCGTTCACAATGCTTTTGCTGATCGCTCTAGTGCATTACTGACTGTACAAACACTTTCATCGGATTTGTTTTCATTGGAAGCAAGGGCAGAAAAACTTGAAGCTGCATCCTCAAAAACTTTTAGCTTGGATCGTACTAGATCTCGTAAAATAGAAGAGCTGAAGGAAACAATAAAAATAACAGAAGATGCTAAATGTTGCGCACTTAGAGAATACGAACGTATAAAGGTAAAAATCTTGTGATTCTAATCTTGGTTTTTGAAGCTGAAGCAACTTCGATAATTTCATTGAGAAATTACATAAATGTGTACTTTGAGATATTACGTAAAAGTGCTCCACCTTGTCAGCTGCAGACCTCTCAGTCATCTGCCCTCCATCCCATTCTTCTTTCATCCTTCTTAAATAATATTTTTCCTTCTTAAATAATATTTTTAAGTTTTGAATAGGCTGCAATTCACTTGGTGATACCGTGATAGGGATTTAAAGGAATGAGGTGGAGGGCTGGTAGCTGCCTCTCCATGGCTAACATGGTTGACCAGGACCAGGGAATAGTCTCTCATTTTCATTAATGATAGAATTGCTATTCTGCTTTTGTTCACCATCAAGAATATTTAATACCGCTATTTCTTAAAGTGATGTAATTTTTGATTTTTACTTTGTGTTTGTGAGTGACCTACTATTAATTCCTGCATACGTAACACTACTGGTAAACTTTGCAAATTTTTTTACCATATTAAGATTATTTAATAGAAATATCTTTTTTTATATTTACCAAGTTTCCTATTGTACTGATCTGCAATCTAACACATTCCATATACATGTGGAGCTTTGAAAGAAGAAAGCTTCTTTGACAGCAAGAAGTGAGTATGCTACTTGCATCGAATTGCTACTGTATTGCATGGAAACACATTTTTTTCTTTCGTGAAACCTGAAATACTTTTGCAAGTCTTGACACTTTTGTTGCATTTGGATGTCGGATAGAAGGTTGTAGTTTCAGATGAATAAATTATGGATGATACACCATATAAGATTATAGATTTGTATCAGACATGTTCTACTGAAATTTGTACCGACTATACTTTATTATAGTTTTCACTTAGCAGTAGAATCTTCTACTTGGTAGTACCTATTTTTATTGAAGCATCTGGCGTTGTCTTTATTAGAAATGCAATTTGAAGTCAAAAAGCTATGATTCAAATGATGACTCACTTGACATTTTGTATCTTTATTGAATATTTCAATTTTGGTCCTTGGTCTTTAACTCAAGGCAACCAGCCAATTTGCTTTAAATAAATATCACTTTGTAATGATATCTGTATTACTGGTTATTGAACTTTTATGTTGAAAATTGTGGATACTTAGCTCGAATGTGATCATGATGCAGGAAAACAACAGGAGTGAGCTTGAAAGATTTGATAGAGAAAGACGTCGCGACTTTATAGCAATGATGAAAGGGTTTGTAATTTGTCAGGTATGCACTGTCTTACGATCTTAAATTTTTCTTTCTTACAAAAAGTGAGTTAATCTTCTTCTCTTTCTTTCCCAACTATTATCCACGGTACAGTTAGCCTAAAATGCCAGAAATCACACAACAAACTGCCTGAACTGATTATGATGTTGTTTGAATCTGTTAGACTGGACCAAATCAAGTAGTAGTTTGAAACTGTACTATTCACACTATGAACTTGATTACCTTGTAGCAGTGCATTTCCAAATTAGTTGTCTGATACGGTTTCCTGACCAATTAATTTGATATTGTTGGACTTTTTCTTATGTTACTTGGATGTTTCTTCAATACATATAATTTAGCATTCAAGGGTGATTCCTTTTTTTTTGTGTAAATTAAGCTGGTAATCTCCTGGGTACAATGTGGCAATCTATAACCCCCCAACCCCTACCCCCAAAAAAGGGTCCAAAGTAATCCCAAGTAATACTCTTCCCAACATAAGACACATATAGGAATCACCATTACTGTACTGCATCTACTAAGAGGACCTTTTTTTGATGACATTGCAGATTGGATACTCGGAGAAGATAGCAAATGTGTGGGCAACCGTCGCAGAAGAAACAAATGGATATGCGAGGGAAAAGTAAATAAAGTGGGGCGTGTATAAAGTTCCAGGTTTCCCCAAACTTTCTTTTTTTTGCCGGCAGTCAGATTTATAGCAAAGAGCTATTTCACCAATATACATTTTTCGCCTGAGTTTTATCAAGGCTATCATTTGTAATCTTATTTATTTCTGATAACACTGTCGCACTGTTTATCGATACCCTTGACGTGGATCGTTACAACAGTATACATGAGATTCTAATAAGTGGCTTGTTCCTGTTCTCTCTGTTGTACTCAAGATTGAAGGCAACAGTGGTTTAACATGCTTCTTAACTTTTAAGACTAATTTAATCTCTATTCACTTACCAATGTTTTGTGGGGTCCTTTTGATCTGTTGATAAGACTGGGAGAAAGATATTGGGGGAATTTTCCTACCTATCCTCCAGTTATAGGCCAAATTTCGATTTCTTGACTATCTGTACAAAACTTTTCTTTTCCAGTTTGAGTACGCTGGTTGGCTGAGTGGTTCAAATTCAATAGGTTAATATTATTATTATTATTTTAAGTACTTCAACTGGTTGCTAATTATAACAGTAAATCCACTGATGAAAGCAGCCGGTGTTCCATATTTAATCAGTCCAAAGCAGCAATTCTTTTTCTTACAGGTATTGCAATAAAACAGATGCAGTTCAATTGTAGAAGAAAACTACAACATGCGATGGTACTAAAGGACCAGATAGCTTCATCAGTAGTCCAAGTTCCCAATAGTAAGTGTCGTAAAATTCCAGAACATGAAAAATAAGATCACCAAGTGGAATAAGATCTCTAAATTTGTCAAAAAACTAAAATTTTGTTTGGATACATATATATATCTTGTTCGGTATATTCTCTTTCTTATTCAAAAAATTTATATATTTGAAAGACAAAAAATATGATCAAATGTTTAGAATAGAATATCATATCGCACCATCTCTATGACAGGTAAATGCCTTTTTTTTCTTGGTTAAGGGAACCCATCAGAGAGTAGCGATTTTCCATAGGCCTTACCTTTTATTTGAAAGTCATTTGTTCGAATATCATATTTGAAGTTATTTGTTCAGAATAAGATAAATCATCTTATAGGTAAAATATGCTATCATATTAAATTATGAATAGCAAAATCTTTTTAAAAAGTAAAAAAATCAAAATTTCAACTAACAATCATACTAAAAATTAAGCAAGTTTACCATTCAATCTAAGGTCCCCAATTGATTGAAGTTAAAAACCACCTTGATGTGATGTACAACCCAACCTGACAGGCCATCTATAGCTAGTCGATCTACCAGGCTAGCTTGACTGATTGAATCTAGGTCAACCAGGTAGCCAAGGCGATCATAACATAAATACAAGGATGTGCTTCAGTTTTTTTTTTTTTTTTTGACCTATGTTACTTCATTCATACACAAGTTTCTATACAGCGAAGAAATGGTAAAATTTTGGAACTGAACAGATCTCAGAGATTAAACCTTGAGAAAACCTGGTATACCTTTTCTCTGCCTCAAAATAAAAAAGAATCTCTAGCTACATATATTTGTATATCTCAAGATGCAAACATTTTGTGAAACCTTCAACTAACCAAAAGTATTCCTTCAAACAGCCCATGGAAAAATATCGGCATGCTTGCCGTTGAAGAGAAACATGTTGTAAGCTTCTTTAGAGGATCAAATAGATCAGCCACAATAAAGTATCACGAGTTCATAAACGATTTCAGTACACAGAAAAAGGGGGGGGAAAAATAAAAGACTATAGTATAAAATTTGTCACAAGAATTCCATACTAAATGAAAGAATATGCTTAAAAATTTCTGATGCTCTATAAAGGAAATCTCCGTAAAGTTACTTCTAAATGCAATTCCATGAATATATTGCTAGCTTCTTCCTTTCAAAATATGCATTCGTCCTCCCCCCTAGTGTCTTTCATGCTGCAACCAAACAATAAAAGTAAAAACAAAAATATATAAAAATGATAACAACAACAACAACAAACAGAAAAAAGCAGGTTATCCTCCAATGCAAAGAAGACCCAAGTCTAGATCTAGATCTGGTAACTAAGGAAGCATCACATTAGCACATTTAAACATAACCCTGATGTGATAAAATCTGATTGAATCATACTTCCTTGGAAATCTAAAACAAGACAAGACCTACCAACAAGCATGACAATGTAATTATTGCACCAAACAAAAAATAGTTGGTTGTCCTCCAATGCAAAGAAAATGCAAATTTAGATCTAGATCTGATAACCAAGGAAGCATGAATTAGCACATTAAACATCACCCTAATGTGATAAAATCTGATTGAATCGTCCTTCCATTGAAATATAAGACGAGACAGGATCTACCAACATGCGCGACAATTTAATCCTAGCGCCAAATAGAAAGTAGCAGATATGCTCCAACGCAAACAAAACACAAACTAGATCTAGATCTGAGACCCAAGGAAGCATTGATTAGCACACATTAAACGCCATTCTATTGTCGATCTACAATAAGAGAAGATCTACGAACATGCAACATCTAACCTTAAACAAGAGTTGATTATGCAAACTAGATCAGGAAGAACTTAAAACACCAGATCAGATCTGTTCATCAAAGATCTACCAGACGAGAAATTTCATGAATCTGTAATACAAATTCTTAAACTCGCTTATGTTCGATGATTCTGTATATAATCTCGACACGAAATAGACTCCAACAAACCCTAGATAACAAAGAATTTCTTCCAAACAGATGAACACCAGATCAGATCTATTTATCAAAGCTCTACCAGACGAGAAATTTCATAAATCTGTAATACAAATTCTTAAAATTGCTTATGTTCGGCGATCGTGTTTATAATCTCGACGCGAATTAGACCCCGACAAACACTAGACGATAAAGAATTTAGGATTAATTCTTCGAAAGAGACGGAATTGATTGCCGCACCGATCTATCGCAGATCTGAGGGGGATCAGATCAGACGCGCGCGGCGACCGCAGGGCCCGCGGCGGCGGCGGCGGCGGAGGATGCGGCGCCGCCGAGGAAGGAGAGGAGGCCGGCGGTGGCCCCTCCAGCGGGCTCGGGCTCGTCGAGGAAGAGGTCCTCGGGGACGCGGAAGGCGCCGTGGGCGCAGACGAGGGCGGCGCCGAGCATGAGGGCGGAGATGATGAGGGATCCGACGGAGGTGAGGAAGACGACGAAGACGGAGATGAGGACGAGGGCGCCGAGGGTTTCGCGGTCGGAGAAGGAGCGGCCGAGGAGGACGAGTGGGGCGTCGGCGGGGCGGAAGAGGTAGAGGAAGCACCAGGCGCCGAGGAGGGCGAGGAGGAGGGCGAGGGAGAAGGGGTGGGCGAGGAGGGAGGCGGCGAGTGCGGCGGCGACGAGGGCGGCGTAGTTGACGCGGAAGTAGCCGAGGTTCTTGCGGAGGCGCGAGGCGGCGTCGGCGAGGGAGTCGGGGCGGGAGAACGCGGACCGGTCGGCGAGCTCCGTCCAAGGGCGGCGGTTCGAGAGGGAGCGCCGCACCGACTCGGAGAGCCGCGAGAGGAAGAGCCGGAACGCCGGCGCCGCGATCGGCGGATCCGCCGCGCCGGAGAGGGGCGCGGCCGCCGCTCCGGCGCCGGAGGATGGGTTGGAGATGGGGAGGAGAGGGGGGCTCGGGGAGGAGGAGGCCATCGTCGACGAAGGCGACGCGATTCGCGAGGGGGAGAGGGGAGAGGGGGGAGGAAGGCGTTAGGCGTGCCGAGAAAAATGTGTTTGGGGATTTGGTAAAGTTTGAGGGAAAAAAGATTTCTATTTAATAACGCGGGGAGGAAGAGGAGGAGAAAGTGGGGAAGGGGAGGAGGACCCTTAAGGTGTTCCTGAAGAACACGTACCCACGCATGTGTTAATATGCATGGGCTTTATGGGCCCTCTCATTTCCTTCCTCCAACACCCAGTCACACATGCATGGGCTTTGGGCCATCTATAAGTATGGGCACTCTCATTTCCTTCCTCCACACCCACTCACACCATCTCTCTCTCACTCTATGTCTCACCCCTAAGATTTTTATTGATTTATGTATATAATTTTAGAATATTATACTAATTTGTCATTATATCCATTTATGTATATAGTTTTGAAATATAATTTTAAAATATTATATCTCTCACTCCGGGCAAGAACCATCTCTTTTAAGGACCCAAAACATTTACCTTTCGAACATGTAATTTCTTATTTGAGCTCTATTTTGGAGATCTCAATATATATATATATATATAGAGAGAGAGAGAGAGAAAGAGTCCGGCTATGATGCTTTTAAAATTACCAAGCATTTAGTGCTTGTAAGTTTTCCATCATTAGATCTATACTTTTGATCGATTCCACCCTTAGATTATGCTATTCCACCAACCACCCTGGGAGCAATCTCATGATGCCGCTAATAATTTGGATGGTTCAGATTAAATTTTAATAGTTATTATGTTTTAATGTTTCATATTAAATTAAATTAAGGGCATGTTTGGTTCATGAGAATTAGGAACGAAAAATCAAATTGGATTGTATTGAAATTGGAAATAGTAATGAATCATCCAAAATATTTGGTCCGTTGTTAGAATGAAAATCAAAATAGACAATTGGGACAGAGAATTTTGAAAAAAGATCATTTCCATTACAAAGCGGAATGAGAATTGAAATTGAATTTCTGTAAAATAAATAACAACTATTAAAATTAATGAATCTTATCCCGATTCCATATTCTAAAATAGGTGAACCAAATATGTTCTAAGAATTTCAATGCAAGCAACTAAATTGTGACAATTGGTGCCATTTGCTAAAACCTTAGATTTAATGGTTTAAATTTAATTCCAATTTTTTAGATGGTTCAGATTGAATTGTGTATAACTTATGATTTTCATATCAAACTTAATGTTCAAATCCTAATTTAATTCTAATTATTCATCAGTCTTTTCACTAAATTTTATTTTGAAATTTAAATTATATAGATCAAAATTATATAAGCTCTATAACGCAGTCCACAAAGCAGTAAAATCCGGAGCCCAGTCCACTTTCTAAACGGGCCGAAAGTAGCAATACGGGTCGGCCTAGTGATCCGGCCCGGTCAAATCGTCAACGGAAAAGCAACAGCGCGTCATTCACTCGACGTCTCAGGTCACGCAGTGTGAAAGTGCAGCTGCGTTTGTTGACCGGTCAACCTGCAGTTCCGTCAATTACGGGATCTTAAATTCTCCTCTTTTTCCCTCTCCGTTCGATCCCTCGAAGTCATCCTCATCCAACCGTCCATCATCCTGATGAGGAAATTAAAATTCTGAAGGAGTTTGCACCGGAGTCCCCAACCTTTATCCACATTTGCAATTGTGTTCTTATAACCTTTTCTTCTTGCAATTTAACCCCCACTCTGTAGTTTTATTTGCAATTGGGTTCCTATCGTTAGGAGACCTGTTATATTTAACGGGGTATATGGCACCATTTAAATGTGGTGGTCAACGTCGTGTTAGAGGTACGTCGGTGTTAACGCGGACGCATATCACCGTCACATCAGTGTCCCGTTAAACATAACGGCCCTGACAACGCTAGAGACGCAATTGGAACTTTGTAAGTAAAATCCAGGTTTGGATTCGGATGCCGATGCCCCGTCGAGTGCAAAAAGTATCGAGACTCAAAATACTTGTAAAAGAATTCTAATGTTACTCATATAATCTTTTATTGGATTGAGAGGCTACTAAAAGGTCTTCCATCGACTAAACCCTTTTCTTTTTTTGAGCAAAATTATAGTTATGCACCGAAATAGGGGCAATTACATATATATTTCTGTAAGATTTTTGACTTTTTTATTTATCCTTTTTAGAAGGCGTACAACCATTATCTTTGTAAAATTATTATTTTATCTTTTTAAATATGCAATTCAATCGTCACCAATTTTTCTAATTTGTCCTTAAGATAGGCACAAAGAGATCCCTTTCAAATATATTCTTTTACCATTACCAATTTTTTTCTTATTTACTCTTAAGTCAAGAGCAAAAGAGATATATTTTGACTTTTTTAACTCTCTTAGAAATTTAATCCGAGATGATTTAACAGATACTAACAGCGGAGATATTTTAGAATAACGGAAAAATATACAAAGGGTATATTTGAAACAAAAAAAATATGAATACATTAGATATTTCAGAAATTTTGAGAGATATATAAGTAATTATTTAAAAAAAATAAGTGTAAATTTTATATCTCTCTTTTAAGATTTAAAAAAATTTAAACTTTTATTGTTAAAAAAAAAATTGAGAGGATGAAAACATAATATTGACTCTTGGATAAAAAAATTGAAGTTCAAATTTATACTTTAGGTTGTATTCCTTTTCTCTTTTACTTGTCCTGTGCAATGCGCATCCACCAACACACCGTCCGAGAGGAATTGCCCAACGATCTATCGTTTATTTACTAAAACGCCATTGCTAGCACGTTAGCTCTATCGCTTTCGCTCGCGTCCTCCGCGTTCTTTCCCTTTCCTTTGTCTCGTCTTTCTCCTGCCAACCACCTGTTGCCCTTCCCACGCCGAAGCCGCGTCCTTTTTTAATCCCTATTTCCCTCCCTCTCCCCTCTAACCCTAACCCTAGCTCTCACCACTTGCCCCACGGCGCCCCCCTCCAATGGCGATCCCCGGGGACGGCGTGTGAGTGAGTAGGAGGGAAAGAAGAAGAAGAAGCTCACGGGATCGGCCATGGCGGAAAACGGGGAGGAGCGGTTGATCAACGCCGTCCTTCAGATCGCCAGGGCCCTCGGCCGCACGGACACCATGACGGAGGACATCATCAAGCAGTTCTCCGACTTCGACGGGCGCCTCTCCCTCGACAAGCTCGCCGGGCGCCGCGACCCCGCCGGCGGCGGCGGCGGCGGCGTCGCCGGGGAGGACAGCGTGCCCTTCGAGCGGACGCTGAGGGCCCTCGATCGCCAGATCTCGCACTTCATGGGCTTAAATCGCATGATCTGGTCCGACTCCGACGACGCCGACAAGTTCCTCGAGGCGGTGGACGACCTCCTCGACACGATCCGCGACCTCGACGCGCACCCGGCCGCGAACAAGCAGCTCCTCGCCGGCGCCGACGAGCTGCTCCAGCGGTGCGTCCTCCGCCTCGAGGACGAGTTCCGGTCGCTGATCGAGCGCCCGGACGCGGCGGCGCCGCCGCCCCCGAGGGGCCCGAGGGCGTACGACTCGGAGGAGAGCGAGGGGGAGGAGGAGGAGGGGGAGGAGGAGGCGGACGAAGGGGAGGGCCAGATCCCGATCGCGCGCCCCGTCACGGACTACGACATCGTGATCGACGCGCTCCCCCCCGGGTCGGTCTCGGACCTCCACGAGATCGCGGCGCGGATGGTGGCGGCGGGGTTCGGGCGCGACTGCGCGGAGGCGTACGTGCTCGCGCGGCGCGGGTTCGTGGAGGAGAGCATGGCGCGGCTGGGGCTGCGGCCGCGCACGGCGGAGGAGGTCCAGGCGGCGCCGTGGGCCGCGCTCGAGGACGAGATCTCTCGCTGGATCCGGGCGTTCCAGATGGTGTTCCGCATCCTCGTCCCGAGCGAGCGCCGCCTCTGCGACCGCGTCTTCGCCGGGCTCGCCCCCTTCGGCGACCTCGCCTTCGCCGGCGCCTGCCGCGCCCCCGCGCTCCAGCTCCTCTCCTTCGCCGACGGCGTCGCCGCCGCGAGCCGCGCCCCCGACCGCCTCTTCCGCGTCGTCGACATGTACGAGGTCGTCCGCGACCTCCTCCCGGCGCTCGACCCCCTCTTCGCCGACCACTACTCCGCCGCGCTCCGCGCCGAGGTCGCCACCGTGTGCAAGGCCCTCGGCTCCTCCATCCGAGGCATCTTCATGGAGCTCGAGAACCTCATCCGCCGCGACCCCGCCCGCGCCGCCGTGCCCGGCGGCGGCCTCCACCCCATCACCCGCTACGTCCTGAACTACCTCCGCGCCGCCTGCGCCTCGCGCCAGACCCTCGAGGAGGTCATGACCGAAGACTCCGCCGGCGCCGCCTCCGCCGGCGCCGCCTCCGCCGGCGCCGGCCCCGTCGATCCCGATCGCCCCACCTCCTCCCTCGCCGTCCACATCGCCTGGATCATGGACGTGCTCGAGCGCAACCTCGAGGCCAAGTCCAAGATCTACTCCGATCCCTCCCTCGGCTGCGTCTTCCTCCTCAACAACGGCCGCTACATCATCCAGAAGGTTAAGGACAGCGAGCTCGAGGTGCTGCTCGGCGACGAATGGATGCGGCGGATGATGGCGCGGGTGCGGCGCTGGGGCGGGGAGTACCAGCGCGCCACCTGGGGCAAGGTGGTGGCCGTGCTCCACCTGGGGAGCGCCGGGGCCACCGCGGCCACGGCGAAGTCGATGAAGGAGAGGCTTAGAATCTTCAACAATTACTTGGAGGAGATCTGCCGGGAGCAGTCCGGGTGGGTCGCGGCCGACGAGCAGGTCCGCGCGGAGCTTCGGGTTTCGGTGCTCGAGATGGTGCTCCCGCCGTACCGGAGCTTCGTCGGGAGGCTAAAGGGAATGCCCGACGCCGGAAGGGATAAGTACGTGAAGTATACGCCGGACGACGTCGAGGCCCGGATCAATCGGCTGTTCGCAGGAACGGTGAAGAAGTAGATCAGTAGATCGTATAGTAAAACAAACAACTTTGGCTCTATTTTGTTCTTGTTGTTGTTGCTGTTGCAATGAGATTGTAGCTGTTGTATATGATCCTAGTTGTTTGATTGATACCTAGAAGTTTGAGTGATTTAATTTCATCCTGCAATTAAGCTGTTTGATCTTTTGTGTTCACTGAACTGTTTGGTGGCATTATTCTGCTACAAATTCATGTCTCTAAATACCAGACTAGTCGTGTCTCTAGTAGATGCCAATAACTGATGCAGTTCTCTTAGTTAGAACATATCCAAGAATGCAAAGTGGAGGAGGAATTATGTTGGGTGTTAAATTATTCTCCTGTCATTTGGATGGAAAGGAATCTTTTCTTTCGTTTTCTTCACTTGTGGAGACAAATGAAATATGACAAACTCATTTTCTTTTTTGTTTTTCTCCGTTTTCTCCTTCTCCTCATGTGAACCTTTTTTCTACTATCTTTTTTTCACCCTTTTTTTCATCCAAATAAAAGTGTACAGGTGGCTAGAGTTTTTTTTTATTATAGAAATGTTGTTTAATAATACAGAATTCTTTGATTAGCCCAAACAGTTTTCTCCAATAAATTTCCTGATGAGTGGTTTTAGGCTTTTGCGGTTTATTTAAGCTGCTCGTGCTTGCCGACCAACCTTCGCCTGGTAATTCGGTATTCGGTTGACTTCTCACGAGACCTGGAATCAATTTCCGGATAGGGCTTAAATGGGAAGGGGTTTTAGGTTTGGGGTTACCATTTTAGACTCTGATGTAAAATCTAGAACATTCAAGAGAACTTGAATAAATGTTCGTGCATTCAGACATTCCTTCTGGTCAACTCTTCCTTTCTTGGAGAATTTAAAAGTGAGGGGTTGATTTGACCAATTCAAAGCATTGTTAGAAATCGATAAAAATGTTCGCTTATGAATTAAGAAAGAAGAAATCAAAAGTTTGACTGGGCCCATACAATCTGCCACTGAAGCAATCCCAGGGTTTTTATTTTTAAATTTTTTTAGTTCGCAATATATGCATCTATTTCTGCGCGAGATGAAACTTGAACACAAATAAAAATTTGGTGGGTAGTCCCAAAGTAAAATGGTCTCATCTATCTTCCATTTGTTTATACAGGGGGCTATCCCATCCATGGTAACATAATTCAGAAGTCTACCAACCAAGTATTCTTTGTTAATAATTCCAAAATCTAATTGGGTCATTATTTAGGCCCACTTCCGCTTTCCTAATTTATCTAAATTAGTACTACATGGGAAATAAGCAAGAAAAATACAAAAAATTAATGAGATACTAGTGTAGGGACCCGTGCGATGCAACGGATAGATAATAGAAGAAAATTTTTAAAATTTTATTGAAGTAAAAAGTGATGGTGAAAATTAAAATTTTAAAATGTATATGGTACGGAACATAATAAAATAGAGTAGCAAGTAAAGATATTTATTATCGAGAAAATATTATCGCAAAAGATGTTGAAATAAAAGAAAATACAAATATTATTATATAAGAATGGAGATAGAAGTGAATAGACAATCATAATTTTTTTTTTAATATTATAAAGAAAATAGCGAGTAGAAAATACAAATGACAATACAGTATTCTTTTTTTTTTCTCCTCCCAAATATTTTTCATGTACTACCTATTCGCCTCTCCTTCTCACTCACCTTCTCACTCACTATTGCCTCTACATCTTCTCCTTCTCACTCATCTTTCGTCTCTCTATATTTTTCAAACATTTCAATAACTTAACCACCTTCTCTTTCATTTAGGTAATTTGAATTTCTCACAGAAAACGACGACGAAGGAAGATGGCATATTGTATTCACTATTTAAAAATTAAAATTATATGCACACATTCTACTCTCTGTTGACATTAGCTAAACAACGTATTTATAGGCTCTTTGATATATTGAACTTGACCACTAACCAACCACAATTACTCCTCCGATAACCCCACTAATACAAAAAAAATAATCTTCATCACATTAATTAAGATGTAGGGGTTAGGAAGATGAAACATTTGGGGTTAGGAAGATAAAGAGATAGGGGTTAAGAAGATGAAGTATTGAATAGAGGTGGGAGTGGGAAGAGAAAAGGCAAAGGTGAAGGGGGATCCGCCACGTAGTAAAAAATTAAGAAAAATAATGTATAGATAGATAGATATAGATGATACGGCTTGTATGCCGTTAGAACTATTATGCTTCTCCTTTAATTGTACATAAAGCAATTGTTTTTTTTTTTTCTATAAAAGTTTGTATTGTTAGAGATCGTTTAAATATTTTATATCTAACAAGTTACGATCATTCTTTGCTGCCATCCTAATGTTAACTCAAACTAAAATTAAAAATAATTTACTCATTAAGGAAAATAAAGAAAAAAAAAAAATCTACAATGGCGAGTGATCCTCGCCGGGCGGTCGGCTAGTATACCCCGCCACCGGCGCCGGCAACCCGGATTGGTCCTGCTGCTTCACCACCAACACTGCATTCCCCGCACCGGAATCCGACGATGCGAGAAAGTCGCCGATAATGCCGAGCTCCGGGCACTCGCTCCACTCCGACAGCCCCTCCACCGTCGGCGCCATCACGGCGCTCCACGTGTGCCTCATCCCCACCATCACCATGTCACACTCCCGGTCCTCCAACCCTCTTATCACCCCCACGATCTCCTCCATGTCCCCCACCAGCTCCTCCCTGTACGTCACCTTCTTGTTCCTCCCCGCCGGGGACTTCACCTCTTCGAGCGCCTTGTTGTCCATCCTGCGCTCTCCGTGGTCGTCCCTCACGCTCCGGCTCGGCAGGAAGCGTATCACCGTCGTCGTCACGCCCGGGTGCCGCGCCATGCGCACGGCGTACGCCAGCGCCTCGCGGTCGTCGCCGCCGCCGAAGAAGAGCACGGCCACGTCGTGGGCGAATTCGCCGTCGGCCTTCCTCGCGAGCGCGCTGACGCGCCGCTCGTCGGCGGCGAGGCGGTCGACGAGCACGGCGACGGAGCACGGCGCGCCGTGGATGACCTGGCGGCTGACGTTGCGCAGGCCCTGCCGGCGGTGGAAGGGGAGGACGACGAGGGCGGCGCGCTTGTCGACGGCGAGGCGGCAGACCTCGTGGTGCATGGAGGAGTAGGGGGAGATGGTCGTGAACGGGTGGACCGACATGGCGCCGCCGCCGCCGCCGTAGTGCTGCTCGAGGAGGAGGAAGGCGTTGATGACGGGGTCGTTCTCGGGGGCGACGGAGGGGGCGGCGATGGGCCGCTGGCTGGCGGAGGACTCGCAGCGGGGGAGCTTGTGAGGGATGAAGACGGGCGCGGAGCGGCCGACGAGCTCGACGAGCTGGAGGAGGTAGACGGCGACGGGGGAGCGGGCGGTGGGGTGGGAGGCCTCGAGGAGGTTGATGGTGCACGGCACCTGCGACTGGTCGCTCACGCACGCCAGGATGCGGAGCTCCGAGTCGGGCTTCAGGTGCTGCACCGTGCGCCGCTTGTAGACCGCATAGTGGCGGGAGGGGTCGCAGAGGATGGCGGCTAGCGGTGCCGAAATGGCGGTGACCGCCAACGCCGACGACAAAAGATTGTTGAAAGAGCGGCTATCGATGAGCTGCCATTAATTAGAGGATACAACATTAGTTGATGGTCACTACACATACAATACACAATGCATGCAGCCGACAATTACATACTCTTATATGTGTATTCAACTTTAAAGTTCCAACTTTTCAAATAGAAGTAGGTTGCTATGCTATTAATAGCATCAGTCATTGGTGCTATTAGATATGTGTGGTTATCATCATAGTGATCTTCTAGGATTAAGTGGATGATTGGTTGAATAGTATGGTCTAACGAGTGAAAATGATAAAAATGATAATAGCACCGGGCACTTAATGGTATTGATAGTATAGTAGTCGAACTCAAATTAATTATAATTAATAATATGCACCTTATTGGTGAGCCAAATGTTGTAGGTGACGACCTCGACAATCCCCTTGCTGTTCATGAAGAGACCGAGAGCCAAAGCATCGCGAAACGGAATCCTGAAGTAGAGCGAAGGCAACAACACGCCCACGAGCTTCCCTAGCCAGCCCAGGAAGATGATCAGATGCAGGGGACTCCACGTTACCTCGCGGAGGTTCGTGTTGAGCCCCGTCATCGCGTAGTACAGCGGCAGGATCATCCTCGTCGCGATCGTCTCGATCTTCTGCTCGAGCGCCGAGCCCAGCGGCGGCCCGTCCGGGATGGCGAGGCCCAGCGCGAGCGCGCCGTGGATGGTGCTCATCCCGATGAGGTCGCTGTAGAGGCCGACGAGCAGGACGAGGAGCAGGAAGAGGAAGACGTAGCCCTCGTCGACGGGCTTGCCGGGGGGGGTCTGGTCGACGATCCAGACGGCGGCGGGGCGGATGATGCAGATGATGAAGGCGATCATGGCGGCGATGGCGAGGAAGGCCCAGAGGGAGGTGAAGGCGGAGACGGCGGCGGCGTCGATGAGGACGTAGGCGATCATGATGAGCCAGCCGAGGGCGTCGTTGGTGACGGAGGCGGCGACGGACATCCAGCCGAGGTCGGAGTTGAGGAGGTTGAGGTCGGAGAGGATGGGGGCGAGCACGGCGAAGGAGCTGATGGAGAGGGAGGCGGAGACGGCGTAGACGAAGAGGAAGCGGCGGTCGAGGGTGCGGGCGGCGGCGGCGGTGATGACGAGCGGGGAGAGGAAGCCGGAGAGCCCCGTGGCGGCGGCCCTGCGCCCGGAGCGGACGGGGAGGGCCGGGTCCATCTTCACGCCGATGAGGAAGATGACGTACGTCACGCCGAAGTTGCCGAGGGTGTCCAGCACCGGCTGCCCCCGCTGCGGGAAGAACGCGCTCCTGAAGCCCTCGTGCCGCCCCAGGAACGACGGCCCCAAGATTATCCCTCCCTGATCAAACAAACAAAACTACTACTGTTACTAACAAGTGTGTATATACATATATAAGGCTAGAATGCTTTGAATAGCATGAGTCATCGGCATTATTAGATTTTTGGTCATTGAATAAAAAGATATACGGTTACGATGATAATAATTTTTTGGAATTAGAGTGGGTGGTTGGTTGACCAATATGATCTAACGAATAGAAATGATCAAAAAAATAAATCTAACGGAAAAAAATTAGTAATACCAAATGCTTGGTGCTAATAAAAGCACCTCAGCCGAACTGTATATATATGTGTAAGACCCAAATAAGTTATACAGAGACTTTTACCAGAAGAGAGAGGTAATTAAGAATGTACAAAATGTAAAGAACTATATATTAGACAATTTCGATTCCATTATCTAACCTTTTGAAATTTTAATATCTAACTTTATTAGAACTAGAAGATAATTTAGATTATTTAATGATTCTTCTGATACAAAATTAAAATTAATAAATTGCTTTAATAAATCTATTGCTACATGAATCGTATAAAATGTACTAATTAAACTCGCTATATATATTTTAAAGTTAAAAAGCCACTAACTAATAGAAATCAAAATAAAATTAAAATTTTTGAAAGTTAGATAGTCCGATTCAAGTAAATTTCAACATTTTTGCCAAAGTGAAATGCTAAGCGTGCAATTGAAAAAGAAATACAATCTTACAATCTCTTTCACGGAAAAATGTCTAAGATATAATAACCAAGTTTTCGTCCATAGTATATGGGAAAAAAAAATGATAAGATTAATGGAGAACATTCAGAAACTACAACAATCATACGCTGTATTAATTTATTTATCTAATAGTGAAGATATGAGGGAAGAGGACGTGCCATGATCTCGGAGACCACGCGGGGTTGCTTGAAGGGCTTGAGAAGAAAGTAGAGGATGTGAGTGATGGTGAGGACGAGGACGAGCTGGGCGGAGAGGAGGATGAAGGAGGAGGCGAGCGGGTTGCGCCCCTGCCAAACACTACTCGGGGCGCCTGAAAGATCCGAGGATTCGAAACAGTTTACAACGTCCATTGCATCCGTCCCAAGGCCTCACGGTCGCCTTCTAATTGTTAGTCGCAGTAAATTGAAGCTCCGCATTTTCAACAACTTTTTGGTTTCTGCGAATATGGAAAGGAATAAAAAATATGCCAGAAAAAAAAAAACTGATGGAAAGGAACTTGGTATATTAGAATTGTATGGAAGCATTTCTCTCCGGAATTAGCTTATTCGGGATAAGAGGCGTTGACTGCGGAGGAACGCGTTTTGTGAGGTTGTGATCGATGCAATCGAACACTTGCGTCTAAAATAGCCATGAATGGGAGGCCCAAGAAACCGGGCTTAGGCCCATTACTTCAAAATTTGGCCCAATATATTCGGATAAACTTTAATTTGCCTCCTATAATTTAGTTCATTTTTACTATACCACCTTATAGTTCAAAAAATTTACTTTTTTGGTAAAATAAAAAAAATGCTAAACTAGAACAATTAAATATAATTTTTTGAATCATAAGGTGATATAGTAATAAAAATAAGCTAAACGATATGAGGACAAATTGAAATTTACCCTTATATTTTTATATATTATATTGTAATACTTTGGGTTTTAGTAGTGTAAAACTTGCGAGAGACGGCAACAGGGACAAATTAGTGGTGTACCAGTCTAAAACAAGATAGGCATCATGCAGGTGACCTAGTTCGAGCATTAGGATTTAGGACTATATAACCGACCGTTTCTAGTACAAGTGGCAAAGGACTTAGTGGTTGGTACCTGAGGTTCCGAGTTCGAATCCTAATTGATTCACATTTTCAGCTAAGTTTATTTCTAAAAGAATAAACGAAGCGGATAACGTGCTACATTTCTCTAAAAAAAAAAGGATTTAGAACTATATATGTCTTTGTATCAAAATTTAGCAGTTATTATTCTGAAATTCTAAATCTGTTTGAAATGCCGATAAAATCCATAGTTAAAATTAATGCAATTTCTTACGCGTACGATAGTTGAGATACAAACTGAATGTGAGCTTTTGTAATTTTATCTCACATACTGGTTTACTGTTCAGTTGCAGTAAAACAAAGATTTATATATTTAGATTAGTTAAACTATTAATCGGTAATACAAAGTTTATCAGTAATATCTTTTCTTAGACAGATTCTTTAGAAGAGAAACAAATATTCACAAACTATATAAAAAAAAAAAGAAGGTTAGGTTAGATAAAAGCAGAATATAAGTTCTAACTTTAAAAAGGAAAATCCACTTACTATATATATTAAAATTAGTCACATTAACCAATTAGATCAATTTACTATTAAACTCAGAGGTCCCTTTACAACCATCAATTAATTGCCCATTGTAAACCCTTCCTTTTGGTTAAAACATTTTTCCCAAACACATTTATGAGCCTTTGACTAACACAGGAACAATCCTTCACCTGAACTACATAACAATATGAAGAAAACTTCTTACTTAGTTTCTTTTCTTGTTTTATTTTCTTGGTTTTATATGCAGTGTAAACACATAATATAATCCATGTAGTGCCCTTGGTTTAAGCATTTGTATTATATATTCCGAAGAGCCAAAGTTAAATAATTTTATTTTTCTTTTATTTTTCTTTTTTCGCATTTACATATTGTCTAAGGAAGCTTTTCATGTAAAGCAACTTTGATTATACCATAATTTTATCTTACTTGTATTTTAGTTGGTAATTCTCATAGAGAGATTACGATGGCACCTTTGACTTTTCTCCTATTTTTTTTTTTTCCTTTTTTTCCCCTTTCTTAGAATGTGGTTAGGCACGCTTTGACTTTTCAGAGAAGTCATGCACTATTTAACAAATTACTTGCATGAATATACTAAGAGCCCTAATAGATATTTTCTACATCATTACTATTTTCAGAAATGGTAGATAATAAATATTTTAAAATTAAATGTTAATCTAATTGATAAGATGAACAATTAATATTTACAAAATATATATTATTAAAAATTAAAAATTTAAAAAATTTATTAGCTAGGTATTAATTAGTTTGAAAAATTAATAGTATAAAGTAATGTTATTCGATTTATGAGAAATATGTTACATTCAATTTGCTCGATTCACGATTAATATGGTATATAAACCATTGAAAAGTGAAATTATTCTTGCAATTACTATGTGTTTTTCTATTTATTTTGTTTCTTTTTGCAATTACTAAGTGTTCTTCTTCTTTTAGATAATCTATCTGAAATAGAACTTCCAGTATGTTCTAATGATGTTCTCAAATTTGTTTTTTTTCTATTAATGGAAACATAAAGTGTTTTGTTTCTATTTGTAGAACCTAATGTGACATTGGATAGGAAAACATCAAATGGCTTTGGATAAGGATGAAGAGAACTACATTCAAGCAAATGAATGAGTAAATGAAAGATTATTTATAATTGCTAATATATATATATGTGACATAAATTTATTTTTAATGTAATTTGATAAGTTTGATTCCTTCCAAAATAAATAATAAGTTAATATATAAATATTCCTGAAAAACAAGGGCTGCTTTATAGTAATTGGGTAAAATAAGGATCACTATTTAGTATTGGATAAGAATCATTTATTGTGGAGTCTTTTGCAACCAAGTACTGTTTGTTTCTGGATGTCCACACACTCAATTGATTCTTTCCTTAGAATTGGATTGGTTGATAAACATGTAACTATTTGTGGTGTCATGTCTCCCCCTAATTATGGTATTTTAGTGGTCCCAATAGGTTGCTTAGTTTTAACACATATAAATTCTATGTGATGGTTAATATTGTAGAACAGTGTCATTACGAAAATATCTTCTCTTGCACATAATTTTCGCACGTGTAACTTATACGAAAAGAGAATAGATTGATTCTATGGTATGTGGGGCTCACGTGACTGATGAATTGATCATGCTGATGATCCTCTCCATCAGTCGTACACGATTGTCGGCGATGTAGCATTTTGTCATTACATTAGAATAAAGAATAGAAAATCAATGAGGAAACAAGAGGGCACAATCACTCTCTTTTTTTAATCAATTAATAGCAACTAGTGATTTTAGCCAAAATTTATTATATTTTTAAATTTGTATTAAAATAACAATTGAGATGAAACAGGGCTAGTTGGAAGCATGGTGGCCTTCTATTTTGCATTAAGCCTCTATACTGTTGTTATGTACTTATTTAGGATAGGCACAAACCCTGTTGAGTGAGCTTAAAAGAAAAACAAAAACCCTATTTTAACATAATGAAATAAAGGGCATTTAGGTAATTGCAATCCTACCAACTAGACCCCTATTTTATTGCAACAGCACCATTTTCCAACCTTTATTACTACCCCTTATAGGCTGAATTGTCCAACCAACCATCTCTTTCCTCCTCACTACCCACTGGAATCATCCCCAAACCACCCCCTCCCTCACTTAAATATTCACAAAAACCATAAAAATATATGCAACTTGCAAAACAGTAAAAGCAAGTGTAACTATTCTATTCACACAACAAACCAATTATAAATAAGAGGTGAAATTTAGTTGCAATCCCCATATTATCATAATATTGAGATTTGGTCCATGTTCATAAGTAAATAAAATTTTGCATATATTATACTTAATGTCAGGTCTGTTAAAAATTGTTCATTTTCATTATATACATTAAAAGTTTTAGCCTTTACATAAATTTTAAAAACTGAGTTATTTTATTGCCAGTCAGGTCATTTGATTTGTAAACTCTCACCTATATTAAACTATAGTCTTTGTGTCTTGGCCGTCAAATAAATTTTAGTTTTTCGCATAATAAAACTATTGATGGTAAAACAACTCACTCATTTCGCAATAAAAGTTAAATAATTTTTAGTTCCTAGGAGACTAGGTGCAATGTATGCGAGAATTCAACCGTTGAAACATCAAACACAAAAATACATGAACCCAATGGCATTACGACCGTATTATAGAGACTCTCCATACATTGCACCCAAAATATATATATATATATATATGTACATTTTAAAAGTAAGTGAAAAAATATAGAATGATAATTTTAGTATAAAAATAATTTAACGCGCATATATATTTTTAAGTGTACAAATAGCATTGCGAGAAAATAGAAAAGAAAGAAAGAAAGAAAGAAAGAAAACAAGTACTTATTACCCTCCCCACTACATTATAATTAATTAATAGTGCATGTGTATTGCTCATTTGCGCATATAACCTCCTCTAATCTCTTCTCCTCCAACAAGAAAACAACTCTCATCCTTCTCCTTTCCCCCTCACAAAAAAAGAGAACTCTACTACGGCGGGGAAGGAGGAGGAGGAGAAGGAGAAAGAGCTGGCGCTAGCGATGCCGCAGTCGGCGGCGCCGAAGCTCTCGCTCCAGCCCCACAAGCCATCGCCATCGCCATCGGCTGCGGCTGCGGGGGCGGGGGCGGGGGCGGTGTGCACGGCGCACGAGATACCGGCGGCGGTGGCGCGGCACCACGAGCACTCGGCGGGGCCGGGGCAGTGCTGCTCGGCGGTGGCGCAGCGCGTGGCGGCGCCCGTGGAGGCGGTGTGGGCGGTGGTGCGGCGCTTCGACCGGCCCCAGGCCTACAAGCGCTTCGTCCGCAGCTGCCGCGTCATCGGCGGCGGGGTGGTCCACGTGGGCGCGCTCCGCGAGGTGCGCGTCGTGTCGGGGCTTCCCGCCGCGACGAGCCGCGAGCGCCTCGAGATCCTCGACGACGAGCGCCACGTCCTCAGCTTCCGCGTCGTCGGCGGCGACCACCGCCTCGCCAACTACCGCTCCGTCACCACCCTCCACCCCGCAAACGACGACGGCGACGCCGGCAGCACGGTCGTGGTGGAGTCCTACGTCGTCGACGTGCCCCCCGGCAACACCCGCGACGACACCCGCGTCTTCGCCGACACCATCGTCCGTTGCAACCTCCAGTCCCTCGCCCGCACCGCCCAGTCCCTCACCACAAAAACCACCACCACCGCCACCATCAGCGACAGTGGTAGCAGCAATTGTGGATCGAATGAAAACCTACAGAAAGAAGAAGAATACGCAGAACAAGAAGAAGAAAAGAGGTGAAAACCCTTCACAAGAACCAGAAAGAGAAAAAAAAAATACAGAAGCGTATGAAGATTCACCTCGACTTTTGTGCATTTTGAAACGACTCTCAACTTTTTCTTTTCTTTTTTTGCCTTTTAATGATCGGCGCACGTTTCTTAACTTTTAATTCTTCGACTCGATTTGAATGATTTTGGGCAGGTAAATTTGAGAATTTTACTAAATTTAATAGTGATTTCTTTTAGATTTGATCGCCCTGATCATTTTCTTCAGCTGGTGAAACTGCAGTAGAGCTATTAAAATTTGGGCTCAATAAAAGAAATAGAGTCGAGGGACCTATATAGCTGTTTCAAAATGGTGTGTAGTTGAGGGGTCCGAGCACATATACATATGTAATATATGGTCATTAATTTAGTTTTTTTTTTCCTTTTTTTTTCTTCTTCATTTTGTGTTTGTTTACCCTTTGGATTGTAAAAGAGAACAAAGTTACAAACCATTGTGGATAAAGGTACCTTGGCTTCAGATTTTGTTTATATTAACTCAACCACACCCACTTATCATGATTTCACCCGTATGAGTGTTCTATTTCCTACCTAATTTTGCAGTGTATTTACTACTCTCCTTCTTCTTTTTTTTGTCATTTCCCCCTATATTTTGAAAATTTCCTCTTGGCTTCGTATATGGATTTTGATGAGAATTTGGCTGGTTCCATTGCTGATATATAATATTGTCGCTCATTCATACTTGTGTCCATAATTTTTATCTTACTCTTCTTCTCTCAGAAAGTGAAAAAGAAAAAAAAAAAAAAAAAAAAAATATATATATATATATATATATATATATATATATATATATATATATATATATATATATATATATATATATATATATATATATATATATATATATATATATATATATATATATATATATATATATATATATATATATATATATATATATATATATATATATATTGCTGCAATCTTATTCTGATCAAAGTTAAAAAAAAATGATGTGTTTCTTGGTGTTGATATATAGTATGGTTGGTCGAATTGATTTATGTATCACAGCATAAATATGATGAATGCACATGGGATATAGGCTAAGCAAATGTTAAACTATCTTTAATCACGTGTGGAAGCACCCAATCATCATCACGAAGGATTAATAGTAACCATGTTTTAGGTCAATATAAATTTAATAGTTCCAGGTATCAATGCATGGTATCTGGACATGGAGACATGTATCCTAACTTTGGGAAAAACTATTTGTAAGATCAATGAATGATAACCAACTATTGAAGACATGCATGCACATTCTTGTGTGATAGAGCTTGCATGTTAATTACTAGGTGTTTGAATTAATTTGGGAACCATCGATCCTTCCAAAATCAGTTCTTTTACAAACTTAATTTGTTAGATATTTGCCTCACTTCAAGTGACAATGATTTGAAAAAAAGATTTTTGAGTCCCTCTCAAAAAAAAAAAGAAAAAAAAAATGAAGATTTTTATCTGCTTGGAGAAATCAAACTTTTCTAGTTTAATGAAGCTTTGGGTTACTATATATATATATATTCCTTTCTGGTAACATTTCTCATGATTTCATTATCTGTTCTGGCTAAAATTATACTTGTTTAGGTTAACTATATATTGTGTTTTTATTCTTCCTGGCCAATTAAGCTCTTGTATCAGCATATGAAACTTAATGGTTTTGAACTCAGTTAAGTTACGATCAATTATTGTTAAGGGTAAATTGCAGGTGACACTTTCGTACTCAACTTTAATTCGTTGCAGTTTTTAGTTCAAACTTTCAGAATTATTGCAATCAAATTCCAAAATCCAGTTTATTTGGCTTAATGTACTCGATGCAATGCTGGTGTAAAAGTTATGCAGCAGCTTACATATTGGGCGCATAATTAATCGCAATGCTGCTACATTATTTTAGACAGCGATTCTTCAATATTTAGTTAGCTAAATTGGATTTTGAGACTTGATTGCAATCATTCTGAAAGTTCAAGCCAGAAATTACAATAAATTAAATTTTGAGAATAAAAGTGTCACCCATGCACCTCATAGTTTGAGAACTAAACATACAATTTACCCTTAAATGAATTAGAACTTAGACTTTTGTCCCATAAAAGAAAAAAAATGAAAAAAAAGAGAATAGTCTTTGGCGGCCGATGGGGAGGCTCGTCAAAGGCAAATGGAAGAAGGAACCATCTCAAATTTTACTTTGTGTTTAATTAATTTCCCTTAATTTGTGTTGTAAGAAAAATAAACAATGTCTCTACAAACCTAATCTAGCTAAAATTTTGCTAATATTTACATCTCCAAAACCATTTCTAAAAATTACAACTACCCACAACAGTAGTTCAATTTCCTACCTGGTGATTTCCTTGTGATTAATGGACTTCAAGAATTTTTTTTTCTTTTCTTGCTCATTATTATTATTATTATTGTGTAGTTTGCGAAAGTCTCATCTAAGTTTGAAGGATATCTCATGTTTTAATTGGTTCCATTAAGTGAGAAAATTGTTGCTTTTTTTTTAATTTTTTTTTTGTATCAATACTAGCTATATATCATATCATATTCTTTTCAAAATAAAAAAGAATTTCTGCGTATAAATCCTGACAGGAACTTCTATAATATTGGTATTTACGTCCGTTGCGTACTCTGAAATCATATATTAACTTTTAGAAGCTTCGATCGGGCGAATCTGCCCGAATATATAGATCATTGGAGGTGCATGTTGCAATTAAAATAAAGAAAAGCAATGTCTAGCATTCATGGCTGGTAGATGGCATGCATTGCAACTTGACATTTCACTATAACATCACAAGTTGGGCTATTTGAGATGCAAGTTGAAATATTTGTACTTATTTATTAATCTATTACAATTTGTAGTTATTTATTTTTTCATTTCTTTATGTAACTAGGCCTCTTTAATCTCATGCTTTCTTGACTTGTAGTTTCTTGCTTTTTCTTTTTCTTTTTTGCTTATGACAAAGATGATTCACAAGTTGGGGAGCAAGTGGGAAATTTAAAAGCAAAACAATTAATAGGGACCTCACCTGTTACTTTTCCAATAAATGTTTGTAATTAGTTTTCTTTAATGAGTTAACTTCCACTAGTCCATCAGAGCCACTGCAAAAGAATAGACCACAGCTCATTCACAACCAAAATTTATGCAATATTAATTGTACTTAAACAATCTATAGTTTCATCATCAAAGCTTTTTTCATATACACCACTGTAAAATTTTCTATGATATATATATAGTTCCCATATTGATTCCATTGATCTGGTAAAAGGAACATTATTGTGGAAAAACTATATGTAATCAAAACTTTGTATTTTGCTGCAACATGAAGTTGTTAGCTGAAATTTAATAAAAGGATAGTTTATTCAAAAAGAACTTTTATAAAATCACCATTCGATCGGTGCTCGATTACTCACTTGATCAGTAGCAAGGCATGATTTTGCAGAACATATATGCAAGCAGTATCAATTAAGGTACAAAGTTATCGGTGTCGTCGGTTCCTTGATCATGGTGGATACAAACTTCGTCAACAAATAAAATGTCAACCATGCATCTGGTACTTTTCGCAATAACCCAAAAGCAATTTGGAATCTTCTTAATTGATTCACCATATAAAGTTTAGACCTAAACATATCAGAATACATATCCCATCATCAGAAGCAGATACTCTAAAGATATCATAATGGAAATAATCTTTCCATGGCATAAATCATATACACATGATCTCATGCATGTTTGTGTAAAAGTTAATGCACCTTTTCTTTTAACTCTCTCAAGTTGATAATAGCTTATTTTTACTTATATCAGTTTAAAACCTAATAAATTATCTATCCCAACCAAATATTATTCCAAACAAATATTAATAAAAACAAGGTGGTAGTGCTTGTAGGAGGAATCTCAAGGGTTACAATTTTTTTTGCTGCAAGAGGAAGAGCAAGTTGTTGCTTGGCCATCCATCAAACCCAAAGGGCCATTATATATATATAATGATAATATATAGGAGCTTCAACAGGGTTCATAATTTATATACTTAGCCATGAACTTACAAATCTAGTAGTATCTTATTTACATATTTTTTTTGGTATCCTAAGTCCTGACAATATGTTCTCTCTCTCTCTCTCTCTCTCTCTCTCTCTCTCTCTCTCTCTCTCTCTCTCTCTCTCTCTCTCTCTCTCTCTCTCTCTCTCACACACACACACACACACACACACACACACACACACACAAAAGAAAAAAAGAAAAAAAAATCCTAACATGTAAAGGTTATGTCGAATCTAGCATAGTACCAAGTAGCAAGTACGGCAATTTTTTTTTTTTTTGCTACGTACCCCTACATTAGCATTATAGATTTATGTATGCATCCATGATATGCGGTAAGAAAATAAGATGAAAAACGAAAAACGTAATGTCGCATTCCGTATATTCCAATTAGACGTCGGTCATAGTATGTTTTCTACGATTATACCGAAAAATAGAAAAATATATTTTCATATACTTTTCTTCAAACTTCGTTTTGTTTATTAATATCAGATAACCCTCAATAGCAAACGGGTAAGGACTAATAATATCTGCTTGTTCAAAAGTTAGGCAAACTTTAAAAGGTTGGAGATAATAGTGCACGCACACTTGTGTACATGCATGTGCGAGATTATAAATTTGGTGTTTTAAATGCTGTTGTTGTCTTCTTCCTATTAATGTCTCCTTAACAACAATGAATATATAAACAAATTAATATGTGAAAAAAATATAGATGTGTATTTTTATTGTTGAGATAGAGTACACGTTATATGTACTAACATGGAATTTATTTGATGCACATTAAGACTCACGAGGACGTGCTGCGTGTTATGGATAGCGTATGTGATTCTGAAAACAAATTTGGCATATGCAAAAATTAATAATAATAATAATAAAATAAAGCATATAAAAAACATTGAAGCACTTAAAAAGCATTCTGGTTGATCATACTCGATATATTTAATTTAGAGAAAGGTTACTATGTTATATATTTATCTAGTTAAATTAGTTTTGGAATAAGACATGTCTGAGACAAAGCTTGTAAAGTAGGAATAGTGTAGAACTATCATGGATTAACTTTGATTGTTAATGAAAATTCTAATGCTTTTGTTGTGAGAAAAAGCTGAAATGAGCGTTATGGATGCACAAAATAAAATTTTATTTTAGAGTGTCTTATCTTACCATATTAGAAAGTTTTTTTTTTTTCGTATTACTCAGCAAAAAAAACTATCAGTATTCTTCGCCCCAATTTGGTATTAAAGGCGATTCAATGCTATTTGGTTAAAAGGAGTTGATAAAAGAATATATAAAGATATGTTTATGTATTTCTCGGTGGAACCTTAGAAATAATATGATAATTGAATTGTCGCGTGATAGTTTTTACGGAACATATGGAATATATTTTCATCGCGCTTTCTCACTGTATATGTAGGCATGTAGCGCAGTCTCCTACAATTCCAAACGAACCCTTAAACAAATCTACTCAAACAACATTTGCAGAAGTCCTTTGTAGAACCAAACATTTAAACTCCAAGCGTCACCTCTTATGGACCAAGTAGGGCCCAGTCTATATATTCTGTGGGAACCTGGTCCACTATATATTGGGCTTTCACCCGCTCCGCCCGATATTTGGGCCTTACAACATAAATGGGCCGTACTGGGCCTAATATGTAAAATATCTTTCTATGTTTGGCTCAATTTATAATGGCACGAATCTAGCCCGGCCCAAATAAATCGAGACCAACACGCGAGATACCACACGGAGCGCTCTCCTTCTCTTCGTCGCCCTTTTCTTCTCCAATCTCCCTCTCCAATTCACCTCTTCTTCTTCTTCTCTCCGTCCAAAACCCTAATCCATAGCAACAGTAGCTCTATCTCTCCCCCTTTCAATGGCCGTGAGGAGGGGGCCCCACGTCCTCGAGCTCCGGGACCAGCCGCCGCCGCCGCTCCTGCGCCGCGCGCCGCCGCACCACGGCGCGCTCATCGACGAGCCCCTGCTCCTCCGCCGCGTCCCGGCGCTCCCGCCGCAGCTCCACCCCGCCGCCGCGGCCGCGCTCGAGGATCGCCTCGCGACGCAGCACCGCGACATCCAGGCCCTCCTCCTCGACAACCAGCGGTTCGCCGCCACCCACGTGGCGCTCCGGCAGGAGTTCGACGCGTCCCGGCACGAGCTCCGCGTCGCCGCGGCCGCCGCCGCGAGGGCCAGGGCCGAGCGGGACGCCGAGGTGCGCGGGGTGTTCGAGCGCTCGCTCAGGGCGGAGGCGGAGGCGCGCGGCGTGGAGGGGATGCGCGCGGAGCTCGACCACGTGCGGGGCGACGTGCAGAGGCTCGCGGCGGCGAGGGACGAGCACCTGGATCGGCTCCAGGGCCTAAAGGCTGAGCTCGCGAGGGCTCGAGCGGAGATCGCGCAAGCTTCGGCGCTCCGGAGCGAGATCGAGGCCATGCAAAGGGAAATTCAGAAGGGAAGGTATGGGGATTTCCACCTTTTCTCCTAGCATTTAGTTCTCTATGTTCAAACCATTGTTAGAATTGGTTATTGGATGGAGTTTTATGTGAGACTTGGATTGGTTTGATGATAGTAGTATTTGTTTTTTTTCTATTCAATCAGTTGTTTGAAAATTTGAGGCCGATTACAAGTAAACATTAAGCCAAAAACATTACCTTATAAAAAGATCATTAAGCAAAAAGATATTGAGCCTGTAATTTATTCGATGCTATAGATAAGTGTGGTGAATGAGGGAGGTTTGCTTATTAGCAGATGCTTTTCTCACTCATGGTGCTGGCTATTGATGCTATATTCTGCGGCTAATTCTTGAACTTAGCTCATAGGCTCATACCTCTTCTTGGCTAGTTGAGCTCTGCTTTGTTTGTGACGCATGTCGATGGCTTCTTTATCTTAAAAAGAAAAAAAGAAAAAAGAAAAAGGAAAAGTTGTTAAAGGATGAGCACCATGTGATCGTTACGGGCTGCTAGGATGTTAGTATCGTATCTAGCAAATAAATACATTGAGGATAAGCGTTTGATTCAATGTTTGCACTAGCGGTTTCAATTTCAGCTCGTTCTCATATACTTTATTGGTAAAACTATAGACACAGTAAGTTTACGTCCTAGCGAATGCATGCCATCATGTCTTTTCTAGATGCAATGGTTGTTTTCACAGTAAGGTTTCGTCCGAGCGAGTGCATGTCATCATGTCTTTTCTTTGGGATACCATGGTTTTTTTTGGCAGAAGATGCAATATTTAGCTAAAACATGGCTATTTATGAGGCAGTCTGAACATGACTTACGTGCCGACAAAAGATTTTCAACCAACCGAATTGATGAAAGCAGTAAGAACATTTTGCTGACAAAGCATCGACTTAAAATAGGCTATTCTGTTCCAGACGTTGTTACCAAGTGTAATTATCGAAAGAATTGTGATTTACCTTGAAGAAATTGCAGCAAAGGACCTTCAATGATCTGTGAATGCATCTTAGGGATTTTCCTAATACCTGAAGATCTTGCAAGAAAATCGAGTCTCTTAACTACAAGGAGATGATGCAAGCCCTTTGTGCTCATTAGCTAGGAACAAGCTGTCAGCCTTCCATATAATATCGTTGTCATAAGTTGCTGATTCTACTTTTGTGCATTACATTTCTTTTCTTTCTAATTTTATCGGTGGATTTAGGCATGCTTGTGCAATTTACTTTATATTTCAAATATTATATCAGTTGCCTTTTAGATCGATTATGAAGCTTTCTATAAACTAAGAATTCTGGCTAGACTTTGTAACATGATATGTCTGATAGCCATTTATTTGCAATATAATAGGGCTGCAGTTGAATTTGAAAAGAAGGCACATGCTGAGAATCTCGAACAAAGTCAAGTAATGGAGAGTCATATGGTTTCAATGGCTCAGGAGATTGAAAAGCTACGTGCCGAACTTGCTAATGCAGAAAAAAGAGCACGTGCGGCTGCAGCAGCTGCTGTTGCAGCTAATTCTGGTATTATTGCTGCAGCAGCTAATTCTGGTATTGTAGCTTCAGCAGCTAATCCTGGTATGGTACCTTCAGCAGCAAATCCTGGTACTGTAGCTTCAGCAGCAAATCCTGGTATTGTGGCTGCCGCTATTAATCCTGGTATCGTATCCTCTATAAGTTCTTATTTACTTTTATTTCACTTTTTCTTTTAGTCAAATTTACATACTTTTGCTGGAAAAGGCTCTTGGGTGTCATTCTGAAAACCATTCTTTTTTTCTTTAACTGGAGTTCTCTTCATCCTTGTACAGGATATGTTGTAACTTATGGAAATCCTGAGATGGTCTATGGAGGAAGTGCATATGGAGGAAATATATATGCTGATGCTTATAGTATGCGTCAGGTGAGTCACATTGATCATTGCTTATTGTCCTTAATCGTGTATGGATACAAAGTTTAGTTTTCTTCTATAGTTTCTGAAATTGTTAATCAAAAATAGATGGTGGCTGTCTGTTGCTAACAAAATATCATCAGGTTCAGCAACTGATATTGTCACAAATTTATGGTATTTTAAAATGGGCCAATAGAAAATCCTAATAAGTTACTTTGAGTATGGTGTTTTACAATCTTTATGCAACTGTGTTCCATGTTTGTTATTTTTGCAATTTGGGTGCAAATTTGTTTCATTTTTCTGTTTTTTCACGAACTGGAATGTTCTTATATCACCTTACCATGTTGTGTGCAATAAAGGTCTGCCTTCATGTTTCTGGCCCATATAGGGATTGTTGAGTCCAATTTGTAAAACAGAAAAAGTATGCTAAAGATGCAAAAAATAAAGAGACTTAACCTTTTAATGCAACACGATCTTTTACTTCTATGGAATAAATTCTGTTATTTTCTGTGTGTGTTTACGTTTCACCTGCTGTTCAGACAGAGTAGAGAAGTATCTATCGTAATATTAATCGTTTCTTTTCAGTTCCAGATGGGAGGTGCTGAAGCCTATTCCCAGTATGGGTCACTGTACGTTTCTCAAGCACCGTACGACGCCCAACAAACTCAGGAGCACAAATGAATTTTGAGCTTGTAATTATAATTTTGAGATATTCTTTCAAGTCATGCTAATTATATATTTAGTCTTTTGTATTTAAACATGTTCAATGTTACTCTTGACATTTTCTGAAAAGCCATGCTACTGCATATTTTGGCTTTTGTATCCAAGCATGTTAAGAGATATCCTCTTGATCCCATCTAGTTACAGGAGTGTTTGAGAATTCTGATCATCTCTAGTTATTCGACAATCTATACATCAAATGAAAAAATTTGCAGTAGTTGATCAGGTACAAGTAATTGTACTTGCTTGAGTTAAATTCCTTTATATGGTATCTTAGAAACATTTTGTCTAATAAAAGATGTTTATACTATTAATCAGGGCGAAAAAAGAGAATTTTGGAGCATGATTCTGTTATACTTAATCTGCTCAAGGTTGTAGTTGCACTTGTTGAGAGCTCTTGCATTTGTGGAACTTGTGAACTTTGATGCATTGTATGGTAATTATCTTGGATGAACTACAAGTTAGTATCTGAAGTTTGATTTGAAGTTCATAATTTCCACGAAATTTTTTATTGTAACAGGTAAGCACCTAAGTGTTTGACTCGAGCTTTAATTTCATCCTGTTTCGGTTCGATAGATTAGGCCTTGATGTTTGATACAAAATCAAGTGAATACTCCAAATTCTATTTGATTGGTTCCACCTAAAATCATCATCCGTGAAAAAGAAGATTTATGTTATGGCATTTGGTTCAATGGAAAATAAAATAATTTTTGAACCATACTTGTTTGCTTTGTAGAAAAAGGAAATGATGATACCTTTGGAGAGAGATATTTTTCAGTTTCAAGTTCAATTCTTTGAGAACGAAATATGAAACTTTTTTTTGAAAATAAGTGATTTCTTTAAAATAGATAAAACTACTTTCAACTAAACATTTTTCTAGGAGATGTTTTACCTGAAACCAAAATGAGCGGACCTTTCGGGATTTATTCAAAAAAACGAGTTAGCCCAATTTTATGTAATGGGCCGAAGGGAAAATATTCAGTTCAACGATTCAAACTTGTTTGGCCCGCTCCAAAACCAACCCGAGTTTCACCCAACTCTTGTTGGAGATTAGTTAAGCCCAATATTATGACGTTTTTCAGTTTAACTCTAACTTGTTTGGCCCAACTCGGAAACAAATTCGAGTTTAGGGATGTCAATGGGTATGGCTACCCGAAAAATTACCCGAACCCGAATCCGAACGGGTCGGGTTTATCCGAACTAAATGGATATAGATTCGGGTATGTGTATAGAAAATAAAAACCCGACGGGTATGGGTACGGGTATGAATTTGTATGTACCGGACCCGAACCTGAACCCGAACCCGAACCCGAACCCGAACCCGAATAAATTATATATATTTTATTTATTTATTTATTTAATATATAAAATATATAATGGTTTCTATCTATTGAATCTTCATCCAATGGTACACTCAAAGGCTCAAAAATTTTGATTTTACTATAATATATTTCAAATATAGTACTTCGGGTTTGGGTTTCGGGTTCGGGTACGGATTTCGGGTATTTGGTCGGGTCGGATATGGGTATGGATTTTTAAAACCCGTCGGGTTCGGGTTCAAATTTGGGGGTCGGGTTTGGGTCCAGATTTTTTAAAACCCGACCCATTGACATCCCTATTCGAGTTCCACCAAAAGCATGATCATGTCAACGGATTGGTTTCGGAACGAATTTGCAAAACCGAAAACTGAAACGGAATAAGAAATCGAAAGCGAAACCGTACCCGAACCTAATCGGTATAAAAATAGGACCCAAAATTGAACCCGAATAAAAACCAAAACCTGTTCTTGAAATCAAAAAACTTATGTTTAGTATACTAAATATTAAATTAAATTATTAATATATAATAATTATTAAAATAAGTATCTAAAAATATGAGTTCGGCTACTATCCTCTTAAGAGGATAGAAGCCTTTGTCCTATTAAATTTTTGACCGTTAAATCTAACTTTTAATCATTTTCAACCATTAAATTATATTATTCAACCAACCACCCACTCAACCCTAGGGGGCCCACTATCAACCTAACCGTAACCACTCTCATCCTAGCCGCACATCTTTTCATCCGAACGGTAAAAAATTTAGGAGGACGAAAGCTCCCATCCTCCTAAAAGGATAGTAGCTGGATTTCTAAAAATATTTTATATATATATATATATATATATATATGTAATAGATTTTTTATACGGATTTGGGCTTGGGTTTGATTTGAATACAAATAAAAATCACAATCGAACTTAGAATCCGTGCTTTTTATTTATACTTATTTACCATATTAGCGTGGATTTTCGTGTTTGACATTCTTAGTTTCCTTTTTTTTTTTTCCTTTTATTAAATGGCTATCAGAACCGAAGCAAATAAAAACCGAATGGATCGGCTATTAACAACCCGGTTCGGTTGCGGTTCGTAGCTTTTCCGGTCCGGTTAAACGCTCCCTCTCTGAGCGCGCGTGCTCTTTCTCTACCCTCGAAGCATCTCATAGTTGAAGAACCTTCGCGAGGACCACTAATGGCGTCCGCGAACCCTAGCCCCGTCGTCTCCGACCAGAAGAAGCGCGCCTTCGAAGCCCTAGAGCGGAGGTTCGCCGCCGCCGCCAAATCCGATCTCTCTCACGAAGATCACCTCAGAAGCAAGAAGAGGAGCCGCGATCCCTCGCAAAAACCCCAACCCCACGGCCCGAAGCGACCCGTCGCCGCCTCCGCCGCCACCCTCTCTTCTCCTCCTTCAAAATCCGGTCCCTCTTACTCCATTAAAGGTTCGATTCGATCTTAGCCCCTTTTGTTCTAGGGTTCGACTATTCGGTGCTCGAAGAGAATCGATATCGTGGTTTTGGATTCTTCTCAGGAGACTCGGGACCCTCAAATGCCACTCCCCAACGGAGGATCTCAGGTTCTTATTTAATGTTTTGTCGCTTTTTCTTACCTCTAATTATTATACTTAACTAGAAATCCTTCTTTTACGCATTCTAGATGGAGAAACACATCCTGTTTATTCGACGATCTGTGAAACAGTGCACGAAAACTTGCTACAAGCTGCTATTATGGTAACAATGAGATTAAAGATCCTTTTTTAGTCGCAATTGTATCTGTAATTGTATTGCCGTGTTCAAATTTTGTGAAGGATTCGAGTAGAAGGGATGCGGTCCACAGAATTGTTAGTGATATCATTGGGAAGGGCGAAGAAGCTGGGAAGTTTGCGAGGGGAGCTAAGAGCTTAAAATTGGATAATTGGATTTTGCTTGATAATTTTGTTGCAAAGAACGGTGGGTTGGCGGATGCCCGCATGAGAGCATTAAAGAGTCACTCGAAGAGGTCGAAGAAGCATATGTCGATGAAGCAACATCGGAAAGTTGGGTCATTTAATTTGCCCAAGGAGTTCCACAAGTAAGTCTTATACGGGATAGAAAACTTCTAGTATATATTTTTGTCGCTTTTAACCTTTTCTTGACAGTTTAGGCTGTATTACTTTTGCCTAACTTCAAGGAAATTATGTAGTTTTTACATGCATTGGTATGGTTGGGTGGGCAGAGATATTGATGAACCATGAAAACAGTAGGTTAAGTTATTAACCAAATTGACAAGATATAATTTTTGCAAAATAGAAACTGAATATAAAGAATAAATTTAGTTCATACGAAAAGATGCACTGAAACAATTACTCAAAAAAAGTAAGACTGAGAAGTCAAATTTGGAGCAACTGAGGTTATTTGTAGTTGTTTTTTTTTATTTTTATTTCTGAACTTCTGATTGTCGTGCTAGAACACCCTTAAGAGTTGAAAAGAATCTACAATTAGGTTATTGACCTAAAGCTGCCGTTAAGAAGGTTGGGTATAGATAGATCGCTCTGGTTAGAACCTACAGTAGGAGCAGTAAGATGTCTCTATTAATCTAGAGATCATATAATAGTCTCTATTAATCTAGAGATCATATAATATCCCTTTGTAGTCCGTAAGGATATTTCTACCTTGAAATTTGTTGAAATTCTCATGTTGCCTCTTACTTTCTTTGTTAAATTTTCATTTTCTTAAAATCTTATGACTGATATTTCGTGCAGCTTTGATCTCTTTAAGCCAATGCATGAAATGTGGAAAGTGTACATTAATGAGCTTACAAAAGAAAATGGGTAAACTTTCTTATTTAGTTGACTTGCTTTACTCTCTTTATTATTTTTTGTTTATTAATAAATACTCTTTACCTTTATCTGCTATTGGTGAGTTAATCTTTCCCTACCACATATTCAGGAAAAAGAAATTAAGCGACTGCCTGTTAACTGCTGACTTACACGGTGCCTATCTTCTAGGTAATTCATATTGCTTTATCACGTATTATGCTTGGTTTATTCGGTTGCTATCGATTGCTTTAATTAGTAGTTTATACATGCAAGGAACTTATTAAGCTGTGAAATTGCAGTTGTTGAGTGCAGAGACGTCACCTTTAAAGGTGTAAGTGGTATTATGATTCGTGATACTGCAGAGACTTTTGGAATAGTTACAGAGGACAATCGCTTCAGAGGTACTCTTAAGTTCCGGTCAAAATAACTAGCTTAATGTTTTTCCTTTACGTATCTAAATCATTTAACACAAAATACTGGATATATCCTTCAGAGACTAGGCCACCTACTTTACTTACTATAATGAGCATCTTTTGTTTAGTTATCCATCTTCCTTCATTCTGCAGTTTCGTAATTTATAGAGTATATGTTAGGAATTTGAAACTGACTACATAATTCCTCTAGCTTGTTGGTGTAGTCTTTTTTTGCTTCTTAGTAGTAGTTTGATTTAATACTTGAATACAAACTCATGTGGTTTATATGAATATGACCGAGTAGCTGTAAGTGGTATTATGACTCGTCAAGTCATTACCCTTCACCCATTTTAGTGTTGTTTATGTTGTTAGTTAAACTAGGATTACGCACTCAAGGTGAATCCTACTTCCTTAGTTGATCAGAGAACCTAAATTTTCTTCTTTACAAATGGGAAATGAGCTTTTAGAGCAGCTTATCAGTAATTATATTTGGTTTAGGCGAATAAAAATTGGGAATTAAGATGCTGTAGATGCTTTTCAATCGTTTTTATTCCATTCTTTTGCAATTCAATTGGTACATGAAAACTTCATAATTATTTTGTATATTCTGAATCTAGTTCTAGTTGTGGGAAACTGACAACACATGTCAATGACATCTACAGTTGTACCGAAAATGGGTTCAGTCTTCATGTTCCAAGCTGGCTGCTGGAAAATTACAATATATGGTGACAAACTTTCGCCGAAGGGAAAGTTGAAGGAAATTCGTGCTCGGGAGCACCTGCAGCATCTTTTGTCAAGATGAAGAATTTTCTTCTCAGTTCCATCTTTTTCCTTTTTTTCCTTTTTTCCTTTTTTTTTCTTTTCTGTTCTCTATAATTGTATATAATTTTATGCGTTCTCAATCGATGAATATATGCCGCATGTAAAAGATTTTTCTGACTATTTGTTGATTTAAATTCATCTTTTTTAAAGAGTAGAGCAATCTTATGATGAGATTCTACTATAGATGGAACTTGTCCAGTTGATCTTTGATACTTTGGTTGCAATAGTGAGCTTCTCCTTGCAAGATTGGATTTAATTTTTTCGTGTTAATTTGTTACTGCACCTGTTCTGGTTGCATGGAACCCATAAGATCAGGAGAAACAGAGGTCGAGTTCGCGAATTTTTTTACTTCGTCGACGAGCTCCATCGATAATTCCTAGCTAACTTTTTAGGTCGTAAAAGTAGATGGTTCAATTCAAAGCTTCTGAATTTACTAGTGAAGGGCTTTTTGAGATATTCTACTGAAAAACTGTTGCTGTATTTCAAGTAGCTTCATTCATATAGTATTCCAAAGGATGGTGTTAATCAGTCATTTTTACTGTGCATATCATATTTGATCAAACACAATCAATAATAATAACGAAATTTAAGAAATAAAAAATTTAGCTTTTTTAGTAACACCAACTTCTCGAAAGTTCCAGCAAACCCCAAGAAAGCCTTAATGACAAGAGAGAAGGCTCAAAAAGATCTAGCAAAGTTCCAACAGAGCCTAAGTGGGGAGAGAGAGGGAGAAAGAGAGAGAGAGAAAGAGCACAAAAAGATCTTGGTTCTCTGAAAAATATTTCGAAAAGTAATTTTCTGGCTAAATTTTTTTTCGTCCGTTTGGTTTTCAGAAAAAAAAAATTACTAAATTTTTTTTAGATTTTTTATAGAAAATCAGTAATTTTTTTTAAAAAAATTATATAAAAAAGAAATGATATTTTCTAGGAAAAACTTTATTCTGAAAAAAATAGCTTTTCAAATGTTTTTGGAGAAACCAAAGGCTCCCTTAGCAACTAAGAATGCCGCAATGGTTATTCTAAAATGCTAGTTAGTGTGTTGATATTATATATAAAATGAAGGCCCTTAACTAGTAGTTCATATATAATAATATAGATAGAATACTTATATATATATATAAATTTATAAGCACATGCGAATCATTTTTTTTTTTTTTTTTTTTGAGAGAGAAAGATAGTACGCTACCCGCTTTGTTTATTTCTTTTAGAAATAAACTTAGCTGGAAATGTAAATCAACTAGGATTTGAACTTGGAACTTCGGGTACCAACCACCAAGTTCTTTACCACTTGCGCTAGGAACGGTCGGTGCAAATCATTTTATTGGAGAATGGAGAAAAGCCAAAGGCAGATAAACATGTCCTCAGGTAACGACAACATGTCAGATGCCAACACCACATTAACGCCAGAAGGCGCCTGTCCTCTTTGGTTGGTGCGTGGCGTGTGTCCAGCATGTGAACGCTCTGTACTGCGGAATCCACTTTCCATCAACAGCATGTCTGCAAACGATGTCTGCAAACGATTCCCAGAACTTTTTCTGCACCACCAACCTCACATGTCTCCCCCACCTATCACTTTCCCTCCTGAAATTAAGTTGTTTGTGTGCTTATCTATCTACTATATACAAGATTAAGATTAGGATCGACCATTTATTGCTTAGTTGCTGTTATCAAGTTGTAAAGATAAACTGCATTAGGTGGCATAGTTCACGTATGATGGGAGACTAAACTAAATTTTACAGCAAAATAAAAAGCTTTGGTTCGAAATATGTATGTGCATCTTTTATAGGGGTCTGGCTACTATATTATCGATAGTATTAAGCGCTTGGTGCTATCGAGTTTTTCGCCGTTAAATTTACATTTTCGATCATTTTCATTTATTATATCATACTATTCAACCAATCACCCACTAAACACTGGCGGACTATTTTCATACTAACCGCACGTCCCTTCATCCAAATGTCGAAAATTTAATAGCACCAAGCGCTTGAAATTATTAATAGTATAGTAGCCTAATTCCTCTTACAGTAAAAAAATTGTTATAAGGCATATATTACTATAAAGCTAACTTATAATGCATCTTCAAATATCTCAACTCGAATAGAATTTTTACTGGAGCTCATCAGTTCAACGGAAGTGTCTAATAAATTACAAGCTTACAACCCAAAAAAAAAAACACTTTCAATGCACACGAACATAAACAATAGCTCTTAATCCCCTTCTTCTATATCTCTCTCTCTCTCCCCCCATTCTTTTAAGTTTTCTCTCTAATGTATGGTCTCTGTTGTCAAAACTATCTCAAAATTATTTACTGTAATACAAATCTTTTGAATAATATAGTATTGGAGTCAGTTTAAAATTTCTTAATAAACATAATTTAGTTTGTTTTTAAAAGATCGATCTTTTGCGTAATATCTAGAAAGCTTTTCTAAAACACGAGGAAACAAAAGGTCAGGGCGTGGTAAATTAATGAAAGGGTATTAATTAAAGTTGTGGTGGGGAAGGGGAAAAAAGGGAATCAAAGAGACGTGTCAGTGAGGCTAACAGTGACCCAGTTAAAGGTTGGATCTTCTACGGATCGGGCACGTGGAATCTCCGTCCACGCAGAGCGTGAGCCATCCACGCGCACTGGATTGCGACGGGACCCAAACTGATCAGCAGGGCATGTGCCACCCCTGTTCCTTTTTCCTTATCTTATTTCTTTCCTTGTCAGCATCCTATAACCTCCCTCACATAATGAGAAGTTTGAAGAGTTGAAATTTGATATATATATATATTTTTAATCTATTTTTAGGGCATTAAGGTTAGGTTGCCATGAGCAGTTCGATAATTAAGAATGACAATGGAGTGGGTCGAAATAATATCATTATTTTGTACCAAATTCGTGAAAAATTGCAGGTCTAATGACTATCCAGAGCTTGTAGGATTAACACGTCTTATTTTTGTCTGCGTCTTATTTACAAAATCTTCGTCGTGTATCTATTTAGCTAATCCGCTTAAAACTTATTGTATTTTAATCAACCGCTAAATTTATATCTCATAATAAAAAAATTGTTATATGTTTATATATACTGAAATATTTTAATCTATCTACTATATTTACGCGTTTACATATTATATATGTTTTATGAGTTTTTAGGGCACCGTCAGAAACTCAGATTATACCAAAATGTGAAAGATTGCTTCTAACCATATAGACATTTTTCTATTCTCTATTTAATCTACTGAATGCTTAATGACTAATGAAAAAATATGGAGAAATAATTGTGCGACTGATTGTAATTCGATAAGTATTGAGTCAACTATTTTGGTTCAGTGAATACCAAGAATGTTCAAAGCAAATGGCGTTACGAAAATATATTATTTTTAGAGTTAATCTTATTTTAAGAATTAACTAGAATGATTGAATTGTTCAGAAAGTTATATGCTAATTCTTATATGCAAAAAAACATGCTCTCATGCTTTTGTTCCTTTGAATAATCTTTTCAAGTACTAGACGGGAAACTCTTCAATCTGTTTTTTTTCTAAAAAATTTTTTTTAATTTTTTATTATTATTGAAATGATTATTTTTCAAATTATGAAAATAATGCCTTTTTGGAATATAATTATCATACAAATAATAAGTTTTTCATAACTATTACATAATTTAACAAATTTTATGGAGTAAAAAAGCAAAAAAAAAACATCAAGACTTACTTTGATTTTGAGACTCATCTGACGCTATTAGATAAAATGAAATTAAGATAAAAGTATATAGGCATATGCTTCTGTGTTCTCCGATTGGGACCGCAGAAAATATATCGTAACGAACTCATTGCGATATACGGAATGTAATATTATATACGAAAATAAATAAATATATTTTTATTTTTTTTTATTGTATGTAACGTAATCTTTTCGCGATCCCAAACAATGAGGAAAAATTCAAAAAAATTGCCAACCTGTAAATGGTGGGGATATCCCGACGATTCCTCGTCTCCCCTCCAATCCGTAGATAGATCCAGTCGTGCGGTGACCACGAGCCCTCCACACGCACATCCCACCCTCTCCAATCCCACCGTACACGTGTCGCGCATCCACACCCCCAAAACCCTCGCCCCTCCCTCTATATATCACGCCCCTCCTCCCCCGCACCCTCCATTCCCAGCACACGCCTCGATCTCACTCTCCCCTCCCATTTCCCCTCCCAAACCCTAGCCATGCTTCTACGTGCCCCCTCCTCCTCCCCCTCCTTCTCCCTCCTCTCGCGCTCGCCGGAGCTCTCCCCTCCCTCCGCCGCGGCCGCCGTGGGGCTCCCTCGCCGGAGGCCGATCGGCGGCGCCGTGTTCGCGGCCGCCGCAAAGGCGGGGTCCGCGAGCCGCGCCATCACTGGCGTCGTCTTCGAGCCCTTCGAGGAGGTGAAGAGCGAGCTCGCGCTCGTGCCCCAGGCCCTCGACCAGTCCCTCGCGCGCCACAAGTACGCCGATGATTGCGAGGGCGCCATCAATGAACAGATCAAGTCGGTTTCCTTTCAATTTTAGTATATATTTTTTATGTTTTGTGGATTTGTTGCCGTTTTGTTCTTGTGATTAATGGCTAAAAATATATTTTAGAACCGACAATTTGGATCATCTGGTTTGGTTCATTGTATACTTGCTTTTATTCTTTTATTGCATATTTTTTCTTTTGTTTTTATGATTTTTTTTAATATTTTTTTTGATCTGTTTGCGATGCGATTTCATAGTGCTATTTATTAAAAAAAAAATTTCATTGATTTTGTTTACAGTGTTGAGTACAACGTTTCATACGTGTATCATGCCTTGTTTGCATACTTTGATCGGGACAACGTCGCGCTGAAGGGCCTTGCCAAGTAATTTGTGATGAAATTTAACATTTCTTTCACTTTGTTCAAGCCTTTTGGATCATATTGTTAAGCTACGCGTCGGTTTCTTCGGTCTCAGGTTCTTCAAGGAATCAAGCGAAGAGGAAAGGGAGCATGCTGAGAAGCTGATGAAGTATCAGGTCTCTACTAAGATTCTTAATTTTATCTAATTGTTCTCTTTTTTTTTTGTTTTCCATTTCAGGATCAGGGTATTACTTTTGTGTTTGATTTCTAATTTCCTAACATGTAAGGGAAATTTTTTTTTTTTTTTTTTAATGTCTTTAGAACAAACGTGGAGGCAGAGTTAAGCTTCAGTCAATACTGATGCCCTTAAGTGAGTTTGATCATGCTGAGAAAGGCGATGCTTTGTATGGTAAGATCCTTTTCGTTGTTACTTTTTTAGCATGGAACAAGCCATTTGTAGATCAATTGTCAAATTGTATTTTACTCATATGTTGTTGTCATGATAAGTTTACATGAATAGCATAGTGAGTCTAAGCATTTGCATATATTTTTCTTTAATAAGTTATATTCACATCGTTTCTACTATTTGTGTAATATATAACTTATAGAGGTGCCAAGAAAGAGGAAGGATCTACTTTATAAAATGGTATTAGATAAAGTATTGTTGCATCATCATACTATGATTATGCAAGTTGAGTGTGACTATGTGTCTATTGATTAAACTTCATTTGGCTCTTTGACTTAATAGTGCCTTGCAAATTTAGAAAAAAGAAAAAGTAAAACATCTGTATCAAAAGTTTCTGTGTCTTTCTCATATTAATGTATTGTATTGGGTTGTCTAACAGTAAAATACGATTAAAAGGATAGATTAACCACCAACTAGTGCCATACTTTCCTTACTAATTTATTATTTCTTATAATAAAATTGAATGACTCAGAAGGTTGTGCTCATGCATGCTCACCAGCAGGGATGGAGCCATAGTGAGGCTCATAGTGGCCATGGCCCCTCTTAACTTTTAAAAATTACATATAAGTCCTTTATAGTAAAAATTAAAATAGTACAAATTTTAGTTTTAGGGGGGCCAAATTGATTTTTTTATAATAAAATTTGTGTCTCAATTTTTTTCCGAACCCCTAGGCTCTTTTCCTTCAGCTCTTATAGTCTTACTCCTCCTTGAGCACATTGTCGCTGCCGTCGCTAGTAATAGATGGCAAGTGAATCTGACAAACTTTTTTTTTTACCATCCGAGGTTGAATTTTTTTCTGCCAAACCTAAATCTTGGCCCCCCCGAACCTTAATTCCTGGCTTCGTCCCTGCTCACTAGCAATATCATTCTGCGTCTGATGCAAATTTGATTTGCTAATGACACACTTTCTTTTGTTTGTTCAGCAATGGAGTTGGCTTTAGCTCTTGAGAAACTGACAAATGAGAAGCTTCTGAAATTGCACAACGTAAGTGATCCCTGTATATGAAACCTTAGAGTTTTGATGAGTATCGGAAAACATTAATTGAAGATCATTTTTTAACTGCCATCTATTATCTCGATCAACAGGTCGCAGAAAAGTGCAGCGATCCTCAGCTGGCAGACTATGTTGAAAGTGAATTTCTAGAGGAGCAGGTAAAGCTTTTGATTATCTGCTTTTTGTTCTTAATAATGTCTTTTTTCTTTTTGAGTTTGGCACTTTCTTTTATCAAAGAAAAAGGGTTCAATTATAAAGTTTTTTCTTGAATTATATCAATATTATATTGGATTATTGGGATATCAACATACGGCTTGTATCTAAGTAATCAACCACTCACTCTCTCTCTATGGCCCTTTTGACTCTATATCCAGAGATAATTAATTTCTGGTGATTTGTAAACTAAGTTGGTATTATTACAACAAGATGTAACTTGCTTTTTCATGTTGCCTTCTCAGTATCTTTTATTTTATAGGATATTTTATTCTTGGCTAAAATTGCTCTACGAATTCCCTTTTTGTCCTTTGGTTCAGGTGGAAGCCATTAAAAAGATCTCTGAATACATTGCTCAGCTGAGAATGGTGGGCAAGGGACACGGTAAGGCTGTAGGAGACATCTTTCTCCTCACTCAATAGATCATGATCTTAAAATTTCAATGTTTCTTCTTTTTTCCGTTCTTAAAATATACTCTGATTTTGTGCAGGAGTTTGGCACTTCGATCAGATGCTTCTGCACGAGGGACATGCTATTGCATAAGGCACTAGGAAGGAAATGGACTGATTTGTTAGATCCGCCTCGCTGTTATATTTTGATGCTCTTCCTGCATATCCACCTTTGAATATCATATCCGTTTCATGCCCTTTTAGAACATAATATAGATGCAGCAGTAATGAGGGTCGACGAGATGAATGATGCTAGATTCTTTAGCTTGTATCTTCTTCTTCTTCTTTAGTTCAATCCATCACCTATTAAAATGGCAAGTTACTATTGTAATGGAAGTTCCCATGAATGCTTTTCGTTTTCTCGAGTTTTCGCAATATAATAAAAGTAGATCTTTCAGTGGAAATTTAGTGCTTTTCATGTTCATTTATTATTATTGGCACCACCCAAAATTATCTCGTCTCCTTGTGCGGAGTGATAGCAGGCTAATTTCTATTTAATAACAAAAGCCCAGTACGACCCACGTATATTCTCCGCTCTGAAAAAGAGATAATAATACCAACTATGTTTTACTCAAGCATTCCAAATCGAAAAAGGAGTTTCAATTTTTTCTCGCAATCTTGCAAATCCTTTTGATGGGTAGTTATACCTCTTGACCTTTTCATTTTATAAGATGAACATTCATCCACTTCACGCAGTAATAATTAAAATGATTTGTATAAATAAAAGAAAAAAGTACGCACGAAGGAAAAGTCATCTTCACTTAAATTCGGATTAAGTTTCTATCAAAATTTTAAAAAATTAAAATATCCTTTTTGTCCCTAACTTAAGAACAAACAAAAAGAGTTGATGACGGAAGAAGATATATTTGAAAGAGAAAAATAGTAAGTTTTTGAGATAATGACTGTTCTTAATAGTTTTACTAACAGAATCTAACTTAATGGGTATATTTGAAAGAATTTGGAACGTTAAATTTTTTTTTTATATTAGCCTTTTAAACGGAATAAATAAGAAAGTCTGAAATTTTTCAGAAATATATAAGCTAATTGCCTCTTAAAAAAAAATTTACGAGACTAATGTATCAATGGGAAGAGGGAAAGATTCAAACATATACAAATAATTGTTGCTCAGAAAGAAATTATTGTGTTGGAATATTACAAATAATAAAAATACGAGATCCAATCATAAAGACGTACCACAAAATTTGAAATGTATTTTAGGAAACTAACAAATCACGTTGCTATATATCTTTTCTTTCCGCTAATCCCACTATCCTATACAAATATATATATATCCCTCCCATAACCAGGGCATTAACAATTAGCAAGAGAGAGGAACCTACAAGAATAAAGGTAGTATAATATTGGTTCTTCTAATTAAATCCCAAATTAAACCAACTTTTGTATAACCTTTTTTTTTATTATTTTTTATTATTATTATTTTTTGCTTTTCAGGTTTCATCTGATCAAAATGGCTTCCAAGAAGTATGTGACATTTGCCATGACTACTCAATCCACCAGTATGTGACATAATCAACAAAAACTTCTTTTTCTTTTTCCTCTTCTAGTTATTAATACTAATCCTCTTACTTTTTAGTATTTGAAAGTTCAATTAACATTTTTATTTTTGTAGATTTTTCATATATATCCTTTAAAATGTTGCTTCTTTGGAAGTTGCCCATTTTATGGGTGAAGTTGGTTTTGAATTTGAGAACCAGAAAATTAAGGAAAGTTAAGTTTGCCAATAGAATTTATAAAAGTTCAAAATTTGAAATGATAAATACACAGGTCCAAGTGGTTTTTTTTTTTCTTTTTTTTATAAATACTTTGTACTAATTGCAAATACATGTAAATGATTGTATACTTATTTACTGTGTAGGGTTTCTCCCCGAAGATCATAAGGGCCGTGACAGTATCCGTGAGTACGTTGGGGAGTGTCGCGTAAATAAAGATTGCATCAAGATTTGTGCAGCATACGGGCACTTTAAGAATATCACATGCATCTTTCCTTCCGAGGCTGTTGATGCATTGGGAATATGTTATTGCTCCAATGGCACAAAAGGATTTAATTAGAAGAGCAATTTTATATGCATACGCCTCGAAAGTTTTGATAATGACTCAAGTGTTTGTACCACTACAAAAAATAAATAATATTTAAGAGCATTTTTTATATTTAATGATGCTTACAAATATTTTAGAATAATTTATCATCACATTTGAAAGCGTCGGCAAATAAAAAATCGTCATGTATGTATCGTCGATAAAATATATTCCGACGAAATTTTTTAAAATCCTAACACTTCAAAGCGTCAGAAAATTAAAAATAATGGTACAGTCGATATATTGGTTTGATATAGTAGACGATTCATGTGACGATATTTATTGAAACATCGGTATTTGCTATATAGTAAGATGCTTAGAGACGCTTTCCTCAAGAGCCGCTCAAAAAGCATCCTAATAAATAGTTTATAAATAAATTTTCTTGTAATGTAAATGTGTGGTAGTTAGTGTGCAGCAAGTAGTTTTCAGAGTTGATTTTCATGCCAGGCATCCCTGGAGAGAGGCTGAGATGTGTGGTTTCTCTAAAAATTCTAAAAAATTATTTTTTTGAAAAAAAAATTCATAAAAAATATTATTTTTTTATGATTTTTAGTTTTTGAATAAAAATTTTAAAAATAAAATATTAGTTTTTTATGAGATCTGAAAAAAATGGTTTTTGAAAAAAAAAAACTATTTTGAGAGGATTATCCGCCATGTACTTGAGTGCATCATAATCGGATCAGTTAATTTTGCCACACGCGGTATCTGCGATTCACAAGCAAAATGAACAGCAGATGGAATAGATTCATTGACGTTGGAAATTGTCACCAATTCCAATCTCATCAAGATACCAAAATCTTTAGCATTTATGGCTTACTTTTTATATCTGTCACCCTGTTTGAACGTACCATCTATCTATATCTATATCTATATCTATACATAATTTTTATGGCCAAATTCAATGTGAATGTACTACCTTAATTTGAGGGTGGTGGCATCCACTATTTGTTCAAATTTTTTTTTTCTATTCTCTTTTATCTTAGTAAAATTCTGCCTCTCCCACACGGCCACATCCTACAACTCTCTTTCTCTCTCTTTTCTTTTTTCTTCCATCTTTTATTTTTCTTTATTTCCCAAACCGATAGCGGCATCTCTCCCTCTCCCCTCACCTCACCTACACAGCGATTTTGAATCTCTCCACCATAATTTTAAGTTTTTCTTTTTCTCTCCTCCTTTTCCTCTTGCTCGCCGCTTGGAGCCCTTCGGCCCTTCTCTCCTCCTTTTCCTCTTGCTCGCCGCTTGAGCCCTTCGGCCCCCATTCGCTGCTCCTCATGCGTTCTCGATAAGGACGGCGTACAGTACCATCGCCGACTGCCCCATTCTCAACAATTATGGAATATCTATATTTCCATATTTTTATTTTTCCCATAAATTTTAATTTTTTTCTAATATTTATCCGTCACATCGCACGTGTTATTTTACTAGTTTAACTAAACCTCCAATTCCATATAACATACACACACATATAAAAAAAAAAAAAAAAATCAAGTACCATTAGGAAACAAATTAAAAATCATAAAATTCACTCTCATTTCAATTACAATTTTTCTCAATGATGGCTCCAAATTGCTAAACTCAATAATAATCCCCTGCCTCATCATGACGTCGCTGGTTACGTCCGCTCAATCCAATCCTAAGTGTAGTCATCTCAATTACAAATCGAATACGAACTTTATAATTATTTCAATTAACCAGAAAACAAAACTAAAAAAATTAGTCATTAATAACTAATATATAATCATTAAATTTAATAAAATTTTATAATTTAGAAAACTCGAAATTGAAAATAGCATACATAAAAAGAACTTACAGTAACTAGAGAACATTTCAAAATGACCTATGACGGATGAAATCACCATTCATTTTTATCGTTTATCCCTACCCAAGACGTCCTCAAGACTCCTCACTCTCGTATTATATCAACAACCGTAAGTTTTCAAAAATTTAAACTGTCAGAAAATGATATTTTGAATATTTATAATCAATGATGTTAATGAGGATTTATATGCTTGATAGGATTAATTGTAGAGGACAAACAATATTGGGTGGTGGGGAAAGAGAAATTCCTGCGAGAAGTTATCTGATTTGTATGGTTTTTGGATACTGGGAGATCCTTATCTTGTACTACTAGTGTAGCGCCCGTGCTTCGCGGCGGGTATGTAGTATTTCAACCAATTAAGATATATAGTTATTTAAATTTTAAAATTAAAAAAATTATAATTAAAAAAATATACAAAAAAACTATTAAGTATTCTTATATACATTATAAAAATATTTTTTTATTAATATTTTTTTAACTTTCATTATTTGTAGAGGCAAATCTAAATTTTGTCTCAATAGGATTATTTATTGTAATTATTTTTGTGCATGGTGTGATTTTTTTTAGTTAATAGAATAAAAAAAATAATTTCGACCTGCTAATAGTTGATGGAATGAGAATTTTAACTATTTAAAGAAACGAAAATATTATTCAACAAAAATAACATTTCAACCCTAAGTTTTAGTAATTTTTTTTGAATTTTCAGTATTAAATATTATAGTTTATTTGCTAAAATAATTAGAGTACAATTAATTATTCACTAAAAGAAATTAAAATTTTTTATTATAATTTTTTGTGCATGTTATGATTATTTTTAGTTAATGTATGTTTAAAAAAGAACTAATAGTTGAAGAAAGAAAAATTTTAACTAACATATCAAATTATCTTGAAATATAAAATCTAATATTTACGTGCCAATAATTTTCATAATTTTTAATAAATAATTTAGAAAAATTTTAATATAATTTTTGTCTTCGTCGAACGTGAAAGAAATTGATGAAAAATAAAAAAGAAAAAAATCGGGTCGGAAAAAAAAAATTACTTGGCATTCTCCTATTGGTTGACCCTTAGAAGATATATGATGGTAAAATTAACTCCAATGTAAAAAAGAAAGATATTTTTTGTTTAAAAAAAAATAAAGATGTAAGTTTACCTTTTGTTTAAAGTTATTCTTTCCAACTACTGCAGTTAGAACCACGGTCAATTTGGGCATAGTTCATACTGCTACAGTTGGGCCTCCTCCTGCAGCAGTTGAAGTTAAATATATCAAACTAAACACCGAATTTGTATTGGTGTTTAATTACAACTGCAATGCAGTTGTAACTACATGCAGCCAAACGGGCCCTAAAAGTATAAAAATAGAAGTATAAAAAGAATAAAATATAAAATTTATAAATAATATTTATAACATCAGTAAAAGTTGAGAAATAAAATTTTGTATGCCTCATAATGCAAGCAAAAAATTACAACTAATTAAGTTTAAGGACTAAAGTATCATCCGCCTCATGGTTTGAGCTAAAAATTATAATGGATTAAAATTCGAGAATTAAAGTATCACGTGTCTTATAGTTTGAGGACCAAAAGCGTAATTTATCTTTTTCTATGTTTTACTTTTATTCCAGACGAAGAAAGAGTTAAGCATCCATTAATTTTGTGCAATTAATAATTTCATTCGAGAGAAGGATATGTTAAACTATCTTATAAATTTTAAAATGTTTGATTATTAAAATTAAAAATCGATCAATCATATTTTGGATAATTTAGAAGATTTTAATGTAAAATTGACGACTTATCAAACTATAAATATGATATTAAAATTTGATACTAAAATCAAAGTAAAAATGTATAGAATTTTTCTAAACTGTGAATCATTTTGAATTAGCTACTCAATTTTTTAAAATTTTATTTTTAATGTCCAATCTTTCAATATGTTTTATTTGAATTAGCCAATAATAACTTAGCTTTAAAATTTGAATATATCGTTTAGCTTTACAAATTTAATTAATATATTTTATGCAATTCTTGTAATTAAATTTATTAAAATAAGTTATTACCTTGAACTCCATCAATCTTTCTTTTATTTTTTATTGTGTAGTAGACATTAAGGAATTAAAATTGTAAATTAAAATCTATATTTAATACATACAATTTAAATTATTTAAAAATTATGTCTAAAAAATTATGTCTAAAAAATTATATATTTTAAATTTTAATAATGACAGAGAGTAGAATTAGATTGAATTGAAAAAATAACACCCTAATTCTCCTTCACTTTTCCCGAAAATTATTAAAAAGAGAGAAAAAATAAAAATAAATAATAAAAACAAAAGTGGGCTGGCCCACCCGGCCCCAACCCCCACTTCCACCCCCATGCCCAACCCCACCCTCTCCATTGTGCGCCACCTGTAAAAAACTGTGGATTTATAAAGGTATATAGATAGATGTGTGGAGTTGTGACACAACTACTTTTCCACAGTTTTTCTAAATATTCTGTTTGGTTAATATCGAAATTTCAGTTCAATTAATTATTTTTTTGAAATATCTGACAGATTTTTTTTTAATGTAGGGAATAATCAAATTTCATTTTTTTTGAAATTTATTTGGATAATAATCCATTTGATTGTGTGCGAGTTTATCTCTTATGCTGGGCATCTAACCACTATACAACTAGTTGAGTTGTGTGTGTAAATTTATAAAAAATACCATTTATAAAACCAATTTTTAAAATTTTAATGGTAAAGTTTAAAATTTTGACAATTATTTTAAATTTTTAATATTAAATTTATGGGTAAATTGCACTGTTGCCCCTCTAAACTTTTGGCGGGATTTCACTTTACCCCCCAAACTTTTAAAATTGACATCTAACACCCTAAACTCTAATATTTCATTCATGTTAACCCTTCCGTTAGTTTTTCGTTAATCGAAAACTGACGGAAGGGGTAAGATGAATGAAATATCAGAGTTTAGAGTGTTAGATGTCTATTTTAGAAGTTTGGGGGGTAAAGTGAAACTCCACAAAAATTCAGGGGTAATAGAAATATTTATCCATAAGAAAAAAGGGATACTAACTAGCTAGCTACGATGCTCGAACACCTTACTCTCCCGATGTACTCGCTAATGTGGTTGATTTACAATAAATATCTTCACTCGGATATAAATATTTTAATTCTTAGTTAATTTTCTATAATACGCATTTCTCGCCTTTATCTCTAGGAGTATTGTTCTAGAGAATGCAATTACTCCCTATGAAATTATGCAACATAATTTCATTATAGCCTAAAATCAAAATTTTATACTTCCTTTTAACCGATCGAAAAATTTTGAATATAAAAATATAATACTATTTTATAATAAATTAAAAAATTTAAAGTAAAATTAGTAATGTTAGATTAAGAGATACTAAATATCATCTCATCCTCTATATATCGGCAGCGTATTCTGCGTAAGCGATCAATTCATTTGCATTTTTTTTTATTTTTTTAATATTTTTTTAAACTATCTCTTTAACATAGTTAATATTTTTTTTGTAAAAAAAAATTCACAACAACCAAATATTTATGTTACCCCTGAACTTTTGTGGAGTTTCACTTTACCCTCCAAACTTCTAAAATAGACATCTAACACTCTAAACTCTGATATTTTATTCATCTTACCCCTTCCGTCAGTTTTCGGTTAACGAAAAACTGACGGAAGGGGTAACATGAATGAAATATCATGGTTTAAGGTGTTAGATGTCTATTTTAGAAGTTTGGAGGTAAAGTAAAATTTCGCCAAAAGTTCAGAAGGCAACAGTGCAATTTACCTTAAATTTATTAACAAATCATCAACACTTAGGGCATGTTTGGTTCGCGATTGTAATTGGAATGGGAAATGAAATTGGATTGCTTTGGAATGAGAAATGGAATGACGAATCATCCAAAGACGTTTGGTTCATTATTGGAATGGGTAATGGAATGAAAATCTAGAATTTTGAATAGAGTGTTTTGATTTAGAGAGAGAAAAGTGATGATGGGAGAGGAGGGGAGGTGTTGGTAAAAAATTTTTTGAGTAATTTATTTTGGAATGGGCCAATCCGATATTCAAGGCCGGATTGTGCCATATATGGAATTAGCCATTCCCATTCCATAGTGAAATGGGAGTCGGAATCCGATTCCTTTAAAACAAACAACAACTATTGAAATCAATGAATCTCATTCCGATTCCATGGTCTAAAATAGATGAACCAAACATGCTCTTATATTATATAATGTATAACAGATCCGCAATTACAAAGAGACCTGATCCTAGGAAACAGGGATACGTGTCCCAACTAGCATTCAAAAAGAATATTGAGAACACATTCATGTCCTAGCTTCCCAAGTAGGTGATATATACGGGTAAAGATGAAGGTAACGGCGGGCCCGCCATGGCGTCGGGAGAAGGCAAAACGGCGGAGAAAACGGGGGTAACGAAATCCCAAACGGCGTCGTCAGCATTAACGATCGAAAAGACTTCATTATTAAGCATTAAATGGCATTTAATGAATCTCGGGTCCGACAGCTACGCATAAAATGACAACTTGCGGGACCCACAGCTACGGGACGAGACAAGCGGGGCCCACACCCTGCGGAATGCTGAGAGTTCTCGGGTCCAGGATTCCCAATTCACAGATTTTATAAATAAGCACATACGCTACACACACATACAACAAAAAAAATAGCAAATAATTTATATAGAGAGAGAGATAGGAAGAGATGTCGATAGAGGGCAGCAGTTCGAGCGTCTGCGTGACCGGAGGGAGCGGCTTCATCGGATCATGGCTGCTCCGCTTCCTGCTGCAACGCGGCTACTCCGTCCACGCCACCGTCAAGAATCTCAGTACTTTCTCTCAATTTTTTTTCTATTTGTTGCTGCATACTTACTTTTCAATATTTTGTTAGATTATTAAACAATCGGTTACTCTTTAAGCTTACTGTTTTTTATATTTTATATAATTTAATATAGTATCAAAACAGTAAATTTCGAGTTTTATCGTACTCATTATTTTATTTTATTTTATTTATTTAATTTAAGTTTATATTTTGGGTTTATCAAAGAGCCTCGAATCGAGACGTGAGAATGAGTTAAGTATAAATATTAAAAATATTATTCTTTAAAAGTTTAAATTTTTAGGCTATGTTTGGTTGGTGGGATAAGCGGGGATAACATTAGTTATCCCCGCTATTCCGCCAAACGAAACGAATTTTGGCCGGGATATTTTATCCCGGTCAAACTTTGTTATTCTCGGTTATTCCGGAATAGCTGGAATAAACTATTCCATCGTTTTGACGGAATAGCGTTATTCCAAGTTTAATTCTAAATTTAATTAAGATTATAAATTTAGTTAAAAATAAATTATATAAACATAATATATTTAATTAATAATAAAATAATAATATAACCAAGCTAGATTTATAATAAAATATTATTTAATTAATAATTTATATATTAATTTATTTACTAATTAACTAGATAATTAATTAACTATTTAATTTATTACTTTAATAAATATTTAATTAATTTTTTGAGTAATTAATTTATTATTTTAATTAATTTACTAATTAAATAATTAATTATATTGTTTAATTAATTAATATTTTGAGTAATTTAATTATTTTCTTAATTAATCATCTGACTATTATTAACTAATTTATTATTTTATTAAATTATTTGTAATTAATTAAATTATTATTTACCAATTAATTAATTTATTAATATTAAGGGTTTTTAGCAATATTCATAATTAATTAGTATATTAAATAAGTTAAATTATTACTTAATTAATATTTTGTCTTAATTAATTAGATAAAATATTATTATTTAAAATTATAATTATTCTTATCCTCGCAATTCCAATCAAACCATCCAAGCACTATTTTCCTTATTCCCGAAAAAAATCTACTTTTCATCCAAACGCAAAATTGATTTAATCCTCGTTTATACCTCAATTTATACCTATCCCTAAAATAGTCACTTTTTGCTTATCCCCGAACCAAACGATACCTTAGAGTATAAAAAATTATTTTATATACTTTAACACTTGCTCTAAAAGGTTAACAAAACGCGACACTAGAAGTTTTTGTAAGATTTTACTATATGATTCTACTAATATAAAAGGCCTTTTTGCATAAAAAATCTACTAATTTTGGGCTTTTACAAAATTGGATCGTCTTTTTCGATTTTACAAATTCGGTCCGAATTTTCAGCAAATTGACAAAAATACCCTTATTATTTTTTCTCTCTCCTCTTTTTTTTCTCTCGTTTTTTTTTTTTTCTCTCATTGAAGAAGGCAGCGGAGGCAAAGGCGGAGGCGGAAACAGCCCGCCTCGCCTCTGCCCCCCACGCCCTCGCCCTCACCCGTGCACCCCCGCCCTCCTCGCCTCCGACCCTAGCGCTCTTTTTTTTTTTTTTTTTTCTCTCCAACCCTCTTCCACCGCCTCCGCGGCTCGCCGCGATGGTAACGAGAACGACAACGCCTTCTCTTCCTCCGCCTTCGACTTCCACCTCCACTGCAGCAAATTTTGCACTATCAAATTCACTTTTGGGAACCCGCCGTCCCCACCGCCGTCGCCGACGACGAAGAGGAAGCACTTCTCGGCGTCTTAGAGGGCGGTGGCGAGTGCGACCTCGACGGTGTCGGAGGCGAGGAGAGCGAGGGGTGCACGGGAGCATCTCTGGATAAACACTTTTATTTGTTTAAAACAAAAAAAATTAACTAAAGACAAAAAACTAGAGAATAATGAAGAAAACCAGAAAATAAGGAAGAAGAAGATGAAATTACACTGTTTTAAATGAACGTTGCACTATTTGAGATGTAAACTGCACTCTTTAAACGAAAGTTGTACTCTTTAAAAGATATTTGTATTGTTTCTCCTCTTATTGCACTATTTGAGATATAAACTGCACCCTTAAGATAAAAATTATACTATTAGGAAGATATTTACACTGTTTCTTCTAGAAACAGTACAACTTTTTTTTAAAAGAGGTCGAGGCGGCGGAGCGAGAAGAGGAGGGATGCGGCGGAGCAAGGTGAGGAGGAGGGAGAGGGAGGAGGCGGCGGAGCGGAGCGACAGCGGGTGGGAGAGGAGGCTCGGTGTCGCGAGAGCACCTCGGACCGCAGGTGCCACTGCAGCACCTGGATGGCCTCGTGCAGGGACTCCGCGCGCGATGCCGCCGACCCAGACGACAGTGCCTGCGACGAGAACCGCGACGAGTCGAATTCCGAGGACAGGAACGCCGAGAACACTGGGTCCGACTCGAACGAGTCCAATGGAGAAGAACTCTGCTCGCCTTCGCCTCCGTGACTCGTCGGACGCCCGCCTCGACCTCGCCCGCGCCGCCGAGATCCACCGCGAGATCCACGGTCCGAGGTGCTCTCGCGGCACCCGAGCCTCCTCTCCCACCTGCTGTCGCTTCGCTCCGCCGCCTCCTCCCTCTCCCTCCTCCTCGTCTCGCTCCGCCACGCCCGCCTCGACCTTTTTAAATAAAAGTTGCACTGTTTCTAGAAGAAATAGTGTAAATATCTCTCTAATAGTGCAATTTTTATCTTAAGGGTGCAGTTTATATCTCAAATAGTGCAATAAGAGAAGAAACAGTATAAATATCTTTCAAATAGTGTAACTTTTGTTTAAAGAGTGCAGTTTACATCTCAAATAGTGTAACTTATCTCCGAAATAGTGCAACGTTCATTTAAAAAAGTGCAATTTCATCTTCTTCTTCCTTATTTTCTGGTTTTCTTTATTATTCTCTAGTTTTTGGTCTTTAGTTAATTCCTTTTATTTTAAACAAATAAAAGTGTTTATCCAGAGATGCTCCCGTGCACCCCTCGCTCTCCTCGCCTCCGACACCGTCGAGGCCGCGCTCGCCGCCGCCCTTTAAGACGCCGAGAAGTGCTTCCTCTTCGTCGTCGGCGGCGGTGGTAGGGACGGTGGGTTCCCAGAAGTGGATTTGATGGTGCAAAATTTGCTGCAGTAGAGGTGGAGGTCGAAGGCGGAGGAAGAGAAGGCGTTGTCGTCATCGTTACCATCGCGGAGAGCCGCGGAGGCGGTGGAAGAGGGTCGGAGAGGAAGAAAAAAAAAAAAAAGAGCGCCAGGGTCGGAGGCGAGGAGAGAGAGAGGGGTGCACGGGCGAGGGAGTGCGGGGCAGAGGCGAAGCGGTATGTTTCCACCTCCGCCTCCGCTGCCTTCTTCGGAGAGAGAAAAAAGAGAACGAGAGAAAAAAAAAGGAGAGAGAAAAAATAATAAGGGTATTTTGGTCAGTTTACTGAAAATCCGGACAAAATCTGCAAAATCGAAAAGGACGATCCAATTTTGCAAATGCCCAAAATTAATGAATTTTTTATGCAAAAAGGCCAATATAAAACAATCAATAACTCTAAAATATAAAAATACTATTCTAGTATTTTATACTAAGAAGTTACTAGTGTCTAGAACACTCAATCTTGCTCGTAGTATGGATTGAATGTTATTTGACAGCTTGTATCTGCACATAAAAAAGAGTCGTACTAATTTATTTTTTAAAAATTTTAATGAATGAAATAGATAGCATGCTATTTTTTTTTAAACAAAAGAATATATATATATATATATATATATATATATATATATATTATAATTTCTTTTAGAGGACGAGGGGGAAACGAAGCACCTCGAAGCCCTCGACGGTGCGGCGTCGCGTCTCCGGCTCTTCGAGATGGACCTCCTTGACCCCACATCCATCCTCGCCACAGTGAAGGGCACCGCCGGCGTCTTCCACTTGGCCTCGCCCGTCATACTTGACGGCCTGCAGGATCCTAAGGTTTGCAATGCCTTTTTCGGTCTACGATAGAATGCATTAAATGTTTCCGAATTTTTAGGCAAGTTTTCACTACAAGAAAATCACAATATAAGAACGTCTTTTAGACGACGCTTGTGGTAAGCATCCCCAAGCGTTTCTATAATATAGCAAATACTGACGCTTCAAAAAACGTCGTCATATGAGTCCTATATTATATTAAACTAATTTATTAAATGATAAACTTTATTACTATTTTTAATTTTTCGACGCTTTAAAGCGTCAGGATTCTAAAAAATTCTGACGCTTTAAAGCGTCAAAATATATTTTACCGATGCTTGGCATAAGCGTTGTTATATATCTAGCGACTCTTTATTTACTGATGTTTTGACTGACGCTTTCAAATGCGATACTAGCTTATATTGGGACGCTTTTAAGTATCGTTAACTATAAAAAAATGTGTCCTTAAATGTAATCTTTTTTGTAGTGTTTACTTTTCTAGAATTTTTAAGTTCGATATTCGACACTTCTAAACTTTCAAAAGTATTATATTTTCGTCCTTGTTAGGTAAACTATTATTGCTGTCACATCCGTATATCAGTGCAAAACTCGCCCATCAGCTGTTGAAATGAAACTTTGAAATATTTGAAGTGTCGAATGTTTAACTCAGGATTTGAAGTTCGGGACTAGTACTGCAATTAAACAAACAAATTGAGTGTCTTTAAAATTGGATTATGGGCAGAAGGAGCTGCTGGATCCTGCAGTGAAGGGCACGCTTAACGTTCTGCGCGCTGCGAAAGAATGCGGAGTTGATCGAGTTGTGTTGGTGTCTTCGCAAACTGCGATGATCCCCAACCCCGACTGGCCCGTCGATATGGCCGTGAACGAAGATTCCTGGGCTGATGTTGATCTTCTCAAGAAGCTTCAGGTATGCATAAAAACTGGAGATGATAACAACTTGAGAGGTTGGTGCTTGAGAGGTAGTGGTGTGTCGAAAAATCGCGATGATAATAATCTCGCTTCGTGTTTTGACACAGAATAAGATCGATAAATATTGAACAAATGACTTATCAGGTCGATGGCGACGTAGTGTACCAATTCAGACCTTGAATAGATTAGTTTTGCTAGAACAAAGCATTCTCCAGTTAACATAGGAGTTGTATTTTGCAACAAAGCAACAATTTTTCTCTTTTAAACATCCTACGATGCTAATTATTTAGTAACAATCTTCACATTGTGAACTTGATACTTCTCTCTGCATGATATGTCAGCTCTGGTACTGCTTGTCGAAAACTCTAGCAGAGAAGGCGGCATGGGAATTCGCTTCAAGAGAGGGTTTGGAGTTAGTAGTGATCAACCCCGGGATGGTGCTAGGTCCGATCCTCCCGCCTTTTGCCGGCACCAGTGTCAAAATCTTGCTTCATCTTCTCCAAGGTAGGTATCAGACTTTAAGTTATATCGAAGTAAACATATGCTATAGTTCAGATATAGTATGTATAATTTTATTTTTATTTTTTTCCGACTTAATGGCTGCTGGAGCTAAGTGCTGTTTGAGTAGAGTCATCCCGAAAAGCTTTCGCTTTCTTTGCACTGCTTCATTTTATACCTCCATAAAATGCTGCAGCACGGTAACTATTAAATTCGCACCGCTTCATGACTCAGGAGCCCAATTTGACATGGACAATATTTACATTGGATGCATCGACGTGAGGGATGTGGCACAAGCGCTGATACTGTTATACGAGAACCGATCGGCTCAGGGACGGCATCTGTGTTTAGAACGCATTGAACGTTGGACTGATTTTGTGGACAAGGTTGCAGAACTCTACGCTGAATTTCCAGTTAAAAGGTATAAGAGACTATGTTCTTGCTTTTTTACTCTTATACCCCTATAAGACACATATTTGCATATATGCACCTCTGTCTTTACAGCGATATCCTCGATATTAGTATGTATTTGCTGTTTGTGTCCTCAGTGCAGTTGGTAACTTTTTCATTTTAATTTAGTTAAACGATTCTGATTAAGCTGTCACTGACATTCCTTAGAAATAGGCACCAATTTTTATCTTCATAGTTCGTATATGCGCAAATACGTATAACTCTTTGCTTAATTTGTCTGATTTGTGTCAGTCTGTGTATGATAGGGTTGAAGAGGACAAGCAATCTTGGGTGGTGAGGGCCGAGAGTCCCTCGAAGAAGTTGATTGAGCTGGGCCTTCACTTCACTCCCCTTGAACAGCTCATCAAGGATACAGTGGAGAGTTTGAAGAGCAAAGGTTACATTAAATGAATGGAAGATGCGAAGAGCCATACGGATAATTTCTTCGTAATACATGTTCAGATTATGTATGTGAAAAAAATAGTATGTTTTACGGATAATTGGCGAACTCGCTTAACTTCAAAAATGAAATGAGGGGCCCCTTAACGTTTAACTAGATTTTATGTCTCACCATAGTGAGTTCCAGTTTTATGATCTGATCTCTTTGTAATTTATAGTGTAGAAATGTCTCAGTAAGATGAGACGATAAAAGTAAGCTTGTTTGCAGTAGTTTTAAGTCCCTTATGGTTTGGCTTCTAAATTCATTGATGAGCTATTTGGTAAGCTTTTACAAAAGTGTTATTTAAACTGATCTTTTTTGAAAAAGCACGGGCTTTCGCATTAAATCCTTTTTAAATTACAAAAATCTAGTTCTAATCTAGTGGTTGATTTAGAAAATAAAGCAGTTCAAAGGGGCCAAATAGGCACTAAATAATTGGCTAAAAGAGGTTGTGATTTCGTGGCACTCTTTCTCCCCATTTTACTAAAGAATTAACAAAAAATTTATTGCAATAAACTGCAAAGATTGGGGTTCGGATTTTTGGGTTCGGGCTCGGATTTGGGTTTCGTATTTTTTGTCGGGTTCGGGTTTGAATATTAATTTTTAAAATCCGTCGGATTCGGATTCGGATTCGGATTTTGGTTTTGGAGTCGGGTTCTGATTCGGGTTTTTAAAAATCCGCTCCGAATCCGACCCGTTGACTGACATCCCTGAGGTAGAACACCAAACTGAAACTATGCCCACAGGTTGAAGAACCCAACTGCAATTTATCTTTCTAAAGGGCCTAAACTGCAAATATTGAAACGTTCGGGACCAAATTTACAACTTACCCCTTCCTTTTTTATTTTTTAAATATAGCTCATTTTTCATAACCACCACCCAATAGCATCTTCTCCCGCTTTTTCCCTTTCCTTTATACACCCCACCCGCCTCCTCCGAGGAATCACCTACAGAGGAAGCGATCTCTCCTCAACACAAACCCCTCTCTCTCTCTCTCTCTCTCTCTCTCTCTCTCTCTCTCTCTCTCTCTCTCTCTCTCTCTCGCTTCCCTTCCCATGGCGTCTCCTCATCTCCTCTTCGCCATTTCACTCCTCTCTCTCCTCTCCCTCTCTCCCTCCCATGCATCGGCCACTAAGAGGGTCTCCTTGTCCCTCTACTACGAGACTCTGTGCCCTTACTGCTCCAATTTCATTGTGAACCACCTCTCGCGGATCTTCGACAACGGGCTCGTCTCCGTCGTCGACCTCGATCTCGTCCCTTACGGCAACGCGAGGGTTTCCTCCGACGGCTCCGTCATTTGCCAGGTCCTTACTCCCAATTCCTCCCCCTTGGAGTGTTCCCATCATGTTTTTGTCGAAATGCCCCTGTAAGATTCTCGATTACAATATTCGCTGTTAATATTGGAGATTTAAGAGAGCCTCTGTGTAGATGATGGTGGAATTGATCGGAAAAAATTGCGCGCATATCTCTTCAAAGTAGTGAAATTGTATATTTTGTCCCTCATAAATTTTAGTAGTTTGCACATTTATTCTTCTGTGTGTGACTTTTCTTAAAATTACCATTTTGCCCCCGAAAATGATCTTTTAAAATACTTTTACCATCATTTTTTTTATAAAAATCTCTAGCTTCTTTGTTCCATCACTCTTTTCATTCTATTTGAACCTTAGAAATATTAAAAGAACGTATATTTGTAAGAGCATAACGGTCGAAACAGTGAGAGAGTGCCAGTCAATGGCAAGAATAAGTTGTAAACTTTTTAAATTCAGAGGGATATACTTCTTGACCAACAACATTGAGGGACAAGTGTGTCATTTCCATACTTCGCAGGGAGACGTATGCAATTGACCCTAAAAAATTCATTAATTACTGGAAACAAGCACATGTCAATTTACTGCCTGCAACCTGCAGCAGCATTTATATATTTATGGGTTTTATGCAGTGAGATTGGTGTGTCTTGAATGAAAGGTAGGTGTGGCTGTGTGAATGTCGTCGTAGAAAATGATTTTTCATAACCTTTTTTTATGATCCAGACGACTAGAAAATGATTTTGTTATAACCATTCTTGTTTCATCCTGCAGCATGGTGCGAACGAGTGCCTACTAAATGTCATCGAAGCATGCGCAATCAAAGAGTGGCCTGATGTGGTAATGTACAAAGAGTTACAGTTATATAAAACTGTCTTGTTGTGATGAAACTGCTTGTCGGTGGTCGCCTTTTCGGAAGCGGGTGAATTTCAAAATTTAGGAGTTTCGGGGGTCTGTTTACAAAAGCACGAAGGTTCAAGGGGCTGTCAGTGCATTTATCTTTATTGAATGCTGTGCTGCATTATACATAGAAACTGTCTTCTTGATTATTAGCATCGCAAATGTACGCGTTGTGCATTTTCAGACTCATGCAGAGATTGTCGTTAAAACATATTACCTTGTAAGATTATTTTTATGTTAATTTTCTTGAATTCTAATGCAGCAAGAGCACTTCCGCTTCATTCACTGTGTTGAAAATTTAATTCTGGGACGGAAAGAAAACGAGTGGCAATCTTGCTTCCAGGTAGCTGGCCTGAGTTCGGAAGCGGTTGTAGATTGCTATAACAGTGGATATGGGAGGCAGGTTTGTTCAACACAATAAATTGCGAATGAATCTCGCTTTTGAAGTTAACTTTGAATGAATCTCATCTAGTAGGTTTCATTAAAGAGAAATATTTTAGGATGCTTGTCTACACATCACTCCTCTCACCTATTTTTCTTTCTGAACTTTTGAATGTTAATATCTGTATTAGATTTACCAAAACCAACTATTTACATTTCACCCCTTATTTTTCCTCGGAGAAATTTATGGGGGTTAGTTCCTAAGTATTGTTAATTTCAAGTGGTTGTTGCTTTTACTCTAGAAATCATTGTGGTTGATCCAATCTTAGTTGACCAAGCTTTCATCTACACCTATATATATATATATATATATTCTGAGAGAGAATACAATGAGATTATACTTAGAGGTGCTTATGAACTTCTCTTGATCTGATACAAATGCAGCTTGAACTACAGTATGCAGCAGAGACAGATGCTCTTCGCCCACCTCATCAGTACGTGCCTTGGGTGGTTGTTGATGGGAAGCCTCTCTATGAGGTTAGTTTCATATTCTAGAAGCTTACGCTTAACCTTTCTTTTATATTTTATTCCTATGTGTCCTGTTCTCCTCCTATCCTTTCTAAGCCTTTTCAGGTATTTTTATGCTGATCAACATACTGTTATCAGTTTGCCAGTAAGTAGTTGATATAGTCATGCCTCAACTACTAGAGTTAACTCAATCCTAATTTATTTACTTTTTCTTTTATAAGTTACAACAAAACCATAATTTTCATTAGTAAAGAAGTTATTTGTCCACTTTTTCATGATTTTAGGCATGGTAGATGATTTTCTAATCTATCTTCAATTTGTTTCTGTTTGTTAATGCACAATTGCTGGAGAATGCATGAAGCAATTCTGCGCAATATATTGATCTTTTAGTTTATGTAGTTTCTTTTCTTTTTACGTTATTTCATTATGCTCCTAATAGTTCATACGGCAACAAATTGCAGGAAAATGCATCATGATCACAATATGGCTTCTTGATTTCAACGAGGCTTGTTACTAATTATCATTCCTTCAAATTTCATCTTGTCTGTAGGGACTAAATTGCCAAGACAAAGTACGAATGATGTTCGAACAATCTTCTTTTTATTGTAACCAAGAAAATGGACCTTGGATCTGAATCTACATAGCTTTAACTAAGATAGAGCTAATAAGAACTGAACTGACAAACACTTTTGTTGGGATAATCTATCATCTGAAATCTCATTCCAACTAGTCAGCTTAATTGCTTTTATTACTCGTTCTAAAATATGTATACCTTAAATTTACATGACGGATTGTGTATCTTTAAATCACAGGATTATATGAATTTTGAGGCTCATATCTGCGGAGCTTATGATGGTAAACTTCCCAAGGCTTGCAAAGGACATGGGCAATCAATTTCCCAAGAGATGAAAACCAGTAGAGGAGATCAGGTGTGCCTTCCTAGTGAGACAATCAGCTCATTTGCAGCTAGAAAGAGTAATCAAAAGAAGAGGAACAAGTTTACTTAAATTTTCATCCTTGTTGTTCAACCTGAATTTCCATTTAGTTTGGTAGTAGGGCTGTGGGACTTATTTAAGATTCAAAATCTATAGCGAATTCCTGGTATTGGTAGCATTAACAATCGATATCTTGGTCTCTTATAAAAAGATATTTCTGGCCCATGAAAACATGATTTAGTTGGTCAAGAATACCCAATTTTCTACACTTTTTTAATATTGTTGTGTTTAGGAAAGAGAGAGAAAGTAAGGTGCCCTTTTGCTTATACTCGCAAGATCGTATACAGCTATGCCGTTCTAAAAATTTTGGAGGATTCTGTTTTTCTTTCAAGGACCCAGAAGGAATAGGACTGAGAATAAATAGTTTTTTTTCTTGTTGTTGGTAGTACCATATCAAACAACAATTGACTTCAGAAATTGCAATTTTGATAATCTAACTTGTTAAATGCATTCCTTTTTTACTTGTATTTATTATTCCATTTTTATCGTCTCATCTCTTCGTATCCCTAAAAATTCTGATGAGGATTTTTACTCATTCCATTCGCTTTTGTCCTCCTCTTATGGTCAAATCTCTCTTCTTCTTTTTTTTTCCTTCCCTTCAGAAGAATCCACGCAAACTGGCTATTGCATTTGTTATCTGGGTTTTGCTGTTGCTGTGATCTCCAACTTCCATTACACCCTAAAAATAATGCTTGGGAAAGATGAAGTTATAGAAACACTAATTCCATATAGAAGAGAAAAATTGACAGATTTATCAATTCTAGAAATAACAGAATTTGATCAGGTGTACATTGTGGTGTTTGGCTTTTCTGTCGAGTCCTGCAGCTTACTGGAGATTCTTTTTGTATCATAGGAAAAGAATGAATAATGTAGTCAACCTCAGAAAATGGATCATTTGTTTTTCTTTTTTATCTTCTATCACAGTTGACACATACAATAGGCAGTTAAAAGGATTCAAACTCATTGTTGTATTTGAGAACTATTGAGTTTGATAAAGAGTAGAGAAATGTAAGATTCCATCATGCTTGACTTTAGCTTGTGGCTCTCAAAACAATGGCTTTTTTTTTTTTTTTTGTTGAGAAAAAGATAGCACGCTATCCGCTTCATTCATTTAGCATTTATTTATGTATTTAGTTTGCAGGATTGTTGGTTTGTTGTGAAGTTGCAGTATAAATGGATGTCATCTTAGATTAAGTTGATTAGACTGAGCTGATTACTTGCATTACAGTGAGATTGGGATATGTGGTTGGTTCTGTTTGTGAGCAATTAACTAATAAAGGATTTTCCTTTTTTTAAAAAAAATTATCTTCTTACCAGTTTTCTACAATTATGAGAGAGAGAGAGAGAGAGTACTTAAATAATAACTCATATTTTAGTTAATAAACTACAGCAAAGGAAAGAATAAGTTTCAGGTACTACTGATGCATATTTACTACACCTGCTGATCCATTGATTTAGCAATATGAGTTTATCACCGATCGTCCCTAATGTAAGTGGCAAAGGGTTTGGTGGTTGGTACCTAAGGTCCCGAGTTCGAATCCTAGTTGATTCACATTTTCAGCTAAATTTATTTTTTTAAAAAAATAAACGAAGCGGGTAGCGTGCTACCTTTCTCTCTCAAAAAAAAAAAAGAGCAATATGAGTTGATCTGCATGTGTACATACGTGCTCACACATCCTAGTGCTTTTCAAGAAACCTTTGTCCGATCAATCTGAAAACTGAACCAATAGAGTAATGCCAAGTAGCTAGGTGGAAGGGCTTTTGTTTTTATTTAGTTCCTCTCAAAATATTTTTTTTTTACAAATGACCTAACAAATTATATATGCATAAATAGTCATCTCCTAATCATGTGAGCGCCTAGGTGGCGTTTTTAAGTTGAACACAGTAATTGGATCACTGTGTTTAAACATGTTGATTGAATCATTGTGTTTTTTTTAATATTTTTTGCCACTAAAAAATAGACTAAAGTGTGAATATGAACATAATGATTCAATCACCGTATTCAATTTAAAATTGTCAATGTGACGCTCGCGTTGTAAGGAAAGGATCATATATGTAAATATAAATTTGTTATTATTAAATATATTTTTTTTGAGAGGACTAAATATAAAAAAATTCCTGGGTTAAAATAAATTTTCTATCACGGGACCATACAGAATTTTTTAAAGCGACCGCTTCGTTTATTTTAGAAAATAAACTTAGCTAGAAAAGTGAATCAACTAGGATTCGAACTCGGGACCTCGGGTACCAACCACCAAGCCCTTTGCCACTTGCGCTAGGGACGGTCAGTACCTGTTGATTTCTTAACAGAATTTTATTAATATTTTAAACTCCGCACCCGCATAGGATTGTTTATGCGCCTGTCCGGACAACAATTGCGGCTATTTAGCAAACATTCCCACGCCCCTCCTGCGTCCGCATACGTGCAAATCTCCCGATTTTTTTTTGAAATCTATATAAATATTTTAAAATTTTTACTGCATTTTTAATCACCACACCTCTTCGTGACAGTGACGTCATCCTCCCCACTTTAACTTCTCTTTCCAAACAACTCCCCCAACATAAATAAACCCCCCCCCCCCCCCCCCCCCCCCCCCCCCCCCCCCCCCCCCCCCCCCCCCCCCCCCCCCCCCCCCCCCCCCCCCCCCCCCCCCCCCCCCCCCCCCCCTTAATCTCCTCCCTCCCTCCCACTCATGGCGTCGATCCTCGCTTTCCTCTCCGAGAGGAAGCACTCGTTCCTCCTCATCCTCTCCCTCTTCCTCCTCTCCTCCCTTCTCCTCCTCTCCCTCTCCGATGTCCCCATCCCCTTCTTCTCCGATCGCCGACGCACTCCTCCGCCCCCTTTCCCCCCTCCTCGATCTCTCCCTCCTCCTTCTCCGACGACGACGACGATCCAGAACTCTAACCCTAGCCCCGCCGAATCCGGCGATCAGAGGCCACAAGGTGAGGGAGATGAGGAATTCGAGTTCAGGTGGGAGATCTGTAGGGCGGGGAAGGGGGTGGAGGCGGCGGATTACATTCCGTGCTTGGACAACGTGAGGGCGATCAAGGAGCTGAGGTCGAGGCGCCACATGGAGCACCGGGAGCGGCATTGCCCGCGGCCGGGGCCGCGGTGCCTCGTCCCGCTGCCGCGGGGGTACCGGGTGCCGGTGCCGTGGCCCCGGAGCAGAGACATGGTGAGGATGATTCTTCGGTAAGGGAGCTAGTAATTCTCCGCGATCAGTAATCCGATTGCTATGCTTGATTTCGATGTTCATGTTTCTTCTCATGGAATGTAGAGTTAACACATATGAGCTAAGAATTAGTTCACTGAACGTCTAGAGTTAACACGAAGGAAAGATTTTTGACTGGGAAAGAGAGTGTACAGAGCGAGATTGTTTGTATGATTACCTTTTTCCAGAAATTGAATGAGAGTGCTTTATGAATGTATTTAGGCACTAAGGAAGATGAACGGTGAGAGCAATAGCGTAGGCCACCTGTAACAAAAACAAGCAATCAAGATGTGGTATAAGTACAAATTACATAACCAGCCATCTGAAGCTGAGTGTAAAGCATAGCAGAGCAAAAGAGAAGTTTTAATGTTGTGGAGATTTTACAGATTCAGCACTATACACCAATTAAGCACATGAAATGGCTGATGCAGGACAGAGTTCGTCGTATAAAATATCTGAGAGAAGCTTGCAAAATGTGGGTTCAAGTTCTTTCGGCATTGCTTTTCCTGGATTTCCGTGTTTTCACATGTAACATTGCCCTGAAATATATTAGCTTTTGTTATTTCCTTGCACCGTCAGTTTCATAGGTTTTAAGTTCACGCAAAACATCTGACTGTAAGATATAAATGATAGATACAGTACACTTCCTTGCTCTCAATGATTTGCTGCTTAGCTCAGTATTCAGTTGAGATGAACTAGCAAGATATTTGCAGATCACACTTTACATAATTCCCTTTTTCTCAATGTTTTTGGGCTTGTGACGACAATTAGCATGTTCTTCTAATGAAGATAGTTATACTCATCTCTCAGGTAGAAATGTTGAAGATGGGGACTTGGCGTTCCTAGTGCTTGCTTATATTTTGTTGGATTATTAAAAATTTAGATCTGGCTTTACCTATAAGATTATTTTGCTTGTTGGTTTCTCTGTCAATTAACTTTAAATACATCGATTTTTTTTTTTTAATAAATGTCCCATTCTAATTCTTTCTCCAGATATGGTATGGCAATGTTCCTCACCCTAAACTAGTTGAGTATAAGAAGGATCAAAACTGGGTTCGGAAATCGGGAGACTATCTTGAATTTCCTGGAGGTGGAACTCAATTCAAGCAGGGAGTAACAAGCTACATTCAGTTCATTGAACAGGTAGATAATTATCCAGACCATGAGGATATTATTGGTAGCTGAAATTGAGAGAAATTGCTTGAAATATGAAATCGAGTTATACACAGTTAATGCTTAGGGTTCAACCCTAGCAAGCTTTTCAAAATAGAAAAGGTTATATATACCCAATGGTGCCATACTTTTCCGAAGTAACAAATGTAGGGCATTCCTGTCTTTTCCATATTATTGATGCTTTTATTTAGCTGACTGCACTAACATGCTAGGAAGATTTTTTTTTTTTTTTTTCTCTTCCATTTTTTAAATTGTCCCCTGCTGGTTTCTTCTGGGTATATTGTGCTGGAACTTAAAAATTGAACACCTATTTGGGAACAGTTTGGTGATTTATGATGTATGAAAAACCCCTTTACGTTACAAATGTTCGTGTATATCATGTCACAAGAAGAAATCTCTATTGTTCCAGTGACCATGTTCTCATACGTTGCGAAATAATATGCAGATCTGTTACATATTCTTTTCATATTGTCTTTTTCTTAATTTTCTAGATTCTGCCAACTATTGAGTGGGGAAGACACACAAGAGTTATACTTGATGTTGGTTGTGGTGTAGCAAGTTTTGGTGGATACCTTCTGGATAGGAATGTCCTTACTATGTCATTTGCCCCGAAGGATGAGCATGAGGCTCAGATACAATTTGCACTGGAACGTGGAATTCCGGCTTTTCTATCAGTGATTGGGACCCAAAGGCTTGCTTTCCCTGATAACGTGTTTGATCTGATTCACTGTGCGAGATGTAGGGTCCATTGGGATGCAGATGGTATCATACATACATATATATTAATCATGGGCCAAAATTTTCGATAAATATAGTATTTCTTCTTTCTTTTTTAAAGGAAGAAACAAACATTAGATTTTCTTTTTTCTTTTCTCTTTTCTAGGTGGACGGCCATTATTGGAGCTCAATAGGATTCTCAGGCCTGGAGGTTTTTTTGTGTGGTCTGCAACACCTGTATATCGTCATAATGAAAGAGATGAAACCGTCTGGAATGGTAACATTTTCATTTGTATATGTTGAATATCGCCATGTCTAACTATAAATCAAGTCTAACTATCTGCTACATGTTTTCTTCCAACTTATTTTTTCAATTACCAAATAAAGAAACATTTTTGCTCTTAAAGTATTTCCCCTTTCTTGTTAAGCAGAAAAAGGAAACAAATCCTCATGAGTGCTCACTTTTTGCTTGTCGAGTAAATGTATCCACTATTCAGTGGAAGTAGACAATTGGGAGGACTATTGTCATATTAAAACTAAATTTTTTGACCTGACAGGTTTGATTAGTCTTTAGAATATGAACAATTTTGACCTAAAAGGAGATCATTGTTCACTTTCCTGCAGCTATGGTGGCATTGACAAACTCTATCTGCTGGAAGACACTGGTGAAATCTAAGGATGAAGCTGGAATTGGTATTGTAATATATCAAAAACCTGTCTCGAATTCCTGCTACATTCAGAGAAAAACCAATAATCCGCCTTTATGCGCTCAGCATGATCGAACAAATGTATCATGGTACTTCTCCATCCATTCTTTTTGATATCACTACTAACAATCCATACTTGGTGCCGATCTTATACTTATTTGATTAGTGCTGATTTTATACTTATTCCTATTTTGCACCTGCAGGTATGCCCCACTTGATAGTTGTATTTCTCAACTCCCGATTACCAACTCTGGTCAAGAACATAATTGGCCGCCTCCTTGGCCTGAAAGACTTAATACATTTCATTCAAGTCAACATGAAGAGCCAAACAGAATTCAATCTGCAGAAAAGCTTTATGCTGATACAGAGCACTGGAAATCACTTGTTTCAGAAGTATATTGGAGTGATCTTGCAATTAACTGGTCAAGCATACGTAATGTCATGGACATGAATGCTGGATTTGGAGGGTAAGGCAATATACTTAAATTTCTCTAAACCTGTTCTGTAGGTTACTATGAAGTTTCATTTAAGCAAAATATATTCAAGTACCTCCTGGCGTTCAATTAAAGAAACTTTGCTTTTTGTTCTTTGCCAAAAGACTTGTATGCTGTAAATGGTTTCCATTGCTCACAACACAAATTTTAATAAAGCATATTTTGCTCCTTTCCCTGCTGCTTTCTGCATGGCTAATTCGTGTGAAAGCATCCGAATTACTTAACAAACTTCCATTTAAGCCCTATTTTATTATGGTAGGAAGAAGTTACTGATCATCCAAAATTAAACAGATTTGCGGCAGCACTAATGGATCAACCTCTCTGGGTGATGAATGTGGTACCAATTAGCAAGCCAGATACTTTACCAATTATTTATAACAGAGGGTTGATTGGGTCATATCATGACTGGTGTGAAGCTTTTAACACATACCCTCGGACGTACGATCTACTTCATTCGAGTTATCTTCTAGAAAATCTTATGAAAAGGTAAAGATACTCAACCCTATAATAGTATGTTGTTGAAGCTTACCGTCTTCTCCTTCTCCTTATTTGGTTAGGCAAGAGGAAATTCCCTGTAAGTGTGATATTTTCCTTCTCTTTTCAGATGCGACATCATTGAAGTAGTGGCTGAGATGGACAGGATATTGAGGCCAGGTGGATGGGTCTTACTGCAAGACAAAGTGGAAATGATAAAGAAGATACGCCCCGTATTACGATCTCTTCACTATGTGACCACCACTAAACGGCAATTTCTTGTTGGGAAAAAGGGTTTTTGGCGTCCAGATAGTGGAGGATCCTCCAGATAAAATGTAGAACACCACTCAACGACCAATCAAATTTTGAGCAAGGACTTTAACAGTGGTTTCTCAAGTTTTCATTCGCTTAATCTTCATCTACTGAGCTGATTAGATTGTTATAAACCAAAGTTCATCTTGTGACAAAAGCAGCTCTTCACAGGGCACTCCCCACTAATCTTCGGGAAAGAAAAAGGGAAAAAAAAAAGAAGAAGAACAGGCTCTGTTTGCTTTCTGATTCATCTCCAAATTTTTCAACTGACTGCTTATTAAGTTGAGGCAAAACTTGTTACAGCTTGTTTGATTGTATACACTAATGCTGATAAGATGTCTGTTCTTTTGCGTAGCAGGTAAAAGAAGTGATCGCTTGTGTTAATTTAAGGACCTTGGGCACGATTTTTACATTGTTTTGCTCTTCATAGTCAACCGGTAACAAAATTGATTACTCAAAAATCTCACTAACTTCTATGTTGCTAAGTCCAATGTTCTAACAAGTTGGTGGTATCTCTATTTTTCGCTTCCATCTGAACGGTAACGAAACTGTGTTTGTGGTGATTTGTAGCCTTAGTGATGTTTCAGTATAAGAATAGAGGAGATATTTTTCTCCACTTGTAGAATTGAGGGCAGGGCCCGGTCCGGTGCAAAAGCCATTTGGTAATGTAGCCCAGGTACAGGCCCCAATGGGCCGTACGATGTGGGCTCCGGGCTGTACAAGTTCGGGCCTTAATGGGCCCTACTATGTGGGCTCTGGGCTGTACGGCATATTACCAGGGAAAAGACCGAGTAAAATGTAAGGTAGTCCTAGTTCGATCCCAAAATTGTAACTGGAAATCAAAATTATAATTTTTTAATTAAAAAATATTTTTTTTTATTTCGGTAGTAAGTAATTTGAAATAGGGATGATATCTAATATATCTTCTAAAACTTCTAAAATAACTAATTTATCTTTGGTTAACCAAAATGTCTTTATTCATTTGGAAAAAAATCCTTGAAATGTTCTCTTTGCCTTCTAGGATTCACAAACTGGATTAGAATTTTAGAAGAGTATTTTAAAAAATGAGAGATAAATTTAAAATTTTTGAATAGTAGTAAAAAGTATACAGGCAAAAGCCCCTTTTGAAATGAAATAAGTTAAACCGTTCACACCCAATGGCAAAAAAGTGTAACCTATGTATAGGAGCCAAAAAAAGAATATTTTTGTACTAAAGTTGCAATAGATGTGCCCGAAAAATTTCTACTTGGGGAATGATTTTGTTACTCATTACTCGCGGAGTGCATCTTAAAAAAGCACCCATTGCAATACAAGATAAATGTTACCACAAATTTAGCTACACCCACACAGCACAGCTACGTGCATGTAATGTCATAACATCCGTACGATTGAAGGGGTTGCTTTAAGATTTATGCCAATAAGGATAGATGATGCGGATTTTACATCGTTTTAATTAATAAAAAAATTTCCTAATTATATGCACTATTCTAAAACTATTATATTTTGAAACCTCCGTCCAAAATCTAAACAACCTTTAAATTCTTAATATTAAAAAAGTATAACAAAACAAATGAAGAAATATGAATCTTTTAAATAATGAAATTACAGAATTATAACTCTTCGTTCAGTTGTTGGGCCATGGTAACTCTCGGCAAATGAATCAATGTGACCTCGTCAATGACACCGACAGGGGGCAGCAGCACATCCTGTTTCTTTTGTTTTGAATGGCGGGCGGGGTAATTTCGTCATTTCACGTACCGCACGGCTCGCAGAGGAGAGAGAAAGTTAGTTTTCTATATCGCATTTATATTACATCATCAATAACCAGTCAATTATATTTTTCTGAAAAAAAAATATAATAAAAATTATTTTTCTAATAACTATGATGGAATGAATGAATTTAAAAAAAAATTGATTGATTGTGAATACCACATCAGTATATAACTGATGCATTCTAAATTTTTTGGGAGGGAGGGTGGGGGTTGGTTCGGGAAACGAATGGCGGGGCGGGAATCACGGGGATGAGGTCAGGGCCGGGTCGGGTCGGGTCGGGTCCGGACGTGGGGCGGATGGGGTCTGACCGATTCCCCTCTTTTTGACTCGGTGTCCACTCCGTCCCCGACAGCCCCATCTATTCAGTATTCAACCCTCCTCCCTCCTCCCTCCTCCCTCCCCCCTCTCGTGCTTATGAATACGACTCCACTGCATCTCTCCCCCTCTCTCTCTCTCCACATCGCCTCTAAATTAATTAACTTTGTTGGGTCCCACCACCACCACCACCACCACCACCACCACCACCACCACCACCTTCTCCTTCGTACGTCCCTACGCCGCAGCAAAAATGACGGCCTCTACACGTCCCGCGTGCGAGTCGTCCCTTTACAGGAACTGCTACGACTACTTTATCGATATTTTGGATAGCATGTTACCAGAACTAGCTACTACTAAGTTTCCTCTGTTCTAAGAAGCTATAATTTCAATTCTAATATTTGTCCACGACAGAAAAAATAACAATAATAATAATTCTCACATCTGTCTTTTTATGACATATTATCTTTTTTGTTAGTGCATGGACTTCGTATGGATCGTATGATTCACCTGATGTTAATCATGAGCCTCACATAAATCTTTTGGGTAATAAACGTACATGTTATCCATTTTCTTAGTTATCAAATGTCCACAGCAAATATCATATTCGACTACTAAGCTATATTTTGGAAATAAAATAAATTACTCTGTAAGTAAAATGTGCTATCATATCAAATTAAGAGTATCAATATTTTTCAAAAGATAAAAATCAAACTTCTAATTAACAATCGCAAGAAAAACAATTATTTAATATCCTATTTCGACATCGAAATACGACCTTAATTCCCTCCATAATGTGAGCCTCACATAGACATGTGGGTGACATCTCAGGGGGTGTAATATGTGACCGTTACGTACGTGGGAAATTTTTCAACAGAGGTGTGGGTCATGGGCTCATGACAAATGAACGTGCAAAATTGTCGACTCAGTTTTTGCTCAACATGAACTCATGACTCTCATTCTACTTACAAATACGAACCAAAAATTTGTGATCATGCATGAATGAATCCTTAAGAACTGTGCAGCTCGAGTAAGCTTAGTTATTCGTCGCTGTTGAGCATGCATCAGAAAGCTTGAATGCAACAATGTAGATGGTGCCTTTAATAGAGTAATTAATTAATCTTTTTTGTGAAATAGAAATCAAATACTATATACACTAACAACGTACATATATTAACACATATACACATGCAGGCATACACATTTACATATATATGTAGCTTCTACTATACCACGTTTTTATTCTCAAAATGAAAAAAAAAAAAAAGAGTTAAATGCACCAAGGATCATCAACTTGTATTTAATTATATGTTTACAAATAACTAAACCATGAGTATACATTCGGTCAATATTCCACAAAAGCCTTTTCGATCTTTTTTGTTTTTTTGTTTTTATCGGAGAAGATGCTCTTTTTATCGACAAGAATTATATGTTAAATTTTTTTACAATATTCATGATATATATAGTTAAGTTTTTCAAGAAAGGATAATTATATATGTTAAATTAACCAGGTTATTTATTGCATCCAACCAGAACTCAACTTCCATACACGCAAGAAAATTGATCCCATAATTATTCCTTTTTTTTTACTTCGTGCTTTCTTGTTTTCTCTAATTTTAGGATTAGATACAATTTTCAGTTGTTTCTATAGTACCTTATCTAAGCAAAAGTGATGCAGCCAAGAAATTAACTACGATTTAAAAAATTATTTTGTCAAATTTTGAAGTTTTTATTTTTATTAATTTGTTTTGGATTTTTTTTAGATTTTAAGATTTTTTTTCTTGTATAGAATAAGTCCTAAAAAAATAGAGATATTGGAAGTTAATTTTAAATTAGAGGTAAATTTATTTATATTAAAAAATTTCTAAAATTTTGGAATTTGATTATGATTACAATTAATTGTTTTTCAGTATAAATAGGAACAAAATTTATTTGGTAAGAGAGTTTTGATTAATGAAAATTTTATTTAGATCTATGTGCTCTTTCTTATCGCATGTGTGGCCTTATCCTACTCTATGAGGATTCTTTCTTCTTCTTTCTTTCGCTTTCTTCTTTTCTCAATTCTTCTTTTTTACCTTTCTATGCTGCTAATGGCTACAGTAGTTGCTACAGTATTTTTCAGCCTGCATCAGAGTTGAAAGGTCCTCTATTAGAGCTGAAAGATCCCCCACTGGAGCACAAAGAGACTCTGTCGGAGGTGGAGCACAAAGAGACTCTGTCGGAGGTGATAGATTCTTTATCAAAGCAAAAGTCAATCTTAAAATGTACTGAAAATCATTCCTTTATCTTTTTCGATCATGAAATCTATTCACTTACTTATTCTTTCCGAACTTCTATAAGATATAACGGAGTTTTGTGCCGAATGCAAATTGATGACTAGTTTTTCCATGATCTCATTTTGAGAAAACTTATAGAAAAGTTAGGTCTTACTCTGTATTATTTTTCTTTTCTTTCTTTCATTTCTTACAGGAACATTATTATGAAATCAAAATATATTAAATACAAAATTCTCACTACATAAGATAAATACACAAACAAAACTGTATTTATCATGATTGACATGAAAGAATGCGATATCATGCTCAGCCGACTATGGCATGAGATAAAAATGTTTTTTCTAACCGTGGAGAAAATTAGTTATTATTTTTATGATAATGATACTTGATATGCTATGTTCCAGCAGTTAGAAAGCCAAAGTGAAACCACCAACTCCATTGTTTCTGATCCGTCGCCTTCACCAATTGTCGAGCCCCCTCAAGAGATTATTGAGGAGCTTGTTGTGAAACAACCGTTGTACTCTAAAAGCTTAAGCTGTTAGAGAACGGTGTTTATATATATTTAGATTTAACACTCCCCCTCACGTCTGGGCTTGAGACTTTTTGCAAGGCCCATGACGTGGGCTTGAATTAAATGGGAGAAAATTAATAATGCTAGAAGCCTGGCATGACTCGAACTCAGGACCTCTTACTCTGATACCATGTGAAACAACCGTTGTACTCTTAAAGCTTACTCTAAAAGCTTAAGCTTTTAGAGTACAACGATTATTTCACATGGTATCAGAGCTTCGACGGAAGGACCATCACAAGAGGCAGGTACTTCAGTGTCATCTGCAGAAAAAGTGATAGGAGAGACAGAGCAAGAGGTCCTGAGTTCGAATCACGCCAGACTTCTAGGATTATTAATTTCCTCCCATTTAATTCAAGTCCACGTCATGGGCCTTGCAGAAAAGTCTCGAGCCCAGACGTAAGGGGGAGTGCTAAATATAAAAATATATAAACACCGTTCTCTAACAGCTTAAGCTTTTAAAGTACAATGGTTGTTTCACACTTGTCATCCGACTATCATTAATCACCGCCGATATTACCAGTAAAGGAGCCTTTTCTGCTACAAATTGGCTTCAAAATATAGGGGGTTATCCTCCTCCACCAACACGTAGGTTTTTCTATGTTTCGACGAAAAGTTATGCGCTTAAATTTCAAGAAGCCAATCATCCTTTTCACACCACCACAATCGGGAATTGCTATTAATGAAAATTATTCAAGCTTTCGAAATTGGAGTATATTATCGTATTATGCTAAAAATTCAATGGCTAACTTCACTATTGCTGATCTTAAGGACGAGTATGCAGTGGAAGTGTACAATGCGGCCAAGAAATCAACTATAATTTAAAATTTTATTTTTTAAAATTTTAAATTATTATTTTTGCTACTTTGTTATGGAGACTTAATTTTAATAGATTTTTAGAATTTTTCTATATGAAATAAATTCCTAAAAATTAGGGATATAAATATAGAAGTTTCAAATTAGAACTAGATTTATTTGTATTAGATAAACTATTAAGATCTTAGGATTTGATTAGGATTACAATTAGTATTTTTTCAATATAAATAGAGACAAAGCTTATGTTTAAAGAAGGTTTTGATTAATGAAAATTTTATTTAGATTAGTGTGGTCTTTCTCATCGACTATGTCTCTTATCCTTCTCTTATATATCCTTCTTCTTTCGCTTTCTTCTTTGTCTCTATTCTTTCCTCTTTTTTTCCTTCTTTCACCCGCTGCCATAGTATTTGCCACTATAATACTATAGCTATAGTACTTACTACAGTATTTTTCAGTCTGCATCAAAAAACTTCTTTTTCGTATAAGCGTGCCTAGTGTGTCATTTGTAACTTCTCTACAGTAAAGTATACACTAAGTAATATAGGAGATTGATATACATTTCTCATAGTTAGTGAGGATCGTGATTTCTACATATTGTATTTAAGCTCATCTAAGCCTTCAATTTTTCCTTTTGTAACATCAATAGTAAATTAATCTTCATTTGTCTCTTTGTTACCTTCAATATTTAGTAAAATGACTCTTACTTCAAAAAGACAGATTGTCTTTTCTCATACCATCAAGTAAATGGATCATACTTGATTGCAATTTTTGCAAATATCAAGATCCCAAACTTCAAGTTGCACCTTGTAAGTTAGAATCTAAAAATAAAAAAAAAGCTTAATTTCACGATTATTTATGGGCTAAACATTATCCTGCCATGCAATAAGCCATCCAATTTTACCATCAAATTAATACTCCAACTATAAAATCAGGCTCATATAGATTACCAGAGATCAATCAATTAAAAGCCACTGGATGACAATTAGGAACTCCAAGATACACAAAGGATTAATTATTTGTAGAGACCGTATATATAAATACCAAAAGAAGAAGTATTTTGCACACCATGAATTATAGTAATGACTTAAACTAAATCTCCGATCTAAGAGTCACTAAAGATATATCAAAATATTAACTAATCCCTCAAGCAAGGATTGCATGAGCAACAACCTAGTTACTATATATATATATATATTTACCTGGCAATTTACCTCTATTAATTTAGCATCAACATAATGCACAGGCATGCACAAGGCAGAAAAATTCAAGTAACCCATTTAAAATTAATGATGCATTTGATTTTCCAGATAATTATCAAATATTTAAATATATGGTGCATCATTCGAAGAAATAAAATATGTAGATGGTGGCACCAATTCCTCAAGCAATATGTGCATCCACTAACACCAGAAATAGCACAGGTTCCGCTTAGTTTCTTTTCATGAGTAAAGATTAAACTATAATATAATGTACATTTAGCATTAATATGATAACGCTAAAAGAGGATTACGTACATTTCTTGCAGACTCCTAAATTATGCCAATATCGATTGGTGTTGGTACCATGGGTACGGTTTTACTGATATATTATATGGCAACATGTATGATTAATTAAAGAGAAAAGTACTTTCAAAAGAAGATCACGAATTAACGTAATAAGTTAATACTAATCAAGTTACCTATAGTGTAAGGGATCTAGATAGAGTTCCTCTCGTTGCGTAGGATTTAATTTACTGAAGCTTCACATCCATTCAATTCTATTTTGACATCATATTAGCTACAATAGAAGCTATCAAATTCGAGATTACGTTAAACTAAAAACATTTTATTCGAAATCTGCCACAAGGTTGAAAGGTTTAAGTTCATCATGTTCATCTTACGTACAACGCGATCAGCACTATCCTTATACGAATGTTATTTCCTCAAAAAAAAAAGAAAAAAAAAAGAAAAGCAACAGAAAATCATTTAACATGGTCATCTAATTACTTTCCTATTGCTGGTGCATTTGCAAATTCAAAAATGAGAATGTACACCAACTGATCATGATAGATACTTTATAATAACAAATTTCGGGATTACTATAAACAAAAGCTATATATAATGGTAGCCCCTATATCTCAGCTATAGATACTCATGTGCATGCGCAAACACGTATACAAAACAACAAAGGGCATTATTAAACAAAACATGCATATTTTACTGCAACATTTAAATAGCCAGAGGACCTAACCCCAAAGCAAGAGATTTGATAGGTTGGAAAAGGAGCACAATGATAGGTGTAGGGTCAGATCATTGTTGTCTGAGCTTCATGTGGGAACAGAAACTAGGTTTTCCCATAGATTTGGTGCATATAAAAAAAATATTTGCTACAAATATTTTACTCAAAAGTAGTATTATAACTAGCTAGGACTTCATTAAACTAATCATATGGATGTAACAATTGCACGCATACTCTTTGCAATCAGTGAACTGTTGTTAATTAACTATTAAGAAAATACCAAAGGATGGGAAAAATACTAATAAGTGTTCTAGTTGAGTTATAGCTCTCCTTAACATGAAAAGCATGAAGTAAACCCTAACTGACATTCTCTCCAGCAAGAATAGATTAGAATATAGAAAGAATGGAATGTTGGTAAATCATGCATTGATTATTACAACAAACTTTATACTAGCTAGATTGAGAAGCAAAGGTGCATAAACAAGTGCTACAAGATGCCTATCATTAGGAGATCTTGTTATATATTATTACGAACGGTTGCGAGCCGATCCGTACCTTAAACAAAGCAAGAAGATAAGGAAATTCCTATACGTTCCTGAACCAGGACCAACTAGACTATATACAATCCAAAAAAAAAGCAAGCAAAAAAGAAAAGTGTTAGGTTAGTAGATGCTAACTGACCTTAAATTTTATTGAATCATCAATCATTTGGTAGGAGACCAATGTAGGTTTTAGATTAATAATCTCAATGCCGTACTTCAAATTCTCATACCAATATTAAACTAATGATGCACTAAATAAAGCTCAACTAACTAAGATTATGTTGCTAGTGCCTTCTTTAATTTTCTTTCTTTCATTTTTTAAATTAATGGCTGTGCTTTATCAATTATGTATCTTTATTCTTTGAGAAGATATATAAGGGTTTGGATGTGGGGTATGCAAATGTTAATGTATATATATATATATATATATATATATATGGCGTCACATAGTTGAAAGGGAGAGGGTTGCTACAAATTTTAAAGTATATATTCCTTTCAAACTATGGTCTACATAATAATTAATTTTGCTAAGGGAAGTTTGGACATGACTAGACGGTGCAGAGGTGCTCTTCCTCTTCCTCATCATTTAAGAATAAAAGCACAAGACGCGCCACAAAGTCATGTCCCACAAAGGAGGAGATCTTAACCCACAAAAAATAAAATAATAGAAAATAAAACATATATATAATAGCAAACCAACCTTTTAATGCCAAGTTGAGGCATAGTTTTGGGCTCTAGAGATCTTTGAGGGGGCCATGCAAGAGACAAACGAAGCGATTCAGCTTTCTCTTTCTCCTTGGCCTGAATTTTGACAGGTAAAAAGGGTTTAAAAGTGAAAAAGAGAGGAAAAAGAGAGATGAGAGAGAGAGGGGTTCTACTGTTGTTCTCCTAATATATAGGGCCCCCTTCACAAGAATGAGCAGGAAGTTTAATTAAAGCCGAATAGAGGACATGGCAAATTGGAATTTGTAAAATGAAACTATTTATTTGGAAAGGAAAAAAAAAAAAAAAAAAAAAAAAAACAAGACTCCGAGCAATTTCATCAAAATCATATATCTGGCGGGATCTGAGTGAATGGTTTCAAAATTAAGAAGCTAGCATTCCCCTAGAGAGATTTCTCAACCGAAAGATCAATTAGATAGAAAAGAGTTCAAAGATATATTGCACAAATCAGGTGAACATACCACGTAAAAGAGCAATACCATATATATCGGCCAAAAAATGGATGTAAATTTTACATTCTTTTCCTCTAAAGAAATCAACTTCCGCACACTAGGTTTTTTCAATACTAAAAATCCAAAAGAAATTGCCTAAATTTTTTAATGAAATGGTGTAGTATTTATACTCAGAAGTTGAGCGTACAAATAGTATTTCTCTGTAAAAAAAATAAAAAATAAAAAGTTAAGGATAATATCCATCAAATGACAGACATCATGAGGAGGGATTGGGCCCTTGAGCTTTCGGAGCTAACAAAGATTACTAGAAATGAAATGACTCTGATATCATATAATCCAAAAGACTGATCAAGTAGCGAAGTCAAAAGAGACAGAGAGAGAGATAAGAAGAAGAAGAAGAAGAAGAAGATGAAGAAGAAGAAGAAGAAGAAGAGGAGGAGAAGGGTAATTTGTGACAACATTAAAGCCCAGGTGGTGGCACACCAGAGAGAGAGAGAGAAACTTCTTTGGGTGGCAGAGAAGTTGCAGGGAGAGGAAGGGTAAGGACTTGTGACAGAGAGGAAGAGAATGGTGCATGAGCACACGTGCGGGGACTCTCACCCCACCACCCAACTCATGAAGCCGTAGGACGCAGACCTCTATAATCCGGCCGGGGACCAGTGCATGCGTCGTCGAAGTAGTAGTAGTAGTAGTAGTAGTGCTTCTTCTCTTCTCACACTCTCCTTAAGACGTAGCATGCGCTTCTCCACCTCCTTACCATGAAAAGGAGAGAAAAAAAAAAAAAAAAAAAAAAAAAAAAAAAAAAAAAAAAAAAAAAAACCCATAAAAAAAGATTTAAAATGGTCACTTGTATGTAGATCTCCAAGCCAAAAATAGTAACTAGTAGGTTTGTTTCTCAAAGCAGAAATTTGTTTGCCTCCTCACTATAGAAACCTTATTCTTGGGGTGTGAGATGACTACATACATTAGTTAATGGATTAAGATACTAGTACATAGTAAATGAATAATAATAGTTTTGGAAGAATTTTGGGAAAAGAGAAGAAATAGTTCTTGTTAATGGTTTGATGTGAATTCGGAGAAACAAAGAAAGAAAAAAAAAAGAAGAAAGAAAAACGAAGTCAAATGGGGCCATATAGTATTTTCAAGAGTAGTCTCACAAGAAAAAGACTAGAGGAGGAAATCTAAGAACTAAAGGAGGAAATCTAAGTAAGATTGGATGCACAGTGACAAACATTATAGTTAAATGATACATAGATCAGGAATTATATATATATATATATATATATATATATATATATATATATATATATATAATATATATGTAAAACTGTTATTACCCTTATTTCCCTTGTTAGAGCAAGTCAAACTACGCACATATATAGCAACTAAGAAGAAATGGATCCGAGAAACCCATTAATTTCTATAGTCGCCAATGGAGAACATCTGTTCATTTTGGTGTCTACTTCACCACTTAGAACAAGGAATGAACTCAAATACCAAACTCAAATTCATATTGAGAAAAGGAACTTAGAAGAGAGAGAGAGAGAGAGAGAGAGAGAGAAAGATTGAGCTCAAGTTCTCATCGGAAGAACCTTAATTCAATTCCTTTCTCAAGGCCTCAAATCTCATGGGCGAATATAGATGATCACCAAGAAACAAACAGTAGCTGCAGCAGCAGTACCAATAATTCCTAGAGTCTCGAGTCCCTTAACTACCACCACCGAACAATAATCTAATAAAAGAAACTCAAAAAAACAAAAAACAAAACAAAACAAAAACAAAATGGATGCATGAGCAAGTCAAAGCTAAAGCTAAAAAGATAAAGAGATAAAACTGATAATTCAAGAGAGGTGGGGAGGTTTTTTTTTTCTTTTTCTTTTCTTTCTGGTAGAAGAGTACTATACTCAAATTATACTCAAGAACCAGCTGGATCGGATCCCCCGGCCGCGGCGCCACTGGATCCCTCTCCGGCCCCAGCTGCAGCTGCCGACGAAGACGACTCGCCGCCGCCGCCTCCTCCTTGCGTTTGCGGCGTCGGCGGCGCGCGCTTGCGCTTCTTCTTTTCGTAGGGAATTCCGCGGGCCTTGGCCTGGCTCTCGCGCACCTCGCGGAGGTAGATCCGGACGGCGCGGGCGGCGAAGGGGTTGGACTCGGGGCGGCCGCCGTTCTCCTCGTAGGCGGCGCGCAGGCGGCCGATGAGGGCGTCGAGGGATCCCCACGCCTGCTTCAGGGGGCAAGCGCAAGGGGCCGGGGGGTTCGGGTGGCCGAAGAAGGGGCAGGACCCGGCGTGCACCTTCGTCTTGCCGAACTGGTCCAGGTACTTGAGAAACTCGATCACGTGCGCCCCGCTGCACCGCGCCAGCGTCAGCGGCGGCCTGTGGTTCCGCAGGTACTGCAGGAACGTGTTCCAGTCCCGCCGCTTCTGCGACTCGTACCTGCTCGGCTGCTGCGAAGCCGCCGGCGCCTGCTGCGGAGGCGGCTGCTGACCCGGCTCGCCGCTGCCCCCAGCCCCGCCCGAAGAAGATGACGGACCCGGCCCCGTGTCCATCGATCGAATAATCAGCTCGCTCGATCGATCGCTCAGCCTGCTCTTATCAATAGCTCACTTGATTAGAGCGGAGACTGAACCTCACACTGGCATGTCCAAAAAGGATCGGAGAGGAGGGAGAGAAGAGAGGGGAAAGGTGGGAGGAGATGGGACGCTAAAAGTGGAGAGAGGGACCGGGGGGGAGAGGGGTGAATATGGGAGAAGGAGGGGGAGATGTGGAGGGGATTAGGAGGCGAAGGTGAAGGTGATGGGGGAATTCACGTGGTGGCCCCCGCATGGGTGAGGACGTGACTGGGGTGGATGAATACGGAAACGTATGTATATCAACACTGTTTATATATACGGCAACAAATAAAGGAAACAGAAATTGCTTTTATTTTCCTCGCGTAGCACTGTACAGAAGACAAATTATGTACCGGCTATATAATACCTACGATCACTCTAGATGAGTGTACTAATTTTAAAGAGGTAAAATTTACATACATATGCCATGCATAGTATTTTATTTTTTTTCGTACCTAATAATAGACCAGCAAAGAATTCAAATGGCTTCATCTCATTAGTGCTGGTCCCTCAACTAGAAATATAAAAAAATTACCATTATTTAGAGTATATATATTTATTTCAAACTTGAGTCCCGTTATAAGTATAAAAGATTGGATACATATGTAATCTTCATACAGACATCTTGCGAATATATAAAATAGAAAGCATAGTCGAATCCGTATTTTCGTAAATTCATTTAGTACTACATTAATACTTGTATACCTATATTTAAATTCTCCAGCTATTTAAGCTTACCTAATTTTACTAAAAAAAACAAAAGCAAAAACACAAGGTTATTAGCTTTTTTTAGTGAATAACTTGGTTTTTCTCTAGGAGAAGATACGTAAAATGGTTTTTGTGTCATGACAAGTGTACGGAAAAAGCCGATGGTGGTTAGAAACCTAGAATTTTCTGTTCTAATATGTTACACCAGACCGACCGTCCCTAGCGCAAATGTCAAAAGACTTGGTGGTTGGTATCCGAATTCTCGAGTTCGAATCCTAATTGATTCATATTTTTAGTTAAATTTATTTTTTTAAAAAAAAAATAAACGAAGCGGGTAGCGTGCTACCTTTCTCTCAAAAAAAAAAAAAAATCGTTACACCAGCTAGTGAACCTCCTTACAAGTTAAGAGTGTATTCAATTTCCAACTAGTAATTGGATTAACGAAAAAAAAGAGAAAAAGATCATATTTATATTTATATATAGTGTAGAGCTATTATGCTATCGAAAGTATAAGTGAGTTGATGCTTCCGACTTTGTTGTCCTTGGATCAAGGATTGTAGGGTCGGAATGATAGTGGCCCCTTAGGATTAAGTGCCCTAGGGTAATAATATTAATCCAAATGTCAGAAATGGTCAAAGAGATTGATTCAAGGACCAAAAAATTGGAAGCACGAACTCCTTTATACTTGCGAAAGCATATATAGTAGCTCTACTCTTTATATATATAGAGAGAATTGGGCTGGAATACTATTGATAGTATTTGGACTCTTTTGCTATCGAGTTTTTAACCCTTTGATGAAAAATTGTACGATTAGGATAATAGTGGTCCCCTAGGGTTTAGTGGTGGTCTCCCTAGGATTGAGTGGGTAGTTGGTTAAATGGTATGATATAAAATTTGAAATTAATTAAAGTGTAGATCTAACGGCTAAAAAGTCGATAGCAAAAGAACTCAAATACAATTATAGTATTCCAGCTCAACTATATATATATATATATATATATATATATATATATATATATATATATATATATAGAGTCCGGCTACTATGCTATTAATAGCACGAAGCACTTGGTGCTACCAAGTTTTTTGCCGTTAGATTTACCCCTTTGATCATTTTCACCCGTTAGATTATACTATTTAACCAACCACCCACTCAACCCAAGGAGACCACCATCATCGTAACTGCACATCCCTTAATCCAAGGGCCGGAAACTTAATAGCACCAATGACTTGGTACTATTAATAGTATAGTAGCCTGGTTCTATATATATATATATATATATATATATATAAAAGAGGTATTCAAGCCCAAAACTTATGTCCATATCTTTCAATTCCTCAAGATATTTCCAAATTTAGTAATTGCATTGTATGTAACAGAGGCCACTGGAAGAGGAAAAAAAAAGAAAAAGTTGTAAATATAATATGTCTTAAAATACATTTTAGAGGTAATGGATTTCCTAATGTGTCTTTTTCTTGCCGAAAAATAAGATGTCCCAATTCACAAACTAAATTTCACTGAATATATAGCTCTTACATATTTTGTTTATTCTTCAATCAAAATATCTCTAGCTATTAATAGCTCAAAAAACCCGAAAAAACTAGCTCGAAAAAGATAACCACGCATCTCTTCCTAAGAATAGCAATAATTAAGGACTAAATTGACCTTATGAAATCCTCTCAGAATATATTATTGCTAATCTTTTCACCGGCTAAAATTACTAGCAGGGACGGAGCCATGTATAGATCCAAAAGGGCCATGACTCCCCTCAACTTTTCAATATTTACTTTAGAATTCTTTGGTAGCTTATAAACTTTTAGTTAATTTCTAAAATATATGAGTCTATCTTGTAAAAAGTTTAGCATGGAGCTCTTTCTCTTCTTATGTGTTTGAGTATAGGTGAAAATGTTCTAAGAACCTCTTAATTATAAAGCATTTTGAAATAAGTCATTTCAACTTTAAATATTTATTTTATACATTCTTAATTTTTAATTATTTTTGATGAGCTAATTTACTTAACTAAATAAAATAGTATGTTAAATTTAATAGCTCCATTAGATATTAGTCATTGGTTGTTATTTTTTTATTTACAAAAAAATTAAAAATTAAATCGTAACTGAATTACTATTAAAATTCTTAAGTTATTTGAATGAAATAATATAATAAAAATAATTAGAAATTAAGCGAGTGTAATTAAAGAAATAAATTTATTATTATTTTTGCATTAATTATCTAATCAGTAAATTTTTTTATTAAAATTTTGAGTAGGTAAATCTTATTTATCCGCTAAAATTTTTATTTTTATATATTTTTGGCCCCCCTCGTGATTGAATCCTGGCTTCGGCCCTGATTGCTAGTGAATAGTATGTTCATGTGTTGTTACATTTTGGCTGCATGTTCAGTCACATAATTAGATTGTTCGAGTCCCTTCTAGGATATTTTCGATTGCATCTAACGTTGTAAGACAAAATTAAGTTTCAGATTGAATATACTTTTGAACATAGGAAAGAATTGTAGAGTTCAACATCTGGGTCTCTTTAAGGACATAGAGCTATTAATTTTGATAACACTTCATGCATAGGTAAAACGTCGCCAGGAAACATGAATTTTGACTTTCAAAAACCTAAAACAGTTCAAATCATCTTCAACAGCATTGGATTACAGATATACATTTGCTCAATCATCAAGCACTATTTTGAGTTCTAATTATTTTGATAAGCCCATTAAATCCACTTTACAGGTCCAAGATGACAAATGACCTATAAGACAATAATTAATTACTTAACATTTGTACAGTTTCTGATCGATCCTCTCCAGATTACTCCTAGAACATTTCGAAATCTCCTATCATTTTCAAATAGTAGCAGGCGTAGTCTTGACGCAATTTCTTTTTGTTTATTTTCCTAATTTTCACTGTTTGTGTGAATAAGCAAGATGATCGACCCCACTACTTACGTCAATCACACCCATTTTCCATCGAAGCCCTAGAATAGTTTTCACTGTTTGTGTGAATTCGCAAGCTGATCGGCCCCGCTACTTAGGTATATTACACCTATTTTCTATCAAAGCCCTAGAATTTATTTCGACTATTTCTGCTTCAGTTCCTATCTGATCGATTCAATTTTGATTTTCCTGATGAGTGGTAATGCTAAGACTATACTCATGATCTGTTTTCTGCTTAATCGATTTAGTGGATCGGATTATTACTCTCATTTTAACCGCTCGTCACATTATGTCATCTAGAATCATTTAAAATTCTCATTCAACATTAATCATTTCCCTTTTATTCTTTGTACTCAATTGTCACTTAAATTTCTTAGGGGCAATCATATATTTATTTGCTTGTCAAACACTATTCTATGTGTCCATTATTTTAATTTACCAAGGTTGAAGTAGAGTAACAAGACGTGCACTTATTTTCTCCTTTTAGCCGCCACAGTTTTTCTTAACACAACTCATGTCAGGTGACTTGTGTTACATGTTCTACCTTTTTCTTGTTTACCTTTTTCCTTACTCCCTCTCGTATCCTAATATTGCAATTTGGTCCAAGTACAATTAAATTTTTTTTTTTTACCAAAATACTTTAGTTCCTGAACTTTTACACATAATCGTTGAATGCAAAGTGCAAACTATTATTTCTAATAAATAATGACCGCTAAACTTCCCCTATAATAGTGTAATCTATATATATATATAATCGACTCGTACGTTTTGCGTACTGAACAAATTATTCATCAATAGATATAGTTTTGTTTGCCACAAGAAATAATGATTAGAAGTCCAAAACTGAAACATTATTCATCAAAATATATATGGTTTTGCTAGCTACAAGAAAATAATGTTTTGAAATTCAAAAAAATGAGATCCAAGGATTATTTACACAGAAACTTCTTCTGTTCAATTCCTGATTTGACTTCAAAACTGTAGTCCAAGGATGTTAAATATTCTTCATTATTATTACTATTATTATTATTATTATTATTCTTATTCTTCCATGATTTGACATCGAATCGAGTTTACTAGCCCGAAGAATGTTTCCACCAGAATCTAGCTGGAAAAGGTGAAAAATCGACCAAGTTTAGAAACAGCCTCTTGCTACCAAACTTGTTTCTTTGGTCAACTAAATTTAACTTTGAATTATTTCAGTTCAAACAAAAATGTGTGCGTGTGTGTATGCGTGAGAGAGAGAGAGAGAGAGAGAGAGAGAGAGAGAGAGAGAAATATGGTAGATGGAAAGCTCACATGTAGCTAATTAGCTGTTCATATAGTTAGATTATTAATTTGTACAATTTCATATATAACATAAGCCGGAGTCGTCACATACTTGAGATTAATTGGTTCGAAAGTAAAACTTCCATTTATTTGGTAGCTATTCAGGGCCCGTTTGGTTCAGAGAGTCATCAAGCGCTATTAGGTCTATGAAAGTTAGGGTAATACTTCTGTGTTTTCGATGAGACTGTAGAAAATATATCGTAACGCAATCGGCTCATCACGATGTACGAAAATAATAAGATATTCTTTTATCATACTTTCTCATTACACATATCGCAATCTCTCTGCAATCCTGAACTAAGGCGTCAATAGTTGTTGCCCCAGTTGTATTGGAGAGAGAGATTTAAAAAAAGAAAAGAAAAAAGACTTGTCTTATTCACAGGAGGGAGAATAGGGTTGGTATTGGATCAATAACTCACTGTCAATGCTGATGAAACCCTGATACTCCCTTGGACAATCCAATGCTGTCCAAGGGAATCAGAAATTGTACAGTAAATTAGTGGAGGTGACTAGGTAGGTATGCAAAATAGAAAAGGAAAGGAAAATCCTATATACAGCAAGGCCAAACAAGTTCTGAAAACTCATTTTATATTTTCAATTCGAAGTTAATTGTATTGTTGTTTACTTGAACTCTATATCACGCACGACTTATATAATAAAGATTGAAATGTACAAATTTCGCATGGAATACCAGTGGCAGAGAAAACTTTCTCCTCCAAAGTGTTATAGGAATGCAGCGTGTAAATTGGTTTGCAAATGTAAGTATTTTTACTTGTAGTCATCGATCATCTAATATTGGCATATATCTTCCTTAGATACTTCTTTATCTAAACTTTATCTTCACTTTAATATTTGAAAGCTAACATTTGACTTTGAAAATATTTTGTCAGTGAACTACATATGTAAATCTTAGAGATGTACATAAAATTATGAAGTAATAAATTATTCCGGTCAGCGGGTCTATCTGGTCTGTTACCACTTTCAAAAAACAACAAAAAGAAATTAGTCTACAAATGACGTGGTAGACCAGGACCACTCAATAGATATTGTTTTCTCAAAGTTCACAGCTTTTGCCAAGTGATGTATCATGATCATTGGTGCATCAATCCCAACACATGCATTGAGGGAATTCCTAGTAGGGGCCGCAGTCAAATGAGTGCAGTGAGCTCCTCTCAATTGCACCTTGGGCCCTCATCACATGTCTCGCTTATGTGGCATACCGGAGGGGTCCAATAAACCCGGTGCACCGCGCACTGCATTCCTCAAAAGTCTCCTCTACAAATATCTCAAAATTATAGTTCAATCCATTGGATACATTACCGACCGTCCCTAACGCAAGTGACAAAATGCTTGGTGGTTGGTACCCGAGGTCCCAAGTTCGAAGCCTAGCTGCTTCACATTTCCAGCTAAGTTTATTTCTAAAAGAAATTAAAAAAACGGGTACCATACTATCTTTCTCTCAAGAAAATCCGTTGAATACATTCAAAAATCTAAAAACATAGAATCTTGACACCTGTACTTAGAAATGGAATAAATGTTCTTCGTGTACACTTGAATATGCATAAATATTAAGTTTTTAAAAACTTCCGCTTTTAGTTATTGATTATCAAAAGTTATTCACTGATAAATTATGCAAGCTTTTTGAATATGTATATCACTTGCGAGATATATTTTTGTTTATTTCCAAAAAGTTAATGACTCAAAGTCGACTGAATATACTTATATATCTTTGTTGATATCTGATCATACTTCTCATATACCGAACTTTTTAAAGTAATGAAACAGAATGTTGTTCATGCGTCCAAACAGGCTCTAAGAGTTGATGCGTTGGGTGCATGGAATAATGTGTAGACCTATTGCCTTTGCCTTGGAGAGCACTCAACACACGCTCCGTAATAGTCACCTAGTAAACATGTTGGCTATGGAAATAGATGGATGGATATGTAGTAGGCCTATGCGATAGAGACACATTTAAAAAAAAAAAGAAATGGTACAAATAAAGCAGAGGCAGGTGCATGCACGGATGTGGGTTGGGGAGGAGGGGGATCTTTGACCCAGTGCTCTGTGATGGTGGTGGGGGGGGGGTGTGATTACTACTGCCCAAAGCGACGTACATGTATGTGGGACTAATCAAGGACCTTTGGCCTTCGATCAATCATGATCCAAGGATCCAACCCCAGTTAGAGAAAATGCTAGCTTTGGTTTGGTGCTTTGTGCCCAAATTTATATCTATATGTTGTATTATTCGTTTTCAATAATCAGGAGCTACTGACCGTTCCTAGCGCAAGTGATAAAAGATTTGATGATTGGTACCTGAGGTCCTAAGTTTGAATCCTAGTTGATTCATATTTACATCTAAGTTTATTTTTAAAAAAAATAAACGAAGTGGGTAGCATGTTACATTTCTATCTCAAAAAAAATAATAATAATAATCAGGAGCTTGATTCTTCTACTTTGCTAAGGAATCAGGAGTTCGGCCTCCTACTATCGTAGCCGGTGTGACTCGAACCCATAACCCCTCACGCATCCACAATCTTGTATACAGGACTCGAATTTTATGACCATTTTTTTTGAAGGAATTAGGAGCCTGTCCTCCTATAGTTCTAACCTAAGTCTTTTGTCAGCAACTCAAATCTATGACACCCTATACCTGATATTATTCTCCTATATGGGACTTTTGAATGCGCGAATCCCTCCCATGCCCCACTCAGTAGTATTGGGATAGTAATAGTTCATTTGGCAAAATTTATAAAACATTTTAAATAACGTGTGTAATATGCTAGCACATCAACAACCCAGAAAGAATGTTCGACTGAGGAGCCAAGTTTGGAGCAAACGTCCTTGACCCCAGACAAATTGTGGCACCCAAAATTTGTTGTTATTTTTCATTTTTAAGTTATTACATTCTAGTTTCCTTTTTCTTTCTCTTAATTTCACCGTCTTCTTCTTCTTCTTCTTTTTCTTCTTCTTTTTCTATATATCGACGCTTTACCCTGCAAGTTGGGTTCGGGTCGAATCTCCTTGACCCATCGCGAGCCAGAAAGTTGAAATTGAGTAGACCACATTCTCCAAGCAATTAAGTGCATCATGGTTGTTCCTTTCCCTAAACTTACAACCAAACACAACCATGATCATATTTTAAGTAATGTAGATTAATTTGATCTCCAAAAAAGAAACTAATGTAGATTGGAAATGATAGCTAGGTTTCCACAGCTGAGCACAGGTGGTGGTGGTGATTCCTTTACCTTTTCCTGAACAGTAAAGAAATTGCAGGTGCTTAGCTCATCAAATTTAGTTAGATTTCTTCTTAAAATTGTGGCATCTTTTCTAGTACTCCTATCAACATCTAGAAGAATTCTTTTTGAAGGGTTGCTTAAGTTTGCCTAAAGCTTAAATATAGTAAAAAATAAGGAGTGTAACAGTATTAATTAGCTACCTTGATTGACAAGTTTGGTGACATGACTAATTTGCACCATATTTTATTTTGGTTGAGGAACCCAACACCAATTTTCCAATAATTGGCATCAGGTTTACAAGCAATAATATAATAATGCCTAAAATTCTCTTGAGGTGGAATTTTTAGCTATTAATTGTACTATATCCGATCTCATTTCACAAAAATTACTCTAACTTATATGTGATGAGGATGATAACAACTATGTAGATGAAGATGCTTATAACTCCCTCTCTCTCTTTTTATTTTTTTTTCCCTTTTGTTTTTGTTTTTTTAGAGGGTAACAGGCAGTGGAACAAGCTCTAGATAAAGTGCATGCACTCAGCAATGGTAAATTCTGTTAGATGTTTCAAATTTTTAAATCGCAAGTTTTTCAAACCCAATTCTGTTTTCATCAATCCATAAAGTTAAATTAAAATTATTCCTAATCTTATTGAAATTATTTCTAATATTATTAAAATTTAGCCACTAATATAAATATACTTTTTATTTCGTAGATCAATGTGATGAGAGAGTACACTAGCTGTGTATTTCGAGGCCTAAGGCTTTTCGAGAGACACCTTATTTTGTACTCCGCTTTGATTACAATAAAAATTTTCGTTTCGTATTCGCTCATGAATGTAGTCCAAGCAAATTCTTCTTTTTTTCTCGATTCTCTTTGCAATTTTTTTTGCACCCAACAAACTTAATCTTTTCAGCATTTGCCGTAACAAACTTATTATGCAGTCTATTATTTTAGATTTGATCTTACGTCGCGTTTAGGGTACGATTGGTCCAGTTGTAAGGTTATTTCATGAAGTTCATTAAGAGAAGCACTATATCAATACGATCCCAACAGCAATGCCAAATTAAAGCTTTTACTTTTTACTCGTAAAATTTTACTTTTACTTTACATTGTAGAAGTTTTTTATCAAAAATTTCACGAAAAATTACTGTTGTCAAAAGCAAAAGCATAGCTGTTTGGAAAAGCTATGGAGGGCTCACCTGAGTTGCTGTAGATCAGGAGACAAACACCAATTAACCAATCCTAAAGAGAGAGGAGGGGCCCGAACAACAATTCCACAACCACCTTGTACTTGGTTAATTGAGCTACTAAATAAATTGTGGGTTCCAAAATACCAATCATGTCAAAAACCTCAGTAGAGGAGGGGGTAGGTTTCTATTCTAGCCCAAGTAAGCAGCATAATAGGTTTGTTGTTGGATTATCATCTTTGCATGCAACATAAAAGGAGCCTAGCCCACCACCTTTAAAAAGCCCAATTAGTGGACCCATATGGGGCCCATTCCCTCACCAACCAATAAATAAAGGGGTACAACATTAATTGTTTCCTAATTTTAAATAGACTACTGATATATTGGCGTACTCGCTTACCGCTTAAACTATACGCACGAATCAATAAAAATCTCCATAACATGTATCATGCGTGCCAACATATCAACAACCCATCGATCAGCACAACACTTTTTTTTCGTAGCGCACTAGTTTAATAAAGGAATAACTTTGAATCACCCCGCGTAGTTTATCGCATTTGAGTTTCAATTTCATTTGTTACACTTAACTATCCTCGGTTACTATTCAGTTGAGCTGTGTAAGGACTTCACATATGGCAAGCGTCTTTACAAACCAACTCAAAATAGAAACAGAGACATGAGTCATATGGTACAGAAGAAAAATCACAGGATAACAAACTACAAATACGCTAAGAGAGCATTTAGATTGACGAAATTATAGTGCAGATGAAAATCAAAATTGCCAAAAGTAAAAGTGATAGTCTTATCATCAACTAACATAATGCCACCGACCGTCCCTAGTGCAAGTGGCAAAGGGCTTGGTGGTTGGTACCCGAGGTCCTGAGTTCGAATCCTAGTTGATTCACATTTCCAGCTAAATTTATTTCTAAAAAAAAATAAACGAAGCGGATAGCGCGCTACCTTTCTCCCAAAAAATAAAAAAACTAACATAATGCCAGAGAATTAATATCACCGTCTAGTCATAGGCAAGAATTTTAGGCCTGTACTTTGGACCATTTCACTAAATATTTGTTTTCACAAATGTAAGCCCATGACTATTTACCGGATCTTCTCGGTATCTCTTCATAATGGACAAGATCAATATTTCTATTCGTAATAAACTCAAGTCACGGTTGAATCGCAACTTCATCAATCCAAACGCCTCCTAAACCACATACTAGGTATTAGAATATTTCTCTGTTACTGAAAACACAGCAGAGGATCTACTTGTTCCTCTATGTCATTTCAGCAAAAGTGAGTGGCAGGAACAGCTCTAACATGTCACCACAATGCAACACGTATACCAAGATAAAGGCTCTTTTAATTCTGTTTTTATTTATTTTAATCAGCTGTCCAAATAGGCCTTCATTACATTTTGATTGACCTGGTCCATGGGACCAGGTCCAAGCACAGTTTCCCCAACCCAGCTTTCATAATAGGCCAACTCTCCAAGTTTTCCTTACTACAAATAAGCACGCATGTCTCCACTCCACATAACATTGGATTCCCAATCACATAACTATTCCAACCATAGAAAGCAACCCCTCAACCATACGAACTAATACTTTGTCTATAGATTTCCACGTATCCTCCTGAAGATTAAAGACATTAGAGCTGTAAATAAATTGAATGGATTGGTGCCATTTTCTTCGGATTTCTCGCAGATTGTATATATGTTCATCATAATTAAAAGGAAAAACTAACCATTATGCAAGAGAAATCTCATTAAGATATGTCTCACACCAACCAGAATAAAAACTAAATATAAACAATTTGTATATTCATGACATGCTTTGATGACTACAAAGATATTTCTGCTGCAATTTTCATCCTAATACGGTATATACGTAAGCAGGAAACAGCGACAGAATTCACAATAGAAAATTTATAGCACTACATGTAAGACAACAAAATCCATTAATAACTATGTACTGTCGTACTTATACGAAGGCTAAGAAGTTTCAAAGGTATGGTTTTCATTACTTATTAAATATGATTGCACGGCTTCGGTTTAATCTATAAATTCGGCATGCGCCGCAGCAAAAGGACTAAGCAGTTGCCAAGTGCTGTTGATTAATAGTACTCGCAATAATTCCAAACGATGCAATTAATAATAGCTTATCTGTTTACGGAATTTTACAGCGAAAAAGAGTGAAAACAACAGCAACTCCAAGCTACTACAATCAAATTTAAATAATGAAAGTGAAATAATAATAATAATAATAAGAGAAATGATTCGCTACTTTATTATAAAAAATAAAAAAGATCCTAACCGTTGATTGAGAAATGTTAAAACTATCATTTTGTTATGTAGCAGGTTAATAGGTTTTTTAATATAAGAATATTTTTGTAATTAAACTAGGAAACATTATAAGAAAGTTTTCATTAATATTGATTAACCCAATTTTAGCCATTAATTGTGGAGTAATTTAGGCATTAATAATAGGAAATTTGGAATTCTTCCAATCTAGGCATTAATTTAAATTATAGATATTTAGAAATATTAATGTTTCTAAACATGTTGGGTTTAAATATTTAATATTTAAAATTTAAATTTAAATTTAAAAAAGAAAAATTTTGCATTATTATTTTAACAAATTTAATATTCATAATAACGAATTCAACATATTTAGTATGTTATAATGTTTTTGAATCACTAATTAAATTCAACATATGTAATATTATAATTTTATTTTTTTTAATATTTTAGAATTATTTTGTATCACTATTTAAAAAAACTTGTAATGTTGGTAAATGTTTAAATTCAACTAGTTTAGACATTAATTTTGTATCACTAATTTAAACATATTTGAATTTGGGTGAATATTGGAGTTCAACATATTTAATATATTTAAAAAAAATTTAAATCTTTTCTAATTTAGACTTTAATTGATTCGGAATATTGGGTATAATTGATTTTTTCTTAGAATAGAATTGTATCGGCTAAAAATTTAAATTCAATGTTAATTTTGTGTTACTATTTAAATTTTTTTAATATTACTAAATATTTAAATTCAACATATTTAATATGTTAAAAAAAACTTTTAAATTCCTCTAGTTTAGACATTAATTCTGTATCATTAATTTAAAAAATTTGAATATAGATAACTATTTAAATTCGGTATATTTAATATGTTTAAAAAAATTTATAACTTTTTAGTTTAGACATTAAATTTGTGTCACTATTTAAAAGAAAATGTGGTTAATTGATTAAGAGTATAGGGTACAATTCAAATTTATCTTAGAAAACAATTATATGCGCTAAATTGATTCTAATTCTATCATTTAAAATAATTAGATTATGTATTAAATTTTAAAAATAAGCTGAAAGTAAATTTGAAGTTCAGAATCTAAATAGTATGTATAATTTGATCTTTCTACTAAATAAATTTAGATTGTAGAATTTAAATTTTAAGCTTATACTAGATGTCCACCATGAAGTTTTATTATAGTAAACAAAATTTGAAATGTCGATAAATTAAACAAAGTTGTATAGAATAAATGTAGATTATTTATATATTTCATCAAATTAGTCAGTCTAATTGATTTGATTTATTTAGTCGATTTTGAAAATGTCAATCCCTTACCTTTTGGTTTGCAATTAGTTTACTAATTTTTATTATTTATTTTAATTAAATTAGTATCAATGATTAAAAAATAAAAATAAAATAATTGTTTGGACTGATCAAACTATAATCTATTCTATCAAGCTTCTCAGTTCAACCTACTGAACTGAATAATAAGAATACTTTAGAACCATTAGATATAATAGACGTTTTAAAAATTATAATCGTTTGAGATAATAAAAGTTTTACACAAAATTTTAAATGAAAACATTAAAAAGATTAAATTACTGGTCAAAAAATAATTAAGGACTCGAATTCGAATCCAACTAGCAATCGCAAAACCTGTTTTCAAAATTGACGGATTTTGAAAATTCATATCCACGCCTAGAACTGATCAAAAATTCAAAATCCAAAACTAAATCTAAATACACAGATTTGAATCCGAAACAAAAATTTACTTTTACCATATTACAAAATATATTGTATTACAAAATATAAAAATGTTTGATGTTATATGTGAATATGTATTTTAAAATTTTAAATTTAATTTAATATTTTTTGAAATATCGTAGAGAGAAATAATGTTTTAAGTTCAGATTTTTGGGCTTGGGCGAGGGTTCAGATTTCGGATGTTTAGTCGGGTACACGAGTGGATATGATTTTCTAAAATTTTTTGGATTTGAGTTTAGGTTCTATTTCGGTTTTGATAATCGGGTTCGGGTTTGGGTTTTAAAAATCCGCCCTGAATTCAACTCCTCACATCTTTACTATGGCTAAATAGGAAAGATAAAGAGAGAAAATGGAAACAAAGAGAGAAATTTTTTTTAATAAATTGGTAAATATAAAGTTACTAAATTACCCTTCTATTAAAAGACCACAATATCATTATGTGAGGTATTGGTGACCGGTACCTCTCTCAAAGTGACCTGTTATTGCTGGTCACTATTTTCGAAAAATTAAATCTCATCCGCTGAATAGAAATGAATGAACGGTGTAGAAAAATTACAAGTATAGAAGCACTACTCTAATAATAATAAAAAACCGCAAGAGGAAAAAAGGCAGGGAGTTTTGAGAGTATACCTTCTGCAGTTGAACTTCAATGCGGCTCATTGAACACTTCTTTATTAAACATGGTCAGCCTTGTCCCACCAAGCAATAAATGGCTTCACAATTAAGCTGCTGTTGGAATTTCACTTTGTTACTAGAGGAGTAGAGTAACCAATCAAAAGTTCTCTGCTTTCTCCATTGCTTTTGGCATCTAAAACAGAGAACTCAAAGTGGGAAAATGCTTTATGTTCCAACAAAAAACAAAAGGAGAGAAATGAAATAGGCCCACCTCTAAACCAATAGTTAAGTTTGCATCTTAGCTTTACTTGGATGAGAATCCTTTCGTAGCTTGAAAATCTCCAACAGTCGTCCTCAGAGGGAGGCCTCTCCAACTCCCAGATGCTCCCCCAACAAATGAAGTAAATGCCACTTTAGATTCAATAGCCACATAATGCTTTTTCATAAGCTAGATCTGTTCGTATGGTTCGATATCACAACTTTAACCTTGCATTAGTACTTTATTAGACACTGTTCCCCGCAATTATGATTGCGAGTATAAGAACTTATTCATGGAGAACTCGAAGAAAGAAACCAGAACAGGTACCAGTACATTGCTATTCAAAAATATGGATGCCCGTAAGATGCTCTAGTACATAGTACAAAATTATGTCGTTTACGCCGAAAACAGTATAATTTGAATAGCTAAAGCAGGACTCTGAAATACAGAAATTTCACTGCAAGAATTTAAAATTCTGACTTAGCGAAGCCCATTTATTACAACTAAAATTCTCAGTAATTCAGCTTTTCCTCCTGCCATTTATTAAGAATAAGAAGAATTATCGACAACAGGAAACAGGTATATGTAGGGGCTCTTTTTTTTTTCTTTTTTTTTTTTTTGTTGTCAAGAACAACTATACCAGATCTGTGAGAAACAAAATATAGACTAAAGAAGAATTTAAGAAGACATGGTAAGACAAATCAGTTAGCCCTTAATGCACAGAAAATAACTAGTCTATCGACGACAAGCAAAGTTTCTCCTACATTGAAAGTTGCCACTGTTTGTCTCATGTTCACTAACATGGGGAGCTTGTCGACGAAAAGGTTTTCTCCTATCCTAGGAAATTAACCCTGGCATAAAATAGGATATAAAAGAGGGACATACATTAAAATCATCACATAACAACATTTGGGATGGTGGGGGCCAATCATACAAGTCCAATGAAACATAATTCTTACTATTGCTTTGCAGTCATCATTAATAGACGCATCCTTTTCATTGGCCTGAAAGCTGCCAGTGTGGGAGTCACTGTGTCCTCCCTATTGCTAACAGAGGAGATTCTTGGCACTTAATATACCTGGCTATAGAGTAAGAAAAAATAGCAATAATTGCATCTTCGCCCATATAATAAATCGATCAATTGATCAACTAGCCTTACCACCTCCAAACAATTCTGCATCGTTGATATTTGAATCTCGAGTTACTTTTAGCTTCTGTATATCATTATTGAGTTGTTTTTGTCGTCTGTCGTATGTATTGATGGATTAGTCTCTTCCCCCATACAGAAGCTCTGAGATGTCTCTCATTTATTTATTGTCCTTGAGAAATAAGAACATCCAAACTTCTACAATACCAGACTAAGATTTAACAACTAGCTTTATGAACATAACGATGCTGTCTCGTGACCTGCATTGAACTTCACAAGGTAGAATTCATTTTGATTGGCAGATCCCAGAGCATCTACATCAAGGCAGGCTGAACTTGGAGAGAAGTAGCATCAGATTTGTATTAAATAGATGATAGCAGATAAATGATAAATCCCATCCTTATTTAGACAAAGGAATAGTTTAGCATGAAGTTTAAACCCAATCATCGTCAGGAATACACATAATAACAGAAGGTCAAGCAATAGAAGGATTTTAACAACACAAGCAAATAATAACAATAATAATAATCATTCGTTAACTATCGAGTGTTTATATGTCACTATAGTGCATACTCTTAAATAATTGTAGCTTCATTCAAGATGATCATTGTAAAGTTAACCTTCTCTATTGCCACAGAACTGCATTTTTATTCGCTGCTTGCACATACACACCTCAGATCACTTCAAATGTTCTTTGCAAAATGGTTTTACCAAGAAATTCGAAATCTTGTTAAAGAGTCGCACCAGCATCAAGAAATTACAGCTTGAAGAGTAAATCTTGTTAAGAAGTAGCATCAGTTTGTATTAAATAGGAGCACAGGAAAGTTGAACCAGGCTAGGGTGGGCACCAGACTAACCCTGGCTAAAACAGGCCTCAAGGTATTAGGCCCAAAACCAACCAAAATAGTAATTCGATATTGTAGGCCTAGGCAGGTCAGTATTAAGGGAGTAGTGATTCTTTGGCTGAATTTTGAGCCTAGGATAGTCTCACATTTTGATTGTCAATTTCAGGTCAAAATCATAGTTTTAGATACCAAATGAATTCATCCAATTGCAAGGAGTAACCTAGTTTTACCAGTAGTTTGTTGTAAATTGGCGAAGAGACAAGTTAACAAATAACTTTGCTCAAAGTTAGCCCATGATTACGTCAAGTTCATTCATGCAAATGTAAGAGTAATGCCTAAAATCTGCAAATCTAAAGACCTACCAAATATTGTCACTAATATCATCAAATTTACATGAAATTCTTTGGAATTAGTGAAAAGGATTACAAACTAGGGAAATCAAGTTTTTCTAAGAATTAACCTTAATTTCATTAAATTTAATAGTTCAACAGCATGAACAATAGAGAATAATGAAATTTACAGCAGTGTTGCGTCATGTAACTTTGGTGTCAAACCATCAACACAATGCCATCTTGTTTACGGTGGTCGAAAGATTGGTAGCCTTTGTCTTGCTTGTACCCAGCTATCAAGCAGTAGTGTAAAAATGCTCCTTTTTTTTTTATCAGAAGCTCAGTTCAGCATGATGTTCAGCTTGATCCCTAAGAAAAAAGAGGACTGACGAATTACAAAAAACTCAAGGGTGAAAGATCTCATTTGCCGAATGTCTGAGAGAAGTCGGAGGCAAACAACATAAGCTGCAGAATTTACCTGGCGGTAGCTCCCCTCTGAAACTTGGCAGAACACTCGCAACAAAGACAGAAGTCGGTGGCACACAATCTAATCTGCAGAATTCACCTCACTGAAGAACCTCTTTCAGAAAAGGAAAATTTGACTATATATCTCTATAAAACAGTGAAATTACAGTTTTGTTAAAAAAAAGTTTTAATTATCCAAAGTTCCTCTTAATTTCAGAATTTGCAAAATTTTCCTTCTTCATGAGAACTATCTTTTTCAGTGAATATGACCACTCTAATTTGAAATATATCAGTAAAAATAATTTCAGAGTCCATTTTCACCTCCAATGTCTCTATTCAATTTTATGATGACAGTCTACGTGAGTCCAAGATCCTAAATTTGTATAAAATAATCTTAAAAGGTTATTCTCTTAAGAGCATATTGCTCCTAGCGGCAGCAGGGACAAATGGACAACATTTTCGAGTTCTCAATGTATTGCGATGTAAATCTTTTCAGTTAAAAACTAAATCATCAAACATTGTAGGGGAAACTTACGCTTGCAGAAACTCATTGGCGATAGACGGAAGTTAGTCTGCGCACAGAGCTGCAACTGGGTTGGTAAAAAGCTTCGTATTAGACTGCTCTGTAAGAAATCATTGACAAAAGATACAAGCCTATGACTCCATCATGATATCAGGGGTGAAAGCATTACTTAACCATCTTCATCTTCCTGATATGCTATTTGCCAAACCCGTAACTCGACCAAAAACCATGCAGATGAGTGAGAGAGGTAACCATCATTTCGCTTCTGTATGTCCTATAAGCCCACATTCAATTGAAAATGATGATCTAGCAAGTCCGATATGTATACCGCATATACAATGGCACCCTGGTTGGCAGCGATGAGATTATTTGTAGAGGTGGTAAAAGCTGACCTGACCAACCTTGTCAAAAACCTGATCTGATCCCATCCAAGTTGACATTGAAAATTTAAGAATGAGAATCTGAATCAATCAAAAAACTAAAGCAACTTTAACCCTAAATGGACTGACAACTTACAAGATCGAAACCGCCACAACAGCGGATGAGCCTGAAACTCGAAGTGAGTTGAACAAAGAATAACTTGAAGTCCGAGAATACTCGACATGCAAAGCCCAGACAAAAATCATATGGCGCCCTCCTCTCAACAATTGTGGACTCAGTATACAACTCATCTAGCAACTGAATACTCAAAATGCAACAAGGATCTTCCTACATAATTAGAACCACCTACAAGTAGGCTACTAATGCACACGACGTTGTCTCCGTATCGTCCTTCACCTCACCACCAGCCGTATTCACCGTGCGGAGATAGCACTGCTTATCATCCCTATACTTGTAGATCGACTTGGTATTGCCACTCCCCCACTTCGCCACCCCATCCTCTATAAACACTGAACCCTCTGCATCCTGCCGGTCGTCCACTATGCTACACGCGACCTCCTTGTTCTTGGCCATCCTCACCGTCTCGGTCAGTCCATGGAACATCTTCGTCCTCTCGAAAGCCGACCCCTCTCCTCCGCTCGAGCTTACCGTCTCAATATACAACGGAAACTCCTGGCTCACCGACATGCGCATGGCGCCTCCTTTCTTCCGCTCTGTCCTCACATCTGTTCGAGCCTTAACATCCAGATTAACTTCTTTGATGGCGCCGTGCCGCAGCACCTCGACCCGGCTCTTGAACTTGAGCCGCTGCTTTATACTGGTGGTGATGTTCCCCTTCGATGAGCTCACCCAGCCGGAGAAGCGCATTATCACTTGCCCATCAATGGACGACTTGCCGTCGAGCTCCCGCCAATCGGCCTGGCGGCTCAGCCGGAGCGGCGGGACCTTCAGCCGGATTAAACCGCCCACCACCCGATCGGACAAAGGATCGAGCCACAGATGGAGGTTAGCCGAAATGAGCCAGTAAGGCTGGCTATCTTTGATAGTGAGGCCAATTGTATGTTCTTCGCCGTCTAAGTAAAGGCCGAGGATCGGCGTGAGGTCGACGTCATACGACGGGTGGTCGTAAGCGCCGATGGCGGCGACGGGGGCCCAGAAGAAGGGGTTTATCGAATTCGGGTGGATCACCGGGAACGGAACGACGGCGCCTGCGAATCGCCTGTCGACCGTGACGGCGACCTGGCGGAATGCGCCATTAGGCTTTGCGGCGGCGGCGCCGGCATTGGAAAAATGGTGGGGATCGGGGCCGGTAGAGCGGAGGGGGTTGGCGTACCATTTCTCGTCGCCATCATGGGCCGAGACGAAGATTTCGAGCACGGCGCGGTAGGCGTTCTTTGGGATGAGAACGGGGACCGACTTCGCGTCGGCCTCGTCGTGGACCTTGAACCAGTACCCGGCCGACGAGCACCCGCCGGAGTCGTCGGAGATGGGGACGACGGCGTCGGCGGGGCGGTCGCCGTAGAGCCCTCGGAGTGGGGGTTTGAGCGCGGCGCCGCGGTAGAAGTGGAGGGTGAGGTTGACGCTGTAGGAGCCGAGGAGCGGGGTGGAGTTGGAGCTCCCGAGCGCCATGGTGAAGGTGGCGGGGGCGGCGGCGGCGTCGTCGTCGTAGTCGTCGTCGTCGTCCGCGGCGGGGGAGCGGGGCCGAGGGCGGGGGCGGGGGCGGGGGCGGAGGAGGGCGGCGTAGCGGGTGATGTCCTTGCGGACGCGCCAGGAGACGCCGTGGGCGGCGGGGCCGGGGGAGAGGGGGGTGGAGGCGCGGAGGAGCTCGGCGCCGTCGAGCCACACGGCGGCCACGCGGGCGCTCGGGGCGGGGGAGGACGAGGCGGAGAGGTCAAGGACGACGCGGGACCAGGGGGCGGGGCACGCCGGCGGCGGGGCGAAGGCGGCCGAGGCGGCGGCGGGGGCGGCGGCGCCGAAGTGGTGGCGGAGGACGAGGAGGGAGCAGGAGGGGGGGTGGGAGGGGAGGAGAGGGGAGGGCAGGGTCGGGTCCATGTACTCCACCATGGGGACTCTCTGCGGCGGCGGCGGCGGAGGCGGCGAAGGCGGCGACGACGGCAGCGGAGGCGGCGGCGGCGGCGGCGGCGCGGCAGAGGGGGGCGGCGGAGGAGGCGGCGGCGGAGGAAGCGGGAAAGAGGAGGCGGAGGAGAGGGACGCGAAGAAGAAGAAGAAGAAGAAGAAGAAGCAGAGGAGAGCTCCTCCTCGTCCTCTCATTTGGGAATTTTATAGTGGAGGGAAACGGGAATGCGTTTTGAGTGTGTGAGGAGAATTTAGAACGGGGCGTGGGTATTTATAGAGCGGAGAGTTTGGTCGTGTTTGGAGAGAGGTGGGGTCTTTTTGAGCATGGGAGAGGAAGCAGGTGAGAACGGGAATAATTAAAACGTTGCTCCTGTAAATGTTGGGTACAAATTTTAACCGCAACAGAGTGGAGAGGAGAGGATACTTCGCGGGCAAATTCCATTCCCCAACCGTTTGCTGCTTGTGGGGTCTGCATCTGCCATGCAAATCAATAAAAAAAAAAAAAAAAAAGTTTTCATGAATGCGCAAAGTTGGATTTCCTACACTTACTAACGTTGGAGTTGAGCAATGGTTTAGATGCTTATTATTTATACTATCTATGGACTACGTGATCGATCTTACCATGCAACTTTTAGTTTAGAAGGCGATGTTGAGTGATTTTGGCTCAGGTAAATGGTGCAATGCCATACCCCTCTGCAGGCATATTTTGGTGCGTACGAGGATCATCTCTGTCGGAACATAATCAGATTCGTCATTCATACTGCTTTAAGATTTGAATGCTGCACGTGACTTCTCCCCTTCTAAATGTCAGCGAGACGATTACAGAGGATCGCTGTATAATCTTTCATTTGTTCAATGAAATGGTAGTTTCCTACGATTTTAAGCTAGTAGGATTGTTTCTGCCAAGCAATTCTAAACGACTAACAAAATACAAATTACAGAATGTTATTTGTACAACTTTAGAATCTAGAGCTTTGCTATTAGTTTTATGAATAGAACTTAACAGAAATTATACATGAACAGAGTAATAAATTTTCAGTCGCGGCACATAAGAGCTTTCGAAGTTTCCCAATTAAAAGAAGAACACACAACCTGCCACACTTTTTACCATAGTAAAACCTTAAATAACAGCTTTACTCGCAGTTACTTTACAGACACAATTTAACTGACGCATGAAAAGAAAATAATACAACACGAAGTATTAATCGTTTAGTCGCATGAGACAGAAGAAGAAGATGACGATGAGGCGGCGCACAACGAGGTGGCGGTGGCGGTGGTGGCAGCAGTTGCACCCCTGCTGAGCAGCAGCTGTGCGATCCCGTCGTGCCCTATCACCGCCGCCATGCAGAGCGGTGTCGCGCCCCGATTGGTCTTCGCATTCACGTTGGCCCCGACATCAACCAACATCTGCACCGCCGCTGCGCAGCCACTCTCGATGGCAAGGTGGAGCGGGGTGTGCCCCTCGACGTCGGCGCTCTCCACGTCGGCACCGGACTCGACGAGCAGCGCCATTGCTTCGCAGTGCCCCTTGATTGCTGCAGAGTGGAGCGCCGTCGTACCATACTGATCGCGGCTGTGGATCGTTGCGCGCTTGCTCAGCAACGACCGGAGGCGGCGGACGTCTCCACGCCTCGCCGCCGTCATGACCATCTCCCCGCACTCCAGTATGTCGACTACAGCTTGCTGCATCGAGCAGAGTTAAAAAGTGTTAGAATCTTACACTTTTATAGACCTGAGCAAAATCGGCCTGACCTGTATCGCAATCCACCTCGATTTTTGGTGGGTCGACTCGAGTTCAGCCGACTTCACTAGATCACATCAGGACTAAGCTAGTTCACTGGACCAGCTAGTTCACAGGACTATATCAACCATGCTTTGATCCGGATCATTAACTATCGAATGATACATAAATTTTTATTTGCTAATCCTGAACTGAAAAAAAAACATAATGATACAATTTCAATATAAATAAATAAATTGGTATTATATTAGAAAGGACACATGGAGAATAATTCGTACGAAGCATGAAAGCTACCGAGTGATACGACAAAAACCATGCAAGACAAAAATGCATTATTATTATAAGCACACTCAGAACTTTGCGGTTCATCAGATTCCAAACATCTAAATTTGTCATTTTAAACTTAAAAAAAATCAAAATTTTACTTTATGATTTAGAATATGTTTGATTACCTGAAAATAACTGAAGTAAAAAAAATTTATTTTTGTAAAAATAATTTTACAGTTCAATTGTTTGACCGACTATGAAGTGAAATATAAAAAACTATAGTTTTATAATTTTTATTTTTTAATTATATATAAATAGGTAAGAATATAAATAAACAATTTATACTCGCAAATTAAATTAAAGAATGTAAATTACTCACGTGCCCCTTATCCCTGGCCACGTGCGCCGGCGCTCGGCCCAGCGCGTCGGCGACCGCCGCGTCGGCGCCCATCTCGAGCAGCGCCGCCACCACCTCCGCCTTCCCGCTCGCCGCCGCCGCCCACAGCGGCGTCCTCCCGCGCCCGTCCCTCGCGTCCCGCGCCGCCCCTCCCCGCACCAGCGCCCTCGCGCACCTCACGTGCCCCCTCCCCGCCGCCACGTGCAGCGCCGTCCTCCCCTCCCCGTCCCTCCCGTCGACTTCTCCGCCGTCCTCCGCCAGCGCCCTCAGCTCCTCGTCGTCTCCGGCGGCGGCGGCCGCGTGGAGGAGGCGGCTGCGGCGGGGGTGGTGGCGCGCGTCGCCGGAGAGGACGACGACGACGACGCGGAGGTGCACGGCGGAGGAGAGCACGGCAGGGGAAGGGGAGGGGGAGAGGGAGAGGGAGGAGAGGATGAGGAAGCGGGGATGAGGGTGAGGGGGAGGGGGGAGGGGATGGGGGCGGAGGGTGAGGTGGAGGGTGGCGGAGGAGAAGGGGGGGAGGGACCCGCACGGGGGGGTGACGTGGAACGTGTCGGGGGACGAGGTTTGGACCTTGAAGTGGACCGGGAGCGTCGGGTGGAGGGAGCGGAGGCGGAGGGAGCTGCGGCACTTGGCGTTCGGCCGGAAGTCGATTACCACTTCCGTTTCCGACACTTCCAGGAGCTTCGGGGAAGCGCCGCTGGGGGCCTCCATGAGACCTGCTGGAAAAGAGGAGTGTTGTTTGTTTGTTTGTTTGGGGGGGGTTTGGGGTTGTGTTTGTTTGTTTAGATCCGGGTTCGACTCCCGGCAGACGCAATTTCCTTTTCCTCGAAAATAAATATTCGAATCAGACCATTTTTGGCCCAAGCAACTTTTGGGCCTCAATAGGCTGAGCGGGCCCACGGTGCATGTTTGAGTTTGAGCCCACTTGAAATCACAAATTTATTCTTTATTTTGGGCCAAAATATTTTTGGTCCAAATGCAAAGGAGTGTCAAGTAAGAACGAGGCCGAATGTTTTAGACATTCATCTCTCAGTTTGGGCTCTGGGCCCCTGGCCCAGGCCCATCTAGATAGTTAATCATTTAAGAAGGTAATGATTAAACAAATTTTCTACTTTGAGAGACACTGAGAAAAGATTATTGAATACTTAGATAAGGAGTGATTCTTCCGTACTTGTTTATGAAAATTGGAAAGTCATTAAAGAAAGCAATTTTAACCCTTCATCATTAAAGGGCATTTTTGAAATTTTAAAATTATCTAATAAGCTGACGTATTATTTCATCTTCGAGATAGGCAAATTTTCTAACGTACAACAAGTCCAGAAACATTGCTCTTAGATAAAATTTTATGAATGTTAATTGGCCAAGCTGTCTCACACTGCATGTTTGAGTTCGAGTCTACTCGTAATCAGACTATTTTTGGCCCAAAAATGACGTTAAGCAGCTTTTCTACTTTGAGAGACATTAAACAATACGTCTGAATTTTTCTACGAGAAAGTTAAAACTAGTTTCTATGCTCCAGAAAAAAAAATAAAAAATCTCCAAGAAGGATGCTAATAATCACTTCGAAATCACAAACTAAATAGGGTTTTGTGAACTCTTGAGTCATGGGGATTTTTGGATTAAGGGTTTCCAGGTTCCACAATACTGGGGGGATCCTGATCCAAGAATTGCTAGAAATTTTCAATATTCTTATTTGCTACCTACACTCCCATCCAACAAAATATTGTAGGAGAGTTCAAAAAAGAAAATGGAGAATATTATTGATGCTTTTAAATAGTGGTTATGTGAAAGCTTCTGCTGAGCCAAAAAGCATGTGGAGCGTTACAATCATTAACTGTAGTCGAAGAAAAAAAATGGGCTTTTGCAGCTTTTGCTTTGCCTCACTTCACGTGGTGGGAACGTGCACCTTCCGGTTGGTGGGACCTAAACACATCCCATTAGTCTTTAAAAATTAATAATAATAATAATAATAATACATTACAAAAAATTTCCTTATAAATATTTATTTTTTCATTTTTTCTTTTTAACTTTCAAAAATCTATATTTTATCTCCTCAACATTTTAAGTTGTTGCATTTAGTCCCCCCTCCGTTAGAGTTTCATCACTATTTCGTCCATTTTTTATAATTTATATCGAAAATACACTCAAAATAATAGAAATATATTAAAATTTTATTTTTTTTCTTATAGAAGTAGTAAGGGCAATTTGATCATTTTGCCCTCTACATTAACGCCGTACCTCCTAAAAATATTTCTGAAATTTTAAGGGGATAAAATGCAGGTTTTTGAAAGTCGAGAGAAGAAGTATTTTTTTAGAGAAATGTAGCATGCTATCCGTTTCGTTTATTTATTCTTAGAAATAAACTTAGCTGGAAATATTCTTAGCTAAAAATGTGAATCAACTATGATTCAAACTTGGTACCTCAAGTACCAATCACCAAATATTTTGCCACTTGCGCTAGGGATAACCGGTAATATTAACTTATTAGTTCAAAGCTTAAAACCTCCCTCTATAATACACGATTGATTGTCTCTCATACCGACCGCATCTAACGCAGTTAACTAAAAAATTTAATAATTAATATTTAACGCTTTAAATTTGAAGTCAAAGTACATCGCATTCTATCTGATTTTATTTTTAAAATAAATAAAATGAATACTCTCAAATTACCCCTCAAAATAATAAATGATGGGCAAGTGGTTGGTAGTATCCAAAAACACATAGATTTTTTTGGTGATGGACATTTTTTTTTTAAACATGTTTCACTTCATAAAAGGAAATATTGTATGATAAACTATCATCCACATGCGCACTACTGCAAGAGCCGATCTAGTATATTATATGATGTAATATTATTTGATAAAGGATCATCCGTATTTGAATAAAAATCTATAGACAAAATTAGCATTATACGTTCAACGTTGGCAATTAGAATCTATTTCAATCTATCTTGCATTACTTACAATGTTGTTTGTATTCCATTCATCGAAGCTGGGCTCATTACAAAAGTGATAACAAAGCATTTTTGTTCTATTACTAGTGTTTGATTCATCAAAAAAAAAAAAAAAAATTAATTAAGAAAAATAATTAATAAATTATTATTTTTTAGAGCATACACAGACAAAAAAAAATACTTTTCTAATTAAAAATTTATTTTTAAAAAAAATTAGGAAAAACCAATCTCTATGGGCTTGTTTGGCCTAACTTCTGAAAAAGTGATTTTTGTAGAAATGATTTTGATTTGGAGAATTAATTTTGGTGAAAAGCTGTAGAGCGTTTGGCTGAGTTTAGATACAAGTAATATTTCTGAAATGTTTTTCTAAAGCTATTTGCCAATTTCTTTTTGATGCTTGCATATATTAATATTTTTACTAAATAAATTTAAATTTGAATTAAAAGTATAATTTTTAAAATTTATACAAAAAATAAATTTAAAATTTCAAAATTTTAAATTTAAAATTTAACTTTTTAAATCTAAATTTAAATTTTAAATTTTTTAATCTGAATTTATAAATTTAAAATAATTTTGGACTCAGAATTACTTAGAAGAAGCTAGGCCAAACACCCCCTATATCTAACTTCTCAAATCCCTTCCTCTTCCCTCCACTTCAAGCACTAGCACAAAAAAGCTAGAAACATAATTAAGTACACAATCCTTTTTTTTTTTTTTTTCTCAAAAAAGGGAAAAAACCACAACAACAACAACAACAACAACAACCACTCTCATTAATCACTCCAAAGCCAAAAAAAGCAATAACAAATCTCCCCCCAACACACACACACACACACCCCACTTCACTTTGGACATCCCATCCACCATCAATAAACTAAACACTAAAAACCCAAATCATTTCTCTTCTAAGCAAATCCCAAAACCACACTCAGATCCCCTCCTCTCCCTCTCCCTCTCCCTCTCGCTCTCTCATGTGGCCACCGTGGGTTAAGACTCGCCCTAACCCTAACCCTAACCCTAGCCCACACTCCGGCGGCGCCGCCCTTACCCGCTCCCCGACCTTCTCCCTCTCCTTCGCCACCCTCAAGGGCGTCCAAACCCTCCTCCGCGACGGCGACGGCGACGGCGACGGCGACGACGACGACAGTGGCGGCGCCTCCACCTCCTCCCCCTCGCTCCGCGTCTTCCACCGCGTCCGCGTCGCCGCCTCCGCCCTCCGAGCACTCCGCGCCCTCGCCCCCTCCCCTTCTCCTTCTCCTTCTCCTTCTCCTTCTCCCTCCCCCGACGACGACGACGACGACGACGATCGGCGCGTCGTCCTCTACTTCACCTCGCTCCGCGTCGTCCGCAAGACCTTCGAGGACTGCCGCGCCGCGCGCGCCATCCTCCGCGGCCTCCGCGCCCCCGTCGACGAGCGCGACCTCGCCATGGACCCCCGCTTCCGCGACGAGCTCCGCGCCCTCCTCCTCCTCCTCCACCGCCACCGCCGCCCCCCGCCCCCGCGCCTCGCCCTCCCCCAGCTCTTCGTCGGCGCCCGCTGCCTCGGCGGCGCCGACGAGATCCGCCGCCTCCACGAGTCCGGCGACCTCCGCCGCCTCCTCGACGGCGCCGCCCCCCCTCCTCCTCCTCCTCCTCCTCTCGCCGCGTGCGAGCTCTGCGGCGGCGCGCGCTTCGTGCTCTGCCAGAGCTGCAGCGGCAGCCACAAGCGCTACAGCGAGAAGCTAGGGTTCCGGAGCTGCGCCGCGTGCAACGAGAACGGGCTCGCGCGCTGCCCCGCGCGCTGCCCCCCCGCCGTCTGATCGCCATCCAACAGTCGAGATCGATCCCATCTCTTTCTTCTTCTTCTTTTTTTCCCTTAAATATTTTATTTTAATCGGATCTAAAATGAGAGAAGGAGATTAGTATTAGTTTCTTATATTATTATTATTATTATTATTAAGTTGTTGTCGTTGTTTAAATCTGGGGAGAGCTTGGTTAGTATTGCAAAGTATGCTAACTCTATTTAACTTTTTCTTTTTCTTTTTTTAAACTCATGTTGAGAGTAAACTTTGTTTAATGAAGAAAGTTTACTATTAATTTTCTCTGTTTTTTTAAAATAGTAAATAAAATCATATGGAGACCTCTCAACTTTATGACCATTTTTATCAAATTAGTATAATTTGGTGGGAGATAGAGAAGATACCAATATTTACCTCATTTACTGCTTTCAGTTGCGCCCGAAAGTCGCAGCTTTCGAGACGACCTTGCGACAGCAGTCCAATGCGCAGAAATTTTTGAATTACTGATTCCGGCCTTCTCTTCAGAAAATTTGTCCTTAGTCATAATGGCGCATGAATTTTCCGCACAATAAATGATTGAAAATTTATTTCACGCTAGAATATGACTACGTAAATTGTGTGGCACACAATGTGAACTTGCTTGGTGAAGCTTTCTAGCATATAACCAATCATTCCTCGCTCAGTTTTCAAATTTTACTTTCGAATTTGACTCTAAGACAGGCTAACATGTATTTTCCATCTCAGCTTCAACCTCATCTCTGTCGTGCTCCGCTTCGCGGGCTCCGTCATCCTCGACGGCGCCGCGAAAATAAATTTTTTTTAAAATTTTTAATAGATACTAATAGTAAAAAAAAAAAATACAAACAGTAAAATGATGAGGACGTCGACAAGGTGATGAGCTGCAGGAGCTGCTGGCTCATGTCATCACATGGTGTGTGGGACCCACTCTGCTGGCTTCGCGCATGTTTTTGCAGACCGTTATGGTTGGTGCGCTGTCTATTTTAGACTTCCTGTGCTCTGTACACAAACACGCGATCCCTGAAATGTAATCACATGCTTCTTCGGTAACAATTATTTTTATCGTAAAATTTACGAGCATAACTTTAGAGTATGAATGGCAAAAAAAAAATTAAAATAAAAGTGTAGTTGCCTATGTATCATTCGCGAATTTTTGACTTTCAAATTTGTTTGTAAATTTTTTTGAATAAATTCTCAGTAGACAGTTGCCTCTAAAATAAACAATGTTTTAATTTAATTTTTTTTAAAATTAGATGATGATTTGCAAAATCCAAGCCAACTTGCTTAATAGGCCGGTGGGCCCAATCTAGCTTATTGGGATGGGCCATGTCTCAAAAATTAAGGTTTGTAAAAGTTTGGGCCGGACTGGGCCTTACGCGTCTTGTTTCCCGATCCGATCCACGCACTCGGCTCGGGCTTTTTAGTGGCGCGAACTAATAGGTTATACCGTTCGATAATGAGCGGCAGAATTATTTCGTGCTTGCAGAATTTATTTAAACATAAAACTGTAAAAAACTGTACATAGTAAAGAGCCTCTACTCTCGTAGAGTGAATATAAACTAGTGGGCACACAGTTGGACCCTTTCAACTTCTTTATCTTTTATTTTCTCTTGTAAATTTGAGTCCATATTTGTGGACAAGTTTTTCAATCCGGTTTTTAAAATCTGGTTTTTATAATCTGTTTCCTTTCACTTTTTTCTCTCGTCTCTTTTTCTCGAGGCTACTCTGTCTCACTCTTGTAGTCTGATTCATTCAACTAATGTATAAAGCGAGTAGCATTTTATCTTTTTCTTATAAAAATTGACGGTTGATCATTCGACGAGTTCTATAATTTATGATGTTAAAAAAAATTCAATTTGATAAAAAAAAAAACTTATAAATAATCTTAATATGGATCATGCATGTGGCACTGAAATAAAAAAAACATAATAATAAATGGATGGAATTTTGCATTAATATCGATGATAGTACGTAAAATAAGGTAACAATTTGCTAAAGTAAGTTGATAAGAAAAAAAAAAGTATAATTACTATAATCTAAAGATGTGTTATCTTTTATTAACCCCTGATTTGCTAAAATGATATAAGCCTTTTATGTAAGGTTTTATTATTTCTCCAATTGCAAGCATCAAACTGAGTCAACTCACAATATTTTTGGACCAAACCAATAGTTAATTATTGAGCCTTAGTAAATGAGAAAAAAGAGTTTAAATATAGGAATTAGAGTGTTCTCCGATTACACGCTACACTTTGGTAATGATCTAATACAGTGATTAGAACAAGAAAGTGATTATTATTTTATTTATTTTTTTATTTATTTGTAAACTATGGATAGTTGGCTAGTCATAATTTGCACGCTTCCTCTTTTGCTCTTTTTTTATCACACCTTGGCCTTTTGAAACAAAAGAACAAAAAATTAATTTTATGGGGATCATTCTCAGGGGAGGCTATCAGATTTACTGTCCATGTTGCTTTAAGATTCGTTCACTATGCATGCTGAACGGCGAATTCAACGATCCTTTGAAGGAATGATTTTTATAAAATATTTATTCTCAAGCTTTGCCCTTCTAATGTTTGAGTAAACATTGTAGGAGGGGTAAAGCATTTATTGCAATCTTTCTATTTAAGGTGTTTATTTGACAACTAAAAATAAAAAGTTGAAAATAACTTTTGTTTTCGCTTCCAAATTTTTTTAAAAAAAGTTGTTATCCATCCCATGACTAGGCGCATTGTGAGCTAAGCAACAATGACAATAAATAAATAAAAGTTTTTACTGATATATCAAATTATATAAAATTAATATTAAAAAAAAATACAACGATGCCAAACGAGGCTTAAATATTAGAAATTTTAGTGTCGCAAAACTTCATATTTTCTCTCATTCTTGCGATATGGTTAGATAAAGATTTTTCATATTTTCATAATTCTGTGACATACCAATTTCACTTCATTAATGAATTAACATTTTTATTTTTATTTTTTGAGTTTGCATGTCCCCTTCTAGGCATATTATTCTACTCAGTGGACTTTGAGCTTCTTTCTTGGTGAAAAATACAAGTATGGTTGTTTATAAATTAACACCATATCAATACAAAATCATTTGGCATTTGCTTGGAATGTTAATAATTTTTTTTAAAAAAAACAGAGAAACTGTCCAACCACATGAGGAGATCTAGGACCATGTCAAATTTGAATTTAAAAATTTAAATTGGTTTACAATTGGAGGAGGTTGAAATTGTCCTCTAATGGGTACCCAATGTTTTTAATAAATAATATTAATTGGTCAAAGTCTACATGAATTGTACATAAATACAAGCCTTTACTACTCTCAGAAAAACTTGCACCAAATCCATAATGAAAAGAGAGACCAAACCAATAAAATGGAATTTTTAAGAAATTTTGTTTTAATTTTTTTCACATGAAAAGCTTAGATTCTAATTCCGCGTAGAAAAAGAAAAAAAAAAAAAACCCATTTGTGACCCCCAAAATTCCTCCTTTTACTTATCCTCATCCCAAAAGTTGCTCCTTTTTGTTCTTTTTTTTTTTTTTTTTGGTTTCATGTTGAAGAAGATGAAGAGACTCAAGCTTCAAATGGTTTGCTTTGTGTTGTGGGTCTCTTTGTTGTATCATAAAATTGAGCTCTGTGCTTCTCTCAATGATGAAGGTATGTAATTTTTCTGAAGAATTTTTTTTAGTATTGATTTCATATCCAATTTTTGTTTTAATTGTTTTGTTTTTGTTTTTGTTTTTTAAATTTTTGATTATATAGGAAGGGCTCTTTTGAGGCTTAAAGAGATGATAGAAGATGACCCATATGGTGCTCTATTGGATTGGAACAAAAATGATATTCATGCTTGTTCTTGGTTTGGAGTGGAGTGCTCTCATGATAGGAGAATTGTTGCTCTGTGAGTGATTACTTATTCTGAGTAATAAGCCTTTTGGTATTTCCAACAAATTGGGTGTAAGAACCCGATTTAGGAACTGTTTAGCCTGGCAGAGTTTCTGCAGAAGTGTTGCTTGAATACCGCTGTTTGAAGAAACACTAATATTCTTTTCACTTAAATCTTTTCTACTGTATCAAGTTTCATAATAGAGCTTCTGCTGTGGGAGGCAAAACCTCACAGCACAAGCTCCAATCTATATGCTAGCCAAGTAATAGGTTTCTAATAGCTTCTACTTACATGAAATAGAAAAGCTGTTACAGTACCCATGCTAAACAGGCACTTAATCTTTGAAATTGCAAATTTCGCTGAAACTACAGTTCAATGCCTGAATTTTCATTAGTTCAGATTCAAAAACTATAGGCTAGTAAATCCTCTAAGTCTCAACTTAGTTACCAATTCGATTGACACCGTAGACTATTGTCGGTACTTCTTCATTTCAAAACTGCATTTAATTTTGGTACCGAACTAATGTTTAACTTTCATTTGTTATCTTGCTTACTATCTAATCTGTAAATTTCATTGTGGTAGGAATTTGAAAGATCTTGGTCTTAAGGGCATGCTCGCGCCCGAGCTTGGGAAGCTTCTTCACTTGAGAACTCTGTAAGCAACTTCATTAATTTCATTTCCAAGTGCTAAAGTAGTTGTCATTTAGTGTTCTCTCACAATTCATTTTTCTTGGTATTTTCTTCTTTTGTACAGCAACCTACACAACAATTCCTTTTATGGGGTCGTCCCGAGAGAGTTCGGAGACTTGCAGAAGCTCGAGGTGTTGGATTTGGGGCATAATAATCTCACTGGAACAATTCCATCAGAGATCGGAAACATATTATCCCTAGAATTCCTGTGAGTAGCTAAGGCAAATGAAGTAGAGTAATTACGAAAACTTATACCTTTTTTTTTATCTCAAAGGAAAAGAATTTTTACTATTTGGTGATGAATTTGCAGGATACTTAGAGGCAACAGATTTTCCGGCGAAATGTCGCCTGAATTGCGTGAGCTCAATCTGCTCTCCGAGATTCAAGCTGACGAAGGTCTTGTGCTGTCGAGCAACGAATTAGTTATTAGGTTAGTTCTCAGCCGTCTTTAGTAATTGAAAATGTCAGTTTTTATATTTTGTAATCTTGCATTTAGCTCCACACTTACCTATTCTCATACTAATTGTTCATGATTTTATACTTGATGTAGCATTTGGCGGTGTTTAAGGCCGTGACAAATTAAAACATTCTTTTTTTGTCTTCTATAACCTTACTGACGTCGAAATTACAAGAGAAAAGAAGCCAAATCACCAAAGTTATTAAACAAAATCACATGAAATCCAAGCATAAAAATTAAATCCAAAGTTTTTTTTATTTCATATATTACTAGATTTAGTGCATTTAGCACTAAAAGTTTACCAGAAAAATCATACTGTAGCTTATTCTCCATAGTTGATTATCTGAAGATTGATTTAATCCACACAGGAATATCAGGAATGCCACAATAAGGAGAATCCTCCTTGCTGTCGGTGATAACCTTTCTCATAAAATTGGAATGCGCGGTTTCAAAACGTTTTCGAAACCGACGATGCATCTAACAACGGCAAATGCAGACATTTCAGCATTTCCAAGGAGGGATTCAAATGCAGAAGCATCTCCTGCTGTGCCGTCAGTGAATGCTTTTTCTCCTTCACATTCACCCTTGAGTGAACCTCTTTCGCCAGCATCACCTCCGGAAAGTTTTCCACATTCGCAATCAAATGATCCTTCACTGTCATCCTCAAATTCACTTTCTCCACAACCGCCACCCTCGGATGTAAATCATCCTCCACCGCTGCCTCCATCAAATGTATTTCCCCCTCCTCCGCCACTGCCACCGTCAGACATATCTGCCACACATCAGAGAAAGCATGCAGTTTATTGGATAGTCTTAGCATCACTCGGAGGAGCACTTTGTTTAACGGTTGCCTTATCGGCCATGTACTTGCTTTGCCGCCGAAAGCGCAGGGTTGGGACCGTCACGCCATGGGCTACGGGATTGAGCGGGCAACTCCAGAAAGCATTTGTGACCGGTGGGTTTCTCTTCTTGTGGATTTTCAAACATCTGATTCGTAGTATAGCGGTAAAATTCTTTTTGTGAAAACGTAGGCCTAACCTGAATCACAGTGCATTTTGTATCAGTTGTGCCTAAGCTTTTATTACTTTCTATTTCAGAAAATTCCGTGTTCTGTTGGAACATAAGGTTACAAAATATACTATAAAAACATATAATGAAACATTAGGTAGTAAACTCAAAATTCTTTTTAAGTTCAGGTACTCATTCTAATGTACGCCGTAAGTTCAAATGAAGTAGTCTCTGTTATTTTGGGGTTTTTTTTTTTTTTTAAGAACTCTACTTAGGTGGAATAGTTACACAGTAATAATCTTCATATCAATAAATCTTCATCGTCAGGTGTACCTTCGCTCAGGCGAGCAGAACTTGAAGCAGCTTGTGAAGATTTTAGCAATGTCATCGGTAATTTATCGCACCACAAGTTGTACAAAGGAACTCTGTCGAACGGGACGGAAATAGCAGTTACATCTACTTTGGCTGAGTCTGCCGCGGAGTGGTCACAACAATCTGAGGACCAGTTCAGGAAGAAGGTATTCCGTAATCCACTTTGCTTTTTTCTGAAAAGTACGTACTTGAAAATTGAGATTTATCCTAAGCTGAAGAACCATCGATGTTTGTTGCAGATATCTGTTTTGTCGACAGTAAATCATAAGAATTTTATGAACCTTCTTGGGTACTGTGAGGAAGACGAGCCATTCGCCAGGATGGTGGTGTATGAGTATGCTTCAAATGGAACACTTTTCGAGCATCTGCACAGTGAGTTTCTAACTTCGTCTTCTCTCTGCGTCATTTCTCTGTATACAAGTTCTTATCCTAGTGTCGCTATTTTAATCCATTCTTCGATATTCCTGATTTCGTACCTGAATTTTGTTTTATGTACTAAAATATCCCACTCCTTGTGATCAGTATATGCATCGGAGATATCAATAGGGTGTTGCAGAAAGATAGAGATGGACCGAAGTTGCAAAATCAAATGGCGAATTAGCCATTCTAGTTCAAAATAAAATTTCAGTTACTACTATTTGTACTTAAACAGCTAAAACTACTCACTCCTGAATCTTCCCACATTGGAATATGCAGTCAAAGAAGCAGAGCCTTTGGATTGGCCAGCGCGCCTTCGAATCGCCATGGGAGTAATCTACTGCCTAGAGCACATACACCAGCTCAACCCACCTGTCACTCTCCGAAACTTAAACTCGTCGTCCATCTACTTAACCGAAGATTGTGCTGCAAAGGTCTCCGATCTCGGGTTCTGGATCGACGAAAAGAAAGAAGCAGGGCCAGATGATGATGGCTCTGATGAAGAGAGTGCGGTATACAAGTTCGCAATCCTGCTGCTTGAGATGATCTCAGGCCGGCTTCCGTTCTCAGAGGACGACGGCCTGCTCGTGCTCTGGGCCTCGAGTTACCTGAACAGAAAGCGGCCACTTATGACTATGGTCGATCCGACGCTCAATTCGGTTTCCGAGGAGCATATATCTAGATTGTGTGAGGTGGTGCGATCGTGTATAAAACCGGAGAGGGAGGGGAGACCGACGGTAGCAGAGGTGGCCCGGCAAATGAGAGAGATCACGGGAATAGCACCGGCGGGAGCGGTTCCCAGTTTAAATGCGGCATGGTGGGCGGAGCTTGAAATCATTTCTGCAGGGGGGTAATTACAGGTGAAATTCATGAGATGTTTGTTGATCCATCACTTTCCTTTTTGGTTTGTTTTTTTCCTTAATAATTTTGTGGTAAATTATGGTCACTACTATGATACTGGCCTTGTTAGGCATTAAGAGTTTTAAGAGAAAAACAGTTGTACAGGTTGTCCTGCTTTATGTGGGAGAAGTTTTAAGTAAGAAATATACTTGATGAAATAACTCAGAATACACAGTATCTCTTGTATGAATTTATGTAAAAGCATGATGTGTTATGTAACCAATCAGAGATTAACCTGGAGCATAAATGTGATTAGTGTGTTAAATAAACATTAGGAACTATCATTCGAGGATGCTATCAAACTCATGATACATGGATTTCCAGATATGTGAAGCTGGAAATTTATAGCATGAATTATGAAGATTCACACCATCCATTATATGCTTAAAACTTCAATCTAGTAATTCTTCTATTGAACTCAAGAACAGAGAAACCATTCATTTAGCAAGAACATGATAACCGGTCACTGTAACTGTTTCTTTCCTCAAAAAGAGTGTTCTAAGCTCCAGAGGCCTTGAAAGAAGGCACAGTTCCGAGTTCGAACAACATGCTCTTTGCCTTTCCCACAACAGAGCCAACTGATACAAACCTGTTAGTACAACAATCAGTTTTGATCTCCCAACCCCTTGCTATTGTAAGTTCTAAGACATCAAATACATGAATGATGGATATTAATCCGAGCACACGGATTTCTCATCCCACAAGCTTTCGTCACGTCTGAAAAAAAAACTTGATCTTCAAAAGATAAAAACAATAGAGGGCGGGAGGGAGGGAGAACTTCCCGACAACATCTAGGTTTCTGTGGAAGGATTTAGATGTTCCATGGCAATCTATGATATTAGAAGTCCAATGGCTTTCCAAACAAATCATTGATCTCGGCCATAGCCTCCCTAGTAAAGATTGTTGGCTCAAACAGATCAACTTCTCCTTCAAATTTATTCGAGGTGTTTGTAATAGCTTGTCCATTTGAATTTTCTCCTGAATCTTCGTCGCTAAAAATAGAGAACACAGAAGAAGCTGGTTTTAAATCCATTCTCTTGTTACTCCGCTTTCCCCATGGTTTCTCATTTATATTTTCTCCCAAATCTTCATCGATGAAAATAGAGAACTGAGAAGAAGCTGGTTTTAATTCCATTCTCTTATTACTTTGCTTTCCCCGTGGTCTCTCGCCCTTGAAAAAGTTGAGCGGCTTCCCAAACATGCTGTTTATTTCATCCATAGCCTCCTTCAAATTGACAGTGGGATCAACTAAACCATGGTGGCATGCGTTCTCCACTTTGGGTTCGCCGAAAACTGCCGATCCAACAAATCTATGAAACACTGTGTCTTCATTGAGCCCAGAATTGATCATAGTTACATCGTTGGTAATGTCACCCTTTAGACCATTCCGCTTCTCACATCCTTCCAAAGGGCTATCAATTCCTTCATCATCGTTTTCACTATTCTCTTCTTCCTCATCATCAGCCAATATCTTAAATACACCAACAAATGGTTTTTGTAATTCTATTTTTGTTTGCTTCATTGAGGAATTTGTATTGAAGAGTTGGCTATTCTCATTTTTAGCTTCACTTTGGCTATATTTGGGATTTTTCCTGATAGGATTCGGCACGTCTTCATCAACAAAGATCTCAAACCCACTACTTGGTTGATTCGCTTTTGCTCGATGTCGCTGTGATCTTCTGCTTATGCTTGGGTCTAACTCCAATGGCTCTCGAAACATGTTGTTAATTGCACTCATGGCCTCCCTCATGTTTATGGTCGGATCCACAAGACCATGATGACAGGCATCTTCTGCTTCTGATTTTCCAACGATGGCAGAATCTACAAACTTTACAACAACTGTATCGTCACTGTTAAATCTACTGAGCTTCTCCTTATCAATATTAGGATTTCTTTTATTTTGTGACCTAACTTTAGGAATGGTCGATTCTAAATCTCTCTCACTACAATGCCGAGGATTGCTAACCAGCGAATCGTCACAAATGTTTCCAGAATTTTCAAGTGGTCCATTTTCCAGCGAAATTAAATCTTTACTACCATCCTCAATAGGTCCAACAAATCCTCCTACCAAGGTAGGTTTTTCCACCACTTTTCTAAGATGCTCAGCATCAGTGTTGGGAAGAGAATTATTCAAAGTCCCCTCTCCTCTTGACCCTGCAAATAATTTTATCGTAAGTAACAAAAGAGAAGTTAAAAACTAGATAAAATGTTAGATCAAATATGAATTATATTCATGCAGCAAAGAAGAGAAATTTTGGAGCTCAATTGAATCATCGCCTTGATAAGTGATACCTTTCAAATTTAACTTTCCCTTCTTATGCATCACTTCCTGCAGCTGAAATCAATCTATCAGCACAAATCAACACAAAATTTAAATGTCTTAACAAAATCTCGCAAAAAAATAGATAAATACTTTAGCTCTTCTTTTCTTGTACAGCTCCATACGATGAAGGAACTGCTCGTAGGATTTCTGTAACTCACCCACGGGCTCTGCAAGGCTATTCAACAATTAAGTGTGGATACAAACATCAGTAGTAAGAAAGAGTCAATTACTTGACTGATCACGACCAGTATATCGTCAGAACCATTAAACATAATAGCAGTTAATCTGATTTTTTTTACATGAAACATTTTCCATCATTTCAACGAAGTCCACAGGCTAAGAAATTGACCTGTTATAGGAAGTGATAATAAACAACTCACTGGGACTGCCTGACCTAGAAAATGTTATGGCAAGCATAGCTCGGTTCTCAATCATGTTGATTCTTACTCAAATATAAAATTGAATAACAAGAAGAGATGGTAACAAACAGTTGTATCTGCATTATGAGTTTACAACATGATAAAAAGTCACTCCTGAAAATGCAATTGTTGCTCCCTTTCAGACTCCTCCAATTTTGCCAAGGGAAATATGAATACCAAGGTTTTGCCATGATCAATAAATTTAGGCTTTTAATCAAAAAATAATCTCAAATTATAAATGTGCAGGGCATGCCAATTATGTTTATTCTCCTTTCTTCATTATGCATATTATCAATTTAATGCCTACTAATATTACACCTCTCCTACTTATCAGTCATCAAAAAAAGATAATAACCAACCTTCAAAATTTTATCCCTTCTCGTATAGAATTTTCAACTGTTAGTGAACTTCCAGCATGAAATCTTTAACAACTAAACTAGAGATGATCCAACATCATTCTTCTGAAATTCCATGATAATCATAGTATTCAGTAATCAGTGAAACCATTAGCTTCATCTATAAGTAAACTTACTTCTCAACCCCCTGTCGATATATCTTCTCTGCCCTCTCGAATTTTTTATGCTTTTCATAGTACAGAGCATATGCCAAATAAAAGATAGCTCGCTTTGTGCCAATCTGATTCTTCTCCATCTTTTTCAACAGCACCTTAGCATCATCCACATAATCCATCTAGCAGATAAAACAAAACAAAATTTACAGGTAAAAATGAATAAAGATCCCCAAAACTATTTAGAACAGTTAAATTTCATAGAATAACCATAAATACGAACCAATCACTCCAAAACAAGCAAATTACTGCAATAATTACTCTATTCCCACAAGCTTCAGCTAGATTTACAGTATGCAAACAAAATTTGTAGGTCTAGTGTCTGTTTGACCCTGCTGCTTCTAATTGATCTTTAAGTTGCGGGAGCCTCTAGGAGACAAAACTAGAATTTCTGCAACAGAGGAAAGCAGAAAAAAAGATTATCTGAATCAAAAACAGAAGCTCAAATTCGATGCTTCTGGTTCTGCTGCAGAAAGAAGCTGTTGAGAGATTTAGTACATTAGCATTACTTGTACAGTGATTCGTCAAACAACACTATTTCCTACAACAAGGCCAAACAAGCCTCAAATCTAATCTACGCGATCTACATTTCTACGGTTACCACCGATCAAAATTACTCATATTACGATCGAAGCATATTACCAGTTCGATCCAGACGCGGAGGTACCGCGGATCGTCGCGGTAGCGGCGGTAGGATTCGAAGGCTTGCGCGCACTTCTGGAGGAATCGGGGGAGCTTCTCCTTGAGGGATCGGGAGGGGAGGGTCTCCTTCAACCTCCGGATACCCCTGAAGCGCGCGGAGAACACATGAACCGAGATCGAAGTAGAAGCAGAGATATAGAGAGAGATATGGAGAGAGAGGGCGATGTTTACATCATACCGAAGCCATGGACGGAGAGGGTCGGAGCCGGAGTAGGTCTTGATGTCGGCGACGAGGGAGGAGAGGAGCTCCTTGTGGGGATCAGTCGCCATGGATGGAGATGGAGATGGAGATGGATAGAGAAGGGAGAGAGAGAGAGAGAGAGAGAGAGAGAGAGAAGGATTTCTAAATTTGAAAATTTTGGGAGGAACCGCTACAAAATGCGGTGGAGTGCGAGAATAGTTATATACCGATCGTTGAGCCGGGCCTCGTCCGGCCCAGATCGTCCCAATATTGGGCCGTATTAATTTTTCCGGACCGGCCCAAACTTTCGACGCATTCTTTTATTTAGTGCATGCACTTGGTGCATCCGTACGTATGGTGCACCGCAGGCCTCAGACACTATAATAAAGAATTTTAAATTTAGAATTTAACTACTTAGGTATAAAATCGTAAAATTGCAGGTACTAATTTCTCATGAATGAAACATTGCCCCTTGTCACGGCATTGATTAATTATAAGGCCTAGATACAGGAAATTTTAAAAAAATATATAATCAATCACCAAATATTTTCATACAATAATGACAAAACAAGTCTTCCACTATTACATGACAAAACAATAGTAAAAAAACATACCAAATACACCACATTATTGTTTTTCTAGTACATCATATTGTCACCATCACTTATACTATAGTTACCATACATAACCTTATTTGTTTATTTTATTTTTTCCCCACATAATAAGATTCACAAACTAGTTTCTTTTATTGATAGAGTTCAAAGCATGAGAAAGCCATGGCTCAGAAGGACTCTTCAACTGAGGCATCCTCCAATTCCCCTCTTTGCACTTTGAAACATCTTTCCTATCTTTTTTACTCTTTTCACTCCCTTTCTCTTTCTCTCTTTCCACAACACAACGCACACCCTTTCTCCTCCTATCTAAAAAGGACAATCCCCACCCTGGGGAATAACATTCCCTAACACTTGATTTTTTATCAACATCAAAAGACCCACGATTAGTTCCCTCATTGTCTAAGTGTGACTCACTACTAACACCTCTCATCGACCTAGGTGTGAAAAGAGAACCAACATTATTATTGGGTCCACTTGGTGCAGTAGACCTAGTTGGGCTCTTGAACCCACAAACTATAGGCCTCAAGCTCCATGGGAAAAATAGCATCACCCCACAAGCCCTTGTAGATAGCTCATTTTCATCCTCTAAATGAGAAACAAATGGTGGTTGTTGTAGCTTAGGCTCTACATTACTGCTCCTCCTTTTTCTTCTTTGGTGCATTATACGTTGCATGGTTAACTCCTTACGTGCACATTGAGTGCAAGAACAGTGGTGATGATCAGCTCTTCTTGTGCAACCTTTGTTGTGTTGGTTGAGAGCCAAGGAGTTGGCGATGGCGTTCGCGGCGGGGAGGAACCGTTCCATGATGTAACTCGGCCGCGGCCGAGACCGGTTTACGATCTCCTCTATGTCTTTCGCAGCCATGCCGTCGAACGAGCTCAGTCGACACGCGACGTTGAGGTTCTCAGAGAGCGAGATCCTCTCCACTGCGTCAGAGAACACGTCGTCGTCTTCGTCGTTGGCGTTGCAACTGTCGCGGTAGTGAATTTCAATCGAAGGGCGCCGCCACCGAGCGGGCGGTGGGTCGGGCAGCGGAGGGTTCCTGCGGTCGGTGTCGGCGGCGGTGGCGTCCTTCGGGACGCCAGGAGAGCTCTCCCAGGAGAAAGGGATCATAGTGGATTGCGCGGAGAGCTCTCGAACGGAGAATTCGGCGGCGTCGACGGATGTCGAAGAGCGGCGCGTCGAGAGGAGAGGGGAGTCCAAATCCAATTGGCCTCGATGGAGCTTGATCTCTTTGCAGTGACGACGAGGTGTTGCCATGGAGTACACAGTAGAGCATTGGTTTGGTGTAGGGGGTGTAAGTATAAAGGGTGGTGTACGTGAGGTTTATAAGGAAGCGTGGGGGTGGTGGTTATTGGTTAAAGGTGCGCAAAGGAAAGGAAATTAAGGACAGTGGGTGGGACTTGGGGGGCGGAAGTTCATGTGAAGTGTTTTAATGTTTTAATGGGATGGTGTTTTTTTGTTGGGCCAGGTCTACAGTGCCATTTGGACCATGCACCTACCTTACTGTATAGAGGACCGCAAATATATGAATAGAAAAAGCAGAAAAGAACAAAACATATATGAACTATGAATCATTTTGCATCGACTATTCAATCTTCTAAAAGTTTAACTTTACTGTAAATCTTTCAATTTGTTTGATCTGAGTCAGTCAACGACACTTTAACTTTTAAATTTAAACTAATTATTTATCTTAATAAATCTATAATTGTGAGAATTGTATAGCGTATACTAATTAGTGCTGTAAAGATAAACGATGCATTCAAATTTTGAAGATAAAGTATTGTTTGCTGACTTAAATCCAACAATTTGAAAGATTAGATTGTAAAATTAAAATATTAAAAATTTGGATAGTCAATTCAAAATAGTTTATAGTTCAGATAAGTTATATATATTTTTACCAATAAAAATTTCAAATTAATATCTCCCACTGAAATGCATTTTTTTCTACCATTAAATAGTTCTACTCAGTGCTGCTTTGAAATTTGTATCCGATAGAAATCACTAAAAATCGATTATGAAAAGTTAATTCATCAACTATGTTTCGTATCACATCTAATATACTAGTAGCATTACTGGTTTTTTTTTTTTAATGTTTCTTAAATATGTCACTGGAAAGGGATTTTTATCCTTGGCTGGTCTATAGACCAGGTGCTGGGAATAGTTGTTGGTATTAAAAAGCTTTAATGAAAAATGGTTAGGGAAAAGGAAATGGTGGCAAAGAGTTCTCAAGGAGATGGGTGATGTTGAAGTTGCCATTTGGCAGGACAATGCACCTGGGATAATTTAATACCTTGCTAACCATTACCTACTTGTGTGCTATTTTAAGTAATTATTTTTGCTGGGTAGGAGTAGGATAGGCAATTGAGTTAAGATATAGATTTCTCTCCACAAAAAAATAGGAATAAATCATTAATTTGAAGAAGATTGTGTCATGTTGGGTTAAAAATGAAAAAGGAATTCAAATGCAAAATTTGCATTTGAAGCTAGTGGATCACAAACATACATGTTATTGCCTATGTAACAATAATTTTTATGTTTTTTTTGTAAAAAAAAGAGTCCAAGCCACTAGTGAAACTTTAATCGAATAGGTATAATGATAATAAAACATGTATAAAATATTATGTAACTTACAGATCACCCCTTGAATATATTTTGTATTTTTTTTTTTTTTATTATTAATTGGTACAAATTTTGTGTATGTCAAATAGGGTCGAGCTTGTTAGTCAAGTTTTGAACCTTTGACGGGTTTCCATAGAGAGCTCAAACTCCAATATATGACTCGATTGGCCTGCCACGTGTCATACTGACACGTGGGCTCCACGTGTCAGTGTCAACTGGCGATCTACTGCCCACTTGCATGCGGCCGATTGAGATTCTCGAGATTCGTCTAAAGAAATCAAGACCGTCTACAAATGAACGGTTAAGATCGCTCGATCGGGGTATCTAGCCGCTGAGATTGATCCCCTGAGCCGCTATCTAACTTAACCATTCTTCGGAGGGGGGGGGACGGATGGTAAATGGTGAAAACCACTCCTTCGACTCTCGATCGGAGTCTCTGAACCTTTCCCCTTCGCTCTTTCATGGCGACGCCCGCGGAGAGCGATCCAAACCCTAGACCCGAAGAAGAGAAAGTAGAAAAAGGCGAAGAAGACGACGCCGCACGATCCCAAGAGACCAGCAATGGAGGCGGCGCCGGCGCCGCCGAAGGCGAGGAGGACGACGACGGAGAGGAGGAGGACGAAGAGGTCGAGGAGGAGGAGGAGGAGGAGGAAGAGGAGCCCTTGAGCAGCCCTGCTACGGCCGCCGCCGCGGAGAGGGAGAAGCTGAAGAGCGTGCTTCGCCGCATGTCCACCGAGCCCGTGCGCCTCCGCGTCCACGACGTGGTGATCAAGGGCAACAACAAGACCAAGGACGAGCTCATCGAGGCCGAGGTGCTCGGCCTCTTCCGCAAGGCCTCCACTGTGCAGGAGCTCGTCCAGGCCGCGGGGATCGCCAACGCGCGGCTCCGCCACCTCCAAGTGTTCGACGCTGTGTCCATAACCCTAGACGCGGGGCCGCCCGAGCTCCCCGGGACGACGAATGTGGTCATCGAGATTGTCGAGGCGGCCAATCCGGTCACCGGGAGCGCCGGCGTCTACTCCAAGCCAGAGGTAAGAATTTGTCGAATCTTTGGTTGGGTATGCCGATTCGAGATTGTTAGTTTGCCATATGTTGTTTGGATTGAGAGTGCTCTAGTCTTTTGGTGTAATCAATTTGGACGAGTAGATTGCTAACGAAAAGACTTTTTTTAAAGGAATCCCTAGATGCAGTTTGAGTTCTCAGAACTTGTCATGTTTGCTTTACATGTGATTATCTATCACTGTTGAGTACATTTGAAGGGAGTATTTACTAATTAGATAACCATGATTTGGCCTATGCTACTAAGGATGTACTTAAAGATGTTTAACCACAAGCTCCAGATGTCTTCTGACGGATGTGAGCATTTCATGTCAAATTGCTCAGTTTGTATAGCTTCTGCTACCTGACTATTCTCCAACCAAGCAGTGCTAGAATCTATGTAAACAAGTTTCTTAGGGTTGCTGAATTGGTTTAATTTCTTACTCATTACTGCAGTGCTTTTGTGGAAATTTACGTAGGAATGCTGTTGAGTAAGCCATCGGAATATGCATCATTTCAATAGGAAAATATTAATTGGTATTAAGTGTTCTGTAATTACTTACTTTGCTGTTATATCACGAGTCATTGATATGAAACTGTGCAAAATGGTTCCTTATGGTTAAGTATGCCCCCCTATGTAATACTTACTCGATCCCCTTCTTTTGATATCATTCAACTTACATTTGAGAGTTTCACCCTATTCTTAGTTGGTCCTGGTCTCCTTTTTTTCTCACCTTTCAATTTCTATTGGTAGCCCTTTGGTTCGAGGGCTGGTCTAGCTGCGACACGACTAGACCACCTTATAGTTTTTCCTCTTGATCGTCGTATAGTCTTCATTGGTTTCTGATTTCTCTTTTCTCTTCGCCAGATATAATCATGTTTAGTTAGTAATTAGTTGTAGTGATAAGATGCTGCTAAATTGTTCTGCCGTTCTGTGAACCTTTCCTCTTTCTGAATAAATGGTTGAAATGTTTGCTTAGCATTTCAGCGGAATTCTCATTTTAATGATCCTTGTTAATACTTAATCATAGGCATCTTTCTCTGTTGTGCATCTGGATAGAAAGGCTGACATTTTTCTGGTCAATTGTTGTTGGTTTGCATAATCTTTTTATCTAATATTAATCTGCATTGCTGCTAATAATCATCAAACCTTTCATGGCCTTGGGAAAATTTGTTTTAGGATCTATGTAACTATGTAAGTCAATCATTATCTAGATAGTTGTAGTAGTGAACCCATTGTTCCATGTACTTTATAAGTGCCAAAGAATATTTGATCTTGCCACAAGCAACATCTGGAAATATATTGTAAGCAAATACGTAAGGTTACTAGTAATATGTCAATTGGCGCTATCTTTTTTTGAAAAGAATTTGTTGTGTTCTGCTAAATCATTCTATATGGAAATGCTTTTGACACCAATTCATGCAACACGGCATTTTAGTTTTGTTTAATTGCTTTCAATTAGTCATGTGGAAATTAGAACAAGAAAGTTACTAGTAATATGCCGTAAGGTTACTAGTAATATGTCCATTGGCGCTATCTTTTTTTGAAAAGAATTTGTTGTTTTCTGCTAAATCATTCTATATGGAAATGCTTTTAACACCAATTCATGCAACACGGCATTTTAGTTTTGTTTAATTGCTTTCAATTAGTCATGTGGAAATTAGAACAAGAAAGTCATCTTTTACTGAATGACATCGTCAAAAACATTAAATGGCATGAGAATTATTAGTTACATTTGATAGCATTTTATGTTATGATTATTTTTCTTCAACATCCTGCCATTCTTCCAATATGGTCGAAGGGATTCTTGACTAGTCTGTTACTATCAAAGTACCTCCATGAGTCCTCTGGTATGCAACTAATTTAAGACAAATAAAACTAATATTTTAGTTAGAAATTGTAGAGCACACAAAAGATGAAAAACCTAAGGAATCTCCTTGCCACTGTGACCTGTGTCTCCAGCCTTCTTTTCAGTCACATTCATTTTGTTCTATAGCTTCTGTAACTGCTGTAAAAAACTGGTACCCGCACCAATTAGAGTCATCATTTACTATGTCCCAAGAAGGTTTGAACTGCGTATAAACTGTATACATCAGCAAAATTCACGTCATCATCGTGATTAATATGTGTAGTTTATCTTTTACAAAATTAGCTATTTCTTCATGCTCTTGTAGGCTAGATCTTGGTCACTTGAAGGATCACTGAAGTTTAAAAACCTCTTTGGATATGCGGACATCTGGGATGCTTCTGGATCTTTTGGGTGGGATCAGACATCAGAGATAAGTGCTGGATTGTCCCTACCCAGATTTAAAGCAATACCTACTCCTTTGATGGCTAGAGTGTCGTTACTGTCTCAAGATTGGTTGAAGTTCTCCTCATACAAGGAACGCCTTATGGGCCTTTCTTTTGGTTTGATTTCGACAACACACCATGACTTGGCTTATAATCTTACTTGGCGCACCTTAACTGATCCGTCACGCTTGTCATCCAATTCAATTAGGAGGCAGTTAGGGCACAGTCTTCTCTCTGCAATAAAATATACATATAAGATCGATCAGAGGGATTCACATCTGAGGCCAACTAGAGGGTATGCCTTTCTATCTTCTTCTCAAGTTGGTGGTCTAGGAGACAGCAGGAGCTTACGATTTTTTCGACAGGTTAGTCTCTTGTTTGCTGATTAGCTTTATGATTATGAGTTCGTTCTTGTTCTATGAAGATGACCGTACTTGTAAAGTGTTATTATTTATTACATTAAGATTCACTTATGCATTATCTAGAAGTTCCAGAGACCCGACTGTACGCTTTGCTTTACTGTACGCTTTGCTTTGAATTTTTGCTATAATAATATTCTATAGCAGTTACTGCATTTTGAAGGATACATTGCTTGTCCTTCTATAATTTATTGCGAGTACATTAGTTTGTAAATACTAATTACTATCATTTTATATTGCTGTTGTAGAGCTTTTTTGGTTTTCTACTGCCTTCTATTGACTTCTGAGTGTCTATGCGATAATGAGATCCAGATAACTCTTAGAAACTTTTGCAAGCATAAGGGCATGTTTGGTTCCTCGGAAAATACCCCAGAAAACTTGTTTTAGGGTGATTTTTTTTTTTTTTTCCGTGAGTTTGGTTTGCAGGAAAAGTAGTTTTTTTGGAAAATTATTTTCCATATTTCACGGAAAACTTTCTTTTTCGTTTTCCATTTTTTTTTTGGAAAACGAAAACTTTTTTCTTACGGACGTTTTGAGGAGTAAAAAAGGGAATTTATCTTTTCTAATACATTGGTATACGTTTACCAACCAACCGTCATCTTAACCATCTTCTACCGTCATCTCTATCTCCCCAAGCTATATATATATATATATATATATATATATATATATATATATACACGGCGTAATTATCTCCATCTCTTATCTGTCATGTCAACTTTTTCCATCTTTTTTGTGAAACTATTTTATCTACACCAAAATATACTTAAAATTATTTTTATTTACTTATTTATTATTTATATTATAAACATTTTGTGAGTATTATGTTAAATTTTAAAAGGTTGGTAATCGCACCCTCCTTTTGTAGAAGGTGTTATATACCAAAATTTTCAACTAACCAAACAAGTGAAATAGAAATAAAAAAGTGTTTTTCATTTTTTTTTTCCTTACCATCCAAACACGCATACATGAAAAACTAATTTTTTTTTCCGTCGAACCAAACAACAGAAACTAAAAAATTTCTTTTTCACAGAAAACTTTTTTCCCCGAAAATAGTTTTCTACTATTTTTCAAGGAACCAAACAGGCCCTAAGAGTAGTAAGCTAAATGTCCGATGGAAGTGAGTAGGGTTAAATGCTGAATCATTAAATAGAAGCAGTTCTGTTTAGTATTGGGGTTGAGGAGGCTGTGTTAGCACACTCTTCAATTCTACGCTGCTTAATTATCATTCTTTAATCTCTCATTAACATGGCTAATATACTTTAGATGCATAAGCAATTGGAATCTAGCATTTTATGTGTTATTGTTCGTCCACGGGCTTCACACAATATTGTACTTGTATGAACCTATCACCTCTTCTTACTTAACTTAGCAGTATTATAGAGGGTAGTGCCATCATGCAGCTGTTAATTGTGCATACACAAGTTTGTTAATTTAAAGCACTTGCTTCAAGATCTCTCTTTGATTAGATGCTACTACTACTATCACCACCACCACAAAAAAAGAAAAAAGCAACACTGCCAGAAAAAGTGCCCGTCTGTGAGGAGGGGATGCTATTATCATTTAAAAAACACATATTATAATATGTTGTTCTAGCTACTGGATTTGAATAAGATTCTGGTGTTGTTTTCAAGGTCGATTAGATGTTCATTCTAGAACTTCATGTAGTGATCAGTTGCATTTTTAGGTTCAGTTAAGGTTCAGAGATTTTGTAATGCTCAATCCAGTAAATAAATTATTGGGGAAAGACAAGGAGCTTGATATCATAAAATGAAGAAGCTATTGCCTACTTGAGCTATGTAAGGCTTCTGGTATCAGTAACATTGCATTGGTGTTTTAGGGGTTTATCTTCACTTCCATTAACTTCTTTCTGCTTTTCTTCCACGTGTGTTCAGTACATCGAGAAAGTAACTGACTAATATTTGCAAATCAATAGGTTGAGAGGAAGCAACCTGTGTTATAGTTTTTGATAGATGATTGTGTAGTATGTCAACGATCTGCTATATATGACAGTTTCGTTGTGTCTCTATGGTACATCTTCATTAACAAATGTAGAGTTTGGGAATAGACTCGGGCTTCAAGTATATATTTGTTATATCATAAATATCTTCCGTTAGTAGTTATTGACATTTGCGTTCCTAAGCAACCATCTGGTTGATAAGTTGTGTAAATTTTTTCTAAATTTATACCTTCTGCAGTCTAGAGTCTGAGTGTCGTTTTCCATAATTAATATCATTGTAGCGATATAAAATTATTTTTATTTGTTTGCCAATGAATTGTATAAACTCTTTGATAATATCCAGTTTTGAATTTTGCTGCAGGAGTTTGATTTTCGAGCTGCTTTGCCTCTAGGGTTTTACAACTCAGCTATTAACTTTGGTGTGGCAGCTGGTGCCATCATGCCGTGGGCAACGAATTTCAAGGACTTCACCTCACCACTTCCAGAAAGGTTTTACCTGGGTGGCCATATTTCTCCTGTCTGCAGCTTGGGAGGCCCGTCCTCCTTGTTGGGCTTTAGAACAAGGGGGCTAGGCCCGACAGAGGCCCGAAGGCTTATCCCTACCCAATCTGATAAAGATGAGCCCCCCGCTTCTCCAGGAAGAGATGTATTAGGCGGTGATCTAGCCGTCACAGCCTTTGCCGATCTATCCTTTGATCTTCCTCTAAAGATTTTCAGAGAAGCTGGAATACATGGTCATATGTTTGTGTGTGCTGGGAATCTTGCTAAGTTGAATGGTGATGAGCTCAAGAATTTTTCCTTCTCCCACTTTGTCCAGAATTTTAGGAGCTCTGCTGGGATTGGTATAATCTTGCCAACCAAATTTTTCCGAGTTGAGGTTTGTGCTTGAAACATTTCTATAATTTACAACATTAACCTTAAGCAAAATACTGCCTAAGAAACACTCGAGGAAAGAGGCAAATTTATGAGAACTGTATTCTATGGGGGGTAATATAGAAGTGTTAATATTTCAGGCTGGCTAAGTGAAAATTGCGATAATTATATGGGATTTCATATAATTTAGCCATCTTTCTCTTAACAATAAATCACAGGTTTTTCTTTCCCTAACTTGTTCGTCTTTGCTTTTCCAGATAAACTACTGCTACATTTTAAAGCAGTTTGAGCATGACCGTGGAAAGACGGGAATACAATTCAGCTTCTCCTCCCCGTAGGTAAAAGTTCTCCAACCATAAAAATGCTTTCTCAATGAGGCCTTAGATGGAACTATGTATTAATTGAGCCCTCACAAAAGAAAAACTTGTTGAGCCCTCATCAAAGAATCAAAAAACTTGTTTTTCTCTTTTGCTATTTTGGTTTTTCAACATGGGAAGTATAGAGAAAAGTAGCCGCGGCTGAACTATATTTATCCACATTTGGGTGGAAGAAATTTTACTTCATGTCTTGCAGTTTGCATTTAATTCTTGCCTTCTGACGAGGCATCAACACTATATTTGCGATGAATAAGCATCTGTTGTCCAGCAAATTCTCTTCTTCGACTCAACTTACGTTTTTTTCAACTGTTACTTCCTGCAATTTCATGAGCTATGGTTCATGGTTTTCTATAGGTAGAAACACACAGACCTCACCTAAACTGTAGCACATTTTGAAATGGTTATATGATTTTTTTCAAGTTCTCATTTTAGCACCTAACTTTGCTAAACTGTAGCACATTTTGAAATGGTTATATGATTTTTATCAAGTTCTCATTTTAGCACCTAACTTTGCATTATTTTTTAGTATAGTACCTCTCCTTTATGTTTTGTCAAAACTGAACGGTGTCCATTAAAAGAGCTACAAAGTATTGCACCACATAATTCCACTGAAAATGTTGGAAACATAGTCCAGTTCCGACAGAGGGGTAGTGAAATAAAAATAATGAAAGGTTAGGTATCGAAATTAAAACATCTGTGTTCAGATCCCCATTTCATTTTGAAAATGCACTAAAGATCGGGTAGTGCTAATACATTTGGACGCTCCTAAATGACGGACTTCCATGTGATTGACATTTGGACGCTCTTATATGACGGACTTCCATGTGATTGTCAGTTTGTTTCTATTCGTCCTAGTTATATTAGTTTAAGTACAGAAGCTTGGGCATGAGAAATTTGGCCAACTGTGATATCCACTCATAGGAATCCTATAAGGATTGAGTTGTTTGGATTGCAAGCTAAGGACATGGCACCAAAAAGGGTGCAATTTTTGTACTGTTTATGAATTATCAAAGGAAAAGCACGTACCCTTAGCATACCCCACAATAGGAATCCTATAAGGAGCACCTTGTAGAATTTTTGTTTGTGAGCTGGTGGATGATGTGAAGGCTCTTTGAAAGCCAAAATTCTTAGTTGGTGACTGGTGAGTACTATGGCCTGTCCCTAACCATCCACTTGTCAGTGGCATATATGAATAATGCTATAAGTACCTTTGAATGTAACTCGGAAAGTGCGAGAAAGACCTCTTTGTTTCGGTGATTTTTTGCATGTGATTGATAACAAAGTAACTATATAGGCCAGATCAAAGGTGCTTAGTAATTTCTAGTAACAAGGTTTTTGGTGTAAGATGTTACTGATAATTCTTTGTCCAGATGTTTCTGGCTTCTTGTTAATCCTTTCTGAAATCACTAGCATAGCGGAAGACCTTTTCCTATATGCAGTTAATGAGCTAGTAACAACTAGTTAGTGATTTAGCTTTTCACAGCTGATATCAGTTGATGTATTTTGAAGTATATTTTTGAGTTCTGGCTACATTACTCTTATGATATGCGACAGTTTATTAGAGACATTTATTCCACTGTTGTTCTCAAATGTGGCATGTCTAGTATCAGAGATGAGATGATATGCCTACTGAGACAAGGAAACAAGGTGGTGGTGTTAAACTAACTTTGGAAGTTTTTCTTGATAATAGACTTTTCCTTGTCTTTTTGCCTTGCTAAAGGCCGTCCTTCTAGGAAAACTGTTAAACATTAATTAGATGTGTCTGTTGATTATGGAAAAAGTAGGCATGGTACAGAAATTATGATGAATATTTTCATGATACGACTTGGGGCTTGCTTTGTTCCCTGGAGCTTTTACTGGATTATTGTTTTAATAGAGAAAACATAACTTTTTAAGTATAATCTAAGCCCTGCTCTGGTACTGTTCTGTTTTCTCTTTTAATATTTTGATGTATCGGCGATAATATTTTTGTTGTTGTTATGATTGGTTAGCTTGCAATGCTTCCGTCAAGTGATGAATGGCAATTTTTTTTTAAAAAAAAAAATCTTGGAAGTAAAAAGGAAGTTGCTTTCATCTGAATGTAAGTTTTGCAAGCAATCTGCTTTTTTACATTATTATATTTAGAAATTTTATTTAAAAAAAATAAGAAAAGGGTAACAATACCAAGCTAGGCTTAAGACAATAGTGGGTTTTTTTTTTTTTTTTTTTTTTTTTTTTTTTTTTTTTTTTTTTTTTGAGTTAGAAGTTGGTTTAGCAAAAATAGGTATTTTGCATTTTGAGCTTTTCTTTTAGTAGAACAAACCTTGTGGCCAAGATGCATCTTTATACTAGAAAAAAAGGAGCACAGGTCCATGATAGACCAGGTCTGAGCACTATCTTCTCCCCTTTCACAGTACTAACATTAATTTAATCATATGCTAGTACAAATCTCTCTTATTTTTCCTTTTTTCTTATAATTTTTTTGGTTGTTGCTTAGAAGATAATAACTAGCCCTAATTGTTGCCTATAAGAAAACAAATTTGCAGGTGTCCAGTGGAAAATGGGTCATGGTCTCATGGACATGATGGATTCCTGTGATGATGATGATGATGTTCCTACCATGCATGGCATGCATGTATGCATAGCCATGGGAGAAACAAACATCCTTTTCTCATTCACAGGATTCTTGTGTGACACATAAACAATCTTTTCCAATATAAGGTATTCCATAAAATACAAAAATTAATCTAATAAATAAGTATTTATGAGTTGACCTTTCCAGGTTGGGTGTGTTTGTGAATCTTTTCTCACCAAACCCTTATTAAGAAATGTCACAGGGGCAAACACAAGCTGGACTTTTCAATTCCATCCACCTCAGATTGTAGTGGATTTTTCCCCCTATTCTATCATATATTTGCTATTGGTTTAATGTTAGTTAGATCTATCTCATGCAGGTATATTTTATTTTTTATTTTATTTATTTTATTTATTTATTTTTTTATCTTTCTGGGAAGCTACAAAAGTGCTCTTTCCAATGATCTTGTCTGATCAAAAGCAGAACCCGAGATCTGTAACTCTCAACACTCATTGATTCTCTTCTGAGTTTGCAACTCTCTTGTTTATTTACTAGAGCATGAGCATATTCTCTAAGTGTGCATATTTTACTATTACCACCATTAGCCTCTCAGAGCCATCCGACTTCGTAGAGCCAAATAGAGTTGGAGCGACTTCGTAGAGCCAAATAGAGTTGGAGCGAAAGAATATAATACAATAGATTATATCTTAACTAAATCAGCGATTTGCATGATGCATTATTCCTTACAAAAATAAATGAAAAACATTTCAATCATACTTTCTAGTTGCACATGCAGCATATACTGGAGGAACCGAACAGGAAAGTTTTTTTTTTTTTTTTGAGAGAGAATAGTAGCGTGCTGCCGCTTTATTTATTTTTTTAAAAATAAATTTAATTAAAAATATAAAATAATTAGACTTCGAACTTAGAATTTCGGATATCAATTATCAAGCTCTTTGCTATTTGCACCGTAAACATTCGATAGAACATAAATTATTAAAAGTAGAAAATTGAAGCCCTATAATTTAGACTTTACTCAAAAGTGAAATCTGTTTTATGAATTGTTGAAAGAGTATAATAAGTTGCACGTGACAATAATTTGGAAATATAGGATGGAAGTTTTGGATAATTGGACCCCAAATTATTGAAATTCATTTCACTTCGATCTGAATTATTTTCATTTCTCTGATTTAAACCTTTGTCCTTTTTTTATAAAAATAAAAAATGTGATTGAATTCATTGATGCATGCTATGGTGGGGCCAAGTACTTTTCTACAAATTTTTGTTCTCCACGTACTATCTCTGCATATAAATCCATCTAGCTAGCCTGAGACTTATCAACAAGCTTAACCACATAGTACAATAAGTCAAAGCATAAAAGCAAAAAGGTATACTACCATTATTGTACACATCTTGTGTATTTTCCAAATTAGTACTAAAAAAGTTCACATATAATTTGAGACATGATTATGCAATTAGGATCCTAATAGAACAAATTATCAAATTTGAATGGTGCCCAGCCACAATCAAAGAACTTTCTCAATAGTTCATATGATAATGCACAAATAAGGATAAAAATTGAAGCTTTGAATATGGCGCCTCTGCATGATGAATCATGGTCGGTGGAAATAAGATCTTAACATTTCTGCTAACGTGTGTACTAGATCAGGTGAACAACGGTGGATATGAAAACTCTGATACTATGCAATCAAATATTAATCAGATAAAAAGTGACTTAGAAATGACCTTAATAGTACCTTCTTATGTCATATTGATATAACCATTGTAAAAGTATATGCCGTATAATTATCATCCTCAATTACCATCTCCAAGGACTTTTGCTTCACATATTTAAGTAGAGTTACCTAATTCTCTTCTCGTTAAATGCCACTTAAATTAGATTAAGTTGAGGGGGTCAAGGCATGAAGGGTTAGTCACCTAACCAATTTTTCTGGCTATAAAATGCTGCAGATATTTCCACGAGGTGAGAAAGTTTTCTCCTCACCGTACATGATCCCTTATCTACTCACACAGTTACATATATATCTAATTAAAAACGTTAAATCAAATATACAGTAGTATTGTCACGGTTAAAAGTGGCAAAGATATAAGTATAAATAATAACTTCTCTGTGGAATAAAAAAAAAAAATGATAATCTTCCACTCCATTCATTGGATAAATATTGTCGAATGAGGAAGCTAGATGTATTAAAAATGTAGCAATTATAATTATATAATATTGTTTGGTTTTGTGCATCTTCAACGGTTGCAGCTATATATATATATTTTTGTTTTTGTTTGGCAGTTTAAAAATGACGTTATCTTTTTCTTAAAATGAGTTACTGTAATTGGAATTGCAGTTAATTTATAGTTAGTTACATTTTCAATTGCAACAGTTACACTTTTTCATGTAGTTCCAATCGCAGCAGCTGAACTCAGATGCATGCGCCGATCCAAGCGCTATAATTACACTTACAAACATTTAAAATTACAATACAGTCTAATTTAAACTCCCACCACTGTCTAATGCAGTCAATACATATCTTCTTTCAAATTATGAGATCTAAAATTTAATCCCGCGCGCTTCGAATGAAAAGTAAAAAAAAAGTATGCGTGTACGTGTGTGGCCATTCAAGCATTTTGACCTAAAAAAGAAGAAGAAAAGAGTTGCATGTTGAATTGAGGGCTTATAATAATTATAGTAAAAGAACTTTCTCCTATGTGTGAGAAACTTCTTATCTCTTCCTCATAAATGAAACACGTACGTAGTTCATGCATGTCCTGCAAAAATTCCATGCAATAGCTGCTTTCTTTGACATCACTAAAAGTAGGTGCTTGATTAGACTGCAGGAACTTAAATTCATACCCACATCTTATATGCAAGTTACCTGCCACAAACCTTCCTTGGAATTAAGGGGCTGTTTAGGGAGCGTTTGGTTCGGCGTAAAACAAATGAAAAAAATTATTTTCGTTATGAAAAATATTTTTGCTTATTTGATTTGACGTAAAAATATTTATATGTAAAAGTATTTTGGGATAACTTCAAATATCATCCCTGTGATTTTGTGCTTCTCACTTTAGTGCCATGTGGTTTAAAACGTATCACTTTAATACCCTGTGATTTGGTTATTCTCTTTTTTTGTTATCTTTTGTTAATTTTTTCGTTAAATTAATGAGAAAGTTAAAACTACAGGATAGTAAAGTGAATATTCGATAAATCATAGGTGGGATATTTGAAAATTTTTCTGTATAATTTAACGAAAAAATTAGATAACAAAAAAAAAGAATAACCAAACCACATGGTACTAAAGTGATACGCTTTAAACCACAGGGCGCTAAAGTGAGAAAGCACGAAATCACAAGGGTGGTATTTGAAGTTATCCCAAGTATTTTTACGAATTTAGAAAAAAGTTGAAGTTTTTATTTTTCGCTGTTTTTCGACAAAAGATAAAAACTCAAGCTGCGTAAAAATTATTTATTTATTTTTTTTATCAAACCAAACAAATATAGATTTTTTTTTTCTTTCAACCAAACAAATATTGATAAAAAACTACTTTTTTTTCTTCTACAAACCAAATATTATAAAATGTAAAAGTTTTTTTCGCCTGAATATTTTTTTTCACGAAAAATTATTTTTAATGGTTTTACGTTGAACCAAATGGCCCTTAGCTTCTTCGAAAAGTATGAAAAAAAAATTTTGAGAAAAATTTTTTCTATGAATATTTTTTTTTTTCATTTTTTCATCTATTTAGTTTTTTTAAAAAAATATTTTTTTTGAAATTTAATTAAAAATTAGTATTTTCGTTTTTCAAATTTTTTTTAGGAAAACAAAAATATTAGTTTTTCGTAAACTTTTAAAAAATACTAATTTTTCTTAGAACCAAATTAACATGCGGAAAACTGAAGAAAAAAAAAGTTTTCTATAGAAAATTTTTTCTCTTAGATTTTTTTATTTTTTTTTTAACACTGTTTCGAGAAACCAAACTGCCCCTGATGGAATTTAGGAGAGATTTTTTGAATGTAGGTGATGTTAATTAATTGATAAGTTTATGTTTACATACGCAGATCATATATAGAAAATCTGATCACATTCGATAAATGTATATGAAGTACTTAAATTTAATGTATGTATATGTGGTTAAGTAATATTACGAGTTTGATTATATCACCACCCTTTGTTGAATTTTTGGCTTCTATCGAAGAAAATATGTTAGAAGTACTAACAATAGAATTTATGACTACCAAGCAAGTGTTTTTTTTTTTTTTTTTTTTCAAAAAACTAACTATAATATGGAGACCCTCAATTATCCATCAAGCACGAGCTCAAATCTCGTAACATCATAGACGATTAATTCGACCATTTTATTTTTCCTCTGACTTTCGAATACTCATATTTTATCTATTTAAAATTTTATCTATTTAAAATTTTAGAAATTTTCAGGGGTTATAGTGTTAATGGAGAGGACGATATGATCAAATTATCCTTACTTATTTTATAAAAAAAAATTATATATATTTTAGTTATTTTTTAGGATACAAAATAGTGACAGAATCCTAATGGAAGTGAGCTAAATACATCAACTTAAAATTTTGAGAAGGTAAAATGTAGATTTTTTATAGTGAGGAAAGAAAATTAAAAAACGAATATTTATAGGAAGATTTTTTTTTACATTAATTAGCCATAAATCTATTAGCAGTTCGACGTAACTTTTGATTTTCTCGATGAAATAGGAAGTTTCCGAAATAAATTGAATCTTAATTTCTAGAGGGAGCACTCATGAAATTCGAACCTGAACTCGACTTATGATTCATTATTTCGATCTTGGCCTCTGTTCTTTATATTTAAGTAAGAGTTAGAGTGTTCATTATTTGCTTTGAGCATGGATTTGGAAAGGCCCTTCTAGGAATAGAGAATTTCTATGAGAATGACAAAATTAAAGCAAAAACAAATTTAAAACTTCGAAATGTTACATATCCAACTTAATTAAATATATATATATATATATATATATGTTCTACGACTAAAGTGGTTTATGCGACTAATTAAACTAAGATCAGGGACTACAAGTGCAGTTTAATTATTAGGGATTTTTTTTTCGTATAGGAGCCGGCATTTTGACTCAAAGAAGAGAATATTTGACTGGTATTTTGTGGGGATTTTTCCTACTGTTTATTGCATGAGACAACACTTATTAGCTCTAGGTTAGGTTTGAAGAACATCATCAACACCATCCCAAGTCAAGCTAATAGAGGCAATAATATGTGTGGTCCACATTCAATCAATCAATTAATCTCATGCTATAGTACTTGGATAAAGAGATATTGGTTAAAGAGATATTGGTAAAAATCTATGGAGAACCCCTAAACTATATATACATACATGCCATTTTTTTTTTGAGAAAAATGTAGCACGCTATCCGTTTCATTCATTGGAAAAATAAATTAGGCTACAGAGGTGAGACAATCTGGGCCTTGAGTGAACACAGAAAACTCGAGCGAGCGAAGCGAAAAAAAAAAAAACCACACACACACTAATGGTTATGGTTCTGCTGTGCTGGGAGGAGGGAGTCTCACTCCGTTAACAGCAGCTTAAGCTTGTGGACTACTCGCACAAGGTTCGGCTGGATCTTCCCAAAGATTGAATCATTTCTGGCCTTCCAAATGGTTCACCAACTGCCTGCTAATTCAGTTAGACTGTTCCTCGTCGTGTGCGACATACATGCCATTTTGAAATACTTTCGCAACTTATTAATTTTGTGTGCTCTGATTTGAATTAGTTTCGTATATTCGATAAGGAGATTCGTGAAAATTAGTAATTCTATTTTAACTAATCAAATTTAATAATCTTTTTATTTACTTAATAAAAGGAATGTGAAAGTATTATGAGTTGTGGAGGTGCCAATGAAAAAGAAAAAATTCCAGCTCAGATCGATGCTTTCGAAAGTATATATTTTCAACTTTTGTATTTTTAGATTCATAATAAAATCACCACCAACACTAAATTTTAGTAATTCAAGGACGAAAAAGTTAGAAGTTTCATACTTGGAGAAGCACTCCAGTTTAATACTTAAAAAATATAAAATAGTTAAGTGGACTTGGCTGTAAATTACCAATAGTTGAGGGGTCCATGTACATATTTAGTTAAGTAGATGAGCAGTGATGTGACCCAATTCCGACCGGGTCCAAGAAGTCAAGGAAGGGTTTTCCACCGTCCAATCAACAACAATTGTTTACACCTGTGCAATCGATTTATTTACTAAAACTTAAAATATTCAGTAATATCCCATTTGATACATGAATTATTTTTATAATTGAGAGCGAAGAGTAAGCAAAAAATATGATCAAATATTTAGAATGAAATAGTATATTTAATTTTTAAATTATTTTTTTCGAATCAGATAAATTATCTAGTAAGTAAAATATATTTTGACATTCAAATAATATTACACCGAGGAACTCATTATCAAATAATATATTTTAGCATTTAAATAAGACATAAAAAATTATGATATTGCCAATAAACCCGCCGATTCTTTTTTTGTTGTTGTTGTTGTTGTATTTTAAGATGCCCAAATACTTGTACACCCGTTTCTTTTTATAGTAAACAAAATAAAACTGATCAAATACCTACTAATAAGCTAAGCTACTTAGTAATAACGTGCATAAATAAACACTCCGAAATCAAATGGTTAATTTAATTTGCTCTACATCTTAACAATAATAACTTCTATTACAGGCCAGGGAACTGAGATTGGATCGATTTGAGTTTGATAGCGATCGAGTGTTTATAAAATAAAAAATAATAATAGTAAAATTTATGACCCTAATTTATTACAAAATCTCCTGTAGTTGGGATCGTTTTCATACATTTTCACTTTACTGTATATTTATATTAATTTATTTGGCTAGTTGGGGCAACTCCGTGATTCGCGAGAGCGAGAGGGGGTTGGGGACATTTATCTATGGGTTTGGGTCGGTATCACCGACAATTTGCATCAAAAGGGAGTCACATATTAACGTGATCATATACATATCCCACCCCCCACACACACAAAGAAATTAATTACATGCACCACAATAATGTATACATACACGTACACCATATATATATATATATATAGCCTCAGCATATATATATTCTTGCAAAATTGTCTAATTGTAGCTTTAAATCCTAAATCTTGTTCCGTATGTTTCTGGTTTGTGCGTATATATCTGATCGATCTGATGGGTAATATATATACAGTACATGTTAATATAATGGTTAAAGTTGTGAGAGAATGATATTGTTAATATTATATATATAGTTTGGGCTGTGTACGCGCGTATACACCGTGGTGCATGCAATAATTTCTCAACTTATACACTCACTCAGTTTCCCCCACCGCTTTCTTTGCCTAATTCCCCGCTCTTTCCTCCATGTTTCCCTTCCCCAATCCTAAATAGTAATAACTACCCCCATCTATTTCACCACATGCATGCATGCATGTGTATACCAATAACTCATGCATGGCCCATGCATCCATGCATCCATGCATACATCACCCTCTCATAAGACTTTTTGTAGCCTTGCTTGTTACAAAGAGAGAGAGAGAGAGAGAGAGAGAGAGAGAGAGATAAGGGTTGTTGTTTGTTAGTGTAAGGGGTTAGGGTTCGTGGAGCTTCTGCTTTTTTGTTTCCTTGCTAATTGTGTCAGAGAAAGAAGCTGTATTAATGGTGGGGTGATATGATAACCTCACCTCCATCAGGCTTTTGCTCCATGGCTTTTTCATGGATAGTTCATGCGGCGGAAGCCCTTTTATACATGATTCACTTAGTGATCAAGATGCAAGATGAAATACGGGGGATTTAGCTAAGGAGAAGATTATACACATATACTACTCTTCACTACTTGTTGTTGGGTTATAGGAGAGTGTTGGTGATCATGGAGAGTACAAGCTTATCCGAGGGATCGCGAAAGAAGCCTTCTGATGAGGATGAAGAGGCCGAGGAGGAGGCCGAGGACGAAGAAGGAGAAGAAGAGAATTGCCCGCAGAACGGCGGGGGGAGCTCGAGCAATAGCACGGTGGAGGAGAGCGACAGGAAGAACGACCTGCGGTCGGTGAGGCAGTATGTGAGGTCCAAAAACCCTAGGCTCCGGTGGACGCCGGAGCTCCACCTTTGCTTCGTTCACGCCGTCGAGAGGCTCGGTGGCCAAGATCGTGAGTCGATCAATTAGTTCTAATTATCCTATTTTTAGTGTGTTTTCTATGAAGGTTAATTTTGATTAGATTTGATTGTTTTGTTGGATTATTTCGTCCTTTTAATCAATTTCTTGCGGCATATATATATGCAGGAGCAACGCCTAAGTTGGTGCTTCAATTGATGAACGTCAAGGGGCTTAGCATAGCGCACGTCAAGAGCCATCTACAAGTACTACTCAATCAAACTAAATCAATTGGTTTTTTTCATTGTGTGTAGATTCTTATTTGCGAATATATAACTTGTTTATCTTTTTTTTATGGTCTTTTTAGATGTATAGGAGCAAGAAGATCGATGATTCTGGTCGCCGTAAGTTCTTGTTTTCGAAGACAATCAAATTATATATGATATCAGAACATATTATAACTAGTTAAATTGCATCCCATTAATTCTTTTGATTTATGATTCTTAATTTTGCCCTTATTTACAGTAATAACTGGTACTGGGAATGTGGTACAAGGTGGAGAGAGACACATGTACAATCTCAGCCCTCTCCATGGCTTCCACCGTAGACCTAGTGCTATTTCAAGGTCTCATATATGTCACCCTTAATTTATTTGGTTTAAGAACATTTATTTCACTACTTTTATGATGGTTTGTTTTTCTCTCTTATTAGATTTGATGGCCCTTCTTGGGGCGGCCATGGATATTGGATGCACAATAAGTTGCTGGGAAATAGCATGAGCACCGCTATCGGATCGAAACCGTACGCTTCAGCTAGCAAAGTGATATTCGGCGAAGACGGTCGGGCACGAAGCAATCCCGAATTTTATTCCAATGTCTTATCGTTAAGCGATGGAGTACTACTCGGCCGCAAATTCCTTGAAGATGGTCATAAGAAGTCCCAATTATTCCATGAGTACAAAGTTGGAAGTAGTTATCAAGTTGGACCTAGTCATAGGGACAGCTTTTTCTCACAATCTCAGGATAGAGGAGATGAGCAACTAAGTTTCCACTACAACACATCAGCCGAAGAGAACAAATCGACGAAACAAGCTATGTGCTCGCGAAAAGGAGGCTTGGCGTGCGCGGATGACGACGACCAAGGACCGGATCTAAATCTTTCCCTTAGTGTCGGGCCGAGGAAGGATAAGAGACCAAGGACATGGGAATTGGATGAGGAAGTGGATAGCAACTTATCTCTCTCCTTATTTTCTCCCACAAAGCAAGAAAGATGCATGATGAAGGGTAACAAAACCTCAAAGCTTAGCATGTTAGAGAAGGGCAAAGGAGGTAGCAGGGAGGATGCAAGAGGGACAAGTACTCTAGATCTCACTATATGAATTAAAAGCCATGTGTGGTGAGATGTTGTGGTACTTGTCCAAGGGGCAAGGTAATGTCTTACATGCACCTCTTTAATTTCTTTTCTCCATCACTCCCTATTTTGTACTCATTGTAGAGGTATTTAATTAAGGCCACAATAAGACATTGTATATGCCTTGTATACTCTTATCGGAATCTCAGTATCTAACTCAAGAAACCACTTAGAAGGGTAGTAAACAATATAGAAATATGTATAATAGGGGCTTGGTACGTTGCACATGCTATTTAACTGGGAGTCAAAGCAACTTAGTTAACTGGTTGTGGCTTTTCTTTGGAGTGATTGAATGACGTGGTTATGGATGTTGAAAAGGTTAGGTATGATTGGCTATATTATTGCTCCTTGGTCTTTGCATTTCCCTGTGGCTTCTTCCATTGATTTAAAAGGCAGTACTGGTGTTATAAGGTTAACTTATTGGAATAATAATAATAATAATAATAATAATAATAATAATAATAATGGGTGATGGACCACATGCATATCATGTTACATGACCTTTGTGCTTTTTGAACAGTATACTAGCATTACAAAGACACATCCTAGCTAGAGTACTCTTCTTTGTAATGATAGATATTCATGTAGTGTACTTTAAGTTGGTTAGCTTCTAACTTTTTTCTAGTATATTGTCCTTATCGGATAATTTGATAATCCTCCAGTGCATTCTCTCTCTCTCTCTCTCTCTCTCTCTCTCTCTCTCTGTGTGTTCTTCTTCACTTTTTTTTTTTTTTTTTTGAGAAAAAGGTAGCACACTACCCACTTCATTCATTTAAAAAATGAACTTGGCTACAAATAGTGAGGCAACGCGGCCTCGAAAAGAAAAATAATAAGATAAAGCTCAAAGAAAGAAAGAAAGAGAAAAAACAACAAAAATGATCAGCTTATTAACCAGCTCAACAAAAGTCCCTCCACTCTTTTTCCTGCTCCTTGATATGCCTAACTACGAAGAGAGGGTCAGCAAAGAGGTTTCTAAAAATCGTATTATTTCTTCCCTTCCAGATTGACCACCAACATGCTGCTACAGTAATCAGATCCTGCAGAGTCTCCCTGATCTAATATTTCTGGTCAGTCTACTCCAGATTGTCAGTACGTCATCCACTCTCCGTAAACACTGAATGTCCTCTAAGGTTCGGAAAAGTATGAACCTAGCGTACACACATCGATCCTATAAGGAGGTGGTCCACTGTCTCCGTAACTTCATCTTATTTATTGCTTTCTCTTTAGGGAAGTGAACACATATTATCAGTATTAGGTTCCTTTTATTGGCTATAGGGATGATAAATTGGCTAGTTTGTTAATTTAGTATCTCTTTGCAGGGTATAGCTATTTAAAAGGCTAAATTCCTATAGAAAAATTAATTGGATGAGTTTTTACCAATTAATGAAGCTTTAATTTAGCCATCAAAATTTTTTTTAAAAGAAAATTTTTATGTTATTGCACATAAAATGCAGCTTAATTATCCTAATAGATAGCTGGTTACATTGCATTTGATTGTTATTGAAAATTTGAAAGCAATTATAAAAGCACAGGCATAATTTTCTTATATCATATGAGAGCAAACCTGGCTTTCATTAATTTGCATTTACTTTGAATTTGCGTTTAGATATACTACATTTAATTTGAAAACTCATCTTTAGATGTTATTTTTTTTTTATGATAGCCCCGTAGGTAAATAAGATTTGAATGTTGTTGGTTGAGAAGATTTTTGGAAAAAAAATTATGACAATTTCACAGTGAAAAATGAGTCGTTCTTTTTTTCTTTACACAGTTTGGTAAATGTAATATTAATTTGCATATCATGAATCATGAATTAATTAAGAGGTAATAGAATTCTTTCCTATTTCCCATTTGATGGTCTATCCCTCACACTGAAAACTTCTTTTTAACATAAAATGATGGTGCTTCACTTACAAGCACTTTGAAATTGGCAATGTTGTTGATCGATCTATTGTTTGCATGATAATATAGATCTATAAACATTGATGATTTGGTGGACTTGTTCAATTTTCTCAATGATCATGTGTTTTAAATTCGACCGATCTAATAAGTCGCTATTCTACTTGGGCCGCTAAGCAACATTACTAATTCAAGGGCCATTGCTAATGATTTTCCAAGGGATCCATACTGGTAGCTAGTTTTATGTAAGGCTAGTTAGTTTAAGTTTATAGAGTTTTAAAGTTTTGCTAGAGGTGTACATGTTCTTGTTTCTTGGAGGTAAGAAACATCGATCCTGGATAATCCTAATTTATCTATAGGATTTGCTTACATTGATGTTCTTATTTCTGATTTATCAATTTCATCACATTATATTTTAGCTAATTTTCTAATCTTTCTTTATATTCGAGAATATTTTCCTTGATGATCATTATGAGTACGCTTATAACTATAATGCTTGTCATTTTTCGGATCCATACATCTGTATCAATATATGTATTGACTGAGAGTAACTCTTCTTTTATTTTTTATTTTTTATTTTTTCCTTATCTGATGAAAAATGTGAACTTATTTTTTTTAAAAATCATTAACGGATGATTAACATGCTAACTATATCTGCTAATTACCAAATAGGTAGAAACAAGCTCCTTAATGTATCATTAGAAAAGATTTATATCCAAGCTATATATACTATATACACTGAGACTACCCTAGCAAGATAAGCTTGTGACATTGAATAAAATTATGAACATATTCATAGAACAATTACACAAACTCCTTTACAATATGCTTTAAACATTATTAGTTTCATATTCTTCATACAAGCTTTCAGAGTTTATATGCAATTAATTATTACTCAATTCAATTAAACATATATACTTCCAAAAGTATAGTAGTCTCATACTATATATATGTATTATTGCATAATTATACGTTTATACACTGAACTAATAACCATCTTTAATGGAGATTAGTGAAGTTAATGAGCAAAATTTTCTTAGTCTATTAGCATACATCTTGTGTAACACAGATTCTTCTATTTACAGAATAGCATCATCCAGGCAAAGATCTTAATTACTTCTTAAATTCAAATTAAGTTAAATTGTTTGACTCTGATACTTCATGATATATAGATTAACAGGTCAAAGTATACAAACGAAAAGAATGAAAATTTACATCTACTAGCTATTATCTTATCCAATGACCAATATCGCTCTATATATATAGTGACATGCATGTATCATCCAAACTCGTACTTAAATAACAATGTACAGTAAATTTGAAGCTACCAATTAAAATAAGGATCAAAATTAACATGCGAGCTAAAAAAAGGACCACAACTTCACACTAAAGCTAAGCAACCGCGTGAATAAACTAAAGCAACACAAGTATATGAACTATAAGACATTAATGAATCTCTATACTCCTAACTTTGTGATCCTAAAGTATAAAAACCATAAGAAGTTAATTCGCAAACTGAGGGAGCACAGTTTGCATGAATTGGTTAGCTAGAGCTTGATACGTCGCTTGCGACGGATGAACCGAGTCCCAGAACATAAACCTAGAAGGGAAGGGGCATGTCATTGATGGATTGTTGCATAATGGCCCCATTTCTACTAAGCCCGTTCCGCAGCATCCGACCCGCGTTTCGATCAAACCTGAAATATCAAAATAAGTACGTATGAAATTAAGCCTTTTTTGTCGAAACTTATATTGATAGATTTTAACAAAATTGTGAATGGTGATCATAGAAAAGGATAAAGTTGAGGAGGCTATTTCAAAATTGGCTACGGAATTTCGATTGCTTACCGTATTTCATGGGCTGTTGGACCATGTTCAGCAAGGGGGTAAAAATATCCACGTACACGAACTTGGCCCGGTCCGGCATTACCGGGCTGGTCTTTAGCCTTTGGAGCATGTTTTGAAGGTTAGCATTGTACAGCGCGGCGGCCGCGTTCTGCTCTGCAATGCAGGCGCGCTGCAAGTATCCGGGGTTCGACTGCATAGTCAGAGTCATCTGCAGCGGGAGGCATCCGAGTGGCGGAAGCCCCGCCACCGCGAATTTCCGCGCCCCCAGTTTGTACAGTTGCTGCATTTTTTTTTGAACAAACACACATTAGATTCTAGTTTGGGTTGGGTTGGGCTGTATTTGGGCTCTGAGAAAGCCCAACGTACATAATCATACGGATTTTCTAGGAGCAAATCTATTGGTAGACCTTCAAAGTAGAATGTGCATCTTACGTCCATCACATTTAAGAATCATTAATTTTTAATTTGTCATATCAATCGTTTTTTATTTTTACTGAAAATTATTTGAATTTTGTAAACTCTAAGATGGGTGTAAGATCTCATACTAGGCCTGATGAAATTCTTATCCAAAAATATTATTAAAACTAAAAAAAGAAAAAATTGAAAGAGAGAGAGAGAGAGGACCTCAATAAGAGACTCAAGCTTCTGAAGGAGAAAAGCATGGTAACCAGGGAGAGTGAACGTGGTCCTCCGCGTCGGAAGCAAGTAATAGTTCATGATCAGATCATTCGATCCGGTCCCGACGATGAACATCGCGCCCCTCACGACCTCCGCCGCGGTCTCCGCCGGCAGCTTCGCAATGTACGCCTCAAAGTTCGCGACCTGCGTCGCGACGGTCTCCACCCCGGACGTCGCCGCGGTTAGGTCGTCGAGCCCCGACCCGGCCGACGCGAAGCTCACGCCCGGCCCGGCCGAGCTGAAATTGTTCGAAGCTCCGTAGTAGGGAGGGAGAGCGTCGCCGAGGCCGAGCGACGCGACGAGGAAGTCGGTGATGAGCTTGCCGTCGGTGAAGCGGCCCGTCGCGGCGGCGCCCGGGAAGTCGCGGCCGTAGGGGGGGTGGTTTGCTTTGACGAAAGTGCGGAGGTTGTTGTTGTTGCCGGGGTCGAGGGTCGAGTCGCCGAATGCGAACACGGCGGAGATGTTGTGGGCTTCGGCCGCCGCGGGACGGGCGACGGAGAGGAGGAGGACGAAGAAGCAGGTGGTGAAGAGGAGGGGGAGATGGGAGGGGATGTTAAACTTCTCCATGATCATGAATTTGGGTTACGTATAACTTGATCTACGGTGTAGAGCACGTACATATATATAGTAAAGTAGAGAGGGAGAGAGATACGTAGAGATCGAGTATGTTTGATAGAGATAAACTAGATTTAATCGCTAATAAATGATAGGAAAATATTCTGGTGTAAATCTTATATTTGTTTAAACAATAAAATCTTATATATATCAAGAAATAATTTAGTTAATCGTTTATCATATATGATACACAAATTTTGGTTTTTTCCAATTTATTGTATTAAAATTGTAACAGAGAGCACCGACCAGCAGGGCCTGTGACGACATTTTCATGTGTTTGCGTGTGTAGATATTATATTAAAAAAAAAGGATTAATTAAATATAGATTTTTCTATCAACTAGGTTGGGCTCAGTGGGTCCAGGCCGGATTTTTGAGTGCTAGGCCCAAGCAATGTTTGTTTACTTTATGGGCCGATCTTCCCTTGTCAAGCTCCGGATTATGATGGGCCACATGGCAGCTACTATACTATCGGAAGCATTAAGAGGTTGGTGTTTTCGATTTTTTAACTCTTGGATCAAGAATTCTCGGTTGGAATGATAGCGGTATCCCTAGAGATGAGTGGTCCCCCTAGGGTTGAGTGGTCCCTAGGGTAATAGTATTAATCCAAGGGCAAAAAATGATCAAGAGGATTAATTAAATAATTAAAAAATCGGAAACACCAACCTCATTATGCTTCTAATAGTATAGTAACTCTACTCTCACAACAATAAAAATACAAAATTATTGAGTCAACTAAATTAGATTATAAAATTTCATTACAATAACTTAAAATATTTAAAATATAAATTATAGTAAATTAGAGTTGAAAATTAATACATCACCTATCTCAGAGTCTGGGGATTAAAAATATAATTTAGCCAGGCGTTATTAATGTGCTTCAAAACATGCCACTAGAATTTTAGACATGAACTATTGAAATGCTATATAACTAGTCCGATAATTTTACAATTTAATTTTAGACCCCTGTAAAACTAAATCAAAAATTTTCATGATAAACAAACTAAATAAATAATAAAATAAAATAACACTTTCCATTTTCCAACGTGGAAAATTATGGCCAATCCGTTCATCCGACGTGTAAGCTGGACAAACCTCACACGTAAAAAACCATATCCACCACGTCATCATGGACCGCCGAAATATCTTCCCACGTCACTCCTAGTTTCAATCTCCACCTCGAATAAAAGGAATCGTTTAAGTACAAGAAAACTGAACGGAGATTCAGTGGTCCACGTCTGATGTGGTGGACCGGGTTCACTAGATAATTTCCTGCTGCTCTTCGAATAAGCGCAAAGCATATGCTCTCGCTACTACGGCATCTCTCGCCGTCCCCTTCTCTTATCCACACTCACGAAGTCCATCTCTCTCTCTCTCTCTCTCTCTCTCTCCACCTCGGAGCTCTCTCCCATGGCGTCGTCTTCTTCGTCCTCCTCCCTTCGCCCCCCTCTCATCTCCTCTCGCTCCCTCTCCTCGCCCTCTCTCCCATCCTTCTTCTTCTACCCCTCCCGCTCCCGCTCCCTTCTCTTCCCCAAGCCCCTGCTATGTCTCTCCTTCCCTTCGTCGCCCTCGCCCTATTCCTCCTCGTCGTCGTCCTTGCGGACGCATCGCGTCTCCACCGCCCCCCTCGAGCAGGCGCCGGCCCCCGAGTTCGGGTTCGGCGATGAGGTCGCGCGCCTCGGCGCGCTCCGCTCGCAGCTCCGAGGCGCGAGGAGCCTCGATGAGAAGCTCCGCGTTCTAGACGCCGATTCTAGGGTTGGGGACTTCTTCGGGAACGGTAATGGCGGGGTATTGGGTGAGTTGGAATCGTTAGAGGTTTACTCGCTCAAGTGCTTGGTTGCGGCGGGGCAAGGGCACGTGCTTGGTTCGGAGTTGGATTGGGGCGGCGGAGGTGGAGGGGGGGATAGGGTACAGGGGAGTGCGTTGAGGAGTGCGTTGTACACTCTGGCTGATTTGGTTGAGAAGTGGAGCTTGGATGGGCGTGCGAGTGGGATTGTTGATGATGGAGTTGGTGGTTTGGGCATTGGAGAGATGGAGCTGCTGAGGAAGCTGCTTAAAATTCTGGGTGAGATTGAGCAGTTCTATGATTGCATTGGAGGGATAATTGGGTAAGTCGTAGCAGTAACATTGAGTACAAGTGGCAATGCAATTTTAGCGAAAGATAGGTAGAGATAATTGTTTCACATAGGTTGGGGCTTTATCAATTATCATGCGAACTTGCTAATATGTTCATTTAATTCGTACTCGTTGTTCATTTGTCTACATAGCATTTAGTTGCAGTGTATCACATTCAGTAATTTGCATGGGCAACATGATGCTGAATTAATTAATCAGTTTTCAAATTCTTAATTCCATGTAATGCACATGTTTGAGTTCATGTTACGATGGTTGAGAAGGCTTTTGGGTGGTTATTGTTTCTGCTAATCTTATTTCATTATGATTTAAACTGATTGAAATTTTCCCTCTAAACAAATTAGTATATATAGCATGTTAGGTCCTGCTCTGTGTATTTCTCAATTAAAACTTGAAGTTGAAATGCAAGCTCATTTACGAGATTTAAAACTGCTTTGATTCATGGAACAAATGCATTGGAAGTTTGCTATATCTTGGTAGCCTTGGTGATTGGCCTCTCTATCTTTTCTTGTGAAAGCAAAAAGTAACTGTTTCTGTGCTATAGGTTTTAACCTATCGTTGTTCATAACGTGATTGTATTAATACTTATATATCCTTTTTCTTGTCTTTTCAGCTATCAAATTATGGCATTAGAGCTTCTTTCCCCTCTCAAAGCTCAGACTCTTCAGTCAAGGGCAAGCGAGTTTGTGGAGTTGCATGTTCCTAGTGGACTTAATCTGATGGAGGATGCAGAATATGCATCTCAAGCAGCTCTATGGGGAATTGAGGTTTGCTTGGCCTAATTCTTTTTATCACCAGATTGTGCTCTGAAATGCTATTAAACAAATAGTTCCTTTTCTAAACTTTTCATCCGCTATTCTAAGAGCTGCTACTGATGTTTAACCATTTCTAGGGTTTGCCAGAACTCGGTGAAATTTATCCACTTGGTGGTGCCGGAGACCGTCTGGGTTTAGTTGATCCAGGCACAGGTGAATGCCTTCCTGCTGCATTGCTTCCTTATTGTGGAAGAACTTTATTGGAAGGCCTAATAAGAGATCTCCAGGTAAATTGGTTATTTCAGGGTAAATTATGTTTTGTTGATCATAGCTGGATGAATGGAGCTTGGTTTAAACCTGTTCTATTTTATTTTAGATACATCATTACAAGTCCCTGTTGCATGTGAAATTCTTTTTGATAATGCCATGCAGAATAGACATCATACACTATCTTTGTTGTCTTATGAATCCTTTATTTGTCTATCTCTGAACCTGGAATGGCATGGGACTACTGTTGGATAGAAGCTTTAGGAATTCGTTTGATGAGCCGAATTTAGTTTTAACAACTTAGTAATACTTTATTTGGTTGACATAATGCTCTACCTTCGTAAGGAATAGAAATATCAACTCATGAGTGCTATGAATAGTATGTTTTATATGTGCTGAAAATAATGACAAAAACAGCTGTTTACGTTGTCTGACTTCTTATTATTGCTATGGCAATGTTTAAATATTTGATTTATGGTTTATATTGAATAATGATGAAAGAAATTTTAAGTCTTTCTTGGAATTGATTTTGAAGGACTGAATATCAGGGCAGCTTAACTCATCCTTGTGGCGTACGATATAGAACATCTTTTATTATTCACTATGTATATTTTGGTAATAATTTTATATGTTGCCTTATTTATTATGTGACAGTTTTATTTATAGAAATGATTTTTTCATAATAAAGTTGTAGCTTCTGACCATGCTTTATTTAAAACTCTGCTTTATTATTTTCCAAACAATTACAGGCCAGAGAGTTCCTTTACTTCAAGATTTATGGGAGGCAAACTATTACCCCTGTTGCAATCATGACAAGCTCAGTGAAGAACAACCATGAACATGTAACTGCTCTTTGTGAAAGATTAAACTGGTTTGGTAGAGGACGACAAAATTTTGAATTTTTTGAGCAGGTATTATTTTGGAAATTCTTGTGAGTGTCCTTATCCATGAAAATCTTTTCGAGCCTTTCTGTGAGACACAAGAATACAACATTTAGAAAATCTGATTGATAGTTCCTTGTTTCTTTGTTCCATAGCCTTTGGTCCCAGTTGTGGCTGCCAAAGATGGCAAGTGGTTGATTAGCAGATCACTTTTTCCAGTATGCAAACCTGGTGGTCATGGTGCAGTTTGGAAACTTGCATATGACAAAGGCATATTCCAATGGTTCTATCGTTATGGAAGAAAAGGTGCAACTGTGCGGCAAGTCAGGTAATGTGTGAACATTATGCAAATATCTTTTTTTTAATTAAACATTATGCAAATATCTTGAAATTTGTCTCATTGGAAAACATGTTGTTTCATAGTAGAAACCAACTATGTGGGTCTGTTATTGTTGCTTGCAGTAATGTTGTTGCTGCAACTGATTTGACTCTGTTGGCACTGGCTGGACTAGGTCTGCGCCACAATAAGGTAGAATTTGTGGTTACTTATGTTTTTTTGTCTTGCATTGTGTTCTATTGATAGCTATTGATACTAAAACTAATTTATCTTGAAAGAATTAATTTCAATCTAATGGCCACTTATTCTGCCTTCTCTCAAATGTTTTAACGTCTTTCAGAAATTAGGATTTGCATCCTGTGAGCGGAATGTAGGAGCCACAGAAGGAATAAATGTTCTTGTTGAAAAACAAAACCTTGAGGGGCAGTGGGCATATGGTATCACATGCATTGAGTACACCGAGTTTGAGAAATATGGCATTATTGACACTGCTGTTTCTCTTGGCAGGTAGACATTCAAAATATCTTTTATGCCATTTCTCAATGCTTTATGTATTATTATATCCTGTGTAAATTTTGATTTTTACTGTTACTGCTACGTCAATGCTTGATGCATAGATTCATGATAAACAGCAGCTAGGGAGTTCATGCTGGATCATTCACTCAACATGTTGATACACAGTTTCTTTTTCTCTGGAGATTAGATGCATGAATTTTACTGTCTTACTGTTCTTCTTTTTCGCCTGTACTGAAGATTAATTTCCCTTTTGTACATCTTTCCCTTCCTAAACTCATCTATGTATATACGCATGTGTAAATGATATGTTCTTCAATAGTGATGGTCGGTTACTTACAGTCTGTATGACAGCCCTTTGTCATCTCTTACTCCTTTCCAGATTCTTTTTTGACTTCTTCGTGTTTATTATTGGTTGTTCACAAGGTGATATTTTGGTTTTTCTCTTTAGAGTTGAATTTTTGAAGGTAGTACGTTTTTTTTTTGTATTTTTATTCTTTTTGTAATCCTTCATTGTTCTTTAGAATGCAAATTGTTTTTAAGCCTTATAATTACCTTTCATTGCATTGACTGATACTTGTTATTTAAGCCTTTGTTTTATGCTCCTTTTTGTGTTTAAGCTTGCAGGCAGATTTTCCAGCAAATACAAATATCCTTTATGTTGATTTGCGAGCTGCTGAGGAAGTTGGATCCAGTCAAAACACTAAATGCTTACCAGGCATGGTATTAAATCTAAAAAAGAGGGTTTCCTATGTCGATCATCTTGGCTTTGACTGTAGGTACATAATTTTAAATCATTCAGTCTAGAATTCTTTTACCTCGTAATAATAGTTTCTTTGTGGCTTATGTTTATGCCAATAACTAATTAATCTGTTCCCCGTTTTAATTGAATAACTATGTTTTGTTATAAAAAAGATAATATCTTTTTGCGTAAAGAATGAGTAGCCAAATACTACACTTAATCAATATTTCCTATTTGCAAGCCTAACTTTCCCTTGTGACAGTGCTTCTGGTGGCCGGATAGAGTGTACAATGCAGAATATCGCAGATAACTTTCTGAATGCATATAACTATAGGTGCAATAAAGGCATAGAAAGTATGAAGTTATTACAAATTCGGTACCTTCAAAAAAACTGTTCTTCTGAGTCTCTCCTTACAATAGTGTTTTTTACAAAGAAATTGCTTATTTCACATGCACGCAGGTGAACTTGATACGTTCATTGTGTACAACAAAAGGAGAAGGGTTACTTCATCAGCTAAAAGGAAACGGAAACCAGAAGACAGATCATTGCACCAGGTTTAGTAAGCTGGCATTGCCGTTCTTCAGAATGTAACTTATCTTCGTTTCTGTTTTTTTTATGGGACTCTTTTGAAACTTTTCCTTGATGGTTCTGTTTCTCTATTAGGCAGAAACTCCCCCCTTAACTTAAACACGGTAATTACTTTACATATTACCCCCCTAAAGGCTGTTATCATTTTACCCCCTTCCAACAGTCCGCCACCAGGTATCTGTTCGAAATATGATAAATATCTAGTAAAACAAAAATGTTGAAGCTTCTCTCCTTTCCAAATCCCTTTCCTTCCCAAGAAGGGCAATTCTGGCACTTTTGACTTTCTAACTGCTACCGGATGGAGGACTACTGAAAGTGGGTAAAGTGATAACATATTGAAACTAAAGGGAGTTATAGGTTAATAGTTCCAGGGGCCCAAGCGATAATTGTGATAATTCAAGTCATAACAAACTGCCTGGAGTTTGTTATGACTGTCTTTTGCTAGCTGCTGCTTTCATTCACTACCTTCCAAGAAGGCCTAATGACTTGTTTAAATTTTGAGGCCCTATAAGTTAATTCAAAACAAACATGTACTTGTTTGAATTGTTTTTCGTTTTTCCCCCCTTATGATTTCTTTTAGTTGTTAGAATATTTTTGTCTTTTCTCTTCAATGTTTTAAACTATTTTCTTGAGATCGTCTGCAGACCCCAGAAGGCTCTCTTTTGGATGTTATGCGGAATGCCTACGATCTTCTTATGAGTTGTAATATCGAACTTCCTAAGGTAAGTATACTTACATTTTCTTTCTCTTTTTGGTTGGATATCTTGACAAGTTGACTTGAACACTCATATACCTATTCCGCAATCTATTATTGTTTTGAAGTTCACCTTTGATGTTTCGGTTCCTAACATTTGTTCATGTTGTTAGATCAAGGATAACAGCAGCTACTTCCATTCTGGACCCCCTTTTCTCATTTTTCTTCATCCTGCTTTAGGTCCACTTTGGGAGATAACCCGGCAAAAGGTATGCTCACTTGTTGCTGTTTAAAAGAAGAACAGAAAAGAAAAGAAAAGAAAAGAAGGAACGGCTAAAATCTTTTTTTTATTTTTTCCTCTTACAAGTGATTTTGTTTCATTGATGATGTTTATGCTGTTTATCATGAAAGCCTCAACTACTTGCCATGATTACCAGTTAGATGTAGTCTTGCAGGTGCAAATTTAGCATCAAATTCACTAATTTATTGTCATAACTCCTTGCAGATTAATTATGTAGTATCGAAATTTGGTTTCTTCTCCTTCATAAAAAATTATAGATGTACTTACCTATCATTATTTCCAAATTGCCGCAGTTCTTCGGTGGCTTCATTTCTGAAGGGTCTGAGTTACAAGTAGAGGTAGCAGAGTTTTTGTGGAGAGATGTCAAGGTAGCCATCAGAAAATTTGATTTTATATGATGTGTGGTGTTTGTCCATTTGGCTATTCTGATACTCTCTGAAACTCTCAGCTGGATGGAAGCCTAATTATACTAGCTGAAAATATTATGGGATCTACCGTGGGGAATGATGATGGCGAATCAGTATTGCACTATGGCACCAGGTAACTAAGTAAAACGTCTTATGCTCATTTTTTCCTTCTAAGTTGTATCAGCTCGATCTTATTTGGTCTATCACTTGTGAAGATGTGGAAGATGTAAACTGCAAAGTGTTAAGGTTACAAATAAAGGAATCGATTGGAGTTCTCCCAACAATGTGTATTGGAAGCACGATGTCAAGAGATTTGAGACATTGAAAATCATTCTGCATGGAAATGCAGAATTTGAGGCAAAAGATGTGGTCTTGCAGGTGCAAATTTAGCATCAAATTCACTAATTTATGTTTTGATTGTATTTCGATGCTAGCTGGTATTCACTTTTTCATTCTATTCAGGGTAACCATCAGTTTGAAGTTCCCGATGGTTACAGAATGTGTGTTACTCAGGATTCTGCAGGTTTGTGAATTCTTTGCAATGTTGTACTCACATATATGTATCTGCTTCCCTCAAGTGTTTTGATGTGTCAGTATGTATGAACCTTGGGAGAATCTTATTTTAGTGTTTCTGTTTTAGCTACAAGCCCATAACCATAGTTTCCAAATACTAGGTTAGTTTAATTAGATGAGTTAATTTTGTAAGCTATTCATTCGTCATTATTGCTGTTAATGGTTCTGTAATTGTGTTGATATAATTCTCTTCCATTTATGACTGATGTGCCGATGTTCTTTCAGGTTTTGCCGTTAAGGTAGACCCTATTGCAGACGAGCTAATGGAAAGCGGTAGCTGGTTCTGGAAATATAACGTAAACGGTTCGCATATCAACTTGGAAATGGTAGAGCTATAGCGACTCTAGCAACCATCTTTGTATTATTCATTGATCTTCGGCACCCACATTCATGCATAGGGGGCCGCCTCCTCTCACCGTCATAGTCAGCCAAATCATGGCAACCCTTGTAATTTAGCTTTTACATAGGTTGCGTGTTGTATAAACACTATAATGTATCAAGCGTATTTGATGCATTGTATTCTTTTCCGATGTATAAACTAATGTAAAATTAAGCTGAATGTAATTGATAATTTTCGAGGAATTTACATCGACTTGGCATTGGCATGCGATTGATGGCGGGTATACCAACATCCCCAGTTAAATATTCTAACAATTTTAGTATGTAACTTAGGAATTGAGCTCCTATGCTTTTAAAAGCACAAAGTCATTGGTGCTTGTGAATTTTTGATCTTTTTTATAGGTTAGAATAATAGTGGTCTTCTAGGATTGAGTGGGTGGTTGGTGGAATAGTATGATTTAAGAGGTGAAATTGATCAAAGAAATAGATTTAACGGAGAAAAATTTACAAGCATCAAAGTGCTTGGTGCTTTTAAAAACACCGTAGCCGAATCATTATAAACCCTAATTCTTATTAACTCTTAACCATATCCTGATATATCCAATCCAATATTCACACTTCAAGCTTATATTTTCACAGCTACAAACTGAACAAACCAATGTATAATCCTCCCGAGATTACTACTTACATTTAATTTAAACATTCAAAAAGTAAAAAAAATAAAAAAAAAACTTTTAAACATTTTACAATTAAAACCTTATCCAATTGGATTGAGAGATTGGATGCAGTGCGTATTGAGCAACCTGAGCAGCGCATCGGCTTTTCTTCTGGCCCTGGGGGACCCACTCGCCGTCAACCTCTGCAGCGCGGGAACGCTCCTCGGGTTCGCCAACAAACGCCGTCCCACCTCCTCCCCTCCGTCCCCGCACAGCCCCAACAGCAGGCTCACGGCGTTCTCCTTCCCCCTCTCCGTCCCCTCCCTCACCACCTCCACCAGAGTCGGCACCAGCCCCCTCTCCCCGCCGACTCCTCTCTTCCCCGCCTCGCACCCCCACAGCGCCACCAGCAGCGCCAGCGCCTCGTCAGCCACCCCCGCCGCCTCGTCCGTCAGCAGCCCCACCAGCGGCCCCACCGCCCCCGCCTCCGCCGCCGCCGCCGCAGCAGTCGCCCCCCCGCTCCCGCCGCCGCGCGCGGCGAGGTTGAGCAGCGCCGCGGCCGCGTCGCGCTTCCCCGCGGGGCTCCCCTCGCGGAGGAGCTCCACGAGCCCCGCCACCGCCCCGGGCCGCGCCGCCACCGCCCCGCGGTGCTCCTCCGGGATCGAGAGGCTGAACAGCGCCGCCGCCGCGTTCTCCCGCGCCTCCGCCGCCGCCCCCCGCCGCATCACCCCCACGATCGCGTCCGCCGCCCCCGGCGCCGACGCGATCAGCGCCTTGGTCCCGTAGTGTATCGACAGGTTCAGCAGCGCCGTGACCGCGTTCTCCTGCGTGCGCGCGTCCGCGTCCGCCGCGCCCAGCAGCGTCACCAGGAACGGGATCGCGCCGGCCTCCGCTATGATCCGCCGGTTGTCCATCCCCGTCTTCGCCAGCAGCCGCACCTCGTACGCCGCCTGCCGCTGCGCCTCCCTCGACCCCGTCGCCAGCTTCCCCACCAGAAACTCCGCCGTCATCCGCACCGCGTCCGCCGCCGCCTTCGCCGCCGCAATGTGGTCCACCGACGACGACCTCCCCCCCTCTCCGCCACCGCTATACTCCTGGTCCCGGAACGGCACAGCCACGTTGTGGTCCCTGCACCACTGTTCCATCAGCCCCTTCACCGCGTAGTTCGGTATCACCGCCGTGTGGATCAGCCGCTTCCCGCTCTTCGGGCAGCTGTGGCGGCCCGAGTCGAGCCACCGCGTGATCGAGCTGCGGTCGTACGTGTGGCCCGACGACACGATCACCGGGTCGCGCATCAGGTCGAGCGTGATCGGGCACCGGAACTCGTCCGGAATGCTCATTTCGATAGAATTACACAACAACGAACTGCTCGCCACTGCCGCCGCCATCGCCGTTCCCGTCTCCGGTTTGACAAGCTCACTCGCAGAACTACTACGACTACTACTACTACTACTACTACTGCTGTTACTGAACGTCATCGCTTTAGAGAGCCTAACAAGAGCTAGTAGGCCGTAGATGTTCGAAACCGCGACGACCCCGCCGGTGCCGGCCTGCTTAGGAATCTCAGCCTCGAGCCTCCGTTTCTCTTCTTCGTAGTCCGAGGCCGACCGCACGCCGAGCGTCCGCATAATCACCTCCATCTTCTCCCAGTTATTTAAATGGTCGCGACGATCGTCGTCGCCGTCTTCGTAGTTCTTACCCATGGCCTCGATGAGCTCCTCCCTTAAACGCAGCTCGTCGGGGCCCACGAACGCCTCTGCCCGCTTGAGCTGCCGGTGGGCCAGCTCCACCTGCTCGCGGGCGTCCGCCGTGACGTCTAAAACACCGAGAGGGAGGATGTCGAGAGCCCGGGCCAGCTCCTTCGTGCACGAATAGAATTGGCGGGAGTAGGACTCGGTCCGCAGAAGACCCCAGAGCGCGCTGCCGGAGCCGAGCGCGTCGATGACGGCCTTTATCCGCCGGACGACGGAGTAGAGCTCGGTGAGGCAGAGTATCACGGGCGGGGGCAGCGGCGCTGCCGCGGTGGCCGCAACGGCGTGGCGGAGGTCGTCCAAGAGCGGGGAGAGGAGGCGGATCCGGCGGGCGGCGGAGGCGATGTTCCGGGACTGGAGGAACAAAGGGGTCGGCGCGGCCGCAGACGCCGCCACCTCGTCGGACACGCGGAGGAGGGATTCTAAGAGAGAATTCGAAGGGAGGAAGCCGGATAAGGCGGCCGGCTTTCGGGAATTCATTGGTTGATCCCAAGACGTTCTCGGTGGTGGTGGTGGTGGTGGTGGGGCGACCCTGGATTAGTAAATAACCTTCACGTCTAATCCATTGATTTGGTCGCACGAGGAGGATTAATTATAATTAATCAATAAAATAAGCAAATAATTGGATACTTAGAATGAGTTGAGGAGAGGGTTTTTGTCTCTGCATGTTTGTGCTTTAGCTTAGTAAATGAGAACGAAGGAGGTGGCAACAACTTGGGAGGCTGCCACGTGGCGGCAGGGGGAGCGTTTGAGGGGTTCGTTATTAGTTGGTCAGGGGGTGGAGGCGCCGGTTTCTGTTTATGTCGACGCTTTAACGGCTACTGGTTAGAAAGAATAAATAAATAAATAAATAAATAAATTTAAGCTAATTCTCAGATTGATCTTAAACCTTCTAATTTTTGCATCATGGTTCTAAAACTTTAATAATAGAATTATCATTTTTGTGATTACTCAAATATTGTTACATGACGTTTTTGTTGACTTTTTCTTTCTAGATTTTAAAAATATGTTATGTAAATTTAGATAAAGAATTACACTATATCGATAAGAAGCTGATCACGAAAGAAAAATAAATGTAGCAGAATATATTAAACAAAATTTTAATAGAAATTATTTCGATGATATGGATGAATATGGGCTATGACTTGAACCTTTTTCTTATTAAGAAGCTCTGCAGTAGTTCTGTGTGAACACCTGCACTAATTGTCCGGCTAATTATGCTGAAGAAGAGATGGGTAGAAAAGTCACTGATCTTATGGTAATTATAATTAAATAAGACATACTTAATTGAGTATCTCTTATCATATTTGTTAATTGAACCAGTCATTTGTGGCCCACCATGTGGGACTCACATGTCATCTTAATCCATAGACACAAATATACACAAATTAGTTTATGTTTGGAAAATTCTTTAAAAATTCAAATTTCATCCACTATTAAGCAACTATAAAACTTTTAAATTGAAACTAGAGAGAAAATATGCCATCCACATATGAGAAGTAACTTGATTTGGGAGTAGTATTCTACTGCATCAATGCCTAAAGGATGGTGAGCAAAATACTGCTAGGTAGTTTGAATTTTACAAAGTTTAAAAAGTATCATTTTGTTATCTGGTTTTACAGCAAGTTTTATCGGTAAAAAAAAAAAAAAACGATCACAAGATAATTAAATATAATTTTTTATGTTATAAGATTAAAAAAAAAAAAAAAGTATAGAATGATAAATTGAGGTTTATTGTGTTTTACAAACAATTTATATTGAAACTGCACTATACATTTTCGAATGTCAAAAAACAAATTTTAATTGAGTGTATCATAAGCAACAAATCTATACCTATACATTATTCTCTCTAAATTTACCACATGGCAACGTTCCCTTCATTGTTGGGTATGAGCTCCATCCTAAACCGACTCAAGTTCTCCATTTTTTTTTTTTCTTTTAATATTTGAATTGAACCGAATTTTTTTCTTTTCTTTGCTTGAATCGAACTAATCATTGTTGAGTATGGGCTCCCCCAAACCGGCTGAAGTTCTTCACATATTTTTCTCTTTTTTTGCTTGAATCAAATCGAATTTTTTTCTTTTTTTTGTTTGAACCGAACCGGGTGCATCGGGTCGAACTGTCCCTCTTCCTCTTCCTTCGGCTGTTATCTTTCTTCATCGGCAAGATGAATTCCACTCCTTATAGCTATTTTTTCTTTATTTTTTATTGTTTTTTTATTTTTTCTCTAATTATCTATCCGTGGAATCACACAGATTACTACACTAATTTCACCATAAATTAAATTTAAAAGCAAAACACAAGGACCAATCCTATCAAATACCATATATTCAGAAAAGCCTTTAATCATCTCCTACTCTTTTTTCCTTTTTTTTTTAATCTATTCTCTTCATTGCTGAGTCATCGCCACGACGCAAAAATGCTCTCACAACTCCTCTCCTACTCTCCCCCTCTACCTCCTCCGATCACCTCCTCCTCCTCCTTCTCCCACTTCCACCGCCCCTCCTCCGCCGCCGCCGCCGTCTCCGGCGGCATCCGCCGCCGCGACCTCGCCGGAGCTCGCCGGCGCCGGCTCCCCGACCCCCCGAAGTCGTCGCTCTCGCTGGATGCCGCCGTGGTCCGCGACCTCGGCGCGGCGGCGCTCGCCACGGGGGTCGCCCTCGGCATCCTCCGCTTCTGGGAGGAGCTCGCGAAGAGAGGGGTCTTCGAGCAGGTTCGCGATCTCCACTCCCATTTCGTTGTTGTAGTGTTTATTGGTTGCAGTGCGTTGTGCGGTAAAAGTAATCTAGGGTTTTGGAGTTGAGAGTGTGGAGTTTGTGTAGTTGGAGAGGTGTGAGCAGTAAAATTTGGAGTTCTAAGCAAGATTGTTGAAGTGGATTTGTGAATTTTTTGAACCTGAGGAGTTTGATCTCAAATTTATATGTAAATGTAGTTCTGTAAGGATGTGGAATTGTAATAAACTGTTCTTTTAAGTGCATATGAGCAGGAATTTAGGAGTATTAATGCCAATAAGTTCATATTGGAAGAGGAATTCTCTGTTGTACAGCAGGGCATTATGGAATGATAGATCAGGTAATTTAGGGGTGACATAGATGTAATTTGAAATTAGGAATGGGGCATCAGATCCAGATCTTCTCAAAAGAATCTATAGATGGATTTCTTGCTTTTTGATGTGATTTTGATTCTGTAGGATTTACTGCAAATTCTTGTTTTATGACAAGATCTACAAATTAGGTGTTCTATATGAAAGCCGTAAGGGGAATTGCTGATAGAGTAACCAAACTTCCTTTTTTCGTGATCCAACTAATAATTATGCTATTTCTATTACTCGCAATAATCTTTCCACAACATCAACCAAATTGGCCTATTACTAGCTAACTGGGGAAGCTGCATTTGCTTTCTTTTACAAGTTAGATGTTTATGTTAGGACTTCATAGCGACACATGACAAATTGTGAGCGATGAATTGAAACATATAAAATATTAAGGATGACGATAAAAGTTCTAGTATAATTAGTGAACTTTGTGCAATTTATTCAATTAGTGAACTTTGTGCAATTTATTCAATTAGTGAACTTTGTGCAATTTATTCAATTAGTGAACTTTGTGCAATTTATTCAATTAGTGAACTTTGTGCAATTTATTCAAAATGCAAATTGTTGTCGATATTGACTTTATATGTGTAGTTCTGCATATAACCATGAGAACAGATACATGAACACATTGTTTTGTTTTCTTCTTGTGCATATAAATATATTTGTAAAGCTATTGCCCAATGGTAAGCATTCCTTTCATTTTTTGTATGTTAGAAATTAAGTCGAAAGCTTGTGCATATAAGCATTGGAATGGCGTTCTTGCTCTTCTGGCCCATTTTCAGGTAAAAGCATGTTGAAAGATCTTTCGTAATTTAGTATATCATTGTTCTTGTGATTCAGTTATGCCTGCTGATTATAGTTCAGAAAGCTATGCTCCATTTCTTGCGGCACTAGCTCCTGGAATCAATATTATAAGGATGCTTCTATTGGGACTTGGTATATGGAAAAATGAAGCAATGGTCAAGTCGATAAGCAGAGAAGGAGACTACAGGTTATACTTCTCGTACACATCTCTACTAAGTCTACACATTTCATTTTCCGTTACTGTGTACTTTTAGTCCTTTTGCTTAATTGCATGTTAACTGATTATACCTTCTTTTTGGGCCTTTTTGGCTTTAATGGATTATGGAGCTTCTTTAGATAGTGTTTTTTGAATAAAACTGTTTCAAAAAGCATTAATAGTTCCTTCAATAAAATGTACTTTCTAGCTTGTGCTCTTGGCTTCCCCAAGCTTATTTTTGCTTCCAACCGCTACCAAAGCTCCAGCTTTTTCGTTAGCAAAATGCCTGACTTCCCGAAGCGTCTGGTTTTTAGATTAGACACACAGTTATGCAAGCTGGCCAAATGGGCACTTAAATTGTTAATCTTGCTCTGCCATCATATCGTTCTTATATTTATTCTTCTCTGATATTTAGAGAACTTCTGAAGGGCCCATTATACTATGCGTGTACTATAACTCTGGCTACTTTGATATTCTGGCGATCATCTCCCATTGCAATCGCTGCAATCTGCAACTTATGCGCCGGAGATGGTATGATTCATATTTTTACTATTGATAGTATTTTTTTATCGTTTTAACTGTCTTTCACTTGTTCACTTCTGTATGTCAGCTAATGAATATGAATTTAGGTGTGACGTTGGAAAATATGGATTTTTGGTGATGGCATATCGATAAAATAGAACAGTCTTCGTTTCTGTCTTGTTGGAAATTGGAAATCAACGCTAGGGGTTCACGGTATATCACTTTTCTTTACAAAGGATTTTTACAAAGGGACATTATTGTAAGTACAACATTACATGGAGATAAGAGAATTAACTTAAACTTTTTAAGGGCATAAATGAAAGTTCAAATATTACAGGGATATATCTTACTAGGTGGTTTCGAATGGGTAAGATATGCAAATATCTTGATTTCGTGAGTACCCAAAAGTTGAGTTACATAGGCAACAATCCTCCTCTTGTATGTGCTCTCAGGTGTTGCAGACATAGTGGGAAGACGATTCGGGAAGGAAAAGCTTCCTTACAACCCTAACAAGTCCTACGTCGGCAGCATAGCAATGGTATTAGCCGGCTTCATAGCATCAGTTGGGTAAGTATACTGATTATTAATTAGAAATTACTTTATTTTATCCTATAACATATCGAAATTTAGAGCCCTCTGCATCTTTGGATTGCTTTAGGTACATGCATTACTTTCACTCATTTGGATTTATTGAGGAAAGTTCGTGGATGGTGATTGGCTTCTTTATTGTCTCTTTAGCTGCAGCTTTTATAGAGTCACTACCCATTAGTTCAAAACTAGACGACAATTTGACAGTTCCCTTAGCATCACTGTTAGTTGGTGCTTTTGTATTGTAATGCCAGTATTTGTACAAGTAATTTGTTACAATATCTTGTTGCTGATGCATATCTATCTTTTCTTACATACCATGCATAGATTTTAAAGCCCCTATTAGATTTCTTAGACTGTTAGCAGAGTTGGTCAGCACGTGAATATGATAGATGGTTACGGGCTTGAACATCTCTCTGATATACCTTATCCTATTGGAGCAACAAGACCCCTGTCTTATGCTGTAGTACTATTCATAAAACTTCACATAAATACCTCTGCTATTTATCTGAACATGCTGCATGAATCTAAATAATTAGGTTTGAGAATTTCGCCCTCTTTGTTTGAAGAATGATCATTAGGATGGAAAAGTTAAGAACTATGATCCAAAATTTTACATTTTTAAAGTTCTTTTGAGGTGATATAAGCTATTACACATATCCCCATTTTACCTTGGAAGTGCCCTATCATTCAAATTATACATCTCACAGGTTGATTAGACACGAACAAAACTGAATTTTTCGTAACCTTCAAGTTCAGAATCTCTCATCTTAGTTCTTATTGGTGATCTCTTTGAATTCAAATGTCAAAAATATTTATCTGCTCCATTTACTAAAATCTAGGAAAAGTGAGAGTAACCATTGAAGCTAACCTTCTTATGTTTGGGATCTACAACAGCATATATCCTAGTTGTGATCTATCCTAATCTTGTGACCACATGCATCCATGTGCCTTAAAACTCTTGTTAATGATCATCCCTAATGTTTTACCAACATATTAAAAAAGTATATTCTTTTTTGTAACAACATGTCTAATCATGTTCCCCCAAGACATTGTCTCCATTTGGAGGAACTCATATCCATGCATCTAACTGAAAAAATAGAGGTCGTCTCTTATTAGGATTCTCTAGTTTCGATTAGATTCTGCCCTAATTATTACTAGCACAGTTGTTAGAGTATATCTACGGATCTCTCAGAATGTTATCTTTATATATTGCAGATGTATTACTGAACATAATGTAAAGTTCTTTACTTGATTTTATACAATTAGTCAACAATCTATAAAGGCATTATTGTGAAGGACACATAGCATTTCCCATTTTATATAGTGACCTTACTCCTTTTAGCTGTCCATAATCCAGCCGCCTCTATCTAAATCCTATTCGATAGCCACATATGTTTTCCCCGTGGACCCACCATGATAAACACTTCGTACCGACCATTCATGTTTGAATAATTATTGCTAAGTCCTAGCTTATCACCTCATTCATTTTTATTTTTTTTTGAGAAAAAGGTAGCTACCTGCTTCATTCGTTGAGTAAAATAAACTAGGCATACATCGTGGAAGCAGCCCAGGCTTTCGAAAGTAAAGAAAAAAGTAAACCAAAGAAAATAAACAGAGGGGGGGAGGGTAGCGAGGAGGAAAACGTAATGCAAAGTGACAGGAGAGAAAGAATCAGTGGGCGGCGGAGAGCTCATTCGATTAGTTACGGCACAAGAAATAGCACTTCCTAAGAACATATGTTTTTGGTAACATTCGGTCCTAAATACTATCAAAGTGTCTGTTTGTTTGGTTTTGCTTCTACTTCAGCTTCAACAGCAGTCCAGTCTCTAGAGAACATTAGATGCAACAAATAATTAAGTTTGCTCTACAATAGAAATCAACATTGAGATTCTGAAGTAGATCTTTAAATAGCTGTTTCTGATTCTTGTGTGAAGAAACCATTTATAGAGTAAATTAGTACGTGTAATGCTTCTCCTAAGAACATACTCGGACTGTAATAGATCCTACTAGATAAAGTAGTATATTAGTGGCTAGAAAAGGTGTTTGGTAGATAAGAAAATAAATACAAAAAAAATTCAAAGGAAGCCTCTAGCTATCAGCAAGTGGAGCATTCTATAGATAACATGGTGGGCCAGGTTCACGCAACAATCTTTAGCATATATGTGTGACCCACGAGGTGTAATCCGTGTATTGTGGTACATCGACTCCATCTCTTGTTTCCACTACTTTTCACCCCAAAAAAAAAAAAACCTTTTCCCGTTGACTCTGGAAACTCGAAAACGCTCTTTAACGCTCCCCACAGGGTCACCTCTCAATAAACTAAACGTGCCACTAAAAAAATAAATAATACACATATATAAATATTTAAAGCCCCATTAGATGTACAGAAGTCGGCAACACCACAATAAAACCACACTGTTGGCCTGTCCATTTTTGACTAGAAGCCGGCGTTGACGACTCCCCACATTCTCCCACCTCCCAAAATGGCCTTCACATCACCAGTAGTGCTACAGCAATACATATATTTCGAAGAAAACACGGTCCTACTAAAATTATTTAACATAGTATCAGAGCAAGAGTACTGCATGAATCTGTCCTGAAAGGTTGAAGCTTATCATTCGCACCGCCAACATGGGGATGGCCTCGGCCTACGAGCCGGGCCCGCCGGCGGTGCCGGAGTGGCTGAACAAGGGGGACAACGCGTGGCAGCTGACGGCGGCCACGCTGGTGGGGCTGCAGTCGGTGCCGGGGCTGGTGGTGCTGTACGGCTCGATCGTGAAGAAGAAGTGGGCCGTGAACTCCGCCTTCATGGCGCTCTACGCCTTCGCGGCGTCCCTCATCCTGTGGGTGCTCGTCGGCTACCGCATGGCCTTCGGCGACCGCCTCCTCCCCTTCTGGGGCAAGGCCGGGCCTGCGCTCGCCGAGGGCTACCTGGTCTCGCGCGCTGCGCTCCCCGCGACGGCGACGACGGAGCCGCTCTACCCGCAGGCGACGCTGGTGTACTTCGAGTTCACGTTCGCGGCGCTGACGCTGGTGCTGCTGGCCGGGTCGGTGCTGGGCCGGATGAACATCAAGGCGTGGATGGCGTTCGCGCCGCTCTGGCTGCTCTTCTCCTACACGGTCGGCGCCTTCAGCCTGTGGGGCGGCGGATTCCTCTACCACTGGGGGGTCATCGACTACTCCGGCGGCTACGTCGTCCACCTCTCCTCCGGCGTCGCCGGCTTCACCGCCGCCTACTGGGTAAACTCGATCATCACACAATTCATGATTAATACTGTTCATGATTATTATTATGATTGGATAAAATGTACTTTGACAATATAATTTCTCTTTGCAGTATTTAGTACATTTAATTTTGACACATAAAGATTGGATTTGGTGCAATAAATGTAATAATTACTGGGGTTATTTAGTTGGTTCATTTAGAGCCAATAAAATTTGATTCTTTAATAAACTTGAAAGGGATTGTTAGCGAGTCTTTTGGCCAAATCAACTTACGGGTCAAATTTATATTAATGCTAAAAGTTAGTGAATTGCTTAGTACCAAAATTATATATAAATTTTGTGGCTGATTAGAGTTAACATTTAGTTTATGAGTTAACCATTAATTAGTTTGCTTAATGGCATACTTTTTAGTGAATTTTTTTCGAGTCGAACCCTTAATCATATTCTACTTTATCATCGAAATTTGGGGCTAATTTCGGTCGATATAGATTAGACTTGTAATTTTTTATAAATTAACCCGTAAGTTAATGCTAATTATACTTATTCACTAATAATGCTACGAATTTTACAACGTTTTTTAGGTGGGTCCGAGGCTAAAGAGTGACAGGGAGAGGTTCGCCCCCAACAACATTTTACTCATGCTGGTCGGTGCTGGGCTGCTGTGGATGGGGTGGTCGGGGTTCAACGGCGGCGCGCCGTACGCGGCGAACGTCGTCGCGTCGGTGGCCGTGCTCAACACGAACGTCTCCGCCGCCGCGAGCCTCTTGATGTGGACGTGCCTGGACGTCGTCTTCTTCGGCAAGCCGTCGGTCATCGGCGCCGTCCAGGGGATGATGACCGGACTCGTCTGCATCACGCCTGGGGCAGGTATTGTACCATTCGTCCATAAGCTCTTTATTCTATGTCATACTTTAATTTTTTAATAAATTTTTAAAAATAAATAAATAGTAGATTGAATTATATGCGCGGTGTATCGTTTTATTAATAATTTCTAGGTGTCAAAATTGGTGGAACTGGTCTGAGTTTTGACTCACCAAACTGCGCATCATAATAAGAGTGCAAATAGAATATGAATAGTTTGTTAAATGTAAATGCGTGCCCAACATCTTCCCACAAAGTCAAAAAGTTTTTTTTTAAATTGCATCATCACTTCAAACTTGTTCCACATTTAGCAATTTATGGAGTAATTTAATAGATGTTATTAAATAGACGTGGCTGCAAGCAGCCTATATTACTTCCTGATATGTAGTTAAAAATGCACACTGTTAAAACACAAGAGTTACAACTTATTTGGTTTATAGCTATATAACTAATTTATTTATTTGGTTTCATGCAGCTTAAAACTTGTACTAACAATCAAATTTTATCACTTTATACTATTAAAGAAAAACAAATAATATTTTATATTTAAGCGATATAATAAGTGCTGTAGTCGAAACTATGACCAATTTTGGACGCCATTCTTATTAGTGCATTTGAGCCTTCTGGCAAGATTTTGAGTTGCAAGTCAAGTTAAACACTGTATTTGAATCTGCATTTGAATCTGCATGTAATAGTGATATATAAATATATAATAACTGCAGTACAGCTTACCGCGAATGCTCTCGCTAACTTTGGTGTTTTTAGGGCTGGTGCACACGTGGGCGGCGATTGTGATGGGGATCTGCGCCGGGAGCGTGCCGTGGTTCACGATGATGGTGCTGCACAAGAACTCGGCGCTGCTGCAGAGGGTGGACGACACGCTCGCCGTCTTCCACACCCACGCCGTCGCGGGGCTGCTCGGCGGCCTCCTCACCGGCCTCCTCGCCGTCCCGGAGCTCTCCCGCATCCACCTCCCCGTCCCCGGGGCCCGCGGCGGCGCCGCCTACGGCGGCGGCGCGGCCCAGCTCGGGAAGCAGCTCGGCGGCGCGCTATTCGTCGCGGCCTGGAACGTCGCCGCCACCACCGCCATCCTCCACGCCGTGGGCCGGTTCGTGCCGCTGCGCATGCCCGACGACCAGCTCGCGATCGGGGACGACGCCGCGCACGGCGAGGAGGCCTACGCGCTCTGGGGCGACGGGGAGAGGTTCGACGCCGCGCGCCACGAGGCCGTGCTCGCGGGCGGCGTCGGCGGAGAGGAGAGCGCGGCGCGGCAGGGGTTTGCGGCGATCGGGGCGCGCGGGGTCACGATTCAGTTGTAGCAGGAGCGGTGTGGCTTTTTGGTGCGTGCGCGTGTCGTGTTCGATGAAATGCTTGAGCGGATGAAAAGGAATTGGGAGGATTGGATTTGCAGAAAAGAAGAGAGGAGTGTTGATCTACTTGGATACTGTTTTACCGTCCGGCTAAAGTGAGTACATACTAGTAGAAAATGTGATTGGGGAAGAAGGCTCGATCCAAAATCTCTAGCCATAGGCAGAGTCTGATCACAGAAGCCAGGCCAAACAGGCCTAAAAGCAGAACCCGTGATGAATAGAAGTTAAGTTAGTTTGAGTCAAGATCATCCTCTCTTCTTTCTTTTTTTTGTTAATTTGAATATAAACTATTGATTTTTTTTATCTAACCTTTCAACTTTGATATGTTACTGTATGATTGACTTACTATCCATCCTGTTTGTGGGACTACTGTCTCCACAACAAAGAAAAAAGATTACTAGTCTCAAACATTACTGCACAATTTATGACATCGTCGGTGCTCTAGATGCAATTTTCATGATCTTATTTATGGTGAGAGGCTGTTTTGGCCACCCTACTCTATATGCAATATGTAACCTTTCTATCACCAACTCCAACAGGGCCTATCATGGTGGCCCCTTTCGCAAACCTTTCCACATGAGCCTACCCCACTGAGGTGTCTTTGCATTGAAATCTCTCCTATAGCTTTTAGGGCTCCAAACTTCCGTTTCGTAGCCATTTTGCCGAGCATCAAAGTAGAGAAGTTAGCCGAAAAACCAAACAAAAGAGAGATACTTACCAAGACCTGTTTACACTGTATACAGTACCCATCATATCCCTGGGGATTTTAAAACTTATTTCAAGACCCTTCCCTAAACAGAGGGGACTCATTCCGCCAATGAAGAGATAAGAAGAATCTGGTGCAAGTTACAATTGCACCAGCAACAAGGCAAACACAGTAAACTAATCTTCAGTATGCTGTATGTACAAGGAGATTATGCTCTCGCGACGAGAGAAGAATTCGATCTCCGAATACATGGTATAGAAAAATGAACCATATAGCAGAAGTATGAATTTTTTTGAGAGAAGGATTCAGTCGAAGTGCTCCCAGTCGGTGTTAATATTTGTGGACGAAGACATCGGCCGAGGCGCACTCAAGCTGCCAAATCCGTTTTCAAAAGTCTCCCATTGGGTTGTCACTGAAACAGTTTTGCTGCTGTCACTGAATGGGTTCGCATTTCTCGCCTTCAGCATGTCCAGTGTCTCTACGAAGCTCTGCACTCGGCGCACCTTAGATAGACAAAATTTGAGAAAATAACATTAAAACAAGCTTTGCTCAGTAATGAATTAAAAAAAAAAAATAGAGAGGTCTATTTCAAAATAAATAATGTCTGAGGGCATCTAAGTTGAAGTAACATTCTAGATTATTAGTATTTTTTGTCGGTGATATAATTCGTCCGGAATGTTACTTCAACTGAATCTTCTTAGTTAGGAAGAACATCAACATAAGACACTTGTATCATACAGTATTAATATAATTCTAATGCATTAACATCTAGAACTACCAGCATCATGTGACTATTCAACCCTAATTGTCGGTGCACATTCCCTTTGAGGTAAAAGAGTCTTTCAAATGCCAACGATTCTTTAAAATCTTGTTAACCCAATTTTGAGCACATGCAGGAGTGCTGTTTTAGTACACAGTACATCCAGTTTTGAAATCCCCGTGGGCCAAAGAGCCATCTATTAGATGACCTAAAAAAATTAATTACCTCCAGTTTTGAAAGCCATGTGGATGTATTACAATGAAATATTTATTTTTCAGAAATAGGAACACGGAAGCATCATTTTCTCCACTAAGTGCGTGCTACTGAAAGAGAAGACACAAGTTCTCACTGAGAAAGATCCACCGCTTTTCAATTGTCTGCTTGGCAGTAAACTAAGTAACAGTCCTGCATAAAAGAATTAGTGAAAGAATCTCATATTTAATTTCCCATATTCCTCGTTAAGCTTCTAACAACCAACTGGTTCATAATATCCTCTTCCATGATTCTATCTTTAAGGCTTTGAAAAATCTATAGTTGTTTTCCGCTCGTAATTCCTCACTGTCACTGTCAACTCTATCCATAAAAAAAAATTAAAAAATCTAGATATATGCAACTGAACTGTCAATACCTATGTTATGCTACTTCTATCACATAGTAAAACAAGCTATAGCTAATCAAGCAATCCATATTCCGCGCCAAAATCTGTTTGGAGTCACAAATCAGGCTACACCGTGTCTTTCATACAATTAAACATGAGAAATAGGAATAGCTACATTGTATGATAACGTACGAATACTATAGGGATAAGCAAAGTGACAACTGGATTCAATAGCAAATACATAAGAAACAATTATATAGCATGGTCTAAAGACAACCGATATTAATTCAGAATTATTTACTAACAAATAAGAATTTAACGTTGCATAAAATGTAAAAGTGCGAACATTAAAGATACCTCCATCCTCCTTTGCACCTTTGCCTCACCCTCTGCCTCAATACTGTCCAATTTCAGCAGCTGAACCATCAGCAATTCAGACAAAACAACAAACTCCTTATCCGCAACCTTCTTCCCGTCATGAACGGCAGATTCCAAAGCTGAAACCTGCACAAAAGGTGTAAAATTTTTTCATTAAATATGCTGCCAAAGACAAGAAAGAAACCCACCTTATCTAACAAACGCGAGAGAGAGAGAGAGAGAGAGAGAGTGAGGTTATTCACCTTCTCCGCAAGCTTGCAGACCTCAGCCCTAACAACCGCGATGTCCTCACAAGCCTTTGTGATCCCCTGATCTCTCTTCATCTGCTCGCGCTTCCGCTCTTTGCTTGCTGGGTCCTCCAGTAAGACCACTTTCGCCATATCCTTCACACCCGCCATGTGCAAACACTCATCATTATCCTTCTCCTTCCCTCTAAACAGGATCCTCTGTTCCTGCGGCTCCAATCCAGTCTCTTGCCAAAGAACCCTCTTCAATTCACCTTCATATTACCATAAAAATTACAAAGCCAACACGACTAAGCATTTAATCAAACACTTGGCAGGCAATTCTAAACCCAAAGATAAACAAAACCCCACCAACAAAAGAGAAATTATTCCTTCACAATCAATTTTCAATGATCAACGTTTTAAAACCAAAATCTAATATGATAAACAGTTTATGATCAACCTAGACATCAAGCAGACCCACAAATCAATGATATAGAATCCGACATTATACAATTCGACATGGGTGTTCAAAATTTATGAAAAAGTTTGCTATAGCGACCTATAACACAACCAACAAATCAAATTCCGATTTTGAGAACTTTGTACTAGGGTTTTAGAGGCGTGCAATAACTTCTCCACAACAAAACAATCAAACAGAAAGGGGAGAAAAGGGATTACCGAAGGTTGCTTGGGCCGGAACGGAGACCTCATGGCGGTAGGAACCATGCGAAACCCTAACCCTAATCATGGGTCCCGGGGACCCAACCCCGTCGTCCCTCTTCTGAACCAGCATCCCTCCGGGGCGGAGCTCCCACTCTGTCGCCTCACCGTCCGGGTTCTCCGACGCTAAAGGACTCGGACTCGACCCCTTCATCATCTCCTTCGAAACCCTAGCAAAGGGGAACTCCTTCGGTGGGCCTTAATGGCGAAAGAGATTGGATGTGGTGTTGGGGTTGGTGAGAGATGTGAAAGGGTTCCTTCCGTGAGAGAGAGAGAGAGAGAGAGAGGGTAAAAGGGTGGTTGGGAAAGGGAAAGGTGGAAGCTTTGGGGAGCCAAAAAAAAAAAGAAGAGAAAAAGAGCAGCTTTTTGCAAGCTTTGAAGTGGCTTTAATGAGTCGAAGGTCGGTGAAGAACTAGGTAAAGAGGAGAGGAACTTTTTGCAGTTTGGTCCGCTAGGTTTCTTTTAAATACATACGGAGTAAATTGCATAGTAGTCCCCAAACTTACAGATAATTCTCAATTTGCCTGTTAAACTTTTACATTTCAAATGTCGAAGACCTAAAGTTTCGGAAATATATGTCTATCTTTATATCCTGATAAAAAATAAATTATCAACTCACACCATATGCGTCCACACATTCTTGCTCCACGCTTCCATTGGATTTTTCTGTTATATTGTAATTTATATTGTTCGATAGATTATAATTTTTTTTTCTATATGTAAATTGGACAATTAGATTAGATCTTTAGGATGACTACAAGTAATATTATTCCTCTCAGACCTGGGTGACGTCGGTGTTTGTTAGACTCTTTATTTTAGACGCTTGTATTCGCTTCCTCTTAACTTTTTCTCTTTGTTCTTGTTTTTTTTTCTTTTGATTTTTCGATTTTTTTAGATCATTACTGTCTCACTCTATATAGCTAAATTAATTTACTTAATGAATGAAATAGGTAACGTACTATCTTTCTCTCAAAATATAATATATTATTCCTCTCAGACCAAATTACTCACAATATAGCGGATAGTCTTGTGATGCTAAAACTTCCTCTTGCAGGTGTCTCCCTTCTCAGTTAAATTCTCCCACACTCCTCGTACATCGCATGTATTCTGTACGTAGCTGAATCATAATTTGAACATGCAAATATGTATCCAAAGTATAAACAACTTAGGAAGAGATAGTTGCATGTCTTTAGATCGTTTGCACGAAGAATACGCAATTAGCGCCAGTTTAAAAAAAGTCGACAGCCGGACCTTCTTCTAGTTGTTCGCAAGATCAATCTGTTGACGACTCTTTACAAGCAGACCCTCTCAACGTAGTTTTTTTTTTTTCTCCCCGCAGCCAACGAGGCCGTCGTTGCCTCACCCCTATAGCCTAATTCATTTATCTAATTAATGAAGCGGGTAGCGTGCTATTTATTTCTCAAAAAAAAAAAATCGACAGTAAAAACCTTCTTGCAAAGCAATAACCAAACAAAAAATGTTAACATATATTCACATACATTTTCTAAAAAAATTAAAATATCAAACTTAAAAATTGGCCGATATAAAGTAAAACTCAATTAAAAGTTTGAAAACTAGTAGTGCAAATTGTTTAATAGATACAAATATTAAACTATATGTATAAGTGTAGGTATATTTATGGATCTGGGAGGCAAAGGATAAGATTATGTCGGTGTGGGTATTAATTTTTATTAATAAGTGGAGAGTGTCTCAGATGTTAAGAAGGGAGGTGGAAGGTCAATAGAAGGTGGTGGATGGGAACTTCACGTGAAGATGAAGGGTTTCTTATTTATAATATTCCTCATTTACACATGTCAACTAGGTGGACCTACCACCAATAGTTTACTATTAAAAATTCAGAAAAATGACCAGCCGTCCCTAGCGCAAGTGGTAAAGAATTTGGTGGTTGATACCCAAGGTCCCAAGTTCGAATCCTAATTGATTCACATTTTCAGCTAAATTTATTTTTAAAAAAAAATAAACGAAGCGGATAGCGGGTCGGCATATATAAAATCTATACCCTATTTTTATTTCATATAGAAAAATTAGATCTGCTATTAGATGAAAGTAGAAACCCAGAGCTATCTTCAATTTTCTTCAGATTTAAATATGATTATTAAATACTAATTGCAATTAGGCCTAATTTGGTCGCAATTTTATAACGTGAAAAGAAAAATAAAACAAAAAAAAACATACTTAAAATTTTTGAATCTTCTAAAGTATAGAATAAATACCTTTTCACTGCCGCATTACTAAACTAGCCTTAGTCTAATTGACTAACATTGTATGATAGGACATTAAATTTCAAGCTTGTTGAGCATTAGCAAGTGTAGATGATCGTCGAGTCCGAAACTACAGCATTTTTTCTGTACAATAAAAACCGTACAACATAAACAAATTCTGTATTTTGTACAGAGGCATTCGTACTTTTGACTAAGTGAGGCAAAATCTTTATTAGTGTAAATTGAAACAGTAATTGTTAACATGCGTAGTAATTTATTTTGTGGTTGCGAAATCAAGCACATTAAGCAAGACGAGCTCAAGAAGCGCCAACAAAACCCAGAATATTACACAACAAATAGTACATATTCAAACAACAGCTTCTTATTAAGTTAGGACTTAGTTTTTACACGAGCGCGAGTGAGTTCACAAAACAGGGAGAATTAAGAAACTACGGGAAATTAAAGTTGGATTTCGCAATAACAAGTTTGTTGATAAAGTTGCAGCAAGAAGCTCTTCGTCATGATCAGTATATGGCCACCAATTCAGCTTCTTCCAAAACATGTCCTTGAATTTCATCCAAAAGCTTCTCCTTCGTTACCTGTAACACGTGCAAGAAGATAACACTCAATAAAACCATTTAACTAAAGCTTCTTGTTTTAAAAAAGTTAATATTATCACGTAAGTGGAATCTGGGATCCAAATTGGGCCTCTTCTTGATCCTAATTAAGAATCTGGGCTAGCCCCGAGGCCAGTGTTGTCTCATGCATGTAGTCTAGTTCATCAATTCAATGAATGAAGCAGATAGCGTACTATTTTTTTCTCAAAAAAAAAAGAATCTGGGCCAGCCAACCATAATTGGGCCTAATAATTCCAACTCAATTTGCAATGACAGGATTCGGCCCAGTTTCACATTGCCCACAAAACGAGAATAAGAATGGATTACGGCCCCTTTGGTATTATGGCCCATTGAATGCTAAGGGTGAATACAAAGCGATGCACTTTGCTATTTTCTATGGAACCGCAAAATTGCAATATATTCGAATCCTAGTTGATTCACATTTCAAGCTAAGTTTATTTTTAAAATAGATAAACGAAGCGGGTAACGTGCTACATTTCTTTCAAAAAAAAAAAAACTTATTTTTTTTTCTATTGCACTATTTTATCATGAAAAGTAAAATCACTCAGGAGCTCCTTAACGAGGCACTGCCATGTGTTGATTTTATTTCTATTTATTCTAAAATTATACTACTCTCCTTTAAAATTTAAATATTTTTTTAGATTTTAGACTTAAAAGATATCCAATAACTTTTTGGATTGTGACAAAACTGATGTATGATTGCGGATTGGGGACTCCCTCGCCTCACTGGAAAATTTCTCACTGAAATTTTATCCGTCTCTCACCGCAAATAACATATTCTATATAGTTCCAAACAGAATCTTAAAGCTTCTTTCGTATTAAGACTCATCTAATACTGATAGGCAAAATAAGATTGACACAAAAATAAAAATATCATTTTTTATTTTCCGATAAACCAACCAATTAAAAAAAAAAAAAATTAATCGTGCTCTCTCAATGCACATAACACAATCAACCTGTGGTCCCAAACGGAAACATTACTTTGTGAGTTATAAATTATTTAGGTAAATTTTGAGAACTGTGACAAAATAGGAAAAAAAATCAAACTTTCCTTCTAACGCCTCAACTTCCGTAGATGACTTCCCTACCAACCGATCTAAAAATAACTAAAATTGAAGCAAAGGAGAAAAAAAAACATACATACATAGATATAGGACCGTAAGCATTACTAATTAACTATTCAAAAGCACGTCCTAATAGAAATGACGTATTAAGAGCTCAACCACAATATTTACGGCTCTCAAACTGACTCAACCTGGTTGAACGTCAAATTTATTTTTAAGTCTCTTGCAAGATTAAATTTGTTGAAGACTGCAGCTCTACTGAATTTATTAAGTTCATCAGAATCAACTTATTAGTCTTCCGACTCTATTGCTACAGGACAAAAAATTTGAACTATTTTAGTCGATAATAAATAGCAAACAAGATACAGACATACCTTGTTGCCGAGGTGCATCTCGTCGTCGAGGGCGAAGAGGCGGAAGCGGATGCGGTGGCCGTGGTGGGTGGGAATGGGGCCGCGGTAGCCGGGGACCTTCCAGTCGTTGTGGCCCTCCTTGATGCGGGCGTACTCGCCGCCGAGGTCCTCCTCCTTGCCGGAGAAGCCCTCGGGGATGCGGCGGACGTCGGGGGGTATGTTGACCAGCACCCAGTGGGTCCACGGCACGATCGGCGTCGACTTCTCGAGCGGCTCGTCGATGTCCTCCACCACCAGCGCCAGCGACTTCGTCCCCTCCGGCACCCCGTACCACTCCAGCGGCGGCGACACGTCCCGCTTCGCCCCCTGCCCCTCCCCCGTGTAGTGCCGCGGCAGCTTCCCCCCCTCCTGGAACGCCGGCGACACCAGCCGCAGCTTCTCCTCCTCCCTCAATTGGTCCACTATCACCGCCATTAATTAATTAATAATTAATTCTCTCCTCCTCCTCCTCTTTTTTTCTCAATATTCTTTTTTTTTTCCTACTCCTGCTGCTTTACTATTCGTGCAATACCGTTACGTTCGGGAGTAAGAGGAAGTGTCAGGTGATATATATAGCACACGAAAAAAGGGAAGATTTTGACCCTTGCTTTAAATTCCGTGCACAATCTAGTAGGTGCTTCGTGGCTGGGGAAGAGGTGGGCACGTGGCGTTTCGAGAAGTGTGGCGCGAGGGGATGTCTGCCACGTGGAGTCCGTTTCCGGACAGGTGTCGGTGCCGCCGCGTGGTTGGGGATTGACGGGTTCTCGGTAGATTAACGGGTTTCCTTTAAATAGCAGTGCCCGTTAAGACCGAGCTCCGGCGATTGCTCTGGAAGTTTGGAGAACTCTCTCAGGGACTACTAACAGTTTTTTATCTTATTTTAAAGTTTCGGGAATGTTCTAAGAGGTGTAACGATTTTGGTGCGAAAATGGGCTTAAATTCTGACACGGCCCAGCCCACTTAGTCTGATTCTCTGGGTTGGGCCTCGATGGGCCGAACCCGGTATAAGGACTTAAAAGATAAACAACTAATCAGGGCCCGTTTATTTTGGATGTCCCTTTCTTTGAAAATTTTATTCGCGCCAGTGGACGATAAAGGCGTGTTTGTCTCACCGGATCTCATGCAGAAAACTTGCTCATTCTGGCAATCCCCGAGCAAGTATGTTTCGTCTCGGACGGCAAAGCGAAGATTAGAGGAATGACACCGACCGCGATTCATGTGCGGTGTGAGCTCCCGACTTCATCCTCTTCAGATGTACTGCAGAATCCCTCCGGTTCCTACTCTCGTAACTTCGGCGAAACAAACAGACTCTTAAGCTGCATAAAAAAGTGACTGCAATTAATCAAGTAGAGACCACTATGCCCATTAATTATCTACTACGGAAGAATAATTAAGAACAACAGGTGGCATGGGTCAAAGAGCCCATACCTTTTAACCTATCCGTCCCACTTAAAAATAAAGAAATATATCTTGTAACTAAGAATGTAAAAAGGGAGCACGCACGGTTCATAATACAACTTGCTTTGTTGAGGTAATTTGGCAAGTGATGTGACTCGCAAGCAGAAATTCTTTGGGTGCCCATTGTGCATTTTATTTTTCGATAAGATAGTAAATATTATATTTTTATCAATTTACTGTAATTCGTTTAATATGATATCACTTACAAAACTAAATGATTAGCATATTAAAAAAAATACTGTATGTATATTCTACATATAAATATAAATTTTGCATCTTTTTGGTCATAAATTTATAAAAAAAATTATATTTTTAGTATGAAAAAAAAGATAGAATTATGTTGGCTTAAATGAGCCAGCATCCTACTATGTGGCGGGATATCAGGTTGGGTCGAGTCACGTTCGAAATGGCGGGAAGCCAGATTAGGCCGAGTCATGTTCGAAGTGGCGTGAGGCTAGTCGGGCCGAGTCACATTCGAAACCCGTAGGCGCTGTATTTGTACGCTTTAAGTGAATTGGTCGTGTATTTCTAACAGCTCGAGCTTTTGGAATTAATGGTCAGCGCCAACGATCCGACAAGTGGTATCAGAACCAGAGGTCACGTGCTCGATTCCCGCATGCTGCGGATGTGTCCAGATGCTGGAGGGGGGATTGTTGGCTTAAATGGGCCAGCATCCTACCCTGTGGCGGAAGGCCAGGTTGGACCGAGCCACGTTCGAAATGACGGGAGGCCAGGGTGGGCCGAGTCATGTTTGAAGTGGCGTGAGGCTGATCGGACTTAATCACAATCGAAACTCATGTGCGCTGTGTCTGTACGTTTTAAATGAATTAGTTGTTATTTCTAATAACTTGAACTTTTGAGATTACGGTAAGAATTAATTAAGTAGAAAAGTTTGATAAGACCTGACAACCAAAAGTTGGTACACAAATAGTTATAGCATTGTTCATTATCATACCATATTTTCTTAACATATCTTATATAATTAATGCATCATCAATTCCAAATAGAGTGCTAGAACAACCCTTATATTGTAGGCTACAGCAGGTCCCAGTACTATTTACGTACGAATTGAGTAGTGAGGCGTCACTAACTTATTGGCTGTTTCCCTGATTTTTTTTTTCTTTCTATTTTTAGTGAGCCCTTATCTCAACCCACATCACGTAAGTTCCACCCCCCTCTCTCTCTCCCTAATGATGAAAAAGGCCAAAAAATAAAGTTGAACTGCACCAATCAGCAAAACCACGCTCAAACCCATCCATTATACAATGAGCTGTAATTAGTACTATATCTGAGCAATTGCTTGGCTCTTCCTCATCGTTAGAGCCGCACCTTTCCATCCAAACATACGGCTTCTTCGAGCCCGTCCACCTCCCACTTCGTCTAAACATATTAATTACGCCCTCCACCTAGAGAGGATACGTGTAATTCATTTCTTAGACCTAGTCCACCATGTAAGCAGCGTCACTTCTGGTTGACCCATTTTTATAAGGGATAATTGCCTACATATCTTTTAAAATTTCAAAAATATTTAATTTATTTTTATTTTTTTTCTTTCCAATGTACCTTTCATGTGTTCTTTCGTTATTCAAAAATATTTCTGCAGTTACCACATATTAAATTAATTTAGGTTAAACGTGAGTTAAAAAAAAATATCTCTTTTGCCATTAATTTAAGGACAAATAAGAAATATAAGTGATGGTAGAAGAATATATTTGAAAAGATCAAAAATTAAAATACTTCTTGTGTCCCTAACTTAAGGGCAAATAAAAAAAAAGACGGTGATGGTAGAAGAGTGTATTTGAAAGGGCAAAATAATAATTTTACAGAGATAACAGATATTGCTAACAGTTTATTAACAGAATTTAACTTTAGATGTATATTTGATATATGTAGGAACATAAAAATGTATTTTTAATATTAAGAGAGATAAATCAGAAAGTTAAAATTTTTTCAGTAGTATATAAGCGATTGCCCTTTTTTATAAATATAGAAAAAATTAGTTCTACTAAAAACTATTTCTTTCAATAATTTTTAATAAAATTTATATATGAGTATAAATTTTGATCGATAAATTCACTAAGCAGTTCACGACCGATCTCGCAAAGCAGGTCTAGACGGTTAGTTGTAAAGATAGAGAGATGATTGCCTACAGCTATAGGCCAACAATTGGACAGCTCCCAGCACCTTCCCACAATCCCACCCCTATCCGTTCACATTAATTCACATTAATTCTCGGCTCGTCCATAAGACAAATCAAATAACACTGTCTCTGCTATCGCTGGACAAATCAAATAACACTGTCTCTGCTATCGCTGGCCAGCTATCGCTGCTGCTGCTGCTACCATCACAACCTATTGTTTTGTAGGTACATGGCGGCCCAGGAGACGGCCGGGCCGTTCCACTGGAACTACGACGACCTCGACGACAAGAACTTCGCGGTCCACGGCCGCAACTTGGCGCTCCTCCTCGCCACCTTCTTCGCCCTCCTCTCCTTCACCGTCCTCTGCCTCTTTTTCCGCTGGGCCTGCAACCGCCGCCACCGCACCGCCGCATCGTCCGACTCCGCAATGCGCCAGCCGGTCGGCCTCGACCCGGAGGCGATAAAGAAGATCCCCGTGAAGCCGCACCGGCAGGCGGCGGCCGGGGAGGAGGCGCAGTGCCCGATATGTTTGAGCGTGTTCGACGAAGGCGAGAAGGTGAAGGCGCTGCCGAGCTGCGGCCATTGCTTCCACCCGGAGTGCGTCGACGCGTGGCTGCGGACGCAGTCGATTTGCCCGCTCTGCAGGGCTTCTCTTGTCGCAGGCTCAGCCGTTGCGCCAGAAACCGTTGTTTAGAGAAAAAGAGAGAGATCTAAAGGTTGAGCTGCAAACGTACGTGTGTTTGTTGTGCTGTGAGGTGGCTTTGGGATCATGATACTTACTATGATAAATTTAATGTAGATTTACTTGCCATCCACTTGTGATCTTCTTTTTCGAGACACAAATTTTAGGATTTTTTTTTTTTTTTGGGGGGGGGGGGTAAATGAGCCGTGCCTAAATCCAACTTGAGGTTTACGCTGCTTTAATCCAAAAAAGCCTTTAATCTGAAAACAACTTAGGATACCGACCTTATCTAGCGCACTTAAATTCGAAACTTAACTGCTTCATATCTTTAGCTACATCATTTTATAAAAAAAGTGAACAAAACGAGTAGTTCGCTATCATTTTCTCTTCACAAAAAGAAAAAAGAAGATTCATTCGACATTAAAGGCTGCGGAACACTGGTGAATGAAAATAGCTGTAAGGGATGGAACGAATTCTCTTATTCTAATAGAATCATAAAAATTCTAGTACAAAGCGCTACTTCTATTTCTTGCCGAAAAAGAAAAGAATATTAATTTTTATAGTACTTTTTGTCGGATCGTTGGCGCTAACCATTAATCCCAAAAACTCGAGCTGTTAGAAATACGCAACAAATTCACTTAAAGCGTACATATACAACGCCCACGGGTCTTAATTGTGACTCGGCCCCACCAGCTTCACGCAATTTCGAACATGACTCGGCCCACCCAGCCTCACGTGATTTCGAATATGACTCGACCTAACATGACCTTCCGTCACAGGGCAGGATGCTGGCCCATTTAAGCCAACACTTTTCTGCCGCACATAACGAATACCAAAGAGAGGCCCAGGAATTTTCTCTTGGTGACTGCATGTCCTGCTAGCTGACCAACATACAATGTGCCTCACAAACAAAGATATTCCACTATCTCCTTAGTCTTAGATGCTTTCAGTGGATGCATATCTCCAACAGCAATTCTTTGAGGAATAAATATATTTCCCCAGCTCATATGCACTACAAAAGTGGAAAAGCAGCTTGTTGGTGGTACTGTTTTAAAAAAAGCCTAAAGCAAAATATTCCTTACCCTGAACCTAAAGTAGCTTATCCATAAGTACTCAACAGTGTTGATGCAAATAAAATACCGATCGTACTAAACAAAATTGATTAAGAATTTGATGATCGATATTTGAGATTTAAAGTTTGAAGCTTTGCTATTTTATATTTTTAGTTGAGTTTATTTTTTATAAAAATAATTAAAGTAGGTCGATTGGACGCATATAGAATCTAAAAGCGCTGACAAACTAACAATACTGCAAACTGAGTTCACTAACACTTCTCATGTGTAAGAGAAAACATCTTAAAAATTTAAGGAGGAGAGAGAGAGAGAGAGAACAGAAACTTTAATATTATGACCAGCCGTTTTTACTGCAAGTGGTAAAAGATTTGGTGGTTGGTATTCGAGGTTTCAAGTTCGAAACTTATTTGTCTCACATTTTCAACTAAATTTATTTTTTAAAAAATAAACGAAGCGGGTAACCTACTATCTTTCTCTCTCAAAAAAAAAAAAAAAAAAAAAACTTTAATACTCAGACAATGAAAAACACATTAACAAACAACAATATCAAGTTTGGTTATGAAGTGTTGGCTACAAAAATGAAAATTGAAACGCAAACTGGGAATTAATATAATTTCACTCCCAGTCACAAAAAATTAGCCAAATTGGTATAGGCAACCGCGCTAAGTAGAAGACCAACTTTGTTATAAATGGATTCTTCTCAATAAAGTTGCCTAATTTTCTGAAATTAGCAATAAGCAAAATGAATATGCAACCAATATTATTTCCTCCCAAGTGAAATATTACATCTATGAATAAATAAGTTTACAGCATACAAAATATGCGAAATATGCGAAAAATAAAAAAACTATATTGTTATCTTCACCAGGAATAAATATGGAGAAGTTTTTTTTTTTTTTTTTTTGAAAACAGAGAACTTGAATAATAATGCAGTGGAAAAGGGAAAGCTAAAACGAAGGCATGTATCTCCTGGTACTGCTGCTGCTGCTATTACACGTGGCAATGATCTACTGATAGAGTGAACGGCTCTGATGCAGCAGAGTTGATGTCACATTAAGTGGGCCCAATGCATATTAGGCCCATGGGTCTCATTCGAAATTTCGTTTGATATAAAGGGGCCTAAAACTTAAGGATGTGTTTAGTTCACGTAAAATTAGCTGAATTTTTTTTTTCGAGCCTGAAATTAATTTTTCTAGCGTTTGGATCGACGTAACATAATTTTTTACGAAAATTTATTTTACGAATTTGATGGAAAAGTAAGCTTTTTATTTTCCGCCTCATCTCTGCGGAAAATGAAAACTGTGGAGAAAACACGCGGCTCACGGCGCGCGTTCAAAGCAACATGGTCCACGAGCTCTCACACAGAGCTCGTGGACCGCGTGAGTGGTCCACACTGGACCACTCACCCACTGTCTCTCTCTCTTGTACGTGTGTATATATAGAGTAGGGCTATTGTGCTATTAATAGCACAATAGTCCTTGTGCTATAAAGTTTTTAGCCACCCATCAATTTTGATGGGTGGTTGGGATTAAAGAGAGGAGAGAAATTGGTGAGAAATTCAAAGAGAAGAGAAATTGAGACATCTAATTTATCACCAATTTCTCTCATCTCTCTAATCCCAACCACCCATCAAAATTGATGGGTGGCTAAAAACTTTATAGCACAAGGGCTATTGTGCTATTAATAGCACAATAACCCTACTCTGTATATATATATCTATATATGGTATATAAGAGAGGTAATTTTATATATTTTATATATTTATTATATAGTATTATATGCATACTATTACATATATTATATTATATACTTATCAATTTATCGTATTGTATAATTTTGATATATTTAATTCATAAATATAAATAATAATAATATATATAGCTCAATAATTATTATAAATAAATAATATATATAATATATAATAAAATAAAAAAATTTATTTACTTTTTTTCTTTCAACGAAACAAGCATGGCTGAAAACTAGTTTTCTTTCCTACAAACTAAACACTAAAAACTGTTAAAAAAAAATTGGACGAAATTTTTTTCCCCTAGTTCAACCAAACAGCCCCTAAACCTTGATGTTGTCCTACATGGCTATCATGGGATTGATTTGGGCCAAAGCCCAGCCCATTAGAGGATGGGCCTTATTTGGCCCATTAAGTAGCATTCAAACGCATGGCTATCTCAACCTTATGTACAAGAACACATCTCATACTTTCGGCCCAGATGAGGAATGAAGGGTACCAGGAGATGGGCCCGAAGGGCCGGGCCAAGAACCGGAGGCAAAGGTCGCGAAGGATTGGACATTGATGAGACTAATAGATTAAGGGCACCAATCCAGCTCCCTGTTCGCGAGCCAACTCGTGTTCGGCTCGAAATGAGCTCGAGATTGAATCGCTCGTTTAATAAACGAGCCGAATACGAGCTGAATTTTTCAGCTCGTTTAATAAACGAGCCGAACACGAGCTGGGGTCAGCTCGTTCGTATTCGGCTCGATAACAGCTCGAATACATATATTTAATATTTATATTATATAAATAAATAATTATATATATAAATATAAATATTTATTATTTGATTTTTAGTCTAACCTAAATATAAAGTCCAGCTCAATTATAAAAAATCAATTTATATATAAAGTTTCAACAATTAGATCAAAGTCTAATGTGTAAGATCTTATAAATTTATTTTCTATATGTATATTCTTTCTAATTCTTTTAACTTACTGTTTGTGAGCCAGCTCGTGTTCGGCTCGTTAATAAACGAGCCGAACACGAGCCGATTTTTTCGGTTCGATACTTACACGAGCCGGCCTCAGCTCGCTCGTGTTCGGCTCGTTGACACCCCGACTCTAGTGTTGAGATCGATATATGTATTGCTAGTGTTTTAGTAGTTCCATGATGGTGTACCTATTAATTGCTCTTAAAATAAAATAAAAAAAGTTATAGTGAGAGTGGTTTTGTAGCTTGCCATATATGGTTTCGGTTTTTGGTGCATTGTGTGTTGCTTTGTAAGCAAAGATGTATGTTACTGAGGCAGATTTATTTTTTTGAGAGAAAGGTAGCAGCACGCTACCTACTTCGTTTATTTTTTGAAATAAACTTAGCTGAAAATGTAAATCAACTAGGATTCGAACTCAGGACCTCGGGTACAAACCACCTAGCTCTTTGCCACTTGCCCTAGGGACGGTCGGTTCTGAGGCAGATTTGTTGCTTCTCTGTTTTCACTCCTTAGTATACAATTAGAGAACTATCCCAATTAGAGGTCATGGTGTTTGAACTCGCACATGTGCACTTTGAAAATTGATTACGCTCACAGATCTATTTATATCAATTTTTTGTAAATATTTATATATACTAACCTAAGATCGCTAGCACGAGCATCAAATTTAAACTTACGTTAGTCGCGCAGCATCTGGCATCTATTTTACACTTTGCAATTCGAATAGGAAATAGTTTGGGACTATACTTTGTAATTGTTGGAATGAACACTAGTATGAATCATAGAGCCACATTTAAAAAAAAAAAAAAATCCTAATCATCGCATCATCATCAAAGTTCTTCTTGTTAGAACTCACACAGAAAGTCTACTGTGTCACGCTTGCACCACGTCATTAATAACAAACTAATCACATCTCTTCTTTTCAAAAAAAAATATAATAAAAATATATTTTTATAATCATAATGGGATATATATTTCAAAAAAAAAAATTTGATTGGTTTGGAACGCCACGTCACCGATATATCCGGCGCATTTTAGAATTTTTCCACATTGGGGGCACATGGCCTTTGAATCGTCATTGATAAAAGCTATATCTCAACTACTTTGTATCTTTATGTAAGTGCACAATTCATTTATTATTATTATCATTATTATTAATCATTTCTATCCACTCCCCTCCTTTAATTGCTCCACCAAAAACGTACAAAAAAGTTCACTAGCTTAGGCATGTTACAGCTCATTGTGGTGCCAACTCAATCGCTAACAAGTCAACTCATGCCCACTACCCGTTACTCAAATTCCCAAAAATTAAGGCATAAGAGGTGGGAAAGAAAAAAAATAGAAAAAAAAAATCTAATTTATTGATTTTTTTTTTGAAATTATAACCTACGTGCAGAACAAGAGAAAAATGAAAAGAGAAAAAAATAAAGAAATAATGAATTTACGATAGGGCAGGCTTGGACATGATTCGTGTGTAGATGATCAGGTTCCAGATGTCTGGTAAGCCCGGAAGGCACCAGTGGATGCAGTCGGCGTAGTTGATTGGGTCGGCTTGCTGCTCCGGTGACAACATCTTACCCTGTCGGATAGTGTAGACCGACGTATGCGCGTCCTTGCGGTACTCCGACATGTGCGTGACGTCGATGTAGGTGATCGGAACCCGCCACGAAGATCGTGCTGCGTTTACCGCGACATCGAACATCTGCCAGTCGGTCCCGAGATAGAGGGGCCCCTGGAAATTGAGCAGCGGGAGTGTCTCCTTGGCGCACCGGATCCCGTCGGGATTGCCCCAGGCTTCAGGACTGTTTGCCCACAGAAAAAAAAAAAAAATTAGTTATAAAATTGTAATGTATTATTAAGCTGATATCGTACAATAATAAAAATATAACAATAAAAATGTAAGGAGACGTGATCAAAATTATGGCTCAATTAAAGAGTTATTAAGAATTTCCGCGTTGAATAACAATCTTAAGTTGTTTATTATAGAAAACCGGTTATGAACTATGTAGACTTAAAACAAGTCGATCCAGCGTGTTATGTAACATTTTGCGAATGCTTTTGCTACTCTATTAGATTGCTTAAATTTTAAATTTTCATTATTTTTTGTATCTCAATTATTTCTCTCCTAAACAAACTATTTGTATATACCAACCATCTACTATTTTACACTTATTGAAGGGTACATTTCATGCTTAGGTAATTAATGACTCAATGCCAATGTGGGACAATAACAATTTGATTGTTTCAAATCCACAAATAATTGCATCAACATGTAAGTCTCTGCGCATTTAATTAAGTGAAGTTTCATTATTAAATATATGATGATAATAATACACTTACAAGTAGAGTTGCTCAACAACACGCAACTTAATTTGAAAACAACATGTATCTCCACTTCATTGGCCATTTCACTGTCACTTTTGTGGTGGCATTAAAGAGGTAATGGAAAAAGTGGGGCAACTTTATGTATAATTCTTTGTAGACTTTTCTATGTGACTATAACATATCTTTTCATATCATTCCGTACCTTTTCATTTATTTATTTATCTATCATCCAAGATTCTACTTTTGCAGATACTTAATTATTATTTTTAGTACACTAAATTATGTGTCATGATCTAAATTACCTAAAATTAGGGATTAGTTACACCCTATCCATGTGGATCCATGAGAGGCAAACATGGAAACATGAGGAAGTGGTAGTAAGTTTCTGCTACCCTATCTCAGAATAATTCATATCATGTGATTTTTGGATCTTAACTCATTAAAGTATTATAATCAAAACACTACGTATATCATATATGTAACACTATAGTCTCAGCATTTATTGCACAAATACATTAAATATACTAAAGTACACTAGAAATTAAGAGCCATCTAAAGTATTAGTAACTTTGATTTTTGTAATAATAGTCAAGCGCGCACGTCGTCGCGCACAAGATTTTACTAATAATAGTTTACGGTAATATAACAACCACCCAACTAGCTAGATGACCTCTTTTTTGTTTTTTTGAACCCTTCAAAATTGTCAGGTCCGTCCAAATTTCTCGAAAGTGACTCCCATCTTGTACTTATTTTGGCACGGGTTAGATGGGGTCTGCCTTTTTTTTTATTTTTTTTTGAGAGAAAGATAGCACGCTATTCGCTTCGTTTATTTCTTTTGAAAATAAATTTAGCTGGAAATATGAATCAACTAGGATTCGAACTCGAAACCTCAGGTACCAACCACCAAATCCTTTGCCACTTACGCTAGGGACGGTCGGTGTTTAATAGGGTCTGCTATATGATTAATCTTTAGAAGAAACTATAGGAAAGCGTAACTGCTGATTCCAAATAACGATTAATTTAAAGAAGTAGAGGATTGCGATAGGTTTTATAGTCAATAACTACGGATTAATGACTAGCACCTTGATTTAGACGCGCACAATTAAGGAGTTCCCCTAGTTTTCTACAATTATTTCTAATCGTGACAAATACATGTGGCTTTTTTATTGGCTCTGTGAGCTGTTCTACTATTTTATGCTAACGAGAGATGAACGTGAACCACAATTCAAGCATTTTCAATTTGGCTTGTTGCAAAAGGTAACGAAACACCCTAATTAACGGTCTCTATCATAATTAGTTCATATCCAAGCTCAATTAATGCTATATATTGTCATCTACTCAAAGTTATCGAAAGGATGCAGTGATTAGCAAAGCGATTTTGATATTGACAAATAAATGAATTAAATTTGATTATTATTTACTGGCTCTATTTAATTGGATTGAACGAATCTAATCCGTTACTTGTAAGCATGGTTTTGTTACCACCACTTTTCTTTTTTAAAAGTAAGAAGATGATCATGGGTGCTCACCTTATGTGAAGAGGGGAAATGCTCATGAAGAACACCGAAGTCCGCTTCGGATCGATGTTTTCGTCGACCCAATTCGCCCATGTCCGCAGAACTCTCGCGTAAACATCGACCCTCTCGACCTCGTCGTGGTCGGACCAATCCTGCGCCATCGGTCTCCTGCAAAATTTAAACCGATCAATTAGATCCAAAATTCATAAAAAAATAACGCAGAAAAAGCAGAAGAACTTAATTAGAGTTTGTTTAAGTAGAGCTATTTGAAAACACAAACAACTTTCTAATTTTTTATAATGCAAGTATTATTGAGCTTATTTCAGCTTTTCATCGTAGTAAAGATTTTGAACGCTTATACTTATTCGATTGTTTATTAAAAATGATTGCGGAGGAAAACAAAAGCAGAAGCAGGGGAGGTATGACCAAACGGGCTGTAATTAAGCCAAAAAGAAAAGCACTTAGTGAAGCAGCAGAATCAATTGCGAAATATTAGGCACGCACATGACTTTCATCTTGAGGGTGTTCATCCACCAAATGTAGGTATTGAACACCAGGTAGTCCACCTCCTTCCAATTCGCGGCGTGCGCCGCGATCGACTCTGGCTTGATGATCCGGTGCTGTATGCTGTGTATCTTCGGATCGTCAGAGTTCGACTCCACGAGAAACGGCGCCCAGTAGAACTCCACCGTCGCATTATACTCCTATTCATTAAAAAAAATATATATAACTCCTGGAATAAGCAAGAACTGTGCTCAATTTAATCACTCACAACATATCCAATTTACTTAACAAATTTATGTACCTCGGCGTGGAAAACCGTGTTCTGGCCCTCCCAGGTGACGGTTTTCCGCCCCGGCGACAGCGCCGATTGGACCAGGCACACCATGGACTCCCACTGGTTGCGGTTCAGCGAGTCGCCCACGAACATGAGCCGCTTCCCCCGCAGCCGCTCCAGGAACAGCTTCGCGTCAAACCTTTCATAAATTCAACCCCAAATTCAAAGAGCAGAATCAGTATGCAGATCAATCTTTTGAATACTATAGTATTAGAATTCATTATGTATTTTAAGATTATTTCTGAATCGTTTTCTATCAGATTGGACGCATACGTACTTTGGCAAGGAGCAGTCTCTGGGCTGCCACTTCCATTTCTGGTAGGTGTCGTCCCGCCGGCCGTTCCGCATGCACGTGACCTGCGCCGTCAGGAACTGGCACTCGTCCTCGCGGTAGATCGGGTAGCTCACGTTGTCGTAGACCCAATCCCCCACCGAGAGGTCGCACGTCTCCGGCACGTGCACCGCTGCCTCTACCGCTGCTGCTGTGTACTCGTCACGATCCTTCGCCACCGGAGTATCCGTCTTCGCCGTCTCCGAAACCGTCCCGTTGGCCCATGTTGTGGCGGCACCGGTCCCGGCCCGATTCTCGACCATGACCGGGTCAACCACTTGTATTTTAGGAGCCTTCTTCTTCTTTCGCTTCTTATTAGGTTTCTTATTTCTGCCCGACTGGCTGGTCTTGTATCGATCAGCCAGGGTCTGTCTGGGCTCAGAATTGTGCCTGGGACGGTTCGATAGATCGAGGGGGATGACGGCGACATCGGATTTGGACCGGAAGAGGGAGAACTCGGCGAGGGACTTGATGTCCTCGCTGTACATGACGATGACGAAGGCGGCGAAGCAGAAGACGACGAAGAAGAACGGGAGCTTGCCGCGCGGCTTCGGGATGTACCCCTCGGGGTGGCGGAGGGAGAAGGGGACCGACGGCCCGAGCGCCGATTTCCTTCGGAGCGGCTGCATGGGGCCCGAAAGAATATTCCGACCGACGGAGCGCGGACCGAATAGGAGGTTTCGGTGGGAGAAGCACTACTATTGCATTGGTTTAGAGAGGGGGAGAGAGAGAGAGAGAGGGGTATGAGGAGGAGTTGGATTCTTGCGTTGTAGAGGGGCGTTGAACGTTGAATGATCAAAATGTAGGCTTTTGCATTTCTTATACTCAAAAAAAAAGAAAAAAGAAAAAAGTGTAACGTAAATTTGGTGGAGGGGTTGAGGGGGACAGAGAAAGGGAGGTATCAAAATCATATGCTAAGGTCAATGAGTGGTAGGAACGCTTCTTCTCTGTTTACTCCACATTTTCTTGGTAAAAGTATTTGTGCTAGACTTTCTCAACTATATTTTATATATATATATATATATATATTATGGCCCATGAGTTTATAATTAGTTTTTCATTAATATATACCACTTAATTTCTAATTCTTCTAGTTGTATTATTATATAAAAGTATTTTCAATTTTAATAGATTTATAATTTAATAAAATTATAATAATAAAAAAATTAAATAAAAAGGTGCAATTTAGAGAGACATTTCACAATCGGCTATATGTGAGTGTTTTCTTACAATTTTACTCGTTTTCTTTTGAGAATTCGTAATTTCTGTTATTCACCGTCCATAAACGTACATATATTATTTTGTGTTTTGACAAATTATATCAAGAGTCTGAAAAAAAAAAAAATACCAATCAACTATTCTATACAGTAATGATAAAGTAAATTTTATATTTATTCAGCAGTTCTAAGATGGGTCTCAGCTAAATTGTTTGGCGCCGTCTCAATCAATTTTTGTCCCAGAAAGAAAGAGGACAAAGTACTTGAAAATTTGAATCAATGACCCAAATTTTGATTCCATACACGAGGGATGCTATTAATCTCATAATTCCCTCAATCATGCAAAAGAAGCAATTAAGAGTTCTTAAATATCAAGGCAAAATGACACATGGAGTTAATAATTGGAATCTATTATAGAAGCTACTACCGCATTGTACTCCAACGATCTTTATTCAGATAAAGTACAAGTTTAATCAATTTTAGAGAAGTGTCTCTTTCTCTTTTAACACATGAATAAACACCATAGCCAATCACTCACATACAAGATAGGTATCAGAATGACAGCTAAGAGTGAAAATTTTTAACATGCACATGAACTTAATACAATTTATTCCTCTGAAAACTATGTACAGTTTCTTGCAAATCCTTTTAAAGATTTGTTTTCTTAATTACAAGATCCACATGTTAAAATATTTAGATAGAATTAATGGTGGGTGCAAAACGAAATTAAGATATTATTATATATGTTCATGCATGACCCTCTTCTTGGGACAACATGGAAAGAAGTGTATGAGGTATGGGACTTAGTTTTTGGTATTTATTAGAAATAAAAAACGAGTTTATGGTGTGATACCAATTAATCTAGTGGTGTTCTTATCATTTATTAAAAAAAGGTTATTTGCAATAAGCGATTCCATCATGATAAACTTAATATGATATCATATTCTAGTTATAATGTTGTCCAAAATTTAAAACTATTTATGTTGTTATGAATTGCACCTGTAGTCATCGATTTTTATCGTAGTTTTATTTTAGGCCTTAAATAATTCATTATAACAATCAGATCTCTTACTTTTAATTCATGCTACAATCTAATTATCTAATTAATTTTTTTCTTAATTAGAAATAACAAGAGATGTCTCTCCAAAAAAATAAAAAAGGGATGTCCACTTATTCACTCTTTAGCTGTCATATTAAGCAATTATTATTAAACTTCTTTTTTCTTTCATTGCAAAAGTTCCATTTATATGTGAAAAATCTTCAAATATGTTTCTAAAAATTCTTTAAATTTGGACCAAGGAAATTAAATAATTAATTGGCCATCATATGTAAAATATTAAAATTTTAAATTCCTCATGCATTTGATTAAAATTTAAACATATATACATAGAATGCCAAGTCATGCATGTGGGTTGTCTCTATTCATGAGCGTTTAATTGACCAACTCATGTGGCATCGTGAACATATAATTAATTATTAACTAATTGTTTTATGTTGTTTAATGTTGTTAATATATCATTTTACTCCTATAATAGCTCAATATATATAACTAAATGATATTTTAGAATCTCTTAGCTACCTACTAACACGTATCAGATTGGTAATATTATTTTTTCTCGAATAAAAATTGGTATCCTTTCCTTGCAAGCATTAGCAAGTAGGAAATCTACTCTCCACCAAACATTCATTAGCATATAATTAATTTTGGCCCTCGCAATTATTTATCTTCGCAGCTGATGTAACGACATTCCAGTAATATTGTTAGTAAAAACAAAAAGAGTTTATCTTTTTTGCATGTAAAACATATTACATTATCGTAAGCAAATTCAACAATCTCGACTTTGAATAATTGAAGTTGAGTTGGGTTAGATTGAAGTGCAATTGATTTGGATCAAGAGTTGGGTTACAATTACGAGCATTTGTAATAAGACCTTTATAGTTAAATAATAGAGAAAAATATCTCCGACAAAAACTCAAAGTTTGATGTATTTTTACGTATGGTTGGAGAAAATTGGTATCACTAAAAATAAACAATTAATAAATACATGCGCAGAAATAAGATGCTTACCACTACATCAAACATACAGAACCATTCGATGTATCCGCAAAATCAACCACTTAAGCTAAAAGATTGTAATCTCTATAACTCCTCATCCAAGAGTTATAGAATTTACTAACCCCTTTTTGGTTTTTACTATTAAAAGAAGCGATAGAACTTATAACTTATTTTTTGTGAATTGATAGAATTATAGAAGTACAGCCCAAAGTGGTGGTTTGTAAACCCACATAATTATTCTTCAAATAAGAAATACTATATCAAAAATCACATTGTTTCGAGGAGGTACGTAGTTGAATAAATGAAAACCTAAAGGGTCTTCCTGTTTTTTCGCACACTCGGATCTTTCTCTTTTGGTTTGGGAGGGGCACCATAGTGTTGCCCAGGCGAAGGGCTTGGCTTATCATAATCAACTGAAATCAACCTTGCAAATGCTGCAACCTTGTTCTCAGCTTCTATTCCTTCATCTGAGATGCATATATGTATTAATTGGAATAATCATTAGTATCAAATAAACCAATATCTTAAAGAATAATTCATACATGTTCTTGCCGAATTATGAGTTACGTACTAATTATTAATTAATGTCATGTTGATTTTACCATGCATATATGAATGGCTTGTTCCTCATGTTTCAGGGGCATTAATATTTGAATATGGAAAATAGAATGTTGGTGATACTAACAGTTTTAAAATTACTAATAACAGATGCTTGCATTGAATCTAGTCACCATGCATTGTTTGAAAGTGATTAGAATCATTACGTATGATCTGCGTAGTAATAAAATTGAGTCGATTGATATTATCACCCAAAGTAGAATGTTAATAATATAAATAAAGATTACATTATATTTTTGACAGTGTGTGCAAAGAATAGTTCAAACTTCAAGCCATAGAGTAATTTTGTACCTTTGAACTTTTTTTTTTCTTTTTTAATCTTTCAAAATAAGGTACATGGCTTTTTAAAAATAAAAATAAAAATCTACACTGTGCTATTATAGAAAAACATATATAATTTGATGAAATAAAAAAGGAAAAAAAAAGAGAGTAGACATTGCTCTACCTGAATCAATTTCGACATTCGCAGTAGCAAAAATTATAAGAGAGAAATAAAAAACCACAATAAACCAAAGGCGCAGAGAAAGACGATCTCCTCCCATGTTTTCTGTTCTCCTTACTTTTATTTTTAGCACTCAAAAACTATATACTAGCAATGAAATCGAGCAGTGATATTTTATGCTATTTATAACCAGAAAAATTAATCATAAAAGGATATCAATCAATTAAATATTCAATTCAAATAATTTACTGGATATAAATTGTTGCCCATTTAGACCATTCGTTGTACTTAGATGTTCTTCCCGGGATGTACCGAAACCATATATAGATGCCGCAGTAATTGCACCATATCACCATATCAATTTTCTTAATATTCTCTTTCTAAAAACTTTTTGGATTTACCTTTTTGAAAATTATGGCTTTAAGATTCGTAAAATTGGGCAAATTGGTTGTTCGACAAAGGTAAAACTCAGTTTCTAGTGAAATTATAAATTGTTGTATTATTTAACTTATGTATTGATTATTTATAATTTGTTTAGCTCTTTTATTTATTTGAATTTTTGAGCAGATGCTTCGCTAACAAAACAAAAAAAAAAAAAAATTTGGGTGAAGTTTATAAATATTAGTGCATATTTTGACATTGCTTATAACCAAGGGCGAGTTCGACATGTAACTTGACCTCAAATCAAGTCATATCGGATCGGATCAGATCAGATCGGGTTACAATATTACCGAGGTATTCACTATTTGGATTCAAATAGAAAGTTAGGCTTCACATAACAAAATTTAATAAAAATTTGGTGGAGCCGACTCTTCATTACGTGAATAATACGAATCTTAAAATTGGGTTGGGTTGAGCCGCATTGGATCGGGTTGGGTTAGTTGGAGCTAAACCCAAATTGGATTCGGGTTTTGAAGCAATCATTCGGATCGGATCGTGCATCCGAAACCCGTTAAACACTGTTCGGATATTTTTCGTCCCTGGAAAAGGAAAGAGAGGCTCGAACTCGACGACTCCATACGCGAAGCATTTCGCCATGGCCGCGTCCTCCTCCCTCCTCTCTCCTCCCCCTCTCTTTCTCCCTCCTCCCCCCTCTCCCTCTTCCAGAAGCTTCCTCTTCCCTTCCTCTTCTCCTTCTCCTCTCCCCCTCCTCCTCCGAAGAACCCTAACCCTACGCCCCTCCTACCCCGCCGCGCCCCGCCGCCGCGGCGCCTCCTCCGCCGCCGCCGCCGCGGCCCTCGGGAAGTTCTCGGAGGCGGAGCTCGTCGCCGTCCCCGACGAGGCGGAGGAGGTGGCGGCCGCGTTCCCCTCCGGCGCCGGGGTCTACGGGGTCTACGACAAGGACGGGGAGCTCCAGTTCGTGGGGGTCACCCGCAACATCGCGGCGAGCGTCGCCACCCACAAGAAGGTGCTCCCCGAGCTCTGTTGCTCGGTGAAGGTGATGATCTCCGTGTTCTTCTTATCCTCTTCGTTTTCGTGCTTATATTTGTTCAAATGCTACTAAGAATTTGAAGATTTATCATTTTAATTTTAATTTGGTTTATTACAGTAATTCGATGTGTTATTTTGGATAAAAACTGGTCCATTTTGGTGGGCGCCCCTGTGATAACTCTTTCAGAATCATGCAATGTTGTAGAGGGAAGAGCTCAATTTACCAAATGCTACTGATGATTGAGGACTTATCACTTCAAATGGTTTAATTTAGTAAATGGATGAGTGTTTTTTTTTTTGGTGGAAAAAATGGTCTTTTTTTGGTGCTCTTGTGATTACTCTATCAGAATCATGTAATGTTGTAGAGGAGAGAGCTTTAAAAATCCCAAAGGTGACATCTTTATAGATGTACCTTGGGATTTAGTAGACAATGATTATATAGTGAGGTTGGTAGAGAAGCCCCAGATGGGGCTTTAGAGTAACTTTGGTATTTAGCTGTGGAGGTGAGTTATTGAGAGATTAATAGCTCTTCCTTTTCCCTCTTTGGCACCTGAACATGTTTTTTCCTATGTCGGCAAACAATCATTTCGTCACGGTTTCGTTTGTTGTAAAGATCAGCTTCTACGGCCCATCTAATGTATCTCAAAATGTATTTCAGAATAACGATGTATGCAGTTGAGTCAAATTCAGTTTTTAGTTACTTCAATTCGTGAATTTTGATTTGTTCTAGAGTTAACATTTTGTTAACTTAAGTCATAGGACCATTGCCATCAAGTTTTTGAACAACTTGTTTGGTGTATCTCGTATCATGATAGATTCCGTCTTGACAATATGCGCTATTTGTGCAACAAACCTGAATCGAGGACGTGATTCACAGGTTGTGAACTTGAGTACCCTAACAGAGTCACAGCTTCTTTACTCCACGAACCATTAGAGACGCACTTGGCAAATAGAAGTTCTATTGGTTTCTGCTTTGGCAAAAAGTGAAAAAAATGTGCTTCTGAGCTCTTAAAAGTAGAAGATCTAGTTTGAAGCTTTTGTTTCTGCTTAGCTCTTGGATGAATTAGTAAACAAAGTTAATCGCGAAGGCTTCTTCAAACAACTTTATTCGCAGTGCTTTTGGAGCAAGCAGACCCTAGAAGCTTACCAGCTAGTGCAAATTCGCTCTACAATTAACCACCTCATACTTGTTATCTAAATCCCTTTATATATATATTCTTGTAGGTAGGGCTGGTAGACGACGCTGCCCCGGATCGAACAGTCCTAACCGATGCATGGAAATCGTGGATGGAAGAGCATATATCTGCTACCGGCAAGATTCCTCCGGGGAACGAGACAGGAAACAGCACGTGGGTCCGCCGACCGAAGCAGAAGCCGGACTTGCGCCTAACCCCGGGGCGCCACGTCGAGCTGACGGTCCCTCTCGAAACGCTTATCGACAAGCTAGTGAAGGAGAACAAGGTGGTGGCGTTCATCAAGGGATCGAGGAGCGCTCCGCAGTGCGGCTTCTCGCAGAGGGTGGTGGGGATCTTGGAGGCGCACGGCGCGGAGTTCGAGAGCCTCGACGTGCTGGACGAGGAGTACAATTACGGGTTGAGGGAGACACTGAAGAAGTACAGTAACTGGCCGACGTTCCCGCAGGTCTTTGTAGGAGGGGAGCTTGTGGGAGGGTGTGACATTATTGCCTCCATGGCTGAGAAGGGGGAGCTTGCTGCTCTTTTGCAGAAACAATAATTCTCACTTCTTTGTTGTACCTGTTGAGAGTTAGCTTCGTAACCATTTTATGTCCTTGTAACGTTGTTTCTTGAGATGCTTCAATGGCCTGGAACAATTCTCATTATTGGAAAAAGTTAATATTAATAGAAAAAAAAAGAAGATCAACTTTTGGGCAACATCAATTATGCTTTGATGAGCCAGTGAAAGTAATTGAGTTATTTCAGAAGCCTAATCTGATTAAAGCCAAAAATATTGTTATCAGTATTTGACAAGTTCTTTTGAAAAGCTCAAGATTCTCATAAAGATTTATAACTGAGTTAGATAGATGTAGATTTGATATTAGAACATTTTAATGACTACGATAATATATCTTGGGCCCAGGTATAGCTTATTTTACTAATTTGAAGGTCCATTTGGGCCCCTCTATGGGCTCCGGCCCATCCAAGCCCCTTTATACAAATGCCACACTATTCCTTATTCCTTTTCCCTGCTATAGGGAGTTCAACTATCCTCCTCAAATTTACCGATCGTTCCTAGCGCAAGTGGCAAAGGGTTTGGTGATTGGTACCCGAGGTTCCGAGTTTGAATCCTTGTTGATTCACATTTCCAGCTAAGTTTATTTCCAAAAGAAATAAACGAAGCGGGTAGCGTAAAAAAAAATACTATCCTCCCCAAATTTTTAATTTATAATTTTTTTTTGTTTTTTTTTTCTCTGTCTCCTCACTGAATAAAACAGGGCTCAATTCGTGTTTCTGAGGCGGGGCCAATCCCTGTAAACAAGCTGGTCATCAGGAAACAGTTCCCTTTTAAATTAAACCATCTCCATGTCCCACCATCGCTCTCTCTCTCTCTCTCTCTCTCTAGTTTGAAAAGAAATGTTCGTAGCGATCCTTTTCAAAGTTGTGGACACCTTTCATCTGAGTTGTTTCCATAACAAAAGCTTGTATGATAGATAGAGTAATTAATGGAGCTTGGCCCACAGAGTGATCATGGTGGAAGGGGTCAGGTATCAGGTAGTGGGATCAGAAAAGTTTGTAATGGTGGTGGGACATGGAGGACAAATAATTCGAAGCCCATGTAAGCCATTTTGAAAATAAGACAATAAGATGCACACGATTAGTCAGGAAAAGAAATAAAAAGTTTGAAATTATTGCTGTGGTACGAAGCTAATATTATTATTATTATTATAACAACAATCAACGTGTATAGCCACAATAGGAGCTGGATCATGGTTTCAACCTCCACAACTTGTATTTAATGGCCAAAGTTTCTAATCCATCTGATCCTCACCAGCTGATCGCTCCATGTTGGCTTTTAACAATTGCTATTATGTGACGCTCCACTTTTTATTAGAACTACTCTAGTTGTAACACACTTAACTCTTTTAACCTCTTGAGTTTAACTATCGCCTAAAATGTTATAGCTGAGTTAAGAGATTTAGTTCTATTATATTTTATATATAAGATTATTTTAAATCCTGAGTCCCACATATTGTTTGATACATGTCTTCATATAGAGTCTAAAAGACACATCATAGCTCTAAGATCACAGAAGTTAGGCCGAACAGATCCTAAATTGCCGCACCTATGCAAATAATGTTTGCACTTATATAAATGTCTGGGCCTAAAATAATGAGTGGGCCACAGTGGGCCATGGCCCACAGGCCCAATGCTCCAAAATAAACGGGTCGGGCTCTCCCTAAACCCGACAAGTGGCCGCCACCCCGTAGTGCATGAAATGCACCGGGTGCAGAGTCCATCATACGCTGAAAATATAAGAGTTTAATTACTTAAACGTCTTTATAATATTCAATTACCTACATATTAAAAATCGTAAATTTTGAATATCTATGTCTTATATAAGCATGAAATATATCCTTTTCGTAGATATTAAAATTGAATTTTAATTTTTAAAATAAAATCTGTGGTGCGTAATTCGAACTGCCTACACCGGGTGTTGACACTGGTTTCTTCGTAAAACACACATCGACCTCCACTCTTGTCACTGCTACAAAAGCCAAACAGGGTTACGAGAAACGAATTCGTGCCCAAAACCCCAATCACCCTCCTCCATGGCCACCTCCACCTCCCACCACCACCACCACCGCCACAGCGGCGGCGGCGCCGCCTCCTCCTCCGCCGCCTCCGCCGCCGCGATCCCGTCGCCTCCGCCGCCGACCCCCTCCAACCACTCCCTCGCCGACCCCGTCCCCTCCGACGCCGACGCCGCGCTCTCCCGCTTCCTCCACAAGGTACTCCTCGTCTCCCCCCCACCACTCCTCCTCCTCCCACGCACCTGCGCTCCCGCGCCCTCGGCCCCTCCCGCGCCCCTCGTCTCCCTCCGAAACCCTCGCCGCGACCTCCTCCTCTCCGCCGCCGCCGACCTCGGCTTCTTCCACCTCGCCGACCACGGCGTCCCCGCCCACCTCCACGCCTCCGCGCTCCTCGAATCCCGATCCCTCCTCGCCTCCCCTTCCCCTCCCGATCTCTCCCCCCTCGGCTTCCCCCAAATCGACGACGACGACGAAGAATCCGACGGCGAAGAATCCGACCCGATCCTCGTCCTCGACGTCGACGACCGCGGCGATCGCGAGGGTTTGAGGTCGCTGGTGAAGTTCGGGAGGTGCTTGAAGAGCGCGGCGATGGGGGTGGTGGGGATGCTCGCGGCCATGGGAGCGGGAGGGTTCGCGGTGGATCCGTTCGGGGAGGGGATGAGGGCGAGGTGTTTGGTGTGGGTCTCAAAGAACCGGGGAAGAGGAGGAGAGGAGGGAGAGGAGAGGATGAGGAGTAAAGGGTATCCGTACGTGGTGGGGTTGCGCTACGAGGCAGGGGAGCCGAGTTGGGTGCACGGCGACTCGGGCGAGTGGGTCGCGGCGGAGCCCCGCGACGACTCCGTGCTCGTCACGCTCGGGGACATCGCTCAGGTGAGTGGACTCGGTCTCCTCGTCCTTTTTGTTCATCGCCCATTTAAAACTTAAAACTCGGCCCATCCACATTCTGGTCCGCGTGACACTTTTGGAGCCAAAATATGCGGATATATACTTTTCTCTAGTTTTCAATGCGACCATAATAATCATGTGCAATCCACGCAATATGTTATTATTTACGAAGGTAAATAAAATTTTGACACTTTAATAGTCTTACATTGAATAAAAAAAATTATTATAATATAAGAATCAAAAATTCTAATAATAATAATCAGGCTCACAGATTTTGAGTAGAATCCGACTAGTTGTATTTTTAAGACTAAATTACATAAAATCTTTTTGTTGTCAATATCCGTTTTTTCACTTTTTCTTATGTCATTTAAAAACTTACATTTTGTCCCTTTAAAAAATAAAAAATATTTACAGGAGGTACGGTGTGACAAAATGATCAAGATGCCTTCATCTTCTTCATCTCCTCCTCCCCAATCTTGCTCATCCCGCACCCTCGCTCACGCCTCTCTTGACCCCAACTCTGACTTCGTGCGAGGGCGAGGCGACGGCCTAGCGCATATGTGTGGATATGGATGAGAGTTTCAGAAATATTTTGGGTATAAAGAATAAGATATAAATGAAATCCTAATGGAATACTGACGGCGGAGGCGAAGTGATTATTTTTTATTTTTTAAAAGGGTAAAGTGTAGATTTTTGAATAACAGGAAGAGAAGTAAAAAAGCGGATATTGATAGAAAATTTTCTATAATTTAGCCTATTTTATACCCATAATTCCAAACGACGTTGTAGCCATGCAATACATCCTTTGAGCTAATGCTAGTAGTAACTTTATTGTAACTTTTAGCTGCAGCAGGAACTCTAAATTTTATCTGTTATATTACTGCTAAAAGTAGAAGCAAAGATATAGATGCTAAGATGATATATGCTTCTCATGCTATTTTGCATTTCTTCACTCTGTTTTTTGAAATTTCCTCGGTCTTTGTTGGTAGGTTTGGAGCAACGGGAGATTCAAGAAGGTAAGAGGCATGCCTCAACCCTTCTCCTGCAATGAATCTAGCGAAATATCTATAACCCTGCTATTAACCCTTCCTTTGGATACCATAGTCTCTCCACTATCACCATTAATGGAGGTAGAGGATGAGTGTGAGCAGTGGAACATCGACTCTATTGATGATCATGGTACTAGTAGTTCTAGTAGAAGAAGATTTCGTTCGTTCTCGCTCGACGAATATGCTTGGAGGGTTTATCATGAACGCCCGCCATTCAAAGATCCGCTTATCCGATACCGTATTTAGGATTTCATAATGCTTCGCGCTCGTTCTCCTCCTCTGTTTGAAGTATTTATGAACGTTTCATGCTTGGTTTGCTAATAGTTTTGTATTGGTTATAGCACGAGCTTACTTTCATGTTTCTTTTTCTAGTTCTTTAAGAAGTAAAAAAAGACAAAAAAAGAAGCATCCTAATGCAGGATAAAACTGTTTGCATGGTCTCAATCGGATGTATACTGTGCACTGAAACGCTAGAGAGAGAGAGAGAGAATTAAAGAGATTTGTATACATATATTTATTGGGTGAATGAGATGTTATGTATACTGTGATGACCTAAAAGGCATTAATTACTATTTGAAGATCAATTGATATGAATTTGAAGTTTAAATGTTATCGAATGGTGTTGATAATACGAATTCTTTGTCCCCTACTAAATTTTCACTCACTGTAATACACGTTATGCGTGTACTGACCGGAAAAAAGCAAAAAAAGGGTACAAAGCTTGAATATTATATAAGTAGAAAACAACATTACAGATGCATACATGTAGCCTATAAGTATCTTTTCACTTATTTTAATATTAGAAATATAAATTAAAAATGTAAAAATTAACACATATTACAGCCCCGTAAGGCCCTAGGCCTATGGTAGCGTGGGCATGGGCCAGTAATTAAAATCAGGCCCGGCCTGGCCCGTGAATCTCTCTACATGGACAACTATATGGACCAGGTCCAGGCAATAATTTCTCGATTTTAAGAAAAAATCAGTTATTGGATGGAGAGTCGATTGCTTGCGCGGTTCACGGCCCACGTGGTGGAACAGGTTTTCGATTGTTTTTTTTTTTAATCCAAAGCGGGAGAGAGAGATTATATATGATCGCTCGCTTGGGCGGTCCATGGCCCACGTGGTGCACAAGGTCCAGGGAACATATCTCTGTCCAAGCACCACAAAACCTTCGCGACCTTCGTTTTCATATCGACCCTTCCCCTCTCTAAACCCTTCCCTTCTCTCGAAACCCTAATCGATCGAACTAATCGATTCAAAAGTGAATCCATTTCAATCGATCACTTCTCCCATTCGATTAATCCCTAATTCCGCGCTCCTCAAGGTGAATCACCTCGATTTTGCTCCCCCTCTCTCTCTTCTAGGGTTTAATTTAACATAAGCTGTGTATGAAAAATTTGTTATCCATTTGCTCCATTTACTACGATGTTGTAGGTTTTTTTGTATGATGGGGCTTCGCAAATGTGAAGTGTGCAAGGAGGTGGAGTCCAAGTATAAATGCCCCACATGCCTCACTCCATAGTAAGCAAATAACACTTCTTTTTTTGTTTTTTTTTTGTTTTCCCATTTATGTTCAACTATTTAATGTTTTAGATTTTGGAGCTGAAGCAAATGAGCCCTTTTCCATGCTTTTTATTTGGGAATATGATGTTTAGTTTGTATGAATACTAACTTGTCAAATCCTCGTTGTCATACTTGCAGTTGCTCAGTTGGATGCTTTAAGAAGCACAAAGGTATTTATTATGTTCTAACAATTCATTCTATCTTATTATTACATCAGATCCTGATAAAACTAGTTATATTGGATATCTCGAAAATTTTAAAGTGGCGGTGAGTAAATCTTAGGTACAGAATCCTTTTAATAGTTGATGTACCTCTCAGAAGCCTTTTTAGTTTCGAAAAGCTCATTTAGATTCCCGCCATAATAAAAGCTCCAGACTATCTGTTTGTCAAGCACCGAACTACTACTTTTTAAAGTAAATAGTTATTTCAGAAACCAAGGCAAACAGGTCATGTACAACAAAGGGTGGATTTTATTCGACTTGTATTCCGTAGTAACTTACAGTGCATGCTATAATGGAGCTATATTTGTCACAAAGAGTATTATTATGCAGCTTTACTCTCATCTATGAGTGTCAATTGGTAGATTGAAAACAGTTTCTTCACGTTCTTTATTTGTAACAGTCATTGGGTAGCTAATACTTTTGTAGAACCTCTTTTCTTTCTTGTGTTCTGCCCTGACTAATAATTTTCTTATTAAATTGGCGCAGAAGATCTTTGCCAAAATTCATTGCCAGCTCCAGAAGAAGAGAGTAAGTACTTCCATCCTATAAGTTATTTGGATTTTTAGTTTATAAAAATTTCTGTCTTCAACTCCTCAACATTGTATAAGTTTAATTTGATCAATTCTTTGACAGTAGTAGTAAATTCTCTGTTTCCCCTGTAAGCCCTATGCATGTTGTATACAAAATTATTCCAATGAAATTTTTGTTAGTTAGAAGTTTATTTCTCCTATCATTGCAGGGAAGGTGACACATCCTGGAAAATCACTGGAAGTCGAAGAAAGAAGCAGGCTTGTTAGCAAAGAACAATTACAATCTCTAGGTATGGCCTGTCGCATCTATTTTTTATGGAATTTCATTTATGTGTAGAGCAGGTTATCTTAGTTAGAAGTGTTCAACTGCCACAAATAGACATAAGTTTGGAGTCTTTTCCTTTGTGTCCTCTCCTGCTGCCATGTTTCCCAGTTCTTATTGTTTAAGGCGCACTAACATCATCCTATGCTGCAATGAAGTCCAAGCTTCTTTCCTCTTACTTTAAGATTATGGCGGTTTTGACCACATAGTTCTATCAAATGCGTACTTCTATCAACTTAAGGTTTATGGTTTCTTCGTTTTGTCGATACAGAATAACCTCGATCAAAATTATTCGCTAGGGATTTGTTTGATTTGCCATTTTCCTGTTATAAAATCGTTAATACTGCTTTCTATGTATATCCAGTTTGAATGTCCTATATCCGCTTTAAACTGTGTAGTAACCTTATCTGTGTTAAATTACTTTATCTGCTGGCAGCAAGTCCAGTGGATCCTTCAAGACCTCTTGAAGTGGAGGAACCTAGCTGGGTTGTTAACAAAGAACAACTGAAGTCTTTAGGTATGATCTTTCTGGCTATCAATTGATTAAATTTTTGTGGTACTCTGCTTGATAAGTGTTTCCAGTCAGGTTTACTATTGGTTGTCATGCCTTTTAATTCTCCTCCTGATTTGAAGTTAAGGTTTTAGTTTATGCCTCGTTTCTAGGTAAGGATACTTCGAGGCACTACCTTATCAACATCTGCAACTTATGGCAAGACAATCCTACATATACTTGCTCGTTACCAACATCTTCCAATATGTAACTTTTTAAAAGAAGTTCTATGGTGTGCTTATAACTTTTTCTGCTCATGTCCCTTTTGCTTAGTCGCATAATTATTTGCGTTGATTACTCGTCATTATAATAACTCTGCATTTCAATCTTCAAATCATTAAGCCCTGCTTTTTTTGTTTGTTGACTGTAAGACTTATCTGAATTGACGTTCTTGGAGGCCGATTCCTTGTATTTTAAAGAGTTTTCATGAGTATTCTTTAGATGTCTATAGTGTATAAAACTTTAGATTGGGATGTGCAAAAAGAAAATCATTCTTACAGCCTTAATTGTACACAGTGACTTGATCACCCATTCTTTTCTCGTGAAACACCTCGTATAGTTATTTGGAGTTTGTTATACCGTCATAGTTCTTCATAACACTTTACCTTTTCCAAGGATTAGCAAAAGCACCAGAGCTTGATTGTGCTTATAGGCACCATACTCTAGTTTAGAAGGCTCGAAGAATCATTGATGTACACAGAGACATCGCTCCTAACTTTCTCAGAGTATTTGCAAGATAAAAGATTGTAGCAGTTCAAAGTTTGTTACGGAATTTACTAAATGACATTCTTATCTGAGTTTCTCCATCGTATTTTCACTCTGTTATCTGTGATTTTGCTCATGTTTGGACTCGTGCTGTAGTTTAGCTGGCATTTCATTTTTCATATATCTGTAATCTTCATATTTGGTTTACATGATTTTGTTTATCCACAAGCAGCGGAGTCCAGTGAGATCCGAGATGCCTTGAAGGACGAAGAACTACGGAAACTTATAATTAGGATTGATAGCTCAAAAGAACCAGAAAAAGTAACTTACCTGCTTATTTCACTCAATTGAATTTCCTCGAACTTCGAATGACTCAATTGAATTTCCTCGAACTTCAAATGATTTGCTTAGACCTGTGACATAACCGTGTTTAAATCATATTACAGGAATTAGAGAAAGCAATGCTAGGGCAAGATATTCGGCAATATACTGATAAGGTTCAACACCCTTTCATATTTAGAAACAGATATATTTCAAACCGCCTTATGTTATTGTAGTTTATTAATGCTTTATAATCTGATGGAGAAGCAGAACATTTGAACGTCAATAATCTTTAAATTCTGTCGATTGTATGCAGATTCTCAATATTATTAATCCACAAAAGTAAGATTCTTGGATGTGTCCACTCATCGACGGGTGTTGGGAGAAATGTGCTCTGGTTACCTTGATTTATATATGTATATGTAAGTTTTTCAAAGGTATTGAGTCATTTTTTTTTCCCTTCATTTGGGTTTTTCTTTTTTTTCTTTCTTTTTTTTTGAGTCTTAAGGTGCACACTTGAGCGGTGCAAAAACTATTGTAATGTGGCATTTGCTTGATTTGCTGGTGTTTCCTTGATGTAGAGGGCCAACATTTCTTGTTTTAATGGGTTTCTTTCAGGAGCCTAAAACGGGGAGATTGTCGATGTAGCATGTTTTTCCAAAGTTTTATAGATTTCGAGAAATGATTTACAATTTACCGAAATAAAACAAGACTTTTCGCTGATACCGGGCATTTTAAGCGGCACTTATCCAAACAATAATGACAACTGATACAATTGTTGCTGCTTTAACTAATGTACTTATTGACCTTTTTTAACTATATTGCTGCTATAATGTACTGTTTATACACTTTTAAGTGCATACATTATACATCACAAGAATTTCCCAAAGTTTCATATGAATGTGGGGGTACCAACCTTCGTTAGTTAATTCGTGAATTATTCGCGAATTTTTGAAGAAACGAATTAAACGGCCGTATCCGTATCTTTTCGAGAAATTCGGAAAAAAACATGTATATTTGGTCAAAAATACTTATTCGCGAATTATTCGCGACCGCCGATTAATTCGCCCAAAAAAAGGGGCATCATCGCGACTTTTTTTCGCGAGTGCGGGACAGCGAGAGGGGTACGCGGTACGCTCCTCTTCGCACTTCGGAGTTCCGCCCTCGCCCAAAACAGAAAAAATTTTAAAAAAAACCCTTCGGTTCGCCGAGTAGGGGCCGAGGGGCGGCGGCGGAGCGGCGGCGTAGGAGGAGGGAGGCGGGAAGGGAGGGGGGGGCGCCATGGGAGGCGGCGACTCCTCCGAGCACGGCGGAGGCGGCGGGGTCTAGGGTTTAAGGGGAAGGGTTGGGCCCGGCTATCGTGCGCCGGGTGGAGGCGAGAGGGCGCAGGTTAGATCTGGGTGGAGAGTCGGGAGACTGATGAAAATGGAGAACGGAGTGACCTGGGGGCGGGTGGAAAAAGCAAAGAAACGACGGTAAAAATGCATAGACACCCCCTCCACTATACTTTCTTCTAACATGCACCCCCAACGTTTTTCTTTTTTTTTTTTTTTTTTGGTTAACACCTACCACCTTTTAATTTTCATTGTATTTAATAATGTAATATCATTTACTTCAAACTAATAATATATATAAATTCTATGCAAATACTTAATTTAATAGCCGAATTTTTTATCCCGAATTTTTAATTGGTGAACGTATAATATCCGTATAAATCACGTATCCGAATAATTGGCGAATCCGTTTTTTAGCCGTATTTTTCAACGAATTTAAAAATTAGAAGACGAATTTTATTCGAATTATATCCGTACCGAATTTTTGCCGAATCCGAATTAACTAACTATGGTACCAACAACCACAATAAGCCGAGAGATAAACCTATCACAATATTTACAATGTTCCAAATATTTTGCTCGTCATTTTCTAGGTGTAAGACAATGCGTATTCCCATATTTCGTTATTTGCAAAGAAAATTGAAAAGCATTAGCTAATTAAAAAAAAAAATTGTTAATGCCCTTGCAAGCCCTTCTTCAGCATATTTAGTCATAAAATAACAAGGAATTTTTGCTTATATCTCATTGCTACTCAAAATTTTTAAATTTACTTCTATTTCTAATTTCTAAAACAGAAGTATATTAGATATTTCTAAAGTTTTGAAGGATATATTAGATTGTATTTAAAATAACAAAGTAACAGAGAAGGAAAAAAGCGCGATTTTTATTCAGTAAATACTGAAAATTAGACATCAAGAGAACCCACTCACAAGAAGAAGAAATATACCTTTTACGTAGAACAAAAATTATTGTCTCGTGAGAACTGCTACCTTTCAAAGTGCCCTAGATTCGGCTTATGTCGCGGCCAAAAATCAGTGTAGTGAGCCAGTTGATCGCCACGTAGAATCGATTCCTCCAACTAATAACTCGAGTTAGATACGCCGATCGCCAGATGAACCAGCTGATAAATCCTGCAAAAGAGAGCCCCCTTGCTTCCTGATGAAGAACAGCAACAATTGAGTTTCTCCAATCATCAAATATAGACATGGGCTAAATTACAACAAAAACGTATTGCGATTTTCACTTTACCACCATAGTGCATTTTAAGTTCGAGGGGAACAACGTGAAAATTGCTATATGGATAAGCGGTGTCCCGCATTTGAGCCGTAAAGATGTAATACGAAGGTTAGAAGGAGAACTAACCTTGCTTTGTCTAAGATCTACAAGAGCTTTGTATCTCCCCACGGTAGCCATGCTACCAAGATGTCGATATACAAAAGGATCTCCTAGGTCTATATCCGCGGCGGTGTTCGCGTACGCACCACCAGCTTTACCGATCCTGTTCAGTAAGCTGGCGAGGTACTTTCCTTGCCGTTCTGCGACCTGTTTTCATCACATTAATTGGAAATATCATAATTGTAACAAGAATTAGGTGTATATAAGATTGTCCTGCAAATCCAGCCAAAGGAGACAGAACAGAAAATTCACGGCGGACAAAAATTTCATACATCTAAATACCCATAATGAAGAGATTGAGATATTACTAAAACAATTTGAAAACTGCAGCACTTTTCCAGATATACAAAATCAAAAGAGAAAAAGAAGAAGAAACAATTCACTTGGGCAAAGCTGTTTTGCATTCTCACCGCGATGTTTTAGGCTTCAAATAATGATATGTAACGGATTATTTAGCACATGAAAGAGCTTGACTCTAAAGAGTCTAACTAACTGTTTTGCATAAATAGTTTTATTATTTACATCTTTTTTATGCTGAAAATAACTCAGTTTAAAAAGGAAAGAAATGGTTACAACAGATTACCTGAGCTAAAGCTGGAAGCACTGGTTTGCCTGTGCTTTCGAGATATCCGCTACAATCACCAATGGCAAAAACGTCTTGCACAGAAGGAACACGTAGCCACTCATCAACTCCAATTCTATAAAGAAGTAAATTTTTTTTAAAAATAAATAAAAAGGTCAGTCCCCTCAACATGAGTTAAACGGAAATAAGAACTTTACAAGTCCTGGTCTTAAAAAAAAAGAAAAAAAAAGAAACCGCATCTCTGCATCTTGGAGTGAGTAAGACACAAGTTTCTGCATGTTAGGAAAAGCTGGCCTATGGTAACAAATAAACAATATGGTTTTGCAGGGATTCTATATGTAAGTAGATAATTTTGCAGGCATACATACATAAAATATATGATAAAAATCTAAATATATATAAACTAGTTATATAAGTAAATATTACCTTCCACCTGGCGACTTGGGAAACGTCAATGAGCGAACAAATGGCGAAGGGCCAACACCTGTAGACCAGACAAGAAGCCCATATGGAACCTCTTCTCCATTATCCAGAATTATTTTTTCAGGCTGAACATCCTTCACAATACCACGCACAAGGCGAACACCTGACTGAGATAACAGGTTTACAACAGATCAGATCATTTACTTCATACCCTGAATTCATATAGCTATCAGGATACAAAATAGATGGAAAAAGAAAATCAACTAGTGTATTAAATAGAGTTAATCAATCCAATGTTAAATACAATAGAACCCAACAAGAAAACTTGTTATCATAAACTTAGATTCACTCACCTTGGTTAGTTGGTTTATGGCATATTGTCTCAGGCGCACATCAAAGGATGACAATATTTCATTTGCCTAAGAAAGAAAAAGTGGAAATGTTATAATTCCCCAACTTCATTTAACAAGTTAAAATTGAATGATGCTGTTTCAGCAACTAAGCTTCAGCAATCAACACATGAATGATATAAATCTATTGTAGACAAACCTCAATCAAGGTCACATGAATATAATCTTTAACATGAGAGTAGCGCTGATGAACATCTCTAATAATGAAATCACTGAGTTCACCGCTGAATTCCACACCTGTGGGACCACCTCCCACAACAACACAGTGTAAGAGTCTGGTTTTTTCTTCATGTGTTATGCCTGTAGTCGTACAATTTTCCCTCTTGTTAGCTATACATAACAATATATATCAAATAGTCCCTATGCAATTTTCTCTAGATCATATTGTTTGTTCAAATAATGCAAAAAAAAGTCAGATATTTGAGCTACAATTAACAACATTCAACAAATGATCAGCTTATATACATATGGAAAAGAAATAATTAGTTCATTGTCCATCTGGTCATAATACATCAGAAAAAACTAGTCAATACGGCACAAAAAAATTATTCTGATCAACACTGTACATTTTCAATACAAAAGACTCCTGCATGACGTTAAGAAACAATCACCTAATTTTCCTGTAAACTGATGTTAAAGCTTACCACCTATTCTTTGTTTGTGAGAAAGAATCTACGGAAGCCGTCCTCAAGAAAGCTGATGAAGGTCAAGCTACAGTACCAAACCGACTTTCTTGGATGCTCTACTAGGAGATAATTGATGGTTGGTAACAATAAAGAAACTTGTAATGTCATAAAAGAAATAAGATTGAATATAGTCATCTAACAGTGACTATTTAAGTTGCTAAAGCAATTTGCTAATCAGATCCAACATAGTACAGACTACATTAAAAAATTCATCCAAACCTTACATGTGTAAGTTCAGTTAACCATAACTTTCAACATTATTGACAATTATAACTTGATTCTCTTTATGAAGATTTTAACACATGTTTGGGACTTTGATTGTCCTCCATGGCTCCACAGGACAACTATGTTATTATTACATCTATGCAACTAATGATTCACTAAACTAGGAAACCGCTACAATATACTGTAACTGGAAGAATAATCAGCTGAAATCTCAGTAACATACCAGGCACATCAGAGAGCATGAGATTTAGGAGGAGCTTTCTGCGAATCTCTTGAGCATGGTGGACTTCACGAAGAAAGTTTGCATGATCATTTACACCATGTATTCCAAATGTTGAGGCTTCCGCTCCACACGCAATGATCAATTTGTCATAAGAGACCTTAAATTTCCAGGGCTTCAGAGCATCTCCACTGCCATCTGTAACAGTCTCGCATTCCACCTAATCAAAATAAATAAAAGAGTAAAAGATCAACATCCGGGAACCAATTTCCTGTAATATTACTAAAATTTAGCAAATGTGCTTACATTTTTCTGTCTTGATTAGGCATATAAGAAACAATTTCCCTTAATAGAACATCTCAGCTAAAAGATGGACCTAAGATGCGTGATATTTAAGCATCACAGCGAAGATTGCCACAAAGATGAAGAAAAATGCATAATTTATTAAGTCTAAAGTGCTTTTTAAACCAAATTGAAGTATTTGTGTAGTTCCAACTAACTAAACACCAAAGAAGCCAATGTGCGCTTTACTATAAATGAAACCCACAGCTCCCAAGAGTAGCTCATCCCAAACAGATACTAGAAACCCTAAATTATACTTAATTCAAAACCCTCACCACGCTTCATCAGGATCAGTAGCATTCCATGGGTTCCCTCCTACTTCTCCTTCCGCCTAATTTATACAAAACTGAAGACACACTCACCGTGTGGGCGTCGGGATCGACTCTGGTGCAATTGGCGAGGAAGAAGTAGGAACCGGGCGCGGTGGAAATGGCGCGCTGGATCCGGCCGATGGGCTCGGCGACGGATCGGAACTCTAGGGTTCCGACGCAGGTGGAGGCGAGGAGCGGGGTGAAGACCATGTGGTTCCGCGGCGCCACGCACACGACGTCGTAGGCCCGCGTGTCGAGGTCCTTCATGAGGCGGCTCCCGGCCCACCCCGTCCCGAGCACCACCACCCTCGGCTTCGCCTCGCTCCCGGGCTCCGTGGGTCCGAGCCCCGAGAACCCCGCCTCGGCGACCCCCGTGCAGAAGCTCGCGGCGGCGCCGGCTCCGGCGCCGGCGCCGCGGGGGAAGAGGGGGAGATCGGCGGCGTAGGGTTTCGTCGCGCGGGAGAAGCGAGCGAGGGATCGGAGCCACGCCATGGGAGAAGGGATCGGAGGAGAGAGAGAGGGAGACGGAGAAGGAGAGCAAAGAGAAAGATGGAGAGCGCGAGAGAGGAGAAGAGACGAGGGGGATCGGTGGATCGATCCAACGGTTGGATTGGTTTGAATCGGTGAGGATTCGTTTGACGATGCGTGGCGCGATGACCTGGCGGCAGAACGGCGTGCTCTCGATCGGGAGGGTGAGATGTGTGAGGTTCGGCTGTTGCGGGCCGTTGGATTGAGCATCGACGGATGGGGATCGGCGGTCTTAGATGCCGGATTGATCCCATTCCGTGGGGTCCACAGTGGGGGGTTGCTGGGTTTGTCTTCTCTCTCCCGCCAAGTTCTTTGGGGAGAAATTTAACATGGTGCGCCAGATCAGCTGTGGACCGAACCAATTAAAATGCGACACGTATATTAATCTTTTTAGGCCTAATGCAGCCTAAAATACACCAGTTATATTACTGATGTAACATTTCAAATCAATCAAAATATTTTTTTAGTTCATCCATTGCATCATAATTATTAAAAAATATTTTTATTAATTTTTTTAAAAAAAATATAATTAGCTAATTATTAATAATGTAATATAAGTGTTATATAGTAGATTTTTTTAGAGGATGGACTTTAGCATTGAAACGTCCATGGAACCTGGCCTCCACAGTCCAATTAAAAACATCCCTATATGTGTATGATTAGATATGTTAGAGGATGAATTTTCAATTCGTAGATTCTATGTTTGACCAAGAACAGTGTAAAGAGGGCCACCTCCTCTTTGCAATCGTCTCGGCTAAACTAAACCGACTCTATTTCTCGGGGAAAAAAATAAAAAATAAAACCGACTCTATCGAGACACGTGGCGCTCCCACAATCCATCGTGAAAAGTCCAATCGGCCGCCACACGCTCTCCATCGTCCTCTCCTCCCTCTCTCCTCCCCACCACTCTCTCACCTCTTCGACCATGGCGTCGTCGTCCTCCTCCCTCCTCTCCCCCTGCGCCCTCGCCCCCCTCCCAAACGCTAACCCTAGATCCAATCCCCTCCTCCGCTTCGCCCTCCCCCGCCGCCGCTCCCCTCTCCCCTCACGCAAACCCTCGTCGTCCCCGATCCGCGCCGTCCAAACCCGACCCCCAAACCCCACCGTCTCCCCCTCCCCGGGCGATAATGGCGATGTCGACGACGATCCGATCCAGCGCCTCCTCAAGCGGGATTACAAGTGGGGGTTCTCCTCCGATTTCGAATCCTTCTCCATCCCCAAGGGCCTCAACGAGTCCACCATCCGTTCGATCTCCGCCCTCAAAGAGGAGCCCGATTGGATGCTCGATTACCGCCTCAAATCCTTCCGCGTCTTCCTCTCCAAATCCGAGCCCACGTGGTCGGATAACGTTTACCCTCCGATCGATCTCCAATCCATGTGCTACTACTCGGCGCCGAAGAAGAAGCCCAAGCTCGGGAGCCTCGACGAGGTCGATCCGAAGCTTCTGGAGACGTTCGACCGCTTGGGGATCCCGCTCAACGAGCAGAAGCGCCTTGCGAACGTCGCCGTCGACGCCGTGATCGACTCCACCTCCATCGCCACCACGCACCGCGCCGCGCTCCTCGAGAAAGGCGTGATCTTTTGCTCCATCTCCGATGCCGTCCGCGAGTACCCCGATCTGGTTCGCCCTTACCTCGGCAGAGTCGTCCCGCCCGGCGATAACTACTACGCCGCCCTCAATTCGGCCGTGTTCAGTGACGGCTCGTTCTGCTATGTGCCCAAGGACACCGTTTGCCCCATGGAGATTTCAACCTATTTCCGCATCAATGATCGAGAAACTGGCCAGTTTGAAAGGACCCTGATTGTCGCCGATGAGCGGAGCTATGTTAGCTACTTGGAGGGTTGCACGGCGCCGTCCTACGACCGGAACCAGCTCCACGCGGCGGTCGTGGAGCTCTTCTGCCACGACGGTGCGGAGATCAAGTACTCCACAGTCCAGAATTGGTATGCGGGGGACGAAGAAGGCAGGGGCGGCATTTACAACTTTGTAACCAAACGGGGAAGGTGCGCGGGTAAAGGATCGAGGATCTCGTGGACGCAGGTGGAAACTGGGTCGGCGATCACGTGGAAGTACCCGAGTGTGGAGCTTGTGGGGGATGATTCTGTGGGCGAGTTCTACTCGGTGGCGCTCACGAAGGATTATCAGCAGGCGGATACAGGAACGAAGATGATACACAAGGGGAAGAACACGAAGAGTAGGATCGTTTCCAAAGGGATCTCAGCTGGAAAGTCGAGGAATTGCTATCGGGGGCTTGTTCAGATTAACTCCACTGCAGAGAAAGCTCGGAACTTCTCGCAGTGCGATTCCATGCTTATCGGTGACACGGCGGCAGCCAACACATATCCCACTATACAGGTAATGCTTTATTTGTTCATAATTAGCCATCCCATAATCTGGTTTACTTGTTAGCAGAATTGTCCTACAGGGTTATTTTTCTGGTTCTCATTGTTGTAGTTTATTTGTCATAGCATCATTACTTGCTTTGTTTTCATATCTCCGAAAGGAGTATAATCAATTAGGAATTTAGAATCATTCTGCATTTGGATCGCACTTTCATTTTGCAATCACATAATAGTTTGAACAAAATTGTACAGGAAAGGTTCACAGAATTGAAAGTACTTAGTGAACAAGTTTGAAATCAGATCTTTGTTCAACCTCTCCTAAGTTCCATTTTACAGAAATGAATGTTTCTTCATTGATTCTTATTTTGGTACTAGGGAAGTTCTCATATCTGGTGTTCTATTTTGAGCAAGTATGATAAAGATTAACTACAAGAATGTAGCTAGCTGTGTACTAGATTATTTGGGTTTTAAGGGCTTGTTGTTGGTAATGTATCTTTTACAGTGTATAAATCTTGCCTTTGCTTAATCACCTAATGCTTTTTCAAAGTTGTCATTATTTTACCTGCTCTTTTCTGTTTTTTTATCTTTCCAATGAAGATGCATATTATCTACTTTCTAATATTTCAATAGATGAAACCATTGACCTCCTAAAATCCTCTCATTTACCTGACCATGAAGTAGATTTACTATTGGTTAATTCTTATCAATAATTGATTTCTTGAAGTATACATCCCAAAATGAACTGCCAAAATTATCTGCTTCGCAAACCTTGTTATTATAAATTTATAGCAACTATCGTGGAATCCTGAAATGCTTGGATTCTCCAACTCTCAGTCATCACTACTTATGTGACTTATCATATAAAAGTTCTATTATGTTTTAACTTGCACATGAAACAGGTAAGCGGCCCTACGGCCCGTGTAGAGCACGAGGCAAGTACCTCCAAGATCGGCGAAGACCAACTGTTCTATTTCCAGCAAAGAGGAATCGATCATGAGAAAGCCGTCGCAGCAATGATCGGTGGCTTCTGTAAAGATGTCTTCGAGAAGCTGCCATTGGAGTTTGCCTCAGAAGTAAACGCACTAATGAACCTGAAGCTCGAAGGCTCGGTTGGTTAACAGTTAGATACCTATATATTCCAGGGATGGAACCTTTACAGTTTCTTGTTTATAGGTTTTTTCAAAAGCTCTACATGTGTATAGCTCAATCAGAGAGAGGATAAAGTTTCTTGAGAACTATCTTTGTAGAATTCGAATGTTATATGAAGTATTTGATGTTATGTAGAATTAATCTCAAACTTCAAATAAGATGCACGAATTTTGTAAGATTTTCTGTTTTTGCTGTCTACATAGTCTGGAAATTCTTATTTTGTGGTGAAGCAGTGAGGTGTGTACTCTTGCTTCACTTTTTTGTTCTTATTTTCTTTTTCCCTTTGATAACCCTTTTGGTGTGTCTGTGTGCTTGTGACTTTGTGTGCGTGTTTATTTTATTTCTTTTTGCCAAAATGGTTAAGCATTTAATATCTGAGGGTTTGCAATGTCGCTTGTTCAGCCAAATAAAGAAAAAATGTCATAAACTTAACCCGAACTGCTTTGTTATAGAATGATCTCTAGGAATATAAGATTTTATTGAATAGAATTTGTACCTTCGAATTGTGAAGTCGTCTTCGTCGATCTGAAGCTTTGGCTATATCAGAAAATTGGAAAAGATGTCAGCAAAAGATACATGAAAGTCCATCAAATGCGCTGAAATATTTTGACATCAGGTTCAGTTGATATTTTGTAACATTTTCCTTTTAGATCAGATTTATGCTTCATTTGAAATGTGATTACAGAAATGGATTGCCACATTTTCTCCCAAAATATACATTTGGCACCCAATTTTGTCCCGCAAGCAGCAACTTCTGTTTACTCACCAGTAAATGCGAACAGATTACAATTTTTCAAGTTTGGCTAACAAGAATAGTAACTTCTAATTGACTACACTGTAAGATATTACCTCCTTTAACCTTTTAATTCATGGAAGTTGATTATGTTAAAATTACTTATAATGACAACAAGGCCAATATTATTAAGTTAAAAAGAAAGTAATTATAACTTATTTTAAAAAAAAACCACCAACCGCTAGGTCGGTTTGTAGATACCTTTTATTCGAGATTATAAGTCTCCGATTCAAATCATGTTCATAGAATCAATTAATGCTATAAACATGATTCGAACTGAAAACCTATAAGTTAACGTAAAAAGTATCTACCAACCGATCTAGCGGTTGGTGGTAAAAATGAAAGAAGAAATATTCTATAAGAAAACCTTCATATGATGCTATTGGCAAACTAAAAGATCAATAATCTTGCATTCCCATTGCACAAATTATTCGTGAAAATGAATACAAGATAGAATACAAAAGACATATAGCAAAGATATTTATCCATTCAAGCAAATAAATTGAAATTTTCAAAATATATAACCGATTTAACATGCAATGACAATGCATATGGTTTTGGAAAACTTGTCCACTGCCACTTCTGATTAATATGCTAGTTTAGCTTGTATTATAGTAACAGAAAAAGGTGAATGGGCACTTCCACTTTCGTTATATACCTTAAGGAGCAATAAGAAAATAAGTTATACCGACAAATCTATGTAATTACGAACATAAGCCTGTGTGATGTAATTTACTAACAACTGATGCATGTACGTAAATTAATTAGTACTTTCAGACAAATGGATGCCCCACACATCGACAAATTTTTTTAACAAATAACTGCTTTTACAAGTCATTCAAGGGAGAGTTAAAAAGAAAAGAAAATAGTTTGATGTAGTTTTTAAGCATGAACAGAAGCTAAAATTTTGTTCTTTGCCAGTAAAGGACACATTAGGACATAACACAGGTAAAGTGAGGGCGCTATCTTTAACTTGACCTCTAAACTTGTTGCATATTATAAATCTTCAATCCCCTAGGACCAAACTCTTCTGAGATTCTTCCCAAATTGATCATCCGACAATCTGCTGCCAATGATTTCCCTCACCTCAAACTCACTAGTGAACCTCTGCTAAGTCAATTTTGAGAAAACCTATAAATTCCAAAGAAATATCTAGTGAGCAAACCAAGAACTGTGAGTGAAAAAAGAACACGGGGCAATATGGAAATGAATGACACAGAACTTAGTTCGTTGGTTATGTGTAGTCACAGAACTTGTGCTTTTAAGTACAGAATGATGTTACGCTGCTCAGGATTCTACCTATGGACAGTTCTAAGCAGTTTTAACTCCGAGAAAGGAGTTATTCACGGTGGGTAGATGCACAATCACAAGCGTATGTGGTTACCAACGGATTGTTGAATCAATTATTAGTGAGCTATGTTTTGGATCACAAGACTAAATCCCTTAAGGATATTCCTATCATGTTATAGATTTTTCCAAGTTCTTTAGTAATAAGACTATGAATTAGACACTCAAGTTTGGACTCATCCAAAATAGTAAAGTTAAGGATATACTTTCCATACCGGAATAACGCATCACTTGAACAAAGAATTATCTTTATGTGTAAAACATTTAAAAAACGTACCCCAATTGACCATGATCACCATCTTTAATTTCTCAAGCCAATTGTAGAAATCTCAATGCAGCATAATCAAACTAGATTACAAATGCATTCGCAAAAAAAAGAAAAAAAAAGAGGAGAGACAATATAAACTAGCATTTTCATAGCTACTTTACCAAGTCACCGTTGCAGAAAACTTCAAAAGCACCGGATATCCGCAGAAAACATTGCAAGAAAATGCCAAAAAGCCAAGTTGATATTTCCAGCATTCTCTTCATGGTCATCGCAGTTCCCCTGCATGAATTAAGTAATCATAATAATTGGTCGATCTCTAAACAGGAACCTTAGCAATGCAGAATACAACAAGTAATGCCATGATCTCCTAATCTTATTTAATTTACTTATTTACTCGATAGAGAGTGTTAGAGTACAAGTAATTAAAACACTTTTCTCCATTAGCTTAGCTTTTCAGAGTACAAGGATTATTTCAGATACATTTTCATATAGAAAAGAATCCAAATAAACGAAGCATTATCAAAGGCGTAACGGAAAGAGCATCCATAGAAAGATTCACTCCAAATAACAAAGAAGAGCTCCAAAAGCAAAATCGATCACCTGTAAGAGCAAGAGGCGCAAAACTTCAATTCGACCGTGGTGCCACACCCCACTCCCACTCCTCCCATTTGCAGAAGGGGGGCGAACTCCATGAGATGAGATCTAAAGCGAAATGACGATGACGATAATAGGAGATGAAGACGAAGGATCGGGTTAGGGTTAGGGTTAGGGTTAGGGTTTCAAACTAAGAAGGGGAGCGGTCGCCTGAGCGGAGGAGGAGGAGGAGGACGCGGTCCATCGAATTCTCGATTCTCCGACGAGAGGAAAAAGGAAGGAGAGAGAGAGAGAGAGAGAAGAAGAAGCTTCCGAAGCGGGATCATATGGGGACGTGGCCTCGACCCGGTCCACCACGTCATCCGTGAACCGCCTAACTCACAAGATGCATGAGAAAGTTGGACCGGGCCGTGAACAAAATTAATCGAAGCCCATTTAACGCGATTCACACGTTAAGTTCAGTGAAATATAGTCGTTGTTAAGTATTTGTTTTGAACGTGTAGTCTCAATCCAAAAACAGCTTTTCGAAAAAGACGTATAGAGTCGAATTTCTTTTGCATGTCATGTTGTTTTTGGACTCCAACTTTTTATTGTTTTGACATCCGATTAATCAGTTTTTGATCCTTTTCACTATTTTTTTAAAAAATTTATGTTGTTTCAATTTTGCTTCTTATGAATGCAAAATGAGCCAGAACTTTTTACACTTGCTAGTTTGATAGTTTTCATAGCCGCGCTTAGTTTGTATGTTCTGAAAATTCAAACATGGCATATGATTTGTATGTTCTAAAAATTTGTAAACTAATATCACATTGCAAAAGTATTTTTAGATACATCCCAAAATAACAAATCTAATTATCACGACACGGCGAGCATTTTACATTACTTCTCACGAGAAATCATATTTTTTTTCCATAATTTCTAAGTTATCCTCCTATACAAAAGCTATTATATATTTTTTATACAAAACTTTAGATATTTGTTATAATTTAAATTAAAATTAAAATTAAGAATTAATTAAATTTGTATTACAGGGATATGAATCCTAGGGTAATTAGAAACGAGTTTTTACCCATTTTAATTTATTTTTATAAATAAATTTGGTTAAAAATATAGAGTAATTAAATTTAAAATACAAAATTTTAATTTTTAACAGTTAATTTTTTTACTATTTATGCTAGAAATGCTGGTAAAACGTCACAAATTAGTTGTCGTCCAAATTTGAACGTACACAAAAGCATTCACAGAACCGCAATCTATCAACGCACGCAAACGACGAGTCTCCACTTTCCACTTGTAGTGTTCACGCCTCACAGTGTAGTAAGTAACGGCGCTCACGGCGCCATTCCCGTTACTCTCGTCCCCACCCCCCGTTCCGTTTTTGGGCTCCTGCTTCGGTTACCCGACAAAGGTCTCAGCTTCCTCCAATCTAAAGCTGACCCCCCCCCCCCCCTCTCTTCTCTCTCTCTCTCTCTCTATATTTCTCTCTCTCTCTCACCTAACTCTGAAGTCTAAGCTCCCTTTTTTCCTGTACCCAAAAGCCCTCAAATCCACCCCCAAATTACCCCCATTATCGTGTAGCCTCTTCTCTCCCCCTGATGTGAAACCCTAGGTCCTCCTCCTCCCTCCCCCTTCCCCATCTAGGTTTTCCACGGCCAGATCCGCCGCCGCAGGGGAGAAGAGGGAGCAATGGGGAACTGTTGCCGCTCCCCCGCCGCAGCGGCTCGCGAGGACGTGAAGTCCCACTTCCCCGGCGCCCACCACAATGACCACAACCGCGGCGCGGGGGGGAAGAACCACCACCGTGGCCAGCCCAACGGCGGCGGCGGCGGAGGCGGAGGCGGAGGCGCAGGTGGACACCATTCGAAGCGCCTCACCGTGCTGTCCGAGGGGGGCTGCGAGGGCATCGACGAGAAGTACGTCCTCGACCGCGAGCTCGGGCGCGGCGAGTTCGGGGTCACCTACCTCTGCATGGACCGCGACAGCAGGGAGCTGCTCGCGTGCAAGTCGATCTCGAAGCGGAAGCTGCGCACCGCGGTGGACGTCGATGACGTGCGCCGCGAGGTCGCGATCATGCGCCACCTCCCCCGGAGCCCTAGCATCGTGACCCTCAGGGAGGCGTGCGAGGACGAGAGCGCCGTGCACCTCGTGATGGAGCTCTGCGAGGGGGGCGAGCTCTTCGACCGCATCGTCGCGCGGGGGCACTACACGGAGCGCGCCGCGGCCGCGGTCATGCGGACGATCGTGGAGGTCGTGCAGCTTTGCCACAAGCATGGCGTCATCCACCGTGATCTCAAGCCCGAAAATTTCCTGTTTGCTAACAAGAAAGAGAACTCGCCATTGAAGGCGATAGACTTTGGGCTTTCTATATTCTTCAAGCCTGGTGAGTTTTGCGGCTTTTCCTGTTTGATTTATCGGTAGATCTATCTAAATTCGGTGGTCTTGTGTGGTTAATTGATAAATTGTGGTAGGATCAGTAATTGTGAGCTGCTTTCTAGGGGGATTAACTTGTAGGAAGAAAATGCCTGCGAAATTAAGAACGTTTTCTGGTAATGCAGATCAGTTGCCTGCATCTGTCACGTCCCACATTGCCATTTTCAGGTTCGATCTGGGTTGTTTTCGGCTTTTTGAGAAAGTTTTAGATGCTCAATTCATACTTCACGGAGAAGGAAAACCTAAAAATTGCCTAATTAACATTCACTGGCTATTTGTTAGTGGGCTTAATTTCCCCTCAACCTTTCCCCACTGGGGGGGCCCAGACCATTTTCCCCATTTTGACGAGAGTGTGCTGCCATGGAAAGAAAGGAAGCAAATTGTGAAAGAATAATGACACTAATGCTTCACAGGAACTGGGGTAATGAACCTGAAGGCGATAACTTATCCGTGGTATGCGTCTTGCGGTTTGCCATTCCTTTTGCTGCTACAGTTGGTCTAGTATTTAGATGTCTAGATTTTTGTTTATCCAAGATGATCTAATTGTGCGAGTTATGTACATTTACAAGTAAGAAGAAGCCTCACTAACTAGGCCTGTTGTGGTAGAAACCTGATATATCTGTCCGTAAAATAGAATTTTGATAAGAGGTATAGATTGTATTACTTATGTAAGGAGTGTTAGAAGACTATGCTGCTATTTGTGTTTGACTACATAAAACTATGCTCAAAGGATACATTACGTATATCACAAACTTTGATGAATATGCGAACAATGTGCTGTACGTGATCTAAACAGAGACTGCTAAGTACAATCCACCCTTGGTTGCAGATTCCAATGATCTTCCCTTTCTTTAAAGCTAGTGACATTGAATATGCTTCTGTTGATAAAGCACATTAAGAGTTGGTGCCATGCTACCTACAACAAGAAACATTAGGAAGCGGCAGAATGTCCTTGCCCAGCCTACAGAATTAGCTAGATTATGAGATTTACTGGTGTTTAATCGTATCTATTAGGTGAAAATGGGCCCCGTCTAACCTGTACAGGTTACGAGAATATGATCAAACGGTCTGTAGAGTTGAAGATGATAAGAATGCAGAATCATAGCAAGAAGGTTCCTACAGATGACATTTGAACTCTGCTACTTGTGGATATTTCCAAATTGTGTTTCACTTGTGTAGAGAATCAGTAATTAAAAGCAAGGTTTTAAGTCTCGAGTGCCAGTGCGGCACGTACCGTGCCCCCAAGAAGGGGGCACGGTACAGGGGGGCTCTCGGACCCCCCCAAGTGCCGCGGCGTGCCGCGCGAGACAAAGCGGCACGCTGCTGCGTGCCGCGGGTGCCGTGCCGCTCATGCCGGTTTTTTTTTTTTTGCCTTTTTGTTTTTTGTTTTTGTTTTTTGGTTTTTTTTTTTCTTTTTATTTTGTTCTTTGGGGAACCAAGAAACATCCGGGTACCCTACATCCTCCAAAATATTGCAAATCAAAGATCTACTTGTTAGGTAAGTCAAGAAAAATCACAGACATCCATTTTTTCTTCACAAATTATTTTTTCAAAATTTGTCGCACCGCGGAACTTTTGGCGAATTAGGGGAACAAAATCGAACTCAGTAAACAAATTTTGAGGCACATCAAACATAAAATTTTATTTTTGCGCTAGAAGGTTGAAAATACTGATAAAATTAAAAGCTAAATTAAATCAATTGATACTTAAATTTATTTAATTTATTTATCATAAAATTTATTTCTTAATTTTTTTGATAGATCTACTAATTTTTTGAAAAATTAATTTAAAATAATTTTTTCAAATACTTTTTAAAATAATTTTTTTATATTTTATAAAAGAAAGACTGTAATATGGTCAAAAAAAGATGTCTTTGTATTTTTAAAATTCTAACCTGTAAAAAATTTTATTCTGCATCAGGTATAGTTGTATTTTACATACAAAAAAGCTTACAAGTATGTTAATTGATAAATATAGTAAGCTATACATAGCAAATATTCATAATTATTTGATTAAATCTTTTAAAATAACATTATAAGAGCTCATTGGAACCCAAAAAATTAAAATAAGTCCGTGCCAAAGCGTGCCAGTAGGAGGTCATACGTATCCATCGGCACGCAAGCGTACCACGTGTCGGCACGGAAGCATACCCGTGCCGTACCGTGCCAGGGACAGAGCGGCACGCCCCCGTGCCACGGTACTTTAAACCTTGATTAAAAGTTCCACTGGAGAATTTGCAAGTTATTCTTGTGCTTGTAGTCCTTAGGTCAAATCCTTTATTCTAGATTCCCGGGATTGTTTTCGTATGATTTCTGTTTTGGCTTTCACTTCTGCTAGGATGTTAGATCAGGCTTTCACTTTTTGCTAAGACATTAGATCTCTTAATTGCATCACTCTGTATTTTCACATTTTTGAGTTTTACTGCTATCGTGTAAAGTAATTCTTTAAGTTATGGAGTCATATTTGCTAATGTAACATTTTAGGGGAAGTTCTTCATGCTGTCCAGCTCTGTTCTTCAGTTTTGTATAACTTCATATATTGATAAACAAGTTACTTGCTAGCAGCTGCTCTTGGTCGAATATTCTGCAAATAAATTATCCTTCTCTTGCTTGTCCTTGCCGTGAAGAGCATATCATATTCATCCATGATTCTGCATTTAAGTGATGAGACGTTTACCTGATATTGTGCATTGTCTGGGATAATGCCTTGTCTTTACTGTAAATCAGTCAGGGTCCATACAATTTATTTTGGATTCTTTTTTTCTCTTTGAATTTAATGGTTGGATATTTAAATTTCTATGCTCCAATGAAAACATTGGAGCATCATGAAGAGAGTGGTTAAACAAAATTACGAAAGTTCAAAATTTCAAACTGGGGGTATGTTTTCTATTTAATGCCGATCTTCAACTTTGTAGGTGAGAAATTCTCCGAAATCGTTGGAAGCCCTTACTACATGGCTCCTGAAGTTTTAAAGCGCAATTATGGCCCAGAAATAGACATATGGAGTGCTGGAGTTATTCTTTATATTCTGTTATGTGGAGTCCCTCCATTTTGGGCTGGTAAGATTCTGTACTTTGCATGCTGTCATCTATTTTAATTTTTTAAACATTTACCTTCAGCCATTAATGTGGAGCGGCATTGTAATGCATTTTCTATGACCTGTTAACTAGATTTCTGTCCGTTCTTTTGCAAATAAACCTGATCTTTTTCTTAAATAGACTATCTTTTGAATGAATTGCAGAGACTGAACAGGGGGTTGCACAAGCTATACTTCGAGGGAATATAGACTTCAAGCGTGAACCCTGGCCTAGTGTTTCTGAAAATGCTAAAGATCTGGTCAGGCAAATGTTGGAGGCTGACCCAAAACTTAGACTAACAGCGAAGCAAGTTCTTGGTATGGGAGATCTTATGCTTTTACTAGCCTACACACTAAATATCTCGAATGCTTTCTCTAGATTTTTCCTTGTTATCAATTGTTTGTATTTAGTGTGACAAGGTTTTGGATTTCTAAATATCTGCATTGCCTCTCAATATTTTAGCTGATTGTTCTAAAGCTTACTTTGTTAAAGATGCTAAATGGTTGCTTACTGGTGAAGAATTGTAGTGTTTTTGAGCTTATATATTGGTTAGATGAGGGACACCAAATTTGATGTCCAGCTGTAGATGTGATACATAAACTGGATGTATATTCTCTTTCAAGTTTGTCGGTCTTCATCTTCAATTATCACGATGTATAGCTTATTTCACTGAGTGATTGCTGCATATTTCTTTTATTGATTAAACTGGTTTTGGGCTTTATATGGTGAGAAGGTTTTGCACTTCTTTCGTATTACTCATACAGATGTCCAACTAGTACTTGTATCATCAAGCTTTTTGTTTTCATCCTAGAAAGCAGCATCTGTTGTTGTGCATAGCCTCTCTTTTTTTTGTTTTTTTTTTGTTTTCATCCTGTGGCACATAAAACAATGGACACTGGAGGTCCGTAGGGCATTACTTGCTTACTGTAAACAAACACTATAGTAGCTTTAAGCATTCTGCTGATTCCTTGAAGCACATCTACTAACAAACTTGTAATATACACATTGTCACTTTGTTCTTATTCGTAGTGGCTTTAGGTTTAGCTTTGATGTTTGTCGGGGTCTTCTTCAATGAAAAATGAGAAAAGAATGTCTGAAAGAGCTTCAATCTCTCCAATTATAATACACTGTCTTTAGCATTTATAATCTGGTTTGGATTGAGATTTCCGAGCCTGTACCATTTTTGTGGTGTGTTACAATCTTCTTGTCTGAACCATTTTGAGTAGTCTGTTCTGGTTTATGCAAAATAATCTTTCAAATTCCTCTCTCTCCCTAGTTATAGATTAAAAATAGTCTGCCTTTAATACATATATAAACCTTCTTATGTGTGATGATTGTTGTTCTTATGTAGATTTCATTGATTTTAGAGAAGCCATACTTACTATTATTCTTGTTTTTCCAGTTTCTGAGGCCCCTTCCACGTCCTTTTGTTTAATTGGTATAAAACACACTTTCTTTCTTTGTAGAACATCCTTGGCTTCAAAATGCAAAGAAAGCTCCAAATGTTCCTCTTGGAGATGTTGTTAAGTCAAGGCTCAAACAATTTTCAAGGATGAATAGGTTCAAAAGGAGGGCTTTAAGGGTAGCTGACTTTCCTTCTCCTTTCTTTTCTGATTCATCTTAATACTTTCTGGCTCTTTCTGTATTTAGCATCTTTGGATTCTTAACCTTCATTTCTTTGTAATCAGGTCATTGCTGACCATTTGTCGATTGAAGAAGTCGAAGATATAAAGGAAATGTTTAAGATGATGGACACAGACAATGATGGAACTGTCTCTCATGAGGACCTAAAAAGTGGACTTGCAAAATTTGGTTCTCACCTTGCGGAATCCGAAGTGCAGATGCTTATTGAGGCCGTAAGTATACTTCATTAAGGTCTTGTTTGGATGTCAAAACAAGTTATCCAGTAATAACTCGTGCAGTATGTTGAATTTCTTTTGTAATTGCAAGTTAGGTGTTTGATTTTAGTCATAGCAAGATCTTGGGAGCCATTATTTGTTAGGATAGTATATTTTACCTGCTAGGTTATTTACCTTATTCTAAAAAAATGACTTGGAAGTTGGATATGTTATGCCTTTCTAGACAATTGATAATACTCTTCATTTTATCAAATACTACATGCTTCTTGAGTAAATAAGAGAGATGTGCTGAATAAAATGCTCGTGCATCCAAACAAGAACTAACTTTGGCTAATTGCGATTCACTTCGATGTGGATGGATCATTAAGATATTCATTTAGCTCTGTTATCATTACTTCATCTACATTTGTTAATTTTGAGTAGCTTCAACATTGCTAAGTTTTTGCAGTAGGCATTTGTTTTCTGTTCTTTGTTAATGGGCATTCTTACCTTATTAGTAAGTCAATATTTCTGTCTTCCGAAGCTTTACTCTCTCTCTCTCTCTCTGTGCAATATGAGCAGCGGAAGTTGGTTGACCGCGTATGTAAGAGTTATTTTTAAAGGATTATCGGATGAACTTCACTTAGATTCAAAATTTCTGGTTGGTATTAACAAGAGAATGGTCGAAACTCAATATTCTAAATCGTGTCAAACAGGTTGACACCAATGGAAAGGGGAAACTAGACTATGGTGAGTTTTTGGCGGTCTCTCTTCACTTGCAAAGGATGGCGAACGATGAGCATCTCCGAAGGGCATTTTCGTACTTTGATAAGGACAGTAACGGCTACATCGAGCCTGAGGAGCTTCGGGAGGCACTGGCCGAAGATGGAGCTGCGGACAGCATGGATGTTGCTAATGATGTTTTACAGGAAGTTGACACTGATAAGGTAAAACAATTCTTTTCTCTCTAGTAAAACTGACCTTCATTTCATCGGCCTGCCTTGCACAAAAGCAGGGGCTTATACATGTGTATGTATGCACAAGGATTTACGGTTGTGAAAGGCATATATACAATTCAGATTTGCTTGTTCATATATATGTAAATAGTTTTAAAAGTAAATTACACACTTAAACTTTTTGTATTATTTGCAGGATGGACGGATCAGCTATGATGAATTCGTGGCGATGATGAAGACGGGAACGGACTGGAGAAAGGCGTCACGGCACTACTCGAGAGGAAGATTCAACAGCCTCAGCATAAGGCTTATGAAGGACGGGTCATTGAATCTGGGCAACGAAGCCATGGCCTGAGGTTCTTCGCATCTCTATTAAACCGATTTCGCTTTTCTTTTCTCTCTCATGATTATTTTGGGTGGGGGGGTTTTAGAGAATAGGCAGGAAACCTTCCCCCCTTTGATTTGGCTTTTACCCTGTAATTAGTTCTCAAGTTTCCGTTTGACGTTCTTCGTTTGCCTACGAAAAATGCTTTTGTGTTCTGATATTTGCTCTTGTTGTATCTGTTGTCAAAGTGATCCACCACAATGCTTGGTTTGTTGTATTATCTCAAATGCAGTGTGTTTGTTCACTATTATCTCATACTCTCATTCCCTATTTATGCAGTGCTAAAGGTTAGTTATCCGTTTACCGACATTCATTAGCTGGGAAATCATAAACGTGTGGTTTCTGTTTCTTTTGTATTTTTATTACATTATTTTTTTAATCATGGTTCTTGTAGTAAATGCTCTATAGCTATAAACCAAGGTTATTGTACGATGCATGAGAAATGTTTTGTAGATATTTACATTCGTGAATCATTCATTTTTCGCTAGTTAACATTTCCTCCTACAGTTGTTTATTAAAAATAAGTAAGTAAAGGTTACAGTCCTTGTGATTTTACATATCTATGTGAAAAGTATATTCTTTTCCCCTCTCTAATGTGTTTATTTATGTAGGTCTCTCATGCTGCGACCCCTAAAAAGAACTAGACTACTATATGGGGGCTCAAACACTGGATTTTTATGAACGCGCATGCTGGGTTTGAACATCCCACTTTATAAATAGCATTCGGATAATATATGCCCGTGTGTGCGCGCGCACGCACGCGGATACGCATGCACATGCACAGGTGTGAAAAATTGGCCCACTACGGAGGCAATGGATAATTGGTGCCAAAACCTGCTGCAACTTAAAATGTAGCATAAAAGCGCTTTTCGAAAAAGCACTAATTTGACCTTCCTGCGAGAAGAACACTCATGCCCATCACTTCACTGTCACATTATTGTCACCAACCAAGTGAAGGGATTAATTGGATGACTCGTGAGGCGACCAAAGCCATTCCAAGTTGGTGCATGCAAATTAAAGTTACTTTTCCTTTTTTGGACTGTTGCAAAATAGCTTACCTTTATAGGCCTTTTAGTGGGCCTCTATAGGCCCACTTTTTAATGGATCACAAGTAATGGATCACAGGTGTTCTCAGTTAAAAAGTTAGCCGCAAAGAGGCTTGCAACAAAAGCAGGAAAAGGATGTTTGCTGATGCCTATTTTAACACAGCAACCTATGTCGGCTCTCTTGGCTCAAACAAACAATGATTAAAAACCAGTAGTGGGATAAGAGTGTCCTCAACTTATTGTTGATCGTGGATTTCTTTGGATATCAGAGTAAGCTATTCAGTGATAATTTTTACCATATAGTAATCCTTTACGAGTGGAGACCTAGTTTTAGTCCTCAACGAGTTCCTTGTTATCATGATCTTTCAAAGATAAGACATTTTACCTGTGTCATGATTTACCTTATTTGGAGAAAAGTTGTTTCGAGACTTGAGTGGTTAGTGACACTTTATATAGTCGACATTAACCGAGAATATGTCCTTCCGTCGTGATAGAAACTAAAAATAAGTCTATGCATGTATGTACAAACGTATATATATCTATATATTTATTATAAAAATCCATATAGGAGAATAATTTGATGCTAATAAATAAAGAAGTAAGAAATTGATATGCGTTTTCAGGTCCAAACCTATAAGCCTAAGCATTTGTTTGGATGTGTTTTGGCGAGTAGACATGTCACACCCTAACGTGCATGTATGTGTGTTATTTGTGTCTATATATGTATCTATCTTCATAGCTATGCATATCTATGCAGCAAAATTAGGCTAAATTATACTTTTGGTCCTCGTCTATGAGACTTTTCACACTTTAGTCCTCAAAATTAAAATTATTGTAATTTTTGTTCGAATTTTCTGGATTGTCCCAACCAAGTCCCATGATGCAACTTAGTGGCTTGATAATAGTGTGTACTTGATATAACAGTAATGTAGCATTTTAATCATTCTTATCATATTAGCCGTAATACTGATACATTGTCGTATTAGTGGCGCATTATTATTTGGTCAACTAAATTCTATAGCGACACTTGATTGCAATAATTTAGAAAGCTAATGCAAAAACTACAACAACTCGAGGACCAAAGTGTCCCTCACATCATAGTTTGAGGACTAAAAATACAATTTAGTCATAAAAATATGTTAATAAAGCAACCATGGGGTGGTAGAAGCTAATACCATAAGCAAGAAGAGCACGGCTCTGTTAAATTATCTTTTTTTCCAAGGAATAATATAATTTTAGGGATGTACTTTAATCTATGTATCGTATTATTTATTAAGGAACAAAGATTAATTGGCGGAGTGTGATTTAAGAAAATTTTGGGGAAAAAGTGGGAGCTAAACAGAAAAATTTTAATTAAAGATCTTGGTACGTAGTCAATAAATAATCCATTTTTCTCTCACGCAAAACGCAAGTATTCTCCAAAACCAATTCCGCAAAGCCCACAGGTAGTCACATTTTTAAGATGTTTCCCTTAATATATATATATTTTCCTTTTAATGAATATATATACATAAAGAATCACCTAACAATTTAATTTTTTTAAAAAGGAAAATTTATGACCCTAAAATAATCCGCGCATGTTCAAGTAACATGACAGAAATAAGAAAAATCAACTTAAAAATATGGGAAAACTTTGGATGCTACCTTTTGATAAAACACTTTGTTAATTAACCTTCGATTCAAAATAAAATATATACTTTTCTTTAGCATGTCGTAAAAATCATGCAACTTAATTTTAGAGCCTTTATAATGAATTTGAAGAACCAATCTACGAACTTTATTATGATCAAATTAACGATTCTAATTACAAAATGGCTAGTGAGTTTGGTTAAATTTGAATTGAGCCCAAGCCATTTGAATAGATTGAGAAAATGGTAGGTTGATAATTAACCATTAGTATACCTTAAACCCTAAACTTTAAACCCTTCACATATACATTCCAACACATCAGCAATATTATAGAATATATATTTTGGGGTACATCAAGCATTTCTCATTATAAATAGAAATGATAGGTTGGTAATTAAGGATGCTTCAAACGTCATAATAAGCACATGAGGGAAATAAATAGCATGTGGAGCTTTCGTACATTCAATTTTCTATTTTCTTTTATTATTTTGCTTTTTTTTAATTATATTATGTTACATTAATGGCTTTTTCTACAGGTTTGGTGGATAACATCTTTGCCATTAATTCAGAAGGCATCTCCTTATATTTTGTGCTAATAATTGGAGTATTTAATATTTTGAATGTGATTTTATATTAAATTGATTTATTAACTAATATAGTATAAGCGTTGATCGTAATTATACTTCTTCTTTTTTCATACTTCTCTAGTAGTGCTTTGGTGACAAGTGTAGATCGCACGTTGCCAAAAGTAGAAAAATACTGAGGCAATTTAGTGTCCACTCAATCTTCCATTTAAAAAAAAAAAAAAAAAAAGTTGACTAAACTAATTATAAGAATAATCGTTAAATTCTCCTTACGACTACATTCATAGTATTTAATCAAATGCAAAAAAAACATCTATAAAATCCGGTGACTTTGAGCAATTATAGGCTTTTCTTATAGTATAGTAATTAATTAATCGTATATGGGTTCACGAAGCGTATTAATTAGCACAGGCTCATGCATCCAGGGGGATTATGCATGTGTCGGTGTTATTTTGTTGCCCATTAAAAATGTTACATCTTACATATAATTATACAATATAAGGTTTCGTACTATCTAGAACAAAAAAATTTAAAGTTTACGTCCCTGTTTGAAAAGTGCTGTGATGGTTAATTAGTAGTTAAAACAAACTTTCACGGTTCAGGTACGTAATACAAAATGTGTTAAGTTAAAAGAATATTTTTATATTCTTTATTTTCTCACGTGTTATAAATCTATAAATATATAATTGTATCCTCTCGTCACGGTCCTCGTCATCTTCTGGTGACTGTTGAAATTATTACTCAAAAGATCGATGGAATATAAAGTAAATACGAAATTATAGTTAATAGTATCGGTTCCTAATTGCTTACGTGAAAGACACATAAAATTAACAGTACGAATTTAACCTATCAATTATTAAAGATTGGGAATCGAATTCACGGGTTCAAATCCTGTCTCCGCAACATTTTTGTTTTTGGATGGTAGGCAAGGAAAGGGGGAAGATAGAACTACTATACTAACTACTAACTACTATAAAAATAACGAGAGCTTAGAGCTAACTCAAATATTATACTATATCTAGAAAATTGACTCAGAAATGTACTTAATAGAACTTACTATCTCGTTCTAACTTATCCGATGCAATTCTAAATATCAGATAAACTTTAAAACCCTATTTGGATGCCCATATGAATTCACGCATGAACATCTTGCTTATCATATCTATTTGATTTACATAAAAAGCTTGTAGTATTAGATAGATGAGAAGTGTGATCAACGTCTAGAACGGTACAAGTTCTGTTCCTATAAAAAAAAATTCAACTCTTTTTTTTTTATTCTAATTTTACCACAAATCATTTTAAAATTATTTTTTACTTTTCTAAATTCAATAAAAATAGTATTTCATACTATTTTTGTTTTCACTTGCTTCTATATTAAAAATCTGGTATACTACAGTTTTCTAATAGAAAAGCTAGTTCTTATCTGTTTGGTTTCTAGGAAAAATGTATAGTTTTTTCTAAAAAAAATATTTCTAGATTTAAGGAAAAATAGTATTTTCGTTTACTCTATTCTTTATCCGAAAAACGAAAATTGTGAAAAAGGTGTTTTTCATTAAAAAAAATTCTCGAAATACAGTTTTTCATACTTTTCCGAGGAATTAGATGCTTTCCTCCTTAACTTCCAATCATAAGGCCTTATTTGGATGTCCGAACTTCCCCATTTGAAAACTTCTTATGTGGTTGGAAGTGTGAAGTTTGATTTTTGTTCATAATTGGAAGATCTTAGCATCCATAGTTTCGAAAGAAACATCTTTTGCCTATAAGATAGTTTATTTTATTTGAAAAAAAATAGTTTGAAGATAGAATATAATATTATTTTAAATATTTGATTATATTTTTTTTATCTACAAACACTATAAATTAACTTTCTGAATAAGTATAAAAGTATAATATTTATATATCTAAATGGAGCCTAAAAGAAAATTCTTATATCAAATAAAGCTATCGCTGATGAATAATTTTTTTCGACATTCAAATTGAGCGAAACTAAGGTCTTATTTGGATGCATGAATATTTTATTCGATATATTTTTTTGATTTACTTAAAAAGCTAGTACATTTAACCGATAAGAAATGTGATCAAATGTCTAAAATTGAATATCATATTTGATCTTCAAATTATTTTTTCGGAATAAGATAAATTACCTCGCATATAAAATATGCTATCCTATTGAGGCTTTGATATTAAGATCATTTAAAAACCAAAAAATTAAATTCTTTTTTTTTTCATAATCACACTAAAAAAATTTCATACCGAATAAGTTGTTTTTGAATAACTTCTTCCTACGTTTAAACAGGACCAATTATCTAGCACAAGTGATGGATGCATATAAATTAGGGTAAAATTCAATTTGCTCGTCTGTGGTTTAACTCATTTTTACTTTGCCATACCCCGTGAGATCTAAAAAATTACACTTAACTACCTTATAGTTTTACCTCTATTTTCGTTCAAAACAATCTACTATCAAATAGGGTAGCACAGTAAACATTTTTTATAACCAAAAAATAGTTAAGTATGAGTTTTTTATGTACACGACGGGGTGCATGCATGCCACAACGCACAATGTACTATCTTTGTATTATTTTTACTTTATCATCTTGTGTTTCAAAAAATTATATTTAACTATTCTATAATTATCAAAAAATTTACTATACTGCACTATTTAATAGTAAATTTTTAAGATTAAAATAGAGATAAAATTATAAAATAATCAGGTGTAATTTTTTGAATTACAGAATGTAATCCAAAGATGGTGCATGCACCGCCCAGGGTGAATAAAACAGGCGGATGTGGAAGGAATTAACGAATCAAAAATCCGAAGATGAATGAATAAAGCGGATAGCGTACTTTTTGTAAAAAAAATATAATGAATTTAGGAATCTATATAAATATATTATTCCTCAATATCATCACATCAAGAGCATTGACTCCTAAAAATACCACGTCACCATCTGGACAAGAGCCAACGTTGAAGCGCCATGTGTCGGAAGGAAATATTGGACGCACCGGGTGCGTCATAAATCAACTCTAAAAATAAGATTTTAACTAATTGGAGCTTGCCAATTGTGCAATAAAATTTTTTGGATGTACCGATGCATCGTAAACCGACTCCAAAATGTATATCATGGTTGAATTTTTAATAAAAATTATTAGAATAATTTAATCTTTCAAATACTGAAAATTAAGTAAATATAATATTTTTAATCTTAATATTTTTAAATTGGCTGAAATATTATCTACCGCAGCAAAGCGCGTGTGAAACAACCGTTGTACTCTAACAGCTTAAGCCGATAAAGAACGGTGTTTAAACATTTTAATATTTAACACTCCCTTCACGTCTGGGCTCGAGACTTTTCGTAGGCTCATGACGTGAGCTTGAATTAAATGAGAGAAAATTAATAATGTTAGGAGCCTGGCGTGACTCGAACTCAGGACCTTCTGCTCTGATACCATGTGAAACAACCGCTAAAAACTTAAGCCGATAAAAAACGGTATTTAAATATTTTTATATTTAACAGTGCGGGCCCTACACTAGTTTATTTAAGAATGGTACATCGATGGTCATCAGATACATCTGGAAGATGTCGTGTCGGCACAGCGTTATCCCTTCTACGGCGCCGCAATACATCCCTTTCTTCGTCTTCCGGCTCCCACGAGCCCAATTTGAAGAAGCTCTCCAATAATATCTTATTATTAGAGATTTCTTAATTCACTATTATATTTCACTATTATATGTCAATTTTGACTTTATCTAAATATTTATTGAATCTTTTTTAAAACTAAAATTTAAAAATAAATTTTTAAAGGGCAATTGATTATATATACCTGAAAAGCTTCTGTCTTTCTGATTTACATCTTTTAGAAGGTTAATATTACGTTCCAAGTTATTTCAAATATATCTCTAGAGTTAAATTTTTTTAGTGAACTGTTAAAAACAACCGTTATCTCTGTAAAATTACTATTTTGCCCTTTCAAAGATACTCTTCTACCGTCGCCTACTTTTTTTATTTATTCTTAACATAGGGACAAAAGAAGTATTTTGATTTTTTATCTTTTCAAATATAATCTTTTATCATCACTATTTTTTCTTATTTGCCCTTAAGTTAAGAGCAAAATAGATATTTTGATTTTTTTTTAACTCGTATAGAAATTTAACCCAGATTTAATCTGAAATAACTTAACGGATACTAACAGCGGGAGTATTGTTGAATAACAGAAAACTATACGAAGGATATTTTTGAAACAAAAAAAATATGAATAAATTAAATATTTTAGATGTTTTCAAAAATATATTAACTATTATCCTAATTTTAAATTTTAAAAAATAATTATAATATTTAAATAGAAGTAAAACTGATACGTGACTACGATGAATGAGAAACTTCTTAACCAGATTTTGTTGATTAGATTTTTTCCCCAATCACGTTCCCCTCCTTTTTCTTTGTTTCTAATCCTTGTCAGTTTTCGCACGTCTTGTAACTTGGGGGGCCCACTAGCTTGTGGCTAAACATTCTTTTTTAAAATTAAAAAAAGTTGAATAGAGGGATGCAAACGTTGTCGGGTTGGCGGAGCACTCGTCGCAATCCGTGCAGCTGGAAGTAGTAAAAGAGAATAATTTTTTTTAATTAACTTGAAATCGTCTCATCGACCGCCCCTAGCGTAAGTGTCAAAGGGTTTGGTGGTTGGTACTCGAGGTCCCGAATTCGAATCCTAGTTGATTCATATTTCCAGCTAAATTTATTTTTAAAAAAAATAAACGAAACGGATAGCGTGCTACCTTTCTCTCAAACAAAAAAAACAAAACAAAACAAAAAACTTGAAATCGTCTCGGGATGGGATTGGAAGCAGTAAAAGAAGATAAGTTAACAAAAAAAAAAACTTGAAATCGTCTCGGGATAGGATTGGAAGCAGTAAAAGAAGATAAATTTCTGGGTATCAACTACCAAGCTCTTTGCCACTTGCGCTAGGGACGGTCGGTAGTTTTTTTTTAACTTGAAATCGTTTCGGGGTGGGTGGCGGTAAAAAAATTAAACCGTGTCCTCAAATTCCATCTTGAATAAATATTTTAATTATAAAATAATTTTAAATTTTTTCAAAATATTATTTGAGTTTTAGATGTTAGGTCTTTACGAAATAAATATGATTTAAGAGTTAAGACATAGTTGCTTTTTTGATACTTTTAGTATTTCTAAAATTCTATTAATAAATCTATAGTTATATTTAATTTAAATTTAAACAAAAAGTAAATAAATTTGGTTGGTAAGATAAATTTAGAGATCGGTAAGAGACTGGTTTTTAGGAAGGGTGAGTTATGGGATATATATTTTACCCAGTCATGAAGACGGGGCAGGCTCGATGTTGGTAGGGCGGAAGACGAGCCAGGTCTCCCCCATTCCCCCTTTTTAATTTTTTATAATTAATTATTAGATTTATATTTTATAACTTTAAGTTTGACCAGCATACTTAAATGATGTTAAAAAATAAAGAACGACGGCAATGTAAAACAATCTTTTTAACATCAAAATTCAGTATTTCAATAAAAAAAGGTATTTCTAACATTAAATTATTGAAAATTAAATAGAATAATAATTATGATTAATCCTGTTCAATAAGTTTTATATCAAGAAGATTTCATACATCAATTACTGTTTCATCACTATTTAGCGAATGTTAGTCAATCAAAAGTAATAAAATATAAATCTAGATTACTAATTTTGAAGTTTGGACGGCTGTCCGTAAAAAATAAAAATTCGAATGGATTTAACATATTTAATTTTCCTTTAAAAATAAATTTTTAAAAAAAACTCCTTTTTGGTACAATTTTATTTGAGCTGTACTTCATTAAGCAGTATATATATATATATATATATATATATATATATATATATATATATATATATATATATATATATATATATATATATATATATATATATATATATATATATATATTGAGCTAGAATACTATCGGTAGCAAACGGGCTCCGTTGCCACCCATTTGTTTTGGATGATGGATCTTCTAAATCGACGATCGGTCCCGTTGAACATGATCTAAACAAGTTGAAGTATCTAGAAACCAAATTTCATGCTTTTTAGATATTATTTACTTGTCCATCAAGTGGACACAAAAATGAACGGCTGAAAATGAATATCCTTTAAAAAGTGATGAGAAGAGTCTTGTAATCATGATCAAGAGTATAGATCTTATTTTAAATAGTTTAAAGAATTTTCTAATAAAAATTTAATTGATTTAGATATTTTTACACCGTTAAACGAGAAAACGTCTCATCATATCGATCATTAAAATTACAAAATTTGAAATTCTTTGATCATTAGGCCAATAATGTCGAAAAGATTTGAAATTTAATTTCTAGATACTTTAAGTGGTCTAGATCATATTCAACGATACCGATCGTCGATTTGAAAGCTCTATCATCGAAAATAAATGGGTGGCAACGAAATTCGTTTGCTATCGAGAACATTCTAGCTCAACTCTCTATATATATATATATATATATATATATATATATACAGTTAAATTTGAGACAGCTTTATCTGTCGTCCGTGCAAATTTAAGATTCATCCAAATGTGAATACTGTAGGCCGACAAAGGAGTAAGAAGAACAATTAACTACACCTGCCGCATTTATATATTTGTATACATCGACATACTTTCAATTCAACCGCTAAATTAGACTTTTGCAATTAACCCTTTATTAAATGGGATAAACAGTGACGCATGCGGTGCACCAGGTCCAGATAATAACTTAGCCCATTTGCCCATCAGAAACCATTTTTTAGCACGTTGGATTTAGTGTCTCTTTCAGCTAAAAAAAGAAATATATATATATACCTCTCTCCATTTCTCTCTATAAATAGAGAATGGAAACACTAAATTGTCTCATTAAGCACCAGAGAGATCAAGATCAACTACTACTACATATCTCAATATAGAGTTATATATATATACCACGTCATATAGGAATGGAGTGCCTACGAGAGTGGCCGGAGTCCGTTGTTCCGGTCCAGGCGCTGTCGGAGAGCGGCGTATCGGCCGTCCCCGACCGCTACGTCAAGCCGCTCTCCGACCGCCCCACCGGGCTCTCCTTCCCTACCGGCTGTGAGCCGAACATCCCTGTCGTCGACCTCAGCGGCCTATCGGGCGGCGCCGTCGCGTGCCGCGCCACAATTCAGGCCGTGGCCGCCGCGTGCCGCGAGTGGGGGTTCTTCCAAGTCGTGAACCATGGGATCGGCCCCGACGTCATCGGGCGTGTCCGTGCGGCGTGGCGCGGCTTCTTCGACCGGCCGACGGAGGAGAAGCGGCGGTACGCGAACTCGCCGACGACGTACGAGGGCTACGGAAGCCGGCTGGGCGTCGAGAAGGGCGCCGTCCTCGACTGGGGCGACTACTACTTCCTCCACCTCCTCCCCGCGAAGATCAAAAGTCAGGTATAGAAAACCAGCTGTGATTTTCTAAGAAGCTGCCTGAATTCGAGACTTTTGATACGCTCAAAACATAAACAGAAGCCAAACTAGTACATGTGATAAGACACTTGGCACGAATATTAAAGCAAGACACTACTACTACACGACAAAAAGTTTTTTTTGTTTGGATTCAAAATTTTCTGCTCTTAAAGCATGTCATATAAAAAATAATAATAGCAGTAGTAGAGAGCGGTGTTTTAATATTTTATGCACAATATATGTCAATAGGACAAGCGCTGGCCGGAGAACCCAGCGTCGTGCAAGGCCGCAACCGAGGAGTACGGGAGGGAGGCGGCAAAGCTGTGCGCGGTGCTGACGAAGGCGATGTCGATAGGGCTGGGGCTCGACGCCGAATTCCTGGGGCGGGCGTTCGGTGGGGAAGACGAAGCCGGCGCCTGCTTGAGGGTGAACTACTACCCCAAGTGTCCGCAACCGGAGCTCACGCTGGGGCTCTCCGCGCACTCCGACCCCGGCGGCTTGACCGTCTTGTTGGCCGACGAGCGTGTCGCCGGACTTCAGGTCCGTAAAGGTGACTCGTGGGTCACGGTCAAGCCCCTCCCTGGTGCGCTCATTGTCAACGTCGGCGACCAAATTCAGGTCAACGCTTCGTCTCTCTTTCTCTCTCATCACGTGGCTAACAGTGTTGGATCAGATCAGAAAATTTCTAAGTTTTTTATTTTTCTGTAAGAATTCTGATCTTACACCTCCATCCAAAGTCCGTTCCACGATACCTTAACATTAAGATACCAATAGTTTGGTATCAGCGCCATTTTGAACGCCGAGTTCTCCGTTATTCAAATCGACCCGATGCACATGAACATTGTTAAATATAAAAATATATAAACAACGTTCTCTATCAGCTTAAGTTTTTAGAGTACAACGGTTATTTAATAAACATGTTGTCAATGCACAGGTACTGAGCAACGCGACGTACAAGAGCGTGGAACATCGGGTGGTGGCGAACGCGGCGGCGGAGCGCCTCTCCCTCGCCTTCTTCTACAACCCGCGGAGCGACCTCCCGCTCGGCCCCGCACGCGAGCTGGTCACGCCGGACCGCCCGCCGCTCTACCAGCCCATGACCTTCAACGAGTACCGGCTCTACATCCGGAAGAACGGCCCGCGGGGCAAAGCCCAGCTCGAGGCGCTTGCTCGAGGCCAAGTTACAAATTAAATTGAATAAGCAAAATGCATGGATATATAGTCTCTGTACTATTCCGATACTGCGAACACTACTTTAATTTGTTCCTGAACTTTTCACTAAAGCATTTTAGTTCAAAGTACTAAAACAAGAAACTTAACATACGAAAAGTTTAGAGACTAAAGTACAGCGATGTCACAATAGTGCGGGGACTATAATGCATTTTATCTCAAATGTATTTCTGTTGATTGTAACCGCTCCTGTTATTGTACCATATCACATGTTTCTAATGTTAATAAGCTCGTGCTTTGAATTTCGTGCACTTGGTTTTTTTTTTTTTTTCTCCCCATTAATTAGTAGAGTGTGCGAATTATTTTGATCTTTTTGAAAATTAATGCTAAAAATACGCTAGAAGATCTTCGTATTTGGATGAGTCAATTACAGATAATTTACAATGTCTTAAAATTAAGCTAAAACATCATACTCAACCTCCCTGTCATTTTGTAGAAGCTAACGCGTAAGTTATATTTGACCAATCTACGCATTATTTAATCAGTTAGAAAAAAAATTAAAATCTCTATCCATTTAATTTAAGTTCACTCTCGTTTTCTCAATCTTAGTTGAGGGAAAATCGAGTTATATATCTTTAGGTCCCTTTCTTGAACAAATTTAATCACATGATTAAATTATTTCACCTAAAATTATGAGTACGAAATTAAAGTCAAAGCTCTCACGTTCAGAAAAAAAATTGCTAAGTCAGAGCTAAAAGAGACTGAATTTTTAATTAACTTTAATGGAAAAGAAAAATATAGCAACTAAAGGAAGTTGAGAACGATAGGGAAAGCCACGTGTCGAAATTGTGGAGGCCATCTAAGTTGAGGGGAAAAAAAATATCCTCGACTTGGAGTAGATAAAAAAAACTTGGGAAAATAGTCAACTGAAACAAATAAGCAGTTTTTTTTTTTTTTTTTTTTTTTTTTTTTTTTTTTTTTTTTTTTTTTTTTTTTTTAAGCCCATAGAATGGTTTAGAAAACAGCCCATAGAATTTCTGAATATAAAAACATAGAGTATAATTATACAAAGATCGTAGAGTAAATATATGTTCAATCATGCAACAAGAGATCGATCTACTGCAGGAGAAAGCAAATTCTCAGTTATGCATAGAACAAGTCGTTCACTGCAATGTAATATATAAATATGGTTGATAAATGCTAGATAATAGTTGTATAAGTCATGCAAAATCGATCATTAACGATATCATATTGGGTCTAGATCTAATATACATTCTGATCTATCCCTGTTAGGATGTTTTGAGCCCAGTCTAGACCCACATGAATTTAAGATTGTGATATAACTAATAAAAATCTGTTCGTAAGAATTACTAACTCGATTGCACCGCATCGCTTTTATGAGTAGCTGATATTACTTGTTAGAAAATTCTGAATCTACCCCAGACCTATAGTCCAAACTTATATGAGGTCAAAGACGTGACATATTTAATGGATTTTGTTGCTCGTGGTGTATCCAAAAACTATATAAAAAATGGGAATCTGGTTTTTCATATATTTTCTGGTCATTTATATTGACATCGGAGAGAGAAAGAGAGAGAGAGGGAAAAAAAGCTCAATGTGGGAAAAATAATACATTGTTCAATAAATATCTCCATATGTCACATACATGTGGATTACAAGTTTAAGCAACACTACATTACGTAGTAAATGGAATGGATCGTTAGATGACATAATATTGCACATGCTGGTTTATAGTTTACGCTAATTAACAATTAGAGAGAGGGAAAAAAAAGACAATGTGGGAAAAATAATACATTGTTCAATAAATATCTCAATATGTCACATATATGTGGATTACAAGTTTAAGCAACACTACATTACGTAGTAAATGGAATGGATCCTTAGTAGATGGCATGATATTGCACATGCTGGTTTATAATTTACGCTAATTACAATTAGCAAACCTATATAAAAAGTAACTTATAAAATAGCCCAGAGAAAAATTAATTAGGACCTTGTATCTTTAAGTGACGACGCATCAAACTTTCATTATTTATGGATAAAAGCTAATGGAATTACTTGATTGAACTACTTAATGAATCTTGAACCATTGGTTAGAACAAAATAACACTAAGGGACAAAATGCACTTTGTCTTATTTGTATATATATACTTTATTTTTTATGTAGCCTGCTGGTGGGTCATTTGGGAGGCCAGAAATAGGACGATCTTTCGAAATGTCCAGCCGGATTTCCTGCTAGCTGCCCACAAGTTGAAGTCACTGACGAAGTTTTGTGAACTTCTTCTACCGGCAAATCAGCTCCACCACAACTCGTAGTGTTTTTTTTTTTTTTTTTTCCTACTCTTTCTCGAGGCCTTGGATGCCTCACCCCTGTAGCCTAATTCACCCCCCCTATGAATGAAGCGGGTAGCATGCTACCTTTTCCTCAAAAAAAAATAATAAATTATCTGTACATTATGTTTTGATGCAAGAGGAATAGAGGATTTGTCCAAAAACCTCAAATTTGAGATGGTCAATAAATTGAGGCAACTAAAACCAATGCAATACCAAATGATAAGCATAAAATAAAAAAAATAAAAATAGGGCCATCTTTGTTTGAAGTCAATTTTGGAGTTAAAAACAGATTCAGAATGTGTTGGAACCGAAACAGCAATGAGATTCAGAATAAGATTTCTTAAGATTCCCTCCTGCCTAGCTAGCCGTTAGAACGAAACCAATCATTCTAATTCTCATTTCAAGCCTAAAACCTCTTGAGCAAAATATGGCCCAAGTTAGTGGTTACTTAGAAGTTAAGAGAGAGAGAGTGTGTGTGTTGTAAATTAATTATTTTAACTAATTCAAGGAAGAAACTAGTGTAGGAGAGAGAAAGTTGTTCCATGTGCACAGGAATAAGTCAGCAAAAGAATATAGTTAATTATCCAACTAACTGTAGAGGTCGGCAAGTAATTAAATGATATATTAAAAGAAAACATCCCTAATCAAGATCCATTTGGAGCAAAATGCATGAACCATATCTTAGCTTACCACTTATTTTAATCTTGTAATAGTTAGAAATGTGATGTTCCTATTACTCAATATGTATAAGTAGTGATCTAAGGTCAGCAATGTGAGCACATCAGCTTTTTATTAATTAATTATATTATGCTAAAATAGTCATATAGAATGTCTATAAAATTAAGATTCCATGTCTGGTTCAAAATTGGTATGATGGGGCATCATTTGCACCCACAATTGTCTCACTTCTCTTCCCCTTTTTGAGCATTTTGTTGGCTGCATTATCTCTCTCTCTCTCTCTCTCTCTCTCCTTTTTTTTTTAATTAATTGCATACAGGTCCCCGCAAATATAGTAAATTGCAGATATATTCCTACAAAGTTCAACTTCTATTAGTTATCCCTGCAAAAGTCTTAATGTATTCAGATATGTCCCTGCCGTTAGTATCCGTTAAAAAAAATTAATTAACTACAGTTAACATACTTAACCATGGTTAATTAATAAGTTGAATTGATAATTTTGCCCCTCTCCATCTTCCTCACCCTCTCCATCTTCCTCATCGCCTCCGCCTTCTTCTTCTTCTTCTTCTTCTTCTTCGTATCGTTCTTTTCCTCCTCTTTTTCTCCTCCTTCTTCTTTGTCGTCGTCGTCGATGATCCGATCGTCGTGCCCGCGTGGGCCGTCGTCACGAGCGCTTCCGACGGCATCGGCCGCACCTTCGCCTTCCGCCTCGCCACTGCGGGCCTCAGCCTCATCCTCGTCGGCCGCAACTTCGACAAGTTCCGCGACGTCACGGCCGCCGTCTGCTCCCGCAGCACAAAAAGGAAGAGGGAGAGGAAGAGAAAGAGGAAGAGGGCACGGGCAAAAATATAATTTCACAACTCTACCTTTAAAAAATTAACAGTTCTCTAACGGATCCAAACCAGAGGAACATATCTAAATACATTAGGACTTTTGCATGGATAACTAATGGAAGTTGAACTTTATAGGAATATATCTGTAATTCACCATGTTTGCGGGGACCTGTATGCAATTAACCCTTTTTTTAATTTCATTTACAAACGATTTTTCTTTTAATTAATAGCTTCTCAATTATTTTTTTGGCTAAAATACAGAAAACATCTCTGTAAATACTATTTTTTTTTAATTTGTCCTACTTCATTTTTAAAAATCTATATTTTGTACAAACTTTCAAATTGATGCACTTAGCTTTTCTTCGTCAGAGTTCTGTCACTATTTCGTCTATTCTTAATAATTTATAAATCGAATATAATGAAAATACCCCTAAAAATGACTAGAATAGAGTAATAAATTATTTTTTTCTTCCATAACAAAAAAGGTTATTTTGATTATTTTATCCTCCCCATTAATGCGTAACCTCCTGATAATATTTTTAAAATTTTATGTGGACAAAATATAGGTTTTTGAAAGTAAAAAAGAAAAATAGAAAAAATAGGTATTTATAAAATAGTTTTCTGTATTTTGTAGGCTTTGTCAGCTATTAGTCCTTAACTTTCAATAAGATTTACAATATCGCTAACTAAAGAGGTTCTCAAACCAGTTAAATTTTAACAGAAATAATTATCCGATTTAACAAAATTCTCAATTTAGATGACAATAATTTAAACAAAATTTATTAAAAAGATCTAAAGTTGAGGGAGTGTTACTTAAAAAAACTAGACCATTTGGAGGGTCTTTTTCATATTGTCCAATGGTTGAGGTGTCCTCCGTACAATTTTTTAAATCATTATTATAAATTGTTGACTTAGCTCCATCGTGTACTCAGAATAGCATTACAAAACAAATAAAAACTTTTCGTACCTATGAAGGGATATAACCCTTAATTATTCCATTTGATTTGAACTCTTTATAATATTTTTTTTGACATTTTCATCATAGAATTGTAAAAAATAAAAATAAAAAAGTAATTGATGAATTACGAATAACACCTGGTGGATACGACCGTTAACACCTTGCGTGTACCTGGTGAAGGTAGGTTTTTATTTTTCCTTTTTTTTTTATTATTTGGAATAATTTTATACAGCTCCCTGTAAATATATTAAATAGCAAAAATATTTCTACAAATTTCAAGTTATCAGATGTATTTCTTCAAAAGTTCAGTGACGTTCATATTTGTCCCTCCGGTTAGTTACCATTAGATCACTGTTTATTTTTTAAAAGTAGATAAATGAAATGTCAATTTTGTCATCACAAATATATTTTTTTATAAATTTCAACTGTTAGAATCGTTCAAAAATATTCTCTCTAAAAATCTCCAATGGTCATCTTCTTTCTCTATGAAAACTAAGTTGCGACCTTTTCTCTACCTCTTCTCTGTAATAAAATATGGATGAGAGATGCATTGAAAAATCTTGCATGTGCTTGTGGGCCACAGCCCAGTTTGAATAGAAAAAACAGAAAACCCAATTTAGAAAAAAAAAAATCATTATAAAAATATCGATTGCACTTTTTCCGACGACTTAATTTACTCAAATAACTTTAAGCTTCAATTAGCGCAATTATCAATAAATTTAGGAAAATTAGAAAGCTCAGGATACAGTGAAAAGGCGATGAATTAGAGAAGTAACATAAGTTTACGAAACAGAAGTTTGATCCGAGAATAGCGTAAAATTGATTTTGTTACTGATTTTATATGGAACAGCTATTAGTCAATAAAAAAACTAGGGGATCTAATAAATACGGGTTGGCCCATTTGGGCTCGGCCCGTTTATAGATCGAAACCCGATCCCTCTACGGCTCACAATGAAACAGGCCAAGGCTAACTTAAGCCTATTATCTATTGTAAAACCTGGCCCATTAATCGCAAAGTCGACTCGACTCAGCTTTGGGCTCAAATCACTGACCGAAAATGTTTAAGCTTGAGTTGCTAATATCATACTATTTTTGCCTTTATATACCTACGCCATAATCTCTTTTTTTATTTTTTTCCTTTTCGCCATTTAGTATGAGGATATTCAGGCGTCCCAAAAGTTGCTTCTGTGAAATAAGTTGAAAACAAGGATTGATTTGTTATTTGATTAATTATTTGTTGCTAAGTAATTAGTCATATTGATCACTGCTATAGAGAGATAATTTTGGTACTTCATTTTTTTTTTGAAAGAGAGAAAGGTAGCACGCTACCCGCTTCGTTTATTTTTTTTAGAAAATAAACTTAGCTGGAAATGTGAATCCACTAGGATTCGAACTCGGGACCTCGGGTACCAACCACAAAACCCTTTGCAACTTGCGGTAGGGACGGTCGGTGGCTTGTTACTTTATTAAACATAAATTTTTTCGAGGATCTTGTTGTGTTTAATTTCTAGTCTCTTTAATTTCAGGTGTATTTCTCCTTGATTAACAAGCATCTCTATTCGTGCGAGATCAAAAAATGATGCTTAATTAATATTCTCCTGATTAATACTTTTTTATAAATGAAAAAAGCCCTAATGCCAATAATAACATGGAATGCACAAAATAATAATTAATAATAATAATAATAATAACTCAGCTTGAGTGATAATATTCGTGCATTCCTCCACCACTACAACAAAAGTGACATTTTTTTTTCCTAATGCTCTTTATATTCTGGTTTATTAAATTGGAAAGTTAATTATAATTCCCAATTTGTTCATAAAGAAATAGATAAAAAAAAAAGAATTAAACTGTAATGCTTCTAATAGCACCAAATCAGATTTTCTGCCCTTGGATGAAAAGATGTGCGGTCAGGATAATAGTAGTCCCCTAGGATTGAGTGGGTGGTTGGTTGAATAGTATGATCTAACGGATGAAAATGATCAAAAAAGTAAATTTAACGGTAAAAAAATTGATAGTAATAAATACTTGGTGCTATTAGAAGCACCCTGATCGGACTCAAAAAAACAATGCATATAACAAGTAGTTATAAAGCATAGTTCCAGTGCTAATAAATTTCCGCTCAGGAGTCATACCATATTGAGTTGATGAAAGGGAACTTTGTGTACTTATAGGTTGGTATGGGCCTTAAATGCGAATAGTCGATTATAGGTTCGTAAGGGTCCAATTAATGCCGCGATCGTCGAGAATCAGAATTTGAATTTGAATTTGAATTTGAAAAACTTACTTGTGCTACTCAACTAAATGAAGTGCATCAAATACATAACTAGGCTATAAATGCGAATCTAATAATTTATTCATCCTGACCTTTTGTGTTCTTTGAAAAGTCGAAGTAAGTCATATGGTAATAGTTTATATTAAACATTTTAACAAGCAACTAATAAATAATTTGTAAATAAATAAATCCTCTGTTTCAAACCCTCAAACACTCCTTTCAAAAATAAACAAAAAAACAAAAAAAAAGAAAAAAACCTATCACAAAAAGTAAAAAATATCGGCATCTCATACTTGCCATCATAATCCTTACGCAACAAGTTTGTGACATTTAATTTTATTTGGAAAAGAGAATCATCCTCCCTTCTCTTTTTTTATATCAATATATAAAAATGTTACTTTTTTTTAATTTCAAAACTATAGATGATGATTAAATTTTAAATAAATAAAATATTTTAAATGGGTATCTAATTTGCGAAACTATACTGTCGATTAAAAGTAGTGATGCAAAAACAGTTCTCCTTTTTATATTCCCCTCGCATACATTTCAAAATATGTGCGTTTTTTTAATTTTTGGTCTTCGACAATTTTCTTTATTTATTTATTTATTTTTTTTCAATAATTCTCTAAGCTCACGTGCACTTGACAAGTTCAAAATTCTAGAACTCAAAAACTAAAATTCAACTCAACACATGCCATTTTTTTATTTATTTAACTGTGTGTTTAATGAGAGGCATCAAACGACACTCTATTATAGAAATTTATATTTAAAAAATTATTTTTTATAACTTTGTAGACTTGGCTCTAATTTATGCCTCAATTTTCGTGCAGGTCGAACGTCATCGGAATCACGTGGCTCGTATAATAAAATGAATTAATCGTTGCGTGGATGCGGAACGTGGAAGGACTACTGAAATAATAATATATGTATCTTAGAATTTACTCTGCAAATCATAATTTTGAACTTTATTTTTTATTAAATAATTAATTAAGTGATCTGCTTTGATTAAGTCCATTTGATCATTTGAGATTGCTCCATCAAGAAGGTAATTAATTGGGCATAGTTGGTGTATATTTGGTATATATCTTGAGAATTATCAAAAATAAAAACAAAACTAAAAAATAAAAATAAGAGGAGTAAATTTATGGACCACTAGGGTTTCTCAAGTCTCATGAAAGCAATTCACTTTACAAAGGTCTATTTAAGAGGAATCAAACTACTACCTAACTAAAAAATGTACTATATATATATATATACATTTCTACCACTATAAAAAAATATAGGATTAATTACATACAAGTCCCCGCAAATATGATAAATTATAGATATATCCCTGCAAAGCTTTATTTTCATAAGTTATCCTTGCAAAAGTCCTAATATTTGCAGATATATTTCTTTGGCTAAGATCCGTTAAAGAACCCTAAACCCTAAACCCTAAAAATCTAAAAAATGTACTATATATATACATTTCTACCACTATAAATATATATATATATATCCAATACATATGAACCTTCAAAGCAAAAAAGTTAAATCAAATTCATGGGATAAAAAGAGTATTATATGCTAGCAAAGTAGCCTATGAAGTTATTATTATTACACATTATGAGAGATTAATTCTTAATTATTGCATTTCAATGCGGGATTATTATTCTTAGCGTTCCTCTATTGACATGTTCTACACGCTACTAGCATGCAACATTATTCAAATACAAAATCATCTTAAAAATTAAACCAATCCAAAAGCTTTAGTAATAACCAAGCATAATCTTTTCTTTTTTTTTATGCTATTAAATTTACGAACAGAATCACTTATAAACTAATTCTATCCAACATAATCATAATCTTTTAACTTTCAACATGATATATACCATTTTGAATTTAAATTTGAATGTCTTTGAGTTCATCTAATTAAAGTGTTCTCTTTCTTCTTTTTTTGTTTTTTGTTTTTTTGTTGTTGTTGTTTTCTTTCTCTCTTTTTTTTCTTTGATGTGGGGCTTAGACTTTTTATAAAGAAGTAAACTTTTTTATTTTTTTTCTTAACTACCGCATCTAATGACTTTTATGTTCCTAGCGAGGAAGGTGCGCCTAACGATTTCAAACGGGACGCGACTATCGTCCGAAGATGTCGCATGCGGACGCGTGCGCTCCACCGTCCTAACGGCTCTCGTTTAATCGCAACGGTCCATTTACGGACGGAGGAGATTGACTAGTGGTCGTTTGAACGGTGGATCGCATGCTTTAGCCCATAGGATTCCGCATGCGACACGTTTCGCACGATGGCTCTGGTCGCTTCGGACAAGGTTGGCTCACCACCCGCATAAAGCCAGCGCACCTCACGGGCAGGGGCCGGTCACCGCACCATGCGGTACCACTAAAAAGTTAAAAGGGGCAAAAATTGGACGTGCTATTTAGTCCCTGACTGTTTTAGATTAAACGTTCTAGTCCCTAATTTTTTTCCCCTTTATGTTGTAATTTAATTTTTCTGTTACATTGTGGAATTTGAAAGTTATTTGTAAAAAGAGGTTGGTTATTTTATATATATTTTTTTTCAAAAGTATTAAACTTAAAATGATCATCGTACAAAAGGTATCAATTAGAGAAAAAAAAGAAAAAGAAAATAAAGAGAGCTATTTTGAAATCGTATAATACAAGCGTTCTTTATGTGTTGTTTTTGCTTTTCGTTTGATGATTAAAAATAAAACTGTAATATATGGAAGAATTTATGGAGGTAAATATTCGGAGCGTTAATTGCAATATTGAGACAGTGCAAGGACTATTCGTCCATTTTACCCAAGCAGACAAAAGGGAAAAGAAAGAATGGAAGATTGGGAGTGAGAATATCACCTCCGTACCACCGACCGGTTGACCCCTCACCGGAAAGAAAGAGATCCAACGGCGCCGACACCTCTCGCAACCCCGGGGCTCCCTCCAATCTGACACGTGGCGCCTCCGCCACGTTCCCTCTACCTCATGCTATCATCACGCCCCTCCTCGGCCCCACTATGCTCCCCGGGTGGGCCCCACACTCCCTCCAACTCTTTTCCCACTCATAGTTGGTGATCCCGCCCCCTCACCGAAAAAGTATGCGCCCTCCTCCTCCTCCCTTGTCCCCTCCCTCTCCCTCTCCCTCTCCTCGTCCTCTTCTTCGCCTCCTCCAATGGCGCCACCTCTCTCGCTCTCCCCTCTCCGCGCGTGAGAGCTTCTCCGCGCCTCGCCCATGGCGGCGCAGGGAGTGGACGAGGTCATGGCGTTCCTAACGGCGCACGGCTTCGACCGCGCCGCCTCCGCCCTCCGCGAGGACGTCCTCTCCCGCGGCGGCGCCGCCGCGGACGAGGAGCTCCCCCCGCTCCCTCCGCTGCGGCTCGAGGCGCCGATCCGCCGCTCCGATGACGCCGCCGCCGCCGCCGCGGCGGCGGTGGCTGCGGCGGCGGCGGCGCCGAGCTCCGCCTCGAGCTCCGGCTCCTCAGACGCCTTCGTCAGCATGAGGTCCACCCCTTCCGGTAACCCTCGCTCTCGATGCCCATTTACTTGTTCCCTAAGCACAAATTTAGCTCTATTTTTTGCCTCGGCTCGATTCCCTCCCTATACATCTCGATCGCTTCGCCCCATTATGCCCTAATTTACTCGTGCGCAATGTTTTAGCCTCTTTTTCGTTCGATCGAATAGCGATCCTGCTTCTTCGTGTCAATCCAATACTTGCTTCTTCTTCTTCTCCTCACTCGATTATTGATTCGGTTTCTGATTTCACTTCCAATTTTGATCTCTCTGTGAACAGGACTTTTAAATCCATATGGGCTCTGGTCGCCGGTGCGGGCGAAATCAGAGGCATCGTCATCATCGGAGATCGAATTCGGGACGGCGCGCGACTACGACAACTTCTTCAATGAGAGCTGGTGGTACGACGACCAGCCGCACGACCCTTTCCATGTGAAGGCGAGCTCCGACGATGGATTTTGCAGTGAGGACAAATTCGTAATGTCAATAGAGGCTGAGAAGAAGTTCGGGATGCGAGGAATCGGCGGCCTTGGCGGTACTGAAGACTCACACGAGCATGTCAGTGATACAGGTTGCGAGGGTTGTGCCGAGAATTACAGCTGCTCGTATCCGCTGTGCGGTTGCTGCGGTGACGGATCCAAAAAGGCGAGGGACCCAAGCTCGACGGTGTACGGGAGGTATCAGATAATGGATGATCATACGGAGACATTGGATGAGTGCGGAGATGATTTTGGGTTTCAGTTGAAACAGGTCGGTGCGCATGAAAAAGATGTGGTTTTGGAAGGGAAAGCGCTTCATGATGTTAATCAAGGGGACGAGAAGGAATTCCAGATGCTTAATTCGTTTCCACATGATGTGGGTGCCCTTGCAAGTGAGTCTTGTTGAAGCTTCCAAATCCTAAATTCCACTGGTTTAAACTTTGAACTAGTTTATTAATCTGGAATAGAGATTTAAGCTTTATTTGTTAGTGGCAGTTGTGCTAAATGCGAAAATTATCATTATTTTTTTTAAAGTGATTCATGCTTTAATTTGATCACAGCCGGTGCAGACCCTGACCAGAAAAAGAAGAGGGCTCTCAAGAAAACTGTGAACGCTTGCTTTAGTAATCAATTTTGCCTAGAACAGAGATAATAGAGTCACAGGATTCATAATAGCTAACCCCAGTGATAGTTGGGATTAGATAGTCAAAGAGTACATTTAGCATTATAAATGTTTTTCAGTCATCTTTCCTCAAATTCTATCTGTAAGTCACCCACAAATGAACTTTTTTCGTTGTGTCATTGTTGCTTAAGCTGCAAACTCACGGAAGAGAAAGAAAGGGGGGTAAAAAAAATGATACAGCTAGAGTTTTTGTTTTTTGTTGTCAAGTAAAACTTGTAATTGTGGAGTTTGTGGAAAAAAGTGTTATCATAACAAAATTAAAAGTTGTCATTGCTAAGTGATTTTAAACATGTGAACTTGCAAACAGCGAAAACAGAAAATGTAGCCAATGTCAAGAGAGCATATAGTTGTTGTTCTTGTTGGATCTTCATATAATTCCAAAACATTTTTATGTATATGCCTAAACATTATCTTGATAATCGGTGTATGTACTTATGATTCTCATTGTAACTTTTAGATGCTGACACTACACATGACGGAAAAAGCAATGGGAAGTTAATAGACTATAATGTGGATAATGACGATGAGAAGTTGCGCAAAGAAGGCCACAGTATACAACCTTTTCCAGAGGAAGGCGATGCTTATGATGCTTATCAATTAGAGGATTATGGACCGATCAATGGGGATTCTCAGGACTTTGGTGCTACCCAGATAGAAGAGGAGGACTCAGAAACCAATGTTGATCTTGCCCTCAGAAATTTTCAAAAGGAATACGAAATATTTGACTTGAGAATTATTCATCGGAAAAATAGGTGCGGCATAAACTCTTTAGGAAGTACTTTGGGACTTTTGCGTATACCTCTGTAAAATCTGAATTTTCATATCTGCCCCTTAGAAGTGAAGTCTCAAAAGAATGCTCAAAGGCTGAAATTTTGTCCATTTCATGGGGAGGAAGTTGGCTTTGTGTTATAAAAGGCGTTTTAAAGAGAGGCACTCTTCTAAGTGCAGCAACATATGTCTAAGAAACTAAGTTCTGCAGGGCATGCATAAAAATTCAGATTTTGTGGGGACACATGTACATAGAGAAATAATTTTGCAAGGGTACATACAAGATATTTCAAAATGCTTTTATGTTGCAGTGACGATAAATTTATAAGAATATTCTTATGCTCATATCTTAGGTGTTCACTACAGGACAGGCTTTGAAGAAAACAAAGATTTTCCTATTGTTTTGAACTCGGTTCTAGCGGGCAGATACTATATCACTGAATATCTTGGTTCGGCTGCATTCAGCAAGGTTGTTCAAGCACACGATCTTCAAATGGGAATGGATATCTGCCTAAAAATAATTAAAAACGATAAGGACTTCTTTGACCAGAGTTTGGATGAGATCAAGCTACTCAAGTTTGTGAATAAATACGACCCAGCTGATGAGCACCACATATTGCGGCTCTATGACTACTTTTATCATCATGTATGTATTTTACACTCCACGGGTACTGGCGATAATAAGAATATTGCCCCTGAATCGCCATATGCATGGATGGCTATTTTTAACTGTTTTCTTTGTGGATAAATTCTATATTCTGCCTCCAAAAATGTTTTATTTGTGAATTTTGTTTAGTTTTTTCATGATTGAGTATCCTTTGCACTTTTAAATCCTCCGTCATGTTCTTAGCTTTGTTTTATAGATTTATATTTTGTAGTTAAGAACTTTTGTTTCGCACCATCCTCCAATGTCATCTATCAGAATGCATGCATTACTGGAAGACATATTTTATTGAATATATCTTAATTCTGACTTCCAAAAAATCCTACAGGAACACCTTTTTATTGTTACTGAACTCCTGCGGGCAAATTTGTATGAATTTCAGAAATATAACCAGGAGTCTGGTGGTGAGGCCTATTTTACTCTGCCCAGAATACAGGTATGGCTAGTTGTTTAAAATTGCCTGTGATTGTTTTTGTAGGCTTTGATTATTTTCTGTTACTTTCCACATATTTCCTATATCAGGATTCCAGTGACTAGATAGAAGATAGATATTGCTAAGATTGAATGCAGCTTTACATATTTTTTCAGGCAATAGCTCGCCAATGTTTAGAGGCGCTGGTGTACCTACATCATTTGAGGATAATCCATTGTGATTTAAAGCCTGAGAATATCCTTATAAAGAGCTACAGCAGATGTGAAATCAAGGTTATCGATCTCGGGAGCAGTTGCTTCTTGTTGGACAACTTGTCATTATATGTGCAGTCACGTTCCTATAGGGCTCCTGAAGTTATTCTAGGTCTTCCTTATGATCAGAAGATTGATATTTGGTCTCTTGGTTGCATCTTGGCTGAGCTATACACTGGTGATGTATGTTTTCCTTCAACATTTTTGAGCTCTAACCTATTATAACTTCTGCCCTATTAATTGTTGCTTTCTTTCCTTCATTTATATTTCTTGAGGTGATTCTGAAGTAAATGACTTTACTAATCAACGTGTTACTTATTTAAAGACCCAATTTATGATGTACTTCCTAAGACGATAGCATCAAGTGACATGATAGATTTGAGTCATGTTAGGCAAACTGCCAACCCTTTGGCCAACAGAAATTTATAACGTCGAACTGCTTTCAGTACTTATCAAGTGACCTACAAATGTGCCAAGAGAGTGCATCATAGATGGCAGTGTTAAGTTTTTAAGTAGTGCTAAAAGATAGATTCTTCATTTAGAATATGTGTTTTTTTACTTGTATCAGAGATGGTAGCTGATTTGGCTACCATATTATATTAGGACTACAATGAATGGACCGCCATATCATCTTCAAGAAGTAATGTGGCAGCTGAATTAGCAATTGACATCATCTCTAAGGAATAGCATGGCAATGAATCAACTGCTAAATAAACAGATTTGAGGGATTGACTCGAAAGAAACAGAAACAGAAATTGAAGTTTAGTGACTCCATTGAAAAAAGTTGAAGTTCACTGACGTAGGTGAAATAAGTTGAGTGATAAATGGTGTGATTTAGCTCTTAAAATTGCATGAAGAAATAGGTACTCTGCTTGTATTGTGTGTTGTTCATTCCTAGCACGCTACTAGAAATTCTAATCTGTTCTTCATTCTAAAACAACGTAAAGCAGATGTTATAGACATACTTGTTGGACCTTTTCTGCCTAAACAGGTACTGTTTCCCAATGAGTCAGTTGGGATGATGCTTGCTCGCATGATCGGAATAATTGGCCCAATCGACATGGAGATGCTTGTGTTGGGACAGGAGACTCCAAAGTACTTCACCGACGACTATGATCTTTACCACAAAAATGAGGTTCAGTCCACATTCCCTTCCTTACTGCCTGCTTATACTCTCTAAATTTATTCACATGGGAATTATTTATTCTTTTCAATATTTGTGGTATACAGGCTTTTTTAATGTTTTGGGACCTAATGCCTGGGCTATGATATCGTTAAACAAGTAAAAGTTTCCTTTTTTCTCTTTTTTTGGATCCTCAGGTGACAGACCAAATAGAGTATCTAATTCCCGAAAAGTCCTCACTAGAGAGCCATCTGCAAGCTTCTGATACCAAATTCGTCGATTTTCTTTCGTATCTGCTACAAATAAACCCTAGAAGAAGACCCACTGCGAGCGAAGCGCTACAGCATCAGTGGCTTTCCTTCTCATACCACTAGGAAGTCGATTCATTTTCTTTCATACCTCCAAATAAAACTAGAGAAGAAGATTACGTTTGACAGCTTTCTTTCTCGCATTAAGAGAAGCTCCTGGCCACGCCCCTTTTCCTGTCGCGAAGTCTATTGCATGCGAGTCATCAACATCAACAGTGGCTAAAGGTTTTCGCCCCCAGATGTGAGTTCCTGCTGTGTTGTTTCTCGGCTTGCAGTTTTAAGCATCCGAAAGTCTCTGTATTGCGAGTTTATACATGTGTGTGTGTTTGTGGATGTAAATAGCGATAAATTTTCCCTGCAGTGTACAGTTTGCTGTTTTATCCGAATAATTCAGCTTATTATTATACATTGAAATCTGAAGTTCATTTAATTTATTTGAGTGATTTGGTTCTTTGCTTTCTTTTTCGCTGTTAGCGGTGTTATCATCTTCCACGATCTCGGTTTATACCTGCGATGTAATATAGTTGCAGAGACCACTCTAAAATCCACGGGAAAATGTTGACGGTTCAGAGTAATTAAGCTGAGGTTTCTAAAATTCCACATTCTCTATGTATGAGCATTGAGCAGGGGCTAAGAGATTAATGAGTTTCGATACAAGCTATTACTCAACATCCAAAAGAATTGTTTTTTTTAATATCCTACGATTCTTTTAATTAAATACAGTACTTACCTCTCGACTCCGTTACTCATTCCCTCTGCCAAATGGTAGAGAAAGCCTTATCAGCAGCCACTCTCCCAATCCCACTCCCACTCCCCCCTTCTTCCTCCTCCTCCTCCCTTCGCCCTCGCCCTCGCCCTCGCCTCCTCCGCCTCCGCCCCATCACCTCCTCCTCCTCAACCTCGATCTCCATCTCCATCTCCCATGGCCATCGCCATGGCCGGGGCCATCGAGGGCACCCCAGATACATGGACCGGAGCGTGGACATGGCCGCGCTCGTGGCGGCGCTCAACGCGGCCTCCAACTTCGAGGAGCTCCGCTGCGTCATGTCCCCCTACCTCTCCTCGTCCGGGACGCCGCTCCTCTCCCTCCGCTTCATGTGCTCCGTCCTCTCCCGCCTCCCGGACTGGCGCCGCTCCCTCGCCCTCCTCGACTGGATGACGCCGACGACCCCCGAGGCCTCCGACGGCGGAGCAGGCCGTCGTGGCCCTCCGCTCTACCCGCCCTCGCTGGCCCCCTTCAACGTCGTCCTCCGCAACGCGTGCCGCGCGGGGGAGCTGTCCTTCGCCTGCGCCCTCCTCCTCCACATGCGCGCCCCGCCCCTCTCCCTCGTCCCCGACGCCTTCTCCTACTCCACCCTCCTCTCCGCGCTCTCCTCTTCCTCCTCCTCCGGGGAGCAGAAGCAGCAGGAGCAGGAGCAGGAGCAGCAGCTCCGCCTCGCCCTCTCGCTCCTCCCGCTCATGCGCGCCGACGCCGTGCGCCCCGACCTCGTCCTCTACTCGACCCTGATGAGCCTCTCCCTCCGCCTCCGCGACCCCTCCCGCGCCCTCGCCCTCTTCTCCCGCCTCCGCGCCGACGGCATCGCCCCGGACCTCCGCGCCTTCAACGCCGCGCTCGCCGCCCTCTCCGCGCTCGGCCTCCTCCGCGACGCCCGCCGCCTCCTCCTCTCCGCCATGCCCGCCGCCTCCGTCGCCCCCGACGCCTCCTCCTACGCCCCACTCCTCTCCGCCCTCGTCCGCCGCCGCCGCTTCCTCGCCGCCCTCTCCCTCTTCTCCCACATGCGCGCCTCCCGCGTCCGCCCCGACCTCCCCGTCCTCAACATCGCCCTCCACGCCTACGGCCGCCTCGGCCTCGCCCGCGACGCCGACCGCCTCTTCTGGAGCATGCGCCGCCACCTCGGCGTCGACCCGGGCCTCGTCTCCTACAACACCATGCTCCGCGTCTACGGCGACGCCGGCCTCTTCGGCGAGGCCGTGCACCTCTTCCGCCTCATGCAGCGCAAGGCCGTCCCCCAGAACGCCGTCACCTACAACACCATGATCGCCATCTACGGCAAGTCGCTCGAGCACGAGAAGGCCACCAACCTCCTGCACGAGATGCGCCGCCGCGGGATCGAGCCCGACGCCGTCACCTACTCCACCGTCATCTCCCTCTGGGCCAAGGCCGGCAAGCTCGACCGCGCCGCCAAGCTCTTCCAGAAGCTCCGGGACGCCGGGGCCGAGATCGACCCCGTCCTCTACCAGACCATGATCGTCGTCTACGAGCGCGCGGGCCTCGTCGCGCACGCCAGGCGCCTGCTCCACGACCTCCGGCACGAGCAGGGCGGCGTGCCCAAGGGCACCGCCGTCAAGATACTCGCCGGCGCCGGCCGCCTCGAGGAGGCCGCCTGGGTGTTCCGCCAGGCAGTGGACGCCGGCGAGGCGAAGGACGTCTCGGTGTTCAAGGCCATGATCGACCTCTTCTCCCGCAACCGGAAGCACCGCAACGTCGTCGAGGTGTTCGACAAAATGAGAGCAGCAGGGTACTCTACACTTTTTTTTTCTTACCCTTTGCTTTTTGGTTGTTCAGTTTAGCGTCTTTGAAAAAGCATGCCATGCAGATCAAACCTGAAACAGAACCTGAAACTGAACCTGAACTATAGCTCATTTTGAAATGTGTACCTGAATCCAAACTTTCTAAGGTTCTCATCCATGTCCTCTTCTGCCAGTATCATGTATGTGTTGTGTTGTATTTGTTCTCGCCGTCGTTTTCTAACAGATTGATCTTTTCCTTTTGGTTCCAGGTTCTTTCCCGACTCCGAGACGATCGCCACCGTATTGAATGCCTACGGTAAACTGCAGGAGTTTGACACAGCCGCAGCACTATATAAGGAGATGCAGGAGGAAGGTTGCGTATTTTGTGATAGGGTTCACTTCCAGATGCTGAGTCTACTGGGGGCGCGGAGGGACTTCGAGGGGATGGAGTCCCTGCTCGCGAAGCTGAGCGACGATCCCAACATCGACAAGAAGGAGCTCCATCTCGTCGCCGCAGGCGTGTACGAGAGAGCAAACAAGCTCGACGAGGCTTCAAGGATCATCGAGCAGATCAAAAACTCAAATTCATCTGACAATGGAATGGACTTCTGAAGAGTTTGATCTTTATTGTATATTTGGTTGATTTTGCCAATTGGGTGTATAGTGTAGGTTGTGCGTATTTGACTTTGTCTATGAATACCTCATTGAATCATATCTTTCCGGATTGGAACATTCATGCAAAGATGTGTTCTGAAATCATCTTATCATGCACACAGTCATACTCATTATATAGAGTGCTGTGTCTATGCCTATGTTTATTGGAGTGTGTTATTACATAGCTTCAGTTCAAGTAGCTGGCAGTAAGCCACTTCAAGTTACAGATTTTGAATATATCATGGATTTCGATCCCCAAAGAGTAAACCAGGAACCATTATAATGCAGCAGATTATGAAAATATTGAATGAATTTATCATTTTGTAACTCCAAATACATATCGCTAGCGAAGCAGAATTACTTCAGCTCAATGGATACTCTCGCACATCCAAACTATTTTGACATAATGAATCTTCAATATTTTCTTCTTTTTTTGGACTGGTTATAATGCTCATTAACTTACTTTCGACTGTCGATAGGAATATTACAACTATACAACAATTACAACAACAAATCAAAACCAATTTTTTCTGCCCGAAAAACACAATTCTGACGACGTCTATATAAATTACACTTGCAGATATAGCAGAGTTCGTGTTGACGAGATCAACCGATGTTCGGCTTAAATCATCGCACCTAACAATTAAATAATGTACAAACCTTCCTCGAAAGGAATTAGGGCAAATTAGGGCACCTGATCCAACCACTGCTCCTATACAGCACTGCATGTGATCTTCAAAAACTCATGGAATCTGATCAGATGGCGGGATCCCATGTTTTTGGAACCACTCGGGCATATGGAATCTCTCATATAATACATGCCTAACATCTTTCTGGAGAGAGAGGTGCTTAAGAAGAGGAAGGATAACCCCCATGAGCTGAAAATTGTAGGGGGGGGGGGGGAAGAAAATGATAAGACAGCATGAAATTTTGATCATAAAAAGACCATGGTACCTCGAAATGCAGTTTCTTTACTTTAAAAAGCAGCAGCCAATCGTTAGGCAAATATAATGTCTGGAACTTTTGCAATGGCAGGCAGAGAGCTTTTGAGCTCTGTGAGCATAAGCTCTTTTGTGAAACCAACTGCTTCTGCTGTAGCAGAAGCTGCTGGAGGGATTTTTAATTTTTAATTTTTAAAAAAAGTTGTTAGTGTTTCTTCGAGCATCTCTACTCGAATAACACTAACTGCAAAAATTCTGCATGCACAAACAGAACCTATTTGAAGAGAGATTACTGTCCATTTACCTGCTCATCATAAGGCTGCCCAGCAGAAAATGGAACACATGGTATTCCGTTCGACGGCTGCAGCAAGAAGCTGAATGGATTGTTATCAACAATGACAACTCTACAGAGATCCTTCGACATGCAAGAGAGATCTTTGACATGTTCTCGGTATTCCCTGTTAAATTGATTGCAAAGGAGTAATTACTAGAGGGTTAAACAAGGCAGGAAATGAGCTAGCCTTCACTCACCAAAACAACTTGTTCATAATTAAGCATGAAATTTACAAAACAACGATGCACTACGAATATTCATTAAATAGCCTCATTTAGATCATAAGGGATCTTAAAACAGAAAAACTTGTGTGAAAGCAGCAGCAAAGTGTATAACAAAATAAAAATAAGCTGAAGAGGAGATAGAGATTCATCGTTGAAAGTTACCAGAACTAGTGAACAGATATTAAAGGGATGGCATATTGCATTTAATAAGCGAACAGCATTGATGACTCAGAGAAACAGTGAACATATATTACTAGTACATAGATATGAGAGAGAAAAAGCGAGTTCATTTGCTTGATATTCTATTATCCATTTCGCAATCTTCCTATTATGCCGTGCACTCCTAAACACTGTTGTACCTTCAACTAAGATGAAAGAGTACAAAGCCTCTTTTTTCTTAGTCTCAAAGAATTACATGTATCAAGTACCAATACTTAATGACATAGATCTCTAGCATGTGACTTTTCCACATATGCGATGCCTAGATAAAAAAAAAGAAAATAAATGCATATAACATTTCCCTCTAGGACTGTTCAATTGTTTATTGCCACAGGATGCATCTATACATAATTCGTAAAAAAAGATAAAAGGTTTGCCACATATGCTACCAAATCTGTTTATCTGTAACTATTAGACATCTGAGTACTTTCTGATCATAGCGTCTTTGCTTTACCGAGGAACTGGTACTTGCTGGTAACCTTTAAAAGACAAGAAACTCCCGGCAATAGCTAGTGCTCAAAATTAACTATGCTGAAGAAAATCATGACTCTTAAGTTGAACTGCTTATAGATTAAAATTGCAAACTTTAGTGACTCTTAAGCTGAACTGCAGTCAACCTTCATGAGTAATCCTAGCTATCAATGAAGTTAAGTATAACTTACGTGGTAACAGTTGCAGGGCGATAAAGGCGGAGACTAAATTTACTATCAACATCTATTCTATCCACAAGTGGTCTAGCATAACCTGAGAAAAAGAGGGGTCAAAAAAAAAAAATCAAGATCAAGTCAGTGAAGTTTGGGCAAAAATAACGAGTATTCGATTGCACAAAAATAGATGCTATTGGAAAAAATGGACCTTCTAAACCAGCAGTAAAAAGAACAAGATCTGCAAATTCACTAGTCTGTTGCAAGAACTCATGCAAACCAGGACGTTCAAAAACAGTGACATGATTCACCTTTTGTCTTCCTTCAACTTCCTTCAAACCAGGAATTTCAACACCGATGAGTTCATTTTATAATTAAAGTCTAATATAACCAAAAAAAGGAGGCAACAATGTAAAAGCAAGTTACCTTATCTGTAGATATGCACTCAAGCTCAAAGCACTTTAAACCTGCTTCAATAGCCTGACTACGTACAATAGAAGGTAGGCTAGATGTTTCATATGCGCATACTAGAGTTTCATCCAAGTCAAGCACTACCTGCAAAAATATGATTTAAATCCATTCAGAGGGAAAAAGATGTAGCAGGAATTATAATTTTCCACATTCAATATGCATAATAAGTTAAGGTGGAATAATAACTTAGTAAATCTCATAAAAAAATAAAATGATTAAGGTTCGTATGCAAGTTTGTGCACAAGTTCGAAATAGCACACTGCAAGTAATTTATTAATATCCTTCTAACAGATTCCTACTGAAGCCGAAAGCATAAGCAATAATTAGGAGCTTCTACTTTTAAGACCCAAATGCTCATTCCGGCTTCCTGCTCCAGCGATAAGCTCTAGACTTTTGTTCACCAAAAGCCTGGCTTCTATTTCTTGAAAGTTGTTCTAGAAACAGAGCCAAACGGATACTCAGATGTTTAACTTGCTTCTTCTCTCTAGTCATCTAATTTTCCAGCAGTAAAATTGATGAAAGAGGGTGACAGGTTTGTTAGCGCATAGTTGTAGTGATGACAGAATCACACGTTCAAGTGAGCGGAAATATTTCATCTCTGTGATTATACACTTCTCATTTACTGTGTTGTGTCAACCTAAAAGGTTGTGTTCAACTTTCGCCGACTCTTTTTGTAGTTGATTTTATAATTTTCTCGTCCAACTCATCCATCTATACCCAGCATCTTCATCAATTTAGTAGAAACCAGATTATCCATCAGCAAAGAAGCACTTAAGCAATAAACTCCAATCTCTTCACCACCTTTCTATTCGTATATTAGGTCCCGACGCTAAAGAGCAAAATGCCAGATTCCCCAAGAACAATAGATCCTACAGATATCATCAAAATACAAAAAAGAGAAATTCCGAACATTAAGCAACTATATAATAGACTTTCACATCAGCAGTATTCATCAATAGATACCAAAGTAGATCTGAAATTTCCCCAATTGCAAGTACCTCCACTCTTCCAGCAGCTCGAACAGAGCACATACCCTCTCGAATTTCTTCAAAACCACATTAATTTTTCCCCGCAAAAAATCTAATCCATTATCGACCATTCCTTCTCCAACCCAAACACAAACACAAAAAACTATTCGCTCTAGAGATAGATCACCATCTCAAAGCCACAAAGAGAGAGATAGAGAGAGAGATAGAGGGAGAGATAGAGGGAGAGATCAGAACACAATCAGAACACGTTAACCGCTTACTACATGCAATCCGATCCATTATCGACGGTTCCTTTTCCAATCGAAACGCAATACTCTTTGCTTAGCGGTAGACCACCAGCTCAAATACACATCTAGAGAGAGAGAGAGAGAGAGAGAGAGGGAGAGAGAGAGAGATCCACCATACCGTGAGCTTATCTAGGGTTTCGGGGGGAGGAGGAGGCGGGGTGTCGGTGGGGATCTCGGAGGGGAGCGGCTTAAAGGCGACGGAGGGGGAGGAGGAGGAGGAGGAGGACGGAGCGGAGGAGAGGAGGGGGTGGCGGAGGCCGACGAAGGAGAGGACCTGCGCCCACGAGGGCGTCCCCCGCAGGATCTGGAGCAGGATCTGGAGCAAGAACCCCATCCACCCCACCACCGCGCGCCACGCCTGCGCCGCCGCCTTCGCCCTCTGCCCCCCCGGCGCGTACACCTCCGTCGCCGCCGCCCCAGCCGCCATGGACGGACCTCGAAGCAAATGAAGAAGACGACGAGGAGGAGAGGGAGAAGAGGAGGAGGAGGAGGAAGGAGGACACGTGGCAGGGATCGATTGGAGGGCGGAGGTGGGGGAGAGAAGGAGGAAGAGGGGAGGTGATTATTTGGATGGGGAGGGTTCGAAAACAAAAGCGGAGGGATCAATCATGGCGCAGGGTCGGGTCGCGTGGGGCCCACGGACTTGGTGGTGTACGAGTGGATGCTTATTTTATTTTATTTTATTATTAAATTGTATATTTTGTTTATTTTATAATTTATTTTGGGTTGCGAACATGTGATGGTCAATCACGGCGGGGGAGAGGGAGATGAAGGTTAAATGTAATCACTAATCAGAAGGGTAACGCTCGGACGATAATTTCCTGCACCCGCTGCATTATATAGACATGTGCAACCTCGACTTATCCATATATTCTCTCACATTTCATATTTTAATTTTAATAGTTTATTGAGTTTTAGTAACTCACATTATATTATCTTAGGCAGTTAGTTAAGAGTTTGATAGTTGGTGTTTGAACTTCTAAATTTAAAATCTAATTAATTGATATCTTTAGCTCAGTTTAATTTTTTTTTTTAAAAGAACGAAGCGAGTAGCCCAAGAGCTCGTGTTCAAGAGAACGTGTAAATTGATTTTAAGTACAATTCAATAATAAATTTAGTTAAAGTTGAAATATAAATTAACATAAAGTATTATTAGATGTGCTATACAAATAGAATAGATAACCAAAATAAATATCTTTTAATACTACGTGAATCTAAAAGAGCTTGGTGGTTGGTATCCGAAATTCTAAGTTTGAATCCTAGTTGATTCACATTTTCAGCTAAGTTTATTTCTAAAAAAAATAAACGAAGCGTTTAGCGTGCTATCTTTTTCTAAAAAAAAAAAAAGACTACGTGCATCAACTTTAAAAAAAAAATTTGAGAGAAAGGTAGCACGCAACCCGCTTCATTTATTTCTAAGAAATAAACTTAGCTGGAATGTGAATCAACTAGGATTCGAACTCGAAACCTCGGATAAAATGCAAAGCTTACAGTTTGAGTAGCAAAGTACGTAAAAGTATTAACACGATGAATTTCAATATTAAAACTTAAATGGCAATTTATAATTGTTCTATATTCAATTTTTTTCTCTTTTTAACACTTACAATTTTGGTGGGGGCAATGTCTTCTAGTTGTAAGGAAAGATCCAAAAATATGGATAAACTCCGTGTATCTTCCGTAGTTTCTTTCATAGATTGGTTCGCTGAAAGGTTCTAAAACTGTGGAACCCGTAAATTTTCTGGACGATTCTTTGGTACGTAACAATCCAAGTGTTCTTCTGGACTGTTACGGTGGCTGCTTCAAAATCCCTTTCTCATTGGGCCCCAGTTTCTTGGGGACTGTGGAGTGTGGACCCCATTTCTAAATTTATGAAAATTTGAAATAAATTTTAACAGGTACAATTTTGCTAATATGCAAATTAGATTTTTATGGAATATGATAAAATTGGATTAACAAAAAGTAGCTAGATTCAACGAATCCAAATGTTTAAGAATCTTTTACAATGCATGGACTGATCCGACCAATCAAATACCTAATGAAGACATCATGATTATCTACAACTATATCCTCGATCAAGAGATTATGGGTATCCAATTATGATGTCTTTGATGTAGATATGAAATCTATGGAAAATGCTTTGAGTGCAGATCTGCCGAGGCCATCAAATGCTCGCTCGAATGAGCGTGGCCGTCCATCTCAGCAATCACAGATCGAGTAGCTAAAATTCGAATTGGATTCGACCTCGATTGGAAAGTAGTAGGAACAAATTGTTGGTATTTTTATTATTATTAAATGATGAAAAGCACGCGTTGGATGCTTTTTTTTTTCAGAAAACAAATAGACGAATAAATAATACATTTCGCACCCGTAAAACTTATTTCAACTTAAACTACAATAACAATTTTGAACTTTTTTTTAATTTACAAAATACCTAACCATTGCTTGGGCGTTTGGATTGATGAATCTCTAAATCCAATATTACTGAAGTACAGTGATGTCTGAATTTTTCTGAAGTGTGGTTATATTTTTATTGTTTATTTTGATATAAATTTGTATAGTTTGAAAGTTAAATATAATTATTTTTTTGTTTATTTTGATGTAACTTTATACTGGTGAAATTAATTTTTTGAATTTTATTGTTTGTTTTGATGTAAGTAAGTGGATCTCGTTATTTTTTAAATATAGCGATAAACTTATCCCTATAAAATCCAACCTATTAAATAATTAAATTTCTCATTATTGTTTAAAAGTAATTTTAACTCATTGTAAAAAAAAAGTAACTCTAACCCATTCTAAAATAAGTAGAGTTTAAATTTTAATATTTAATAAGTTTTTTTGAGAAAGTTGAGTGTGGTAGAACTTAAATTCGATACTCTAGAGGAGAAAGTAAAGAGTATATAAAATAAAGGCCTAATGTAACTTGAGTTATATTATTTTTTTGACTTACAACAAAAGAAACACAAAAAATGATCGGATTTGAGTTTCACGTCTCCACCTATACCAAACGAAATAGCGCCTTAATGGAGTGGAAATTATTTCAAAAGCAGGACAAACAGATACTTTATGGTTGGACATGAAGCTCCAATATTCTATCGACAGCTAATATCTGGATACGAATAATAGGAATTAAAAAAAAAATGTCTTCATCAATTGGTACACAAACATATATGCTATTTATTTCAAGGATCAAACCATCAACAGGTGTCTTTCCAATGTCGCAAATAAACAAACTCAACCAAAATTACAAACCCTACATAAATGCCTCAGGGGTAATTTGTACAACAGTAAATTCGAAAATCTTCTAGATACTATTTTAACTTCTTCTGCATACCAAGTTTTCAACAGGTATCATCAAAATATAATGCACTACCTTTAAACAGGATGTTTTACAAATATATCCGCACCCCCTTGATTCTGTTATTCAAAATATGCCCCTTTAACTGTAGCTTCTTACAAAAAGATGCCTAAGTTTTTTTTTATTTGAACAAGTTTTACAAACACCTGTATTTCCCTCAGGCTACTTAATTATATGCATGAAAACTAAGTTTTTGAAGGGTGAATATGAAAATTCAGATTTACAGGGGTTTGTACATAAATAGGCGAATCGGCAGGGATATATACGTAAATTTACATATACATCTCATCATTCCAGGTATTACAGCAAATCAAGCACTGCTACGACGCAAAGAGAACAACAAACTTCAAGCATCAGTGTGGAACAAACTCAAAGCGCATGAGAAGCCTTACGGATTTGTACTTTCTCCCCTTGCGGTCGTAGAGAGGCACGGCACGGATCCCTGGTCGGAGCTCCGAGACTGGTAGGCAGGTCTGCCCGCCAAAGTCGTCCTTCTCCGACATGTCATATTCGCGGACTTCAATCCACAGTAAAGCCAATTCAGGGACAGTTAACGGAAAGCTAAATTCGTCATTCCACACTGGCACCCACTCGTCTTCTATAATCCTCGTTTTGTTCCTTCTTGTATCGGCAGGCACTCCGGCTATACCTACCTGAAAAATCAGTCATGATCAACGACTCATAATGCTAAATAATGTACATTTATGTATTTTCCCTCTGTGATTGATATTAGTGTTTCTTTCTTTCATATATTTTGAAAATTAACCCCTTCGTCTATGTTTTTTTCGACTGGCACCAAGTGGGTATCTGACTTTGACATTTTTTGTTTTTTTCCAGATAACGTTTATTTTGAGTTCCATATTCAAATGGTGAACTAACACCAATCGAAAGGGAAAAAAAGGAAATAAATGCGTTAGTTTCTCAAATTTAGAAGAATAAAAAAGCTAATATCAGCAATAGATGTATGAATAAGAAGCTGAAATTCTGCAGGGAAATTGAAGTGAACCTCTTCCTTTTTTAAAAAAACAAAAGCAGCTGATATGCAGCTAGTAATTATATTCATTATGGAGGCCATCACAATCATCAGTATAATTTCTTAAAAAGAAACAGTAGTAATGAAAATGTCCGCACCCTTGTATAAAAATCTGGAGGGGAGTAGGTATCGAAATGCGTCTGACTAAAATCCGTGTGCCATCCGTCTCCCATGTATACCTTAACCTATTAAGCACCAGGTTAGTAGAAAATTTCACAACGGATGTAAATGAGTTCGTAGATTACAAACCTTTAAAGTTGTCTTTACAGGCATGGTTGCTTTTGGATCAAAGACCTCGCCATTTGGACCAGTGGTTAGAAAGAAATCAGGTTTCTTCACATAGCCGCACCCTCCATTAGCCTTATAAAAACCTTTCATCAACCAGAGTGACCTTCCATATCCCTAGCAGAGGAAGAAATGAAGCGAGGTTAGAACACCGTGCCAACAGCTTTTGTGAAAAATTTTGTGCCGGTTTTTCAGTGTACATGCCTAATTCACGTCTATCAACATTAAACATACCCATCAACAGTAAACATGCTTGAGTTTTTTTTTTTTTTTTTGAGAAATAGGTAGCAAGCTACCTGCTTCATTCATTAAGAGAAATGAATTAGGCGTACATGGTGGAGGCAGCTGAGGCCTCCGAAGGGGACAAGCAGTTAGAAAAAAATTAAAAACAGGAATAGAAATGAACAAAAAACAGCTGAAAGAAACGAGGAGTATTTGTAGCCGGATACTTCGGAAATAGGTTGGCTCAGCGTAGCACGTTCCAAGAGTTCAGTAGATTTTTGATGCGATCTAGAGCTCGGTATGGTTAAGTTAATACCATGTATGCGATCTAGAGCTCGGTATGGTTAAGTTAATACCATGCTTGAGTTAATACCATCCTTTATATGGTTAGGAATTTAACGCAAATTTGGCTGATACGATATGTCTGGACTAGATGATAGGTTCTATTTTGAGGAAACTGGGAGATGATACTAATATCTTTTTATCTATCAGCAATGATCTCTAAGATTAAATTATTTTTGGGGGACTCTTGCAATCTAGAAAAATGGACCCACATATTGTGAAGAGTTGATGAGTTGTGCATTAGAAAGTTCAATGATCTAAATCATGTGAAAACTTATAGAATGATGAAAAATACGTAGTAAAAATGCTAACCTGCATGTTGAATGCAACCATTTGTGCACCATGCATCCAGGCAACTAATGGTTTGTAATTGGATGAAGTAACCCGTGTACCTTTTGGGTATACCCTGAGAATATTCCTCTGAGTGAACCTACACATTAAATTTCGAGAAGATGAAGCACTTGTTTCACGCATAAAATGCTTAAAAAAAAAAAAGCAGTAGTGATAAATAAGACTAGGATAAGTAGCTTTTTGCAAGGTGCAAGAATGAAGACTAGCCAGAAGACTTATCAATAATTTGGCTTATATAATATAGGTAAAAGATATATACAGAGGAAATAGATGTAAATCATATGGATATGATAATTTTGACATGATCAAAATGTATGACATTCTGTTTACTAAGAAGTTGTTTTATTGGCATTTTCATACCAAACAGTATTCATGGAATTACCGTATTAAGTCCTCCTGAAAAGCAGAGTAGGTACCTTACTAGATCAGCACTGTGGGATGCTGCTGCCTTTTCTAGCTTTTGCTCACTCAAGCTAAGACGTCTAACTCTGTCGGGATCAACCTTTAATGAATCCCTCAAATGGCCTTTATGTTTCCCTGCCTGAATAGTAATTAAGCGTCTATATTCAGAATTCTGCCTTATATTGTGGCCACTATCGTCATCACCAGAGTCTTCTTCATCCTGCTCATGATTCAGGCTATCTTCCTCCTATAGATGATAAATCAGTTAAAGGAATTGCTAAAGGATCAAGACATGAGTTTTGAACAAGGAGCTTTTACACACATTTTCTGAAAACCAATCTGAATTTTCATATATACCCTTCAAAATTGCAGTTTCTTACATGAATATCCTTAGCTAAAGTTGGGGACTCATTCAAGTCAAGGGGGAAGTTGGTCTTGGTATATTAATAATTAAAAAAATAAATCCAAAAAAGGGGCATTTTTGTTATTACGAGGCTATACTTAAGAAAGTCTCTCTATGGCATAGGTGAAAATTCAGATTCTGTACAAACAGATAAGTTTCCCATTTATACATATAAACAATTCTAAAATGGCACAAGCATTTGCATAATACATTCTCAGCAATTTCGCGATATGAAACCTCCTTTCCCCAGTCTTCTTCGTCAGACGAATTATTTTCTTTCTGATCATCACTCTTATAAGCTTTGGACTCGAGGAACTCCTTTGGTGGTTTTGTTGAGATAATTATTCTATATTTCAAAGCTTCTGGAGAAGGAAACTCCTTCATAGATTGCATCTTGGGGCAGTAAAGCATGTCTCCAAATGTTTGAGCGATCATCTGTATTTCACATGTAAGAATGAGGTTTTCGTGAAGGTTTATAAATTAGGAAAATTTGAGAAAAGAAATTAACCTCTGCTACTTTTGCTTGGAGACCTGGTGTGAGGTGATCCTCAAGGGTTATAATGACAGGATAAGGAGATGCACAAAATGCGTATTCTTTAATAGACCTCAAGCATTTTATAATTTCGACTGGAGTAGTTAGCGTCCTTCAAATGCAGGAAAAGGAAAATCAGAAAACAAAGCAAGTAAATAGATAAAAAATACACTAGATAGTCGAAATGATTTTTTTTTATTTTTTATTTAAGTTTGTACACATGTTTTTTGAGACATTGATGATCTGTTCTACATATCAAATTAGACATTAAAAGTTCAATAATATCAAACAAAATCTTTCTGTCAGATATAAAGTAATGTGTGGATTAAAGTTCGATACCTCCCATGAAGAATATCAACATTATCTTTGGTAGAATTTGGCCACATATCCAGTTCAATCACTCTCACACCTCTCTGCAATGCTTTTATAATAGGGACATCGCTGCACTCGCTACTTAGCTGGTTTCCGGTCAGATATGAATTATGGCCTGTGTGTATGAAATAGTGGGACAACGGCGCATTCATGTCCTGGTGAACCTGTCAAAAAGGATAAACATGAGAAGATATGAAGTTGTTTTCAGTGGAATAGCTATATACTTAGATGAGTAGCAGCTCAATAAGCAAAACTATGGCAGAGTTTTAAACTCATACTGAAGGAATGACCATCACATCAATCCTTCAAAGCTATGGAAAGAGCGTAATTGCAGAATTTTTGATAATAGAACGACTCAAAGCGAGATTCTGGGTAGTAAAATCATCGGTACTGTCAAACTTTGGATCTACGCCCTAGGTAGATAGGACAGCATTGGGTGTGTGTATCAATGTGTGTACTGTCTTCGAACTGTTAGGATTTCCATAAATATGACTCAATTAATCATATTCAAATTTGGATTTATTATAGATAAAGGTCAATCCTACTACAGATATAGGACTACTTGTTTTACATACCTATAAAGATCTATCACGAACTACTCTCAGATCTAGATTCACTTCTGATCTGACCCTTGTAAAATAGGGTATACCCCTGTTTCATAAAAAAAAAAATCTCTTCTTCCTTTTTTGTTTTGTTAAATAGCCAATCACTCTAAAGCTTAAGATGCTAGGGACCGGAATTTTAATCTCTTTTACTCAGCACTTCTCCCAACATTAGGCAGATTTTGAGCACAAGTACAACTCGTGAATTCGGAATAAACACAAGGTCTCTGATACCATATGAAGTAACCAACTACTCTAAAAGCTTACTCTGTTAGAAAACACTGTTTTAGTCTTTTATACTCAACAGTGTTCATCTATTTATGGAATATGAGATCAAACTATAAACAGAATTAGAGTGCATACTCCAAAAGGAAACTTAAACCGAAGATTGAAGAGCTAAGCATTACGAGGAGAATGAATCAATTCCAAAGGGAGATCGAATCGCACTAGGGTTTGAGCATTAGGGAAGGGATCGATCGAGCCACCAACCTGGGATCGGATCGGGGGGTTGAGCTTGTCGGAGAAGAGGTACGCGTAGAAGTCCTCGAGCGTCATCAGGGGCTTGGCGAGGTGAGCGCGTCCGCACACCCTGCGGACGATCCACTCAGCGTCGGCGGCCCCGGCGCCGGCGCCGGCGCCCTCGCCCTGCACCTCCGCGAGGAACCGCCGCAGCTGGTCGGCGCTCATGGCGGCGCCGCCTTCGGCGTAGGCCGCGAACGCCGCCCTCACCTCCGGCGGCGGCTGCGTCTCGCTCCACCGGAACTTGCGCGTGAAGCACATGCAATACTTGTAGCTCCCCATCCCCTCCTCCTCCTCCGCCGCCGCCGCCGCTTCTCCTCGCTCTCCTCCTCCTCCTCCTCTAGGGTTTCTTCTGAACGCGATCGAGGGGGATGAGGAAAAGGAGCACGATAATGGTGGGAGCGGGGTTCAACCTGGGGAGGTTGGATGGGGACGAAGACGATGGACCGCATTTGGAGACTGGATTAAAAAAAATAAAAAGTTGGGGATCGGAATTAGAACGTGGAATAAATTATTATTTAAACTTTTTTTTTTTTTCCTTCTACTTTCGATCGTGAGCTTTTGAATTGGTTGCAGAGAGGTTTTTTATTTGGCTACAACTTATTCGCGTTGGTGGGATTTTCCCGCCTATATCATAGCCGCATTGACTTCGTCTCCGCGTTGTCGTTTAGTACGGAGTGGTCTACGGGTCTACCGGTCTACGGGTCTACGACCAACGGCTGCATACTTGCATGTTACTACAGTTGTGAGAGATCTATGGTCCAGTGATCCGGGTCCTCGTTGCAGTAGCCGCTGCAGGATGGGCCCACACCTCTCGTCCAATGGAGAAGAGTTCGTTATAACGGCTCTGATGATTATAGGATGGTCATTAGTGAAAGCCGGTAAGAATAATTTAGTAATTTTATATTAAAATAATATTAAAAATAATGATTATGCTACTATACTATTGATAGTATCAAGCGCTGGGTGCTATCGAGTTTTCGGCTGTTGGATGAAAGGATGTGCGATTAGGATGATAGTGGTCCCCTAGGGTTGAGTGGTGGTTGGTTGAATAGTATAATCTAACGGGTGAAAATAATCGAAGGGTAGATCTAACGGCAGAAAACTCGATAGTACCAATAGCTTGGTATTATGGATAGTATAGTAGTCGGACTCAAAATAATTATATTTTTGTGGACGAAGGTTATGTTGGTTTGATTGTTCTTATTTTTACTCGAAATACACATGAAATATAAGACTTTCTCGTGTGGTGAGGAGTTTATTATCAGAACTATATCTATCACGTTAGTATTTCTTTCTTCTGATTTATCATCAATTTAGACTTATTTATTCTCCTGCGATATATTGAACGTTACTAATCTTTCTATTTAGAAAGAATTTTTCGATCTACATTGGTAACTACTGAAGCGTCGATTTGGTGTTAGCTAACCTATATCACAGCAGCACCCAATATAGTTTTTACAATAAACTCACCAACTTGAATTCATAAAGTGAGAATTTGGGGACAACCTTGCATGCCCTTTCGTTATATTTGCATGAAGCTATAAATTCTAGATTATAACCTATTTACCACAAAGTTTATATTTTTTCCTCCCATAAATACTAATTACAAAGCAATAGCCTTAATTTACCTTGAAGTTTAAAACTATATAAATGACATTACTATAAAAAAATAAAAATAAAAAAACCATAAAACAATACTGGATTCAAGAGAGCATGTACTTTAAGCCTCTACAAAATTTATATAGTTGTTGGCCTAATTTGGGAGAAAAAAAAAAGTTAAAATAATGATCCAATTCAATAATCTGTTAATTAAAAGGGCTCCTCCTTGTTTCTGCTTTCTTTTGAATTATTCAATTACCAACAAATCTTTCTCTTTTGTGTTCTTTTTTTGGGAATATATTCTTTCCCGTGAGAATCTGCTTTCGATATGTTAATCATATTGTTAATACGTGTTTACCTTTATTTTTATTTTTTAAGTTTTTCATTTCATTATTATTATAAGTTAGTGCGGGTTGCATTGGCAAACCTGTTCAACTAACAAAGGACCCAATGCGCAGAGATCGTACATATTTATTTCTAAACAAATTGTATGATATCTTTTCTAAGAAAAATGTAGAATCAGAGGAAAAATGTAGAATCAGAGGAAAAATGTAGAATCAGCTAATCTGTAGCTGTTTATTTCTAAAAAAAATAAACGAAGCGGGTAGCGTGCTATCTTTCTCTCAAAAAAAAAAAAAAAAAAAAACTAATTAATCTGTAGCTTAGAAAGATGCTCACATTATAAACAGGCCATGTATCTAAAATATTTTTATGATCTATGCAACGTAAATCTAAATCTATTAAAATCATTAGCACTTTTTAAACATTCAGTTTATTTATAGTAGACACTACGAATTAGTAATTGATCATTCTAGTGCTTCTGAAATGAACTTATCGGCCTCAAAAACAATTATACTTTAAATAGAACGAAAGATGTTCTAAAGTTTCAAAAAAGAAAATCGTAGCAAAATGTGTTAAAACATTATTATTATATATAATATTTCTAGTAATTATTCCAATACTTATTTGTCAAGGATGAGTTTGACGAAGATAACACATGGCAATGAAAATGCTGCTCCTTCCTACGTGTTACAACCAGGGAATCAAAGGAGAGAGTTTCTATGATCAGTGCTTTGTATCTACCAAATATTTTTTATGTGACCATTGTTACCATCAATCAAGGTTCGAACGCCAACACGTGGGCCCACACGTGTAGCTCCTGCATGAGTCATTATAAGGATATAAATACTTTATGTATAATTCAGTTACTATCTTTATAAAAAGATGTGTCTGTATATATATAGTTGAGTTACTATTTTTTTACGGAAATATGTGTATAGTTGAGCTGCTATTCTTTTATGAGAATATGAATATATATGTAGTATTTATTTTAAAAATCAAAAAGTGTATAGTATATACTATTCATATTCTCAAATGATCATAGCTCGACTCTATAAACCATCTAAATTTTAGAATAAATGTAATAATCAAAATTTCAAAGCGCTGTAATCAACTATATTAAATTATTACTTGTATATATATTTGAGGTCATGAATTTGAGAAGAAATCGTGAAAAAAAAAGTAAATATGCATGCAAGAAATACATGCGAGATTATTTTCATGACAAAATTTGATAATTTATTAGCTCTTTTACCGTTTTTTAGAAATGGTATGGTATCGAGAAATGATTCAACAAAAGAGAAATTCAGAGTCTTGTAAATTATAACAAGTTAAAGTCCTGCAAACAGTATGCAAATAATCAAGTTGCCAAATGTTATAATTTACCAGGAAAAGAAACACATCCTTTCTATGAACATTTAAATATGCATATTTTATTAAGTGTGTATTAGTTCATACTTGTTATTTAAAAAAAAAACATGCCGAGTATATATTTGTGTTTACTTTGCAACGAAATAATCATTTAAATCTAATAGTCTCAATACATTTTTACAGATAAGCAAAGATAAACTTTATTAGATAAATGATTAAATGCATTAAAATCATCCGAATTTGATCTCCTGAACTTTCAAAATATAAACTTTTACTATCCAAATTACACATTAACAATAATTAATATTTATGACATAACATCTAATTTTGGCATCATAATTACCGGTATATATTTTTTATTATTTTTTGACCACCTAATATTAGTCATACTGAATTATAAAAATATAAAATTTTAAAAAATATAAACTTTTTAAAAAAAATTAGATAACTAAATATAAATAGGCAAAGCTTCGATACCTGAGGTGCATTTAACTCCACACAAAAAAAAAAAGAAAAAAGAAAAAAAAAATCTCGCAATCATGAAGTCACACTCGCATAGAACCAAAGGGAAAGAGGAAGTATAGTGACCCACCCCACTCTCTATCGCGTCCTGCGCGATTCGACATCCGCATTATTTATTATTTATTATTTATTATTTATTATTTATTCAACACGGAACTGCGATGGCGAAAAGCCGTGGAAACCTACGTCGCAGAAGCGCTTTTCCCTCTCTCTCTCTCTCTCTCTCTCTCGTCTCCCTCGTTCCTCTTCGACGCGGCGTCGTCCTCCTCCTCCTCCTCATCCTCTCTCCAAACCCTAACCCCACGCATCGCCAGGATCGCCTTCGATCTCTCGCCCGATCGATCGCACTCTTCTCGAGGGTTCTGGAGTCTCCATGGTTATCCAAGAAGGTTCTAGAAAGGGTGCGGCGAAGACACTCGATAGCTTCTCCTCCATCAAGGACGTCACCTATAGGTTCCTCTCTCTCTCTCTCTCTCTCTCTCTCTTCGTTCGTCGAATGATCGGCTATTTTTATCACGGCATGGATCCGCGATGATGTTATCTTTATCAGAGCAGTGGATTCATCTTATAGCTGTTTTAACTCGTTTTGATGAAGAATTTAGGGTTTTCCTTTTAATCTGATGTTTGTTTCTAGCATTCGGAATCAATGAAGTTAATACTGGAAGAAACCCTAATTGGATTCTAAGAAGTTTGGGAATTATTAGGTTGAATTATGTACACATATGTTTGTTTGATTCCATGTGGTCGATTTGATGAATTGGGGTTCATTATTTGCAGCTGCGGATATTGCGGTTATGCTTTGAATCTGAGCTCTTCTAATAGGAATACCTCGAACATCGGCTCGAAGTACGGGAAGGCGATCAAGAAGGGAATCGTCTCCTTCTTTGCGGTCGATGAGAGCCGGTTCACTCAAAGCGATGAGTTTAACTGTTTGCCTTACTTCATTTCTAAGAATTCATGGGGATTTCTCAGGAAGAGGACCAAATTGCTCTGCCGCAAGTGTGGGAACTATATCGGTAGTGCCTACGACGAGGATTTCCCCTCTAATGGATCTGATGGTCCGGATTCAAGCTCGGACACTGGTGTATCAGACCGACGGAAGTACAATATAAAGATCAGTGCATTGCAACCTTTGTCGGATGATTCAGGTAATTTCCTTTCCACGCAATGAAAATATGTCAATGGCTATTGTTGGTGTTTTTCTTCTTCTTCTTTTTCTGCGGAGTTTCTTGTTGTAGAATTGGTATGTGGCTGTGAAAAGTGAGAAGAGAAAGAACAGAAGATGGAAGTTTCTAAAGCTTCAATGTTACTTGTAATTACTTCGGTTGTATAAAAGTTACTCTGCTTCATCTGGAATGTATGTTCTTAAGTTGTGTCCATATTATAAAACGAGAAGTAAATTAAATTATTTGCATGTCATGGTTGCTATTTTTGACCTTCTGTTTTGCTCATAATAAAGGATTTGAATGATTTTGTTTAGTCATTTAGTCTTAAGTTTCATACTAGCTGTTAGTGTACTCAATTTTCAGTATTTAGTAGTTGCTTTTAGATCTATAATCATAGTCTCTAAGCACCTTTTCACCTACTATACTTTTTGAGACAAGGTTTAAGTTGTCTAATGACGAGATCATTTTATTATCAAGATTTATTGGGTAAAATAAAATGAAATGGCTGATAGTTATTGAAAAGTAGTCATACAACATTAAACTTGAGTCCATGTATATGGCCTGTGATGACACAGTTTAATTGGCATGTTTTGAATTTTTCTAATGCGCACTCTATTTTGCCATTTTCTTGAGCTTATTTGCATTTAGCATAATATTGACTACTTGTATGGAGGACTCATGGAATTTTGTCGATCTACATAGAAAAAGGTTACCGTGGCATGATATCTCTGATAAGTTGCTCTTTGACATGAGAAATAATCTTCTGCTCTTCAAGATTCTGAAATAGTTTGCGACAACGACTTATTATGTCAATTTGTCGTTTTATAATGTATGGCAACTGTACTTATTCTTCAAGTCACTGAGCCCATCAGCAGTATTCCATGTTCAGTCTCTTGATACTTGAAGACACTTCATCTTCACATATGTTCAAAACCAGTGTATCTTGGTGATCAGTGGAGAATTTTGTTTCGGTAAATAGATGGCTTGTATTATATATACAAGCCATGCATCTTCCAATGCATTTTCATTGCATATTCTATTTGAATTCAGTAGTCATCAAACTACTCGGCTTGTTTGATGTAAAAGTTGACATCGCAGTGGAACTGTAGGGACATAATTGAGACAAGTTGTGAATTTCTGGGGCAATTTTTATAATATATCCCTTGCCTTATAGCTTTTAGAACAGGATCTGTACAATTGCAAATGACTGTTGATTAGTGGATGATCTGTACAATTGCAAATGACAGTTAGTGGGTGGTAGATCGATGGATTAATCATGGCTTCCTCGGCTTCCATGGTTCTTGATTGTTCGTTGAGGGATGAGGGCTATCCTACAAGGTTGTCACTGTTGGTGATCTGGAGGAAAAATCATAACTACTACAAGAAAATTTTAGATGTGATTTCAATTGATCATTTACTGCAAGCTTTTCTTGGCCCCGATTATGGTGTATTCTAAAATTGGGAGCATTTCGGCATCTCAGCGGTTTGAATATGGAATATCATGGTGAAATTTTTTGAATCCTCGCATGATAATTCATTTGGCAGTGTCGTTAAGATGCTCTTTTTATTTTGAGTCTTGTTGTGTTGGTATATCTCGGATTGCTGATTTCATCATCGTGATCTTCATACACTGATAGCTACTGCAAATATTATTATTTAGCTGTTGGAGTATTACATATATTATTATTCTTGCTCGGACAAAATGTGTGTTCTGAGACAGAATAACTGATGGTAGGATGCTTTAATTGCTGTGAAATGGAGGTTTTATCTTTGCAGTTGTTATTTTCATTAGAGTGAAGTAACATGATTAATGCCTAAAGCATAGATCATTGTGAAATAAGACTCAATGAAGCATTATCTTTGTATGAGTTGGGTGGGTATACAAGGGTTGTTAAGGAGATGCTATTACTGGAGACAATTTTTCACGTTATATAAAGATCATGATTTTAATTTGAATCAAATATTAGGGTAATACTCTTAACAGAGTAATGCTATGATTTTAATTTGAATCAAATATTTTTCTCCAACAACTACACGTTCATTTTTCCAAAAGGGCCAAAAAAGAAAAAGAAAAAGAAAAAAAGGAACACGCTTTGGGAAGAGAATAGGCACGTGGTGCCCACTAATTGGTAAATTACTGTTGCCTACAATATTCCAAAGCAAAATGGAATGCTGAAAAGTTTCTATTTTAAGGCAAAGCACGAGAGTTTCCAAAAATAGACTTATGGTATAGGAGTGAGACCAGGCCCGCTCCAAGATAGCTTGGGCCGAAGCTGGCCCACGAGAGTGATGCGTCTAAATGGACCTACCACCCATATTCACACTCTTCTACGTCTGTAGGCCCAGAAGTTATATAATGGGCCGCAATTTTTGGACCTAAAGTTTGTAATGGGCTCTTTCGGACGCAAGCCTTTTTATTGCTAACTCTTTTCGGGCCTCTTTCAGTTTTAACCTAAAAAAGATAGTGTACGGTTCTCAACGTAAATTAATCACTCGTACTTGAGAAGGCTCTTCTTTTGGCGATCGACAATCGGTAATTTGATTTGAAAGCCTCTCAACTAAAAACAATTTTGAAATAGGCCTCTCAATTTTTTTTTTTCAACTTGAGTTATTCTGGTAGGGACCAATCAGAAAAATTTCAGAAGGGATTGCCAATCAGAGAAATTCAAGGGCCATTTCAGAACAACCTAATAGTTGAGGATACGACACTTGCGCGGTTGTAGACAAATCATGAAGCAGATAAAATGAAGAAGAATGCAGAGCCCATAGCATATATTGACATTTGACAGGGAGGGGTTTTAGTTGAAAGTTCAGGCACTACCTGTACATTTCTAGCCTTTCCTTTATCTTATGGTTCACAATTATAAGACTAATATATGTACGACATTTGCGATTATTGTCCTCTGAAAGTGAAAGCTCGGATGTTTATTATGAGGTGAAAGCTCGGATGTTTATTATGAGTGACCGGTTTTACTAAAGACAAACCATGTAGGTACCAGTAGGTTTCAGATCCAATCATGCTTACAGGTACGTTTAAGGGAAGAAAAAAGAAAAAAAGGCGAAGGGAAAACCATATAAGAAGTTCTACTGCACCGAGAGAAAATTCCGCAAGTGATGAGAACCAAAACATTCAATCTTGAGAGAATACAGAACAGTTTGCAATTAAAATGAGATAAAACCAACACAATATAAACGCACAATCTTGATTTTTCTATCATATCCTGCAATCATTCTTCTATCGACTAAATATTAGATCAACAACCAATTTCAAAACGAACTTGTTCAGCTGTTTAGTATAGGCGTTAGTTACTACGACACGAATCAAGTTCGATTTGAATGTATGGTGGCTGGAGGTCCAAGACAACCATAAACTAAAATCGTAATCATGAAAACATACAAATTATGAAAGCTACTCTGTAGCTCTTCTTTGGTTAAATGAAGTTCATTCAATCTGGTAGGTTTGGCATCCTAAAACCTTGCAAAAGAATACTTCGTGTAATACATATGTTCATAATTTTACTAGAATACCTCTCTTTCCTAAACACCCTCATAGGGTTATGAGAAACAGGAGCACACAAATCCACAGGCCACAACCAAAAGAGGGTGCATGTTCTTTCCACAATGACTTTAACATGAAAATGTTACTTTTTGTAAATGAAGCAGCAGGAACTTCAATATGGATTTTGAGGCCCAGTTCAAGAGAAGAACATAAAAATACCTGAAAAGGAAGAATAGTACCTATTGCACTCAAAAATTGAGGTTCAGTTTGTCTTAGCGTAGGTATCAAGTGTTATTAATCATGAAACCTTTCAGCCTAGTTGCCTAATGCTTGAAACTCTACTTTCTCCGTTATACAGCAACAATAAACATACATGTTCAAATGAATACCAATAAGTGTTCTCAATTTGTTAAGGAATCCACAATGTTGCTGCTACTTAAAAAATGGAACAAACGAGCCTAAAATCCAGATCAAACTATACAGAAGATTTAAATGAGCTATAATGCTAATGCAAAGGAAAGGTAAGTACCCAATCCTTCTACATTCCCAGTGCAAAAGGTATGTCAAAAATCTCACTTTGGTAATTTTGTTAGAGGTGAGGATGCTCTACTTAATGACTGGCTCAAAGGCTTACAAATTGCACAGAACTCTTTGATTCAAGTCCCATAATCCAAAACATAAGCTACACCATATTTGCCATTTGGGTACAATGTGGTGCATGCGAATCTTACTAGTTTCTTGCTCCATACCTCCAACCAGAATCATAGTTATCAAGCTCTCTACTTCACTTAAAATCAAGCCTTTAAACATATATAGTTGCTAGCAACAGAAAGAAAGGGAGGCTTATTATGACAACCAAGTCTTTTCACTGATTCATTACATAGTCTCGCTATACAAATGTTTTTATACCAAGAGCAACACTTGTTAAGAAACATTTAATAGGGGTTTAAGGTATCTTAACTAGTAATTGGTTACAGTTTATGAGGCAAAGTTAAACAAATTATTGTTTCACTTACTATGAAGTGATCCATTTTATCCGACATAAATTATTTTCACCAATCATTGAACGTGGCAACACTGAATTTGTACCATCTTGCAAATTGGTACTGCCTCCTATTAAATATTAATGAAGAAGTGTACTAAATGCACTAGTTAGATTTTTAGAGTTACCCATAAACTTACAAGATTAGCCACCTATCTATTAACAGTATTTGCACAAACAAATACTAAAAATAGTAACAAATTTAGAAAGTTATTGAAGGTAGTAAAGGATCAATCAGATCATATATGGTAATACACCCGAGCTAATCCATTTAATCGAACTTAGATATGCACGCAATTAAAGAGAAGTACATCATTATGACAGCATCAACAGCAGTAATTACCACAAATAATCCGATCCTAATGTTGCAACCAATCAAACTTACTAAAATTAGAGCGCAGCAATCTATAAGCAAACTAGTAAAATTACCAGAAAATAATACCAGAAGCAAATTAAACACTACATATAGAAACAAATCCTCGAACACAGGATCTGATATCAGCTCGGAAACGATCAAACCCTAACATAATCAGAAGCAAAACAGAAGCAAATCGATCTTACTTTTAGCACAAAAGGTAAAAAAACAACAACAGAAAAAAAAAAGGGAAGGGTTCAACCAAAGCAAGAGATCCCTCACAGTGCGGCGGCGGCAGCGGCGGCGATTAAGAGGCGCCGCCTCCCGAGGCGGCGGAGGAGCGGTAGCGGTAGATCTTGCCGAAGACGTGGAGCGCGGTGACGAAGCCGATGAAGCAGAGGCTCATCACCAGCACCACCGTGGGCGACATCTTGAGCCCGGGGGCGTCGTCGGTGTAGAAGCGGAGCATGTTGCTCCCCCCGCCGGCTCCTCCGCCGCCGAACCCGGCGGCGCTGCCGGCCACCCTGCGCCGCCGCATCCCCGCCGCCGCCGCCGCCGGAGTCCCCCGCGGCCCCGCCATCGTCGGCCGCGCCCCCGACCCCGCCGTCCCCGACGCTTGCGATTGGGAGCTTCCCCTCGCCATGGTTGTTCGAAAGGGTAATACGAGAGAGAGGGGGAAGGAGAGAGAGAGAGAGGGGAAAAGCGATCGGGATCAGAGAAAAGGAGGAGAGGAGAGAGAAAGTTCCCCTCTACCCCTTCCCGTCCATTTTATAGCGAGCTCGAGACCCAAGCATCGCTCTTTGTCCGGTCCGGATCGGGTTCGTCTCGGTTCGGACAGGTCCGGTCCGATCCGACCATGTGCAGGAGCTGGTTGGTCGAATTTTGTGCTAATTCCACGGTTTCTTCCCCCTCCCTTTATCGAAATTATTTACATTTATTTCTTAATTTTCAAGTTTTTTTATGCTTATTATTTGGACGGAAATTTAATACACCAATACTACGCCATAATTTTTATGTTAGCATCAAATCTTGTCATATGATAATTTTTATCTGAGTTAAAAAGCTATTACTAATTAAATACTAGAAATTTAATTGTAAAAGCTAAATAGAACAAAATAATCACCGGATAAACCAAGGGTGCAAATAACCCGGATAAGAAATGGAAGAGCAAATACGCACGTGCTTGACACGTGCGGAGGTAAATTAATTAGGACCAAAAAAAAAAAAAATTCTGACAGGCAGTTCAACGACCTCCTTGAATGCTCCTACGGACAAGACATGGCTGCCAATAAAGGAAATTATTAGATAATCTGGGATAAAATTAAATGCATGTATGATATATAGTCTCCATCTAATATTTTTGATGAAAAATTTTATTTGTACATCCCAAAATGAAAGCGTAGATTTTACACCTTCATTTTAAAATTTACAAAAAATTAAATAATTTTTAGTAAAAATAAAAAAAATTGATGTGATAAATAAAAAATTAATAGATCTTGGATGAAGTGGGTGTAAAATATACACTCCACTTTTGAATGTACCGGTTGCATTGCTCTTTTTATGATATGCGGTCGGGGATGGAAGAATACATGACGCACAAATGTAAAGATACATTGTTCGTCCTTCTCGGGTGATACTGAAATAGGCTCAGCTCAGCTCCGAAAAGCTCGACACTACTAAGACTGTTGAAAAAATTGCTTAAAAGAAGAAAAAGAAAAAGAAAAAGAGTTTGCCAGGTCCGCAGACGGCACAGTAAGTCTAGCGGAAATCAATGAGAGTACTGTAATCTCTCACGAAACAAGTCAAATCGGAAGAACAATGGATGAGGACATATGCTCTTGTTTAGTGTTAGGTACTAAATACATATTCGATTCAATAGAATACAGCCTAAAAACAATCAAATTTTCCCGCAGTTCTTTATTTATGTTAATACAGCCTTAATTTGATATGCTAGTACATTGGCTGCTAGAATAGGAAAGAATGTAGGTGACCAAAGAATATAATTGCCCTAGCTTAATCTGTTGATTCTTGTTTCTCCATACTTTGTTCTTCGAGAACCTCTCTTCTCATCATTTTGTAGTTCTCTTATTTCGAGTAGTTACTGTTGCGGCATGGGTTTATTCTGCAAGAAATGCCTGAACAGTATCAATGCTTGTCGAGGCCGATGGAGCGGCACTTCATGTCCCGCACCAGCAACGGTTACAAAAGTCAGACCTTTGTAGACTTGGCTCCAACCTCCAACCTATCAAACGGCAACGGAGAGAGAAGGAAAAATGATTAGCTCAGTGGGAAAAGAATTGGTTATTATAAATTCAATGCTTGTTTGGCTCAGAGTTTTGAGCAGCTTCTCTATTCCAAAAGGCGAAAAATTCTACAAACAGATGTTTGACGAAAAACAGGTTTGGAATTTTTGTTGTGAAGAAAGCTGGAAATTTAGCTTTTAGGCACTAGAAGCAAAAGCTCCAATTTGAACTTCTATATTCTCCTGCAATCATTAAGCTAGTAAGAAAATTTTGATGAAAAAGCTGCTACTGCTTCAAAGCCTCTATTCGAACAGAAACTCAGTAGAAATTCCAACAGGACTTTAACAAACTATTAGTACTTGCTTATCCTGGCTTCTAGAGCAGCTTCTTTGTTCATAAAGCAGAAGCCTACAGAAGCCACATTGAACTCAGGAGCTTCGGTTTTAGGAAGTTCAAATGCACTTTAATACCTTAAAGCAAAAGCTCCGATTTGAAGTTTATTTTTCTAATATGGTAGGAAGCTGTGGGAGGACATTTTGAGAGAGAGAGAGAGTGGTTCATAATTGGCTATTATCTAGAATGGTTTCATTTTACTGACCTTTCCATTGTTATACCATGGATACCAGTTGATGAGGGTCGGAAGCTTGAGAGCATCTATAGAGTACCTCGTTGCAGTCACAGGGACCACTGCATCTGTGTCTCCACTGTAGAAAGAAAAAGGAAAACCTTAGAAGCAACATGAGGAACTGCGGCATCACAAGCAGTTAAGAGGCAATATCAGTTACTTTCATATAAAACCAGGTTTTATAGTATGAGATCATAAATTCGAATCCCACCAGATGCTTCAATTGTTTGGTTAAGAAAAAGTTCCACCCAAAGCCATTTTTGGCCTACTAAAATTCAACCTATTGGTTGAGACTGGTTACACAATGAATTACCCTATCAGTTTGACGAAAGATTTACTGAACCAAATGCCTTTTTGTACATAATTATAATCTCTTCTCTTATTAGGTATTTATCTCAGCTCCCTGCAGCAGCAAAAACTCAAGGCCATTATTTGCCAAATGGTTAGCTGCTACTTTTCCGAGTAGATAAGCTATTCGAGAAGCAAGCCAAACAGCACTTAAATCTCAAAACTTAATCCATATCTGTAAAAATGTGCCATACCTGAATACCCATATTCTTAGACCAGCTGAAATCAACTCTTGGTAAATGGGAAGCATGGATCTAGGGGAATCTGCCCAGTAAGTTCCGACAATATCACTGTCACAGGTGTAGGGGAAGAAAAAAAAAATTTCTACCTTTAGCACCATATGATAAAATATTCTAGAATAAGAATCAGATGTAGTGGCAGACCTGCATGTATCCCAAGGATAGCGAATCCCAGTTACATTAGCATGGAGCGCTCTCTGCACTTCTGGTTGGTTGTAATAAATCTTGGCATACCTCTCTGTGCAGGGATCATAAGCTCTGGACATCCAAGGCTGAGTAAAATAGCCATCAGATACAAAAAAAAAAAACTACAAAAAAAAAAAAGAAAAAGAAAAACCCCTCATAATTGAACTGAAGCACCTAATATTCATGACAGAATGCTAGATATATCACAATTTTGATTCAAATTGGGAAATCTCATGTAACAAAACAGCATCATATAGTTGACTAGTCGAGGACTAACATGAGTCAGGATGTACAAACAGAGCAACAAAAGGTCCATTTTTTGTAATTGCAAGGCTTATAATAGGCTGCTCACATGAATCCTTTCAATTCATTCTAACCATGCATATCTTGCACTGTGGCTTCGATGAAACTCCAAAGTTGTCAACTAAATAAAATTAAGACAGAAAAAAATTATGCTAGATGTGCATACATATAATCATGTGTGTGTATGAGCATTCCTTCAATGCATCATGTTGAAGCCACATCTACCTTATCAAGAATGTATCTAAAAAGAACAAATTGCAAAAGAAAACGATTCACAAAATAAGCCCAAGATTGTCCTTGTAAAAAGAGTAAAAGAACACGTAGGGAACTTACATAACGGCCATTTAGGCTGAGCTTGAGAGAAGAAGTGTTATTGCAGGGCTGTGTGTATATACTATACGGGTCGATGTTCCCTTCTTCTGCACTGGCTGTGTTCAGATTCTTCACACATTCTACTGAAGGATGCTCTGAGGACTGAAGTATACAAGTTGCCCTCAGATTATGGTAAGTGGTGTCAGATATAAGTCCATGAGTCCACCAATACTCAAAAGTGCCAATGTAATCACGGTAGTCATCAGTAACAGCATTACCCACCTATATGATGATCATTCATCATCATCAATTCTAAGCATAAAATTGACTGTAATGCTATGTATACCGCAAAATGAATCCTAAAATATTGTTAATGTGTCAGCTTTGTACAAATAGCTACTACTGAATGGTTTAGCTTCTTCAAATTTCAAGCATGACAACAAATAGCGTGCGTCAAGTTTGACAAATTAAATCACTACTAGCTACGATGCAGATTGCTGACTCATCAACAATATTTAGAAATACATTGTAAGGTACCCATAGCATTTTTCCAAAATTTAATTGTTACAATAGTAAAAATCCTAACTTTACCATGAATCCCTTCAAATTGATGACAGGATTCTGAATTCCCTTATTTTTCCGGTAGATAAGCTGAGCAAGTTGAGGAACATAATGCCCTGAAATTAAGATAACAAATGATGACACCACAATATAATTAGAAAGAATACACTAATTCAGCGAAAAATGGTAAGAAATAAGATCCAAAATAAATGCTACCTGCATAACTCTCTCCAGCAATGTAAAATTCCCGATTTTTATACTGAGGAAACCTCTCAAACCAATTCACTAGAAAAGCATAGGCATCCATGGCTATCAAGTAAAAAAGAAAAAATGAAATTAAGATTTGTTAAAATGGTTTTACCGACAAATTTAGTAGTAGAATTTGCGGCCTACAAAACCAGACCTGTTCTCTCGTCTCCTGCGGTGTACAGATCCAACGTCGTGTTTGAGTACGAGAACCCGACGCCCGCCGGCGACTCCAAGAAGAGCAAATTCGCTGCTGCAAAAACACAAACACCACGAGGGCACAAAATGGGTCACATCAAATCGAACCCAAACCAATTCCAACCCAACAAAAATCGGATTTTGCGCTGAAAAACCCACCATTGTTCCAGGAATAGGCGTTGAGGTAGAGGGTTTTCCCATCAGGGCGAATCCGGAACGGTCCAATCTCCTCGGACGCGCCGTAGCCGACCGAGGAGCACCCAGGCCCGCCGTTGAGCCAGAGCACGAGCGGCGCCGCCTCCGCCTCCGCCGCCGCCTCGACGAGCCAGTAGAAGAGGGCGCGGCCGTGGGCGGCGTCGACGGCGACGTAGCCCGCGTACTGGGCGAAGCCCACGTTCGCGGGTTGCCCCGGGAGCTCCGCGACGCGGTCGCTCTCTCGATCTGCGGAGAGAGCACATCTCATCACTCCCACCGGGAGAAGAAGCCCTAGGAGTAGGAGTGTGATACCACCCATTACTCTACAATGGTGCGTGTGTGCGTGTGTGCGTGTGTGTGTGTGTGTGAGAGAGAGAGAGAAAGAGAGAGTGAGAGCTCTACATTGTGTGAGGTTACTACCTCCTAAAATAAGGAGGGGGAGAGGGGACGTTCACGTTGACGATGAGATCAGAGACAAAGGACTTGGGTAAATAAATGTCACATTTGGAAGGGGGAGTTTGTTATTTGGGAATAGCCAATAGTGTGAAAAAGGTCGGGAATAGAGTAAATGGGAATAAGGGTGGAGCAGTAGGGAATGGAAATGGGCACATGGGGGTGTGTTCGGAAATGGAGGGAAATTGGGGCATTGGCTGTAAAGATGGCGGGAGACACGGCAGTAATTGAAGAGGAGAAGGTGTGTTGAAAGGGTGATGAAGGTATAACAGTGTCCAAATTTATATTATTATTATTTAAAAATTAGAAATGCTCACAATTATTATGTTGTTGATGTGTAGACGTCTATAATATAAAAAAATTATTCAGCTCAAAATACTATATGAATTAGCTAATAATTAATAATATATAAATATAATATAAATTCGACTATAGTATTTTTGAAAACAGCACTCATGTGGTGCTTTTAATTTTTTAATTCTTTAGATTAATTTTTTGATCATTTCTAATTTTTAAATTAATATTATTTTTTTTAAGTAGATTCCTATCATTTCAACCTTATTTTTAAAAAGTCAGAAGTACCAATTTTTTTATGCTTTAGAAAGCATAATAATTCTATACATATAATATTTTATATTATAAAATATTTCTAATGGTGCAGTGTAAAAATTTAAAATTTATAAATCTAATTCGGTGCCGACAAGGTGATTGGTGGCATCTGGAGTCTAGACCCCACTCATTGTTGGAGAAAGTGTGGAAGCTTTGTACAACCCGGTTTGGACCAATCATTCTTTCTTTATTTAATTTTTTTAGTTTTTCTTGAAATTTTAAATTGATGGCTTGGCTACGTTTGCATGGAGGGTGACATGATCGTCCCAAAAGTGACTTTAATAGAAGAAACTCCAACTCCAATCCAATGTTTTATAATTGGAATGCTAGTAATTTGGTTAGTTAGCAGGTAAATTATTGCCAAGAAAAAGTGAGCCGTCGATTTAGATACTAACGCATGTTAAAAGATCATGATCTATCAAATATAAATAAAATAAATGGCTCTTTTGTTGTAGCTGTATGCCATATTAGCTGTATAACTAAATTATCTCTCTCATATATTAGTGATGTATTGTATATTAATATATTATATGCAATTTAAGTTATACAGTGTAAATCACTGATAATACATATCATCAAAAAACTCTTCCTTATGAGTTGTTAATGTATCGTCATAAAGCATATAGAGATTTTTTTATTAATTCATACGCATAATTTAAAAACACTATGTATATTCATCAATATATTAATAGTCTATAAAGATATGATCTAGGCAAACCAAAGCAGTGCCCATGTGAAAATTCTTCTTGAGCTTGGGTTATTAATGAATATTAATGACATGCGCAGAGGAGGCATTTAATAAGGGATGGGTGCAATGCACGAGGTTGGTGGAGATCATCATATTCAAAGGAGCCTATTAAATACATAGTAGCATCACTCCAAAGCGATTTATTTGTATGATTATTGAGTTTCTTCTTCAATTTGTTGCAAAAGTTTATTTGGTAAGATGTTCAGTTCAATTATTAGCTTTGTGTATTGATGATTGTTAGGTAATTCAATTATAGCTCTGTGTATTAACGATCCTGAGGTAAAATGTAGCACACCAGGAAAAGCATTTTGATGTCTCAACTCTTAATTTTCATAGCATTTTCTATAGAGTGAACACACATTTTAAAGTCCTATAAGAGTCCTATTTAAAAAAAAAACATAATTTTTTAATATTCTATGTTCATTTCCAATGTTGCTTCTCTCCATTTTTAGATTAAAATAATTAGAATGGTTACTTGTTAAATCATGTTCTGTTAAACCCTTTTCTCCATCTCTGTATTGGCCCTTATATTCCTTAAGGTATCGTTTGGTTCGGGGATAAGCAAAAAGTGACTATTCCAGGAATATGTATAAATTGAGGTATAAGCGGGGATTAAATCAATTTTGCGTTTGGATGAAAAATAAATTTTTCTCGGGAATAAGGAAAATAGTGTTTGGATGGTTTGATTGGAATTGCGAGGATAAGAATAATTATAATTTTAAACAATAATATTTTATCTAATTAATTAAGATGAAATATTAATTAAGTAATAATTTAACTTATTTAATCTACTAAATAATTATTAATATTGCTAAAAACCTTTAATATTAATAAATAAATTAATTGGTAATTAATAATTTAATTAATTACAAATAATTTAATAAAATAATAAATTAATAAATAAATTAGTTAATAATAGTCAGATGATTAATTAAGAAAATAATTAAATTACTCAAAATATTAATTAATTAAACAATATAATTAATTATTTAATTAGTAAATTAATTAAAATAATGAATTAATTACTCAAAAAATTAAATAAATATTTATTAAAGTAATAAATTAAATAGTTAATTAATTATCTAGTTAATTAGTAAATAAATTAATATATAAATTATTAATTAAATAATATTTATTATAAATCTAGCTTGGATATTTTATTCTTTTATTATTAATTAAATATATTATGTTTATATAATTTATGTTTAAATAAATTTATAATCTTAATTAAATTTAGAATTAAGCTTGGAATAGCGCTATTCCGTCAAAACGATGGAATAGTTTATCCCAACTATTCCGAAATAACCGAGAATAACGAAGTTTGACCGGGATAAAATATCCCGGCCAAACTTCGTTTCGTTTGGCGGAATAGCGTGGATAACTTTGTTATCCCCGCTTTAACCCCCGAACCAAACGGGGCCTAAATGTACCCAAATACTAATGTTTATTTATTACCCAGAAACTTAGCACTTGAGCTATATTTTGTAACATGTTTACATTGAGATTAAACTCTTAGCCAACAGTTTGAATAACAACTACCAAATCAAATCTTATGTAGTTTGACTATGATCATGATAAATATTGTATTTAGAAAATATATGGAATTTCAGTTAAAAATTTGTCACGTTAGCACGGAGTAAAAAATTATTACGTAATTTTAAAGCTTTGAGAAAATATTTAACAAAATAAAGTACAATGTTCAAAACAATTATATTATAAAAATTATTATAAATTTAAATTTTATTAGTTTGTATGATGTTGAAAATAAAAATACAATTATTTAATAAGTAAATTCGTTTGAGGAAAATAGCCATTATATAATGTATTTATATACATATACGTATATCTTTTAAATAACAAAAATATTTACAGGTACGATTTTTTTTTTTTTTAAAAAAGAGAAAGTTCCAGAAGCGGCGTAAACATGGTACCAATTTTTCCTCGTCCCCATCTCTTCCCTCTCTCTCTCTCTCTCTCTCTCTCTCTCAATTTCCACAAATCGCATTGCTCCGAATCACGGATCCTTTTTAATCTTTTTCACACTCTTTTCGTATCGATCTAGGATATTTTTTTTCCTTCGTGGCGAAAAATCCGATCTAATACTCGATAATCGCAGGAGTAAGAGTAGCATCATCAGATCTAATACTTGGATTTGATCTCTCATGCTATGGCCGATCAATTCTCGTCCACGGATGGAGGGGTATGCTTCTTCTTCCTCGTCTTCCTCCTTGGATCTCTTTGATGTGTTCGTCTCTCTCAGATCTGTTTAGATCTTTCGCCATTAACTTGTTCGGGGGGTCGTTTGGGCTCAATTGATGTGTAGTTTATGCAATTGGGCATTAGTATTTGTTGTAGTGATTTAGATTGAAGTCGATACTACTTGACAATATAGGGATTCGTTACTTGATCTAATTAATAGTTCGGTTTTTTTTATTCATCACTGTAGTAGCTACTGTTTTTAAATTATTAGTGTTGACAAAATTAATCTGATCTATAAGATGGAAAGCATAGTAATTTAGAAATTGAGAAATTTAATGCTTATCCACGCACCTTTTCCATGCGGAAGAAAAAAAATTAGCAAATAGATGTTTCGGAGGTTTTTTTTTTTAAAAAAAAACTATTTAGTGAAATCGCCTGATCATGGATTATCTGTATAAATTGTAAATAATTGTTACTCTAATTCAGTTTTGAAATTGTTATGTGAATTGCGTTTATTGTTTTTACCAATTTTTTTTTTCCTGTAACAGTTCAGTACAATTGTTGGTGAATTTGCATGTAGATATTTATGATTATCTTTTAGCATTTGAGAGATTTTTTTCTACTGTTTGTCATGGAATATATTTCATGATGCTAGGAAAATACACCAGGTCACAAACACTCAAACAAGTTACAGTTCACAGAAGGTGTAAACTATGGAATTTAATTCGATTATCTATTTAATGAGCTTTGAGGACTAGTATTACGATGAGGAGCCCAAAGTCGGCATATCGTTTAATGTTCGTTGTCCTATACAGATTGTATTTACTATGTTTTGAGTAAGAATTTAAGTGCCGTGGCACGGAGTCGTGCCGAAAATTTGCTGGCACGGTATGACACGGTGCATGCTGGGCCGTGCCGATTCGTGCCAGTCACAAAAAATATATGTATGCTGACACATAATGTCATGAAATATTTATTTTCTTTAGCAACAAAATATTATAACTGTTTATTATGTATCTTTATCAAATCCTTTGAACTCTTTTGAGAAAATTACTTACTAATTTAAAGAATAGAGGGTTTTGAGCTGTGCCATCTGTACGGGAACTGTATCGTGCCGATATTTTGTTGGCACAATACGGCATGATAGATATAGTCTGTGCCGATGGGCACTTAAATCCTTAATTTTGAGGTCCGTGGCGGTTCTACCAAACAGTGCTTTGTTGTAGCAGAATTTGTTAGTAAAAAATCTATATACATGAGGAGAGAGAGCCAAATGGGAGTAGGAGATCAGAGAATAGGCCTTTCTCTTCCCGAAAAGGTTACAACCAGTTTATAATGCACTTGATGGTGTTTTTTTTTTTGAAAATAATTCTCTTTTAGGGCTACAAACTTATATTTGAAGCTCTGCATCCTTCCTGTAGAGTTGTAAATTGCGTGACATTACACGAAGGTTTAAGTTTGATGTGTTTTTGGCTCCTGTTGTGAAGGACATTTTCAAGTTTATTGCTTACCACACCAGATCTTATTCAGCCCCCTGGATTTAGTCTACATTACTTTAAAAAAAATTTCATTCTTAGCATTTAGAATGGGACCTTTTCATCCTCCTCCGTCTGATATATTTGTTCTTTTACTTTTTTTCGATATGAAAGGGTAATGTCATCATTGAAGAGGGAAAGAAAGGATTGAACCCAGGCATGGTGGTCCTCCTTGTTGTGGGGGGAATTTTGCTTCTCTTTCTTGTCGGGAACTACGCTCTCTACGCATACGCACAAAAGACCCTTCCTTCGAGAAAGAAGAAGCCCGTCTCGAAGAAGAAGCTGAAGAGGGAGAGGCTTAAGCAGGGCGTTTCCGCACCAGGAGAGTGAGTTGGCCTTTGTTGAGCTTTAACTACCTTTAGTTTCTATCTATTTGAGACAGACTGTAGGTCGAGTAAAGACAGAAAGAGGCAGAAGGTGAAGAAAACATTTACATAGTGGTTCAGCGGCATTTCTATACAGAGAACATTACTTACGAGGATCCCTAAACTAATTTCTCAAATGAGATTATTGAAGAACAGCATAACTAAAGATCATTTTTCTGTGACAAAATTTCTGAAGCGTTGCTATATGTGGCTGGGAGAATGTCTACTATGAAAAATAACAAAGTGCATAGATCAAGCTGCAACATGGTTTTTTTGCCGCAAACACGTCTGTGTGTGATTTCATTTGGAGACTTTTTTCTTGGATTTTATTACTGCCGGCAAGTCTGATTTTCTTGGCTGTGTGTTGAATGTTTCTTTACAGTTTACTGCTGTTTTTTTTTTTTTTTTTTTGACGATCTGTGCCATATGATACTCTTTTTAAGTACATGCATGTGGAATAGTAATTGAACTGTATTGTGCTAGAAGAGTTGAGTCATGCTATAAAATGTCTTGTGCTTCGACGATGATGTGATTTAGTCCCTGAACCTTTTACTTAAGCTTATTCATACTTGAACTTACTGTACTTGGCAATCATATCCTTCACCCTGCGTGATCCTCTTCGTGTACGCTTTAACCTTGTTCCACACAAATGGGAACATTATATAAAGAAAAAGGTTTAAAAATGATTGGTATATACGAGATGGGCAGTACTAGTGTATGCCATGCCATGGAGATCTGACTGTTGGTACATCAAACAAGGATGATGCTGATGTGATTGCACGGCATATCTAAATTGTGTTGGTGAAAATGTTTAGCATATCTAAATTGTGTTAGTGAAAATGTTTAGCATAAGTTGCAAAACTCCGTTTGCATGATCACTTAGTAATATATAACGATCCAGCCCACTAGCAACAATAACTCGTTGGGCCCAAACCACCGGCCCAAAATACTTAAGCTCAGTTATTATTACTGGTGTCTAAATCTCTTATATACCAAATCGCATCCCTATTCCTATCCGATGTGAGATTATTGGGGTGTGATGCGAAATTATTGGAGTGTGATAGACTCCCCCCGTTAAGGCCCTGACGTTCTCGTCAGTCCAATCACACACACAAAAAGCCCTGACGTTCTCGTCAGTCCAATCACACACACAACCCAAGATTATTGGGGTGTGACAGACTCCCCCCGTTAAGGCCCTGACGTCCTCGTCAGTCCAATCACACACACAGCCCAAGATCACTAGGCGATGTGAGACTCGTTTTGCTAGACTTGTTATCCAGACCCTGGCATAGCCGGTCATCTTGTCAGACTCCGGCATTGCCTATCACCTTATCTTTCAGACCCTGGCTCAGCCGAAACTCGCCACATATTTTCGGCTGGTGAACCGGCTCTGATACTAAATATAACAATCCAGCCCACTAGCAACAATAATTCGTTGGGCCCAAACCACCGGCCCAAAATACTTAAGCCCAATTATTATTACTAGTGTCTAAGTCTCTTATATACCCAATCACATTTTCATTCCTATCCGATGTAAAATTATTGGGGTGTGACATAACATAATGGAACTGGCACACTGAAATCAGGCTCATTAAGACAGCATATATAAACATACAACTTACTAGTCCAGCCCCGGTGTCAAAATTGTTTAGTACAACCTCTTTTTCTCGTTTTCTTTTTCTATTTTTCCTTTGTAAATACTTTAGACTGAGACATCAATTAGGAGTAATTCGACACATTATCTCCCATCTAAAGAGGGTACCAAAAAGAGAGATTTAATGAGCTGAACCTCAACTTGCCAAGTCCGAATCCGGTTCGATCGCCGATCGCATCCCTTGTCGTACCATCATCTGCGCATAAAACTCGGCGTGCTCCTGTTCAGCCATAGAGATTTAATTACCCATAATAATTTGTACCAAGTATAAGCAATATCTAGTAACAAAACATTCAAAAAGATCTTCATCAAGCAATTTTATTCCCAAATTTAATAATCAGTGACAGGTTATTGCATGAGGTGTGAACACTTTTTAAGATGATCTCCACAATGTTCTGTATATTTGTGTTTCAGAGACTAAATAAAGCAACAATTGTATATACCTTTACAGTAACAATAACAACTGCAACACCTTTCTCCCGAGATTCATGGAATAGTTTTCGTGCCACATCGGTTGTTATAGAAGGCACCACCCGTGGCAAAGCTCTTTCCACTGCACAAAACAATACAAAGATTGTGGGAATTTTTGTGCTAGTAAATTTGAGTTAGAGCTCGTGTGAATTGTAGTAACAATCATATTGTGCCAAATGAGATGAAAAAGAATCCAACCAGGGGCATAATGGCAATGGTATTTGCTCACGATGATTTTAAAACTATATATATAGAGAGAGAGTTAAATAGAATACTATCAGTAGCAAACGGGCTTCGTTATTACCGATTTGTTTCCGATGATCAGACCTCGAAATTGACGATCGGCATCTCTGAATATGATCTAGACCACTTGAAATATATCTAGAAATCAAATTTTATGTTTTTTCGATATTATTTACCTAATGATCAAAGGGTTGTAAAATTTATAATTTTAATGATGGTTGATACGAGGCATTGGCTCCTTTAACAGTATAAAAGAATTCAAATCAGTTAGATTTTTGTTAGAAAATTTTTTAAACTATTTAAAACAGAATCTACACTCTTGATCTTGATTACAAAAATTTTATCATCACTTTTTGAACGATATTTATTTTTCAGCCGTTCAATTTTGTGCTCACTTGATGCACAAGAAAATAATATCGAAAAAATATGAAATATGATTTCTAGATACTTCAAGTGGTCTAGATCATGATCAACGGTGCCGATCGTCAATTCGAAAGCTCAATCATCGAAAACAAATCAGTAGCAACGGAGCCCGTTTGTTACCGATAGTATTTCAGCTCATCTCTCTCTATATATCTATATGTAATGTGGAGATATCTAATTAGATATTACAAATCCTATGTAGAATAACTGTGATGGAAGAGTACCTAATTTCTCGGTATGGCGCGGATCATCAATGAGCAAAACTTTGTAGCTATCTCCACTCCCCAGGCCTTTCCTTTTACTCAGTGTGCCTATATCCCCTCCTGCATATATTTACAAGAGCAAGTTTTTTTGTTTTGTTTGTTCTTCAATTAGATTGCCAAGGAAACACAAAATTCATAATTTCACCAATTCAAGGAAGAAAATAACATATATATATAAAAAAAGCATAGTAGAATTAACAAAGTAAAACTGTATGGAGAACTCCAAACTATGGGCCATTTTTGAAACGACCACATCTTTACATTTTTTTTTTCTCCCTATTTAGTCATTTGTTCTATTAAATACTAACATGATTAATCACTATTTAGCAAATAAAAAAATCATAAGACTATCAAATTTAACAAAAAGTTTCAAAATGAGTAATCGGAACAACTTAAATAAAATGAGTGTGTCAATAAGAACAAAAGAACTTGAGAGAGCTATTTTTAAATGGACTAGAGATGAGGAGTCTCAGAACATATTTACCAAAATTAGCATTTACCAACAAATATCTGAACTCAAAAAGAAGGGGAAAGAGGAGGAGAGAGAAACTACACCTTCTTGGGCTAAGGGGAGAGCATCAAACTGGGACTGGTCGAAGGTGGGTCGCTCCAACACCGCTCCTCCTCCTCCTCGCAGCGGTCCCAATCCGCCATTAATGGCGGCGAGAGAGAGCCCCGTCGCTTCTCTACTCCGGGCCTTCTCTAACCTCGCCGTGGTGCGTCGCCTCAGAGGCAACGAAGCGTTCGAAATGGGTAGGGGTGTAGGGTTAGGGTTTGGGAATTTGGGAACGGAGTATGAGGCTAAGCGGGTGCTAATCGCCATCGGAGAGCTGTGTTGCACTCGCTTTTGGGTGGAAGCGAATGGGAGAGTGTGGAAAAAGTATGGGTTGGTGAAGAATGAAGATGAGGCTCGGACGTTACAAGGTGCGTGATAAGGGGAAATTTTGGGGAAGAGAGAGGAGGGGGTGGTGGGATTTATTGAGGGTTCTAACAGGAAAGAGACAAAAAAAAAATAAAAAAATAAAAAAAGCGAATTTAAAACTAGTTTGGAATTGGGATTTAAAAACATCCAGTTTTATATTTTTAGAAAGTTCAAAAAATTTTAACAGCATTTATAATTTGTTTTCTTTGATACTATAAAATTACAGTGCGATTGCTACGGGCAAAATATATTGTTAAATTTTTTTAAAAAAATTTACTTTTATAAGTATAAAATAGATATTCAATGCCACCACAATACCGAATAAAATTTTACAAAGCCTATTCAATCTGTATGGAACAACTTCTCTGATCTAAAGAAAACAAGAAATAGATCTAAAAGGCAGTTGAGTAATCATTTAATTATAAATAAAAAGTGTAAAAGTGAAAATTAAAGATTTTACTTCTACTACGAGCAAAACTTTTAGTAAAAAAATAATTAATATTTTATAGTTTTGCTTAAACAGCTCTTCTCCAGTTAAGTTAAATAGATTCATGAATGGCTGAGGTAAAAGGGTAATTTTTGTTGTTTTCTACACTGTCCTTCATTAGACTGAGGTTTGGTATTGCATCGTAGATAGCAGTTAGGTGAAGCAACTTCCAATTTCCACATCTTCAAATCATCTCTTGGCTACAACTGCGACACGCTTACAAGTCTTTGATTTTTCTTGTGGTTCAGGTTCTTTGGCGTGTTATATAGTATTTCTTGGTAGAATGACAATATTTGAGATGGAAACTGAAAGGAGAAGTAAAAGCCACAAAATCTTAAAATCCTTTTGAGCGCCACCAAGAAGAAAAAAAAGAAAGAAAAAAAAAAGAGAAGGTTCCAGAAAAGAATATAGGGGTGTTCTCTGCATAAGACACAATTCCAGAAACATCTATCAGCAAAAACCTGGAAGAAGAATTTGAACTTGCATTTGTGGCTTGTTTGGCACTATTCATGTTGTTGTTGTTGTTGTTTTTCCTTTTCTGGATCAATTATTTTTATATCCCCTAAACCTTTAAGAAGCTGATATATCCAGGAGGATACAACTTAAATAGATGTTCACCAGATAACCCCCTGAGAATCACCATAATTCTATTACAGTGTATACAATAAACAGTGAAACCTACTGCTGAAATATAAGCCAATGCAATGGTTGTTTCTAGCTAGAGTTTTTAGAGGAACATATATACTTGATCTAAAGTCCATAGGTCTCTTTTCCCATAGGATGTCTATGAAGATACATCATTATACAAATAGATAAAAGGTTTTATCTATTCAAACAAAAATAAGTCAAAAGGAGGAGCATCTTTTCTGTAGGAGACTAAACCACTTGGTAATTATCGGAGATCAGCTGAATCCTTTGAGAAAATTTCGGAGGGCCACCACCTCTCAGTGGCGTGATGTTAACAACCTAAAATATATTAGCGAATACCATGTTAATCATGGAAAACAGAACAAGTTTGAATAAATCTTTTGAACAAAGCGCTAATAGTTTCTTTTTCTTATTAAAATTTCAAAAGCAGCTTCTCTCTGCAGCAGACGCAAAAGATGATTCACTGAAATATATTGCTGAAATATAACGGAGAAAAAAAGATAGTTTAATAGTGGCACAAGTAAAAGTCCAACCTTCACATTACTGAAAGTGTTCGCGGCAGTAAATCTGATAGAAATAGGAAAAAATGCTGACGAATCAGCTCGAGGCACAACAAACTCCATTGCTCCACTGTTGAGAAACAAATATAATGCATCAAATTAATTGCACGTGAACAGCATCAGAAAATAAGTGTGAAGGTCTAAGTACTTGGAATGACTTAATTACCTGCGATTTGATTGATCAATAAGAAGAATAGACCACTCCAATATGGAGTTCCTTGAGTCGTACCTGGAAAATGGTAGCAATTATAAATCGCAACTACTAATGAATAGCACTGCATATAATGATAATAAGTAATATTCTTAGACAACTATCACAAGATGGTTATAAAAAGAATTTTCACTACATGGTCAGAATTAAATTAAACTTGGGTTGATAAAAGAGAATATCTATTCAAACCCAACCTAAATAATCTTTTTTATCAAAAAATAACATTTAGAAACTTCATGTATTTCTGCTGTCCAAGGGTATAAACACTATTGAGTATCTTGTTAAAACAAAACGTATTTTGATTAACAATATGTAAATTTATCACTGAAGAGATTTAAGCACATACAGTAGAAGGAGAAAAAGTAAAACAGTTACCTCCATTCTCCATCTATCTGTCTTACACTTGGTGACTCTCGAAGTGCAGGAAGAGGTATTGAAATCACAACATTTTGCAAGTCGAACATCTCCAAAGCTTCATACTCAATGTTTACAAAAGTTTCATTTCCAGAAACTGTGGGCCAGCAGTTGACTGCAAGAAATCTAAGGAAGTTAGATACATCAACTAATATGCGTCAATTTGGACTAGCTAGTGGAACAGCTTCTCTACATCAAAAAGCAACAGCTAGGTGTTTAGCAAACAAAGAGGCTGGAAGTTGTTCTAGAAGGATGTTAAAACTGAGGTTCTGAACTCCCAAAAGCGGAAGCTGGAGCTTGAAGTCCCCCCCCCCCCTCCCTGCTGCAGCAAGAATCGAGGATACAGATGAAAAAGCTGTTTGGCCGTTTGGCCCAGCTTTTGCATTTGCTTTTGCTTTTAGCTGTAGCCACCTCTCTTAGGGCATTTGGCAACTAGAAAAGTTTACATTTTCTGCCATGGGGGGTAGCAAAATTGAGATTTCGAGACCCAAACACAGGAGCTCCATTTTGGAGTACCTGCTTCAGAGAGATCTTGTTTAGCTGGAGAAGGGACGGGTGGTGGTGTTGATAAATTTAGCACTCCTAATAGCACTAAAACAGCAATACGCCCTGCAATAGGGCCAAATAGGTTAGTGGATTTTCAAACTACTTTACTTGATGGCACTTCTGTAGAAGTTCCGACCAGCCCAAGCAGGCCCTAAGCACCCAAAAAAAGAAAAAAAAAAGAAAAAAAAAAGAAGAAGATGCAGTGGAAAGAGAGAGAGGAACCTGTCAATGGCAAAGAGCCTTCATCCATCCCCTGAATTCTCCATTTCATGAGACCAACATCATTTTGACCGCTGGGAAAAGGCCTGTTTGGATCTTTCAGCCCTATAATATGCTGGCTATTAAACAGTTCTTTGTTGATATTAGGATGTGTTTTGAAGCTAAGGCCCGGCATATCTTGGTTTTCGATCTGTCAAAGAGATGAACTATTACCACACATCTACAAATCTTCGTTGACATTAGAATAAAAGCTCTTAATTGTTGGACGTTCTAACAAAACGACTTATTAGAGAGCAAAACTATCAAGTTCCACATAAGCAATTACCTGAAATTGGATAAACCCATCCTCCTGGTTAATAATTTGAAGAGAGAGAGTCCCTTGAACATCAAAGTTACTGACTCCGCCATCTCTCTTAATTGTGACATTGAGCCTCTCTTCAATCGTCAGTGTAACAGGATCACTCAGTGGAAGTGATGACTTCGACTGAACTGCAGTTGGTTGGACATCCTCAAAAATCACTTCACCCTCAGCTTTTAGTGATTCCAGGAACTGATTGGTCCTCTGCGTTTTGCCTAATTTCATGCCTAGTCCTTTAGGTGGAGCTGTAGCAGATGCTGGCAGACGACCTGCAGGTCCATATTGTGATGTCATATTACAAAAAACAGAGAAAAAAGATGCTGCCAACAGATATAAATATCCCAGTGCTCAATAAGTTGGGGCATCAGCAACAAAATGTCTAGTACATTTTTCACTCCACAAGTTGCTTTCTTTTGGAAAATGTGTTATGCCTACTAGAAAACGTAAAGAACAAGACTACGGGCTATTAGATGATGGATCAACAAAATTTAGGCTAGCTAAAAATGGTAAGAAGATTCAGGAAAACTTATAACTTGATAATATCTATGCAGTTGGGTAAAGAAGGGTGGCGTCGTGCAAAATTTGTCTTGTAAATTTCATGCCACAGTCTTTCCAAAATGCACAGAATTTCATACATTCACCTAGATATAATACGTTAAAATATTTCACCTCGTATTAGTTAAAAGTTCTATACGTTTGCTCATTGATGATAGAACAGTGTCATATAAGTTTTGCTAAATAAGCATATATTAACTGGTGACCAATAAACTTTAGCAACAAGCTTTGGTCACTCATAAAATTTTGCCAATCTTAAATTACCGAGATTTTGAAAGCAAGACTTAGCGGAGTGGTATAGCTGCATTGCCTAGAGCCTTGTCGTACACTATTGAGCTGTTTTTTTTAATACTTAGCAGTAGCATTAGAAGTTTCCAGAGATAAAAAAAATTATGGGATTCAAATTGATGAAAGTACATAATAAGACATTTCCATTTCCAACTAAGATAATCAAACCCTTGAAAGCATTACCATCCGAAAGTAAGACATTTCCATTTCCAACTAAGATAATCAAACCCTTGAAAGCATTACCATCCGAAAGTCACTTTTGCAGCCTTTTATCAAACAGATTTGAGTGATGTAAATGGTTCTGAAACAGCTAAAAGGTGCCTGTAAAAGGCTATAACACATCAGCAAGTATAAACCTTTGGGCTTGATGGAGTCAAAATCCGTGCTCAATCCAAATCCAGAGCTGCTTCCAAAACCAGTTCCACTGCTGGAAATACTCATGTCGCTAAAACTACTTTCAAGTCTCCGAGGACCAGAAATTGACATAAGTCCTCCTTTGTCACCTCTGCTCTTTTCAATCTGCATATTTACAGAATCTGGTAGAATGACTAAAAAGAACAAGAAGATTGAAAGCAAATAGTTATTCCAGAATAATTTAAAATAAGTTAGTGAGAGGGATACAAAAATAGAGTGGTAACCATCCTAACTGATGTTTCAGAACTTTAGCACCTATAGAGCATCAGAGGAGAGAAGAGGATAGGTGGAATCTCTACCAAAACAAGGGAAGAATGACTAATTTTATCCAAATTCAACATAACTTTTCTGTCTGTTGGATCAAGAACTGCACAAGTATGCCCTGGCATGTTGCATAATAGAACTAAGGCAGCTCCAACTGCTAGTTTTGCTGAAATTCTCATGCCACAAATTCTGCCCTTCAAAAGACTCGCTCACTGGTCTTAATAACCCAATTTTTCACGGCCAATTTTCTGGCTTATTTTTAAAAAAATAATGTCATACAACTCATGTCTATTTCTCAAACACTTAGGTGTTTCAACATTTAAGCCATTTCATTCTAGCAACATATACCAGCAAACAAGAAGAAAAAAAAAAAAAAGCAGTCTAACAAGAATTCCTTTTGACCATACGAGTACCATGAACCACGGAATCACCAAGGCAATAGCTGTTATCTTTTGCAAATTCAACAGAGACACTCTTGCGATTAATATAAAAGAGAAGAACAATACATACCTTGTTTTTGTCGATTTCACTAGCTTTTTGCTTCATGACATCCTTAGTTTCATTGATTTTGCTTTGCATGACAAGCCTATGCAGTCGTTCTTCATGGCTCTCCATTTCACAGTACTGTTTAACCTGCGCTACAGTCAAATTTTCTTTGTTGCCCAGAGAGATGGCTTCATCGAACGCAAAGATCAGCTCAAATGCAGAATTACAGATCCCCTCTTCATCTAACGAAAATGAGTACTCTGGTACCTTCATACCATTTAAGGAAATCATTGCTCTAGAACAACAACTATTAGCGCACACAAGATTGCTAGTGTCAATTTGCAATGATGATTAAATCATTAGCGATAACATAAAATAAGATGACAAGATCTGAAATAACTAATTGGCATATACTTGCAAAATCCAACAGAAATAAGGATACGAGTTTGGATAGGAGTCTCAGTGTCTCTAGATCTTCAAGAATGTTACTTTGTTTGTTTGTAACAAGAAGCAGATACAAAGCCTCAATTGGCTGGTAGACATAGCGGACATTTTCAGTCTCAACATAAGTGTGTTGTTTTCCAGTCCCAACCAACTTTGGAAATGCTGCGAGCAATCCTTCAATCCTTATTCGAGACATATCAACGAATTGTCTTGAAACAAGCACTGCAATTAAGTAAAAAGAAAAAAAGAAAAAAAAGAAGGTAATTATCCAGCCATTTTTTTCAGCTTATCCAAGACCAAGCACCCAGAATGCAAGAAATAAACCTAAATGAAGCAAGTAAGCAATTAATAAAGAGTTGCAAAGTGCAAAGCTGACACACCTTTTCCAGACTTTGCTACGATAGAAGCCGCAAGAACAACCTGTTAACACAAGCACTTGTTAGACCAACTGCTTTTAGAAATTAAAGAAGAAACTATACGTGTAATTACAGCATATAGTTTTGCCTATGAGATATCTGTCTTCACTTACTCCATGATATAACGAGTCCCACAAAATATAGGAAGAAATCGCATAGTTTATTAGTTCTGAAAAAAATAATATGTCTTTGCATGAGGATCCAAATAGTAATGTGCTTGTCAGTTCCTTCCATACAAAAATGATAAATCAATTTCACCCACCAACATACACTCCCAGGAACATACATCTAACCTCTGATGCTACAAGCACTGAAATTAATTTTTCATCAAAAAGAAAAATAGAGGGGAAATAATGTAGAAAAGCAACAACTTTGAGAAGGCAGAAGCTACACATATTCCAATCTATTTAGCTTACAACGAAAAAAGGCAACGTCATTTAGCTAGAATGTAGCAAACTTGCAAGAAAAACATATCAACTACCAAAGGAAAGCAGTGAAGTGTTACTAAACCTGAAATGTTAGTAAATAAAATCAACAGTGTCAGAAATTATCAAATCATGAGAATTCCCTATCCCATCTCAACATTCAAAGCACGAGGAAAAAATAAATCACAATCAGCAGAGAAGTAGTTATCATATAAATTTTTCTTACCATTTTAAATCCAATTTGACACCCCAAAAACTATCAATCCCCAGTCAAAAAGATAAAACCCTGCCGACAATTTCAGCAATTACTCTCAGTTGATCAACCACCTGGAAAATAAACCAGTTCTTAAAATGAACAAAAGATAGATCCAACGATTACGAAGATTACCGAAAGGCAAATTCTCCTCAATTTTCCATGTAGATAACAAACATAACATGAATAATTGCCATAATTCCCTGAAATGATGACGATAATAGATCGTTTACACTATAAAAGTGGAAAAATTACTTCAGATTTTCTCAATCAAATTGATTCCTCGCAAAAATAATTATAGATCTACGGGAATAATTAGATTCTACTACCGATTCTTCAATTTTTGCATCGAATTCCAGATTCCGGGGCTCTATTCGTGGAATTAACCGCAGATTAAGTGAGGAAACTGATACGAATAGATCGAATGCTGGAATCTAAGGAACTCAAAAGGATAGAGATCGATCGAAAAGGATCGGAGAGAAGAGAAGAGAACTTACCTGAGATCTGAAGTGGATTCGAGAGGACGAGAGATATCTGGGAGAGGAGGAAGCGGAGGTGTCGAACGCTCGAGGTGCAAAAATGGGTCGAAACCAAACTACTCGAGAGAGTGTGAGACAAGGAAGGTTATTTTGCATGCTAGTAACACCAATGTTTGGATATTACTAATCGGTCCCTGTATTTTATTTTGACGTCATTAAACTCGGCGACGAAACAGGTCTCTTAGTGTCTATCAGTTTCAGAATTCGGCGACGAAACAGCTGCATAGATGTAATAGTCGTTGGAGAAAACAGCTTGAGCTGCCGACTTCTGCTGAGTGCTCTTTTTTTTTCTTTTTTTTTCTTCCCGAATTATGCCCCCTGCTTCGAATTCAGAGTCACATAGCCAGGAGTGAAAGTACCTTCCAAACAGTTTAAAATGATTCTAAATGTTGATCTGAAGTGATAGATAATATCATTGTTAAACCTATTAAAATAAAAAAGGTTGGAATGCTTTATGTTTCGTCTTTTATTGAGCACAACATGTAATGTAATGTAGGAAGATATATATATATATATATATATCATGGTAAGAAATTAGAATTATGTATTTCTTTGATCCAAATAAAAAGTGATGTTAACGCTTCAAATCTCATATGTTAGTACACTCTTTACCTGTGAATGAAATCCGATAAAATCCTTTCAGATCAAGTGAAATCTCATTGAAAGATGGTACCAAAAAATGGATCTTGAAAAACAGGAACTCGAGTCTTATGTAATATGTGATAATAGTTCGTCGGTATGTTATAGCTCGCATATTAAATGAGTGGTACACCTAAGAATTTTCATTTTAATGGTCTGCAATTAGCGAGGGAGCCTTCGATCTACTGCCGATACTGCCATGTAAAACTCAGAAATTCAACAAAAACATTCAGAAGGATGCAAAATAACACTCATATCTACATACGTAAGAGAATTTTTCCAAATAAGAACTGCATATGTAGAAAGCTGATATTTGCAAATTTAAGAGAGGTTGATTTTGGTTATACCAAAAAAATAATGCCAAGATGAAATGATTAAATTACAATTTGTATTCACACATAAAAGTATCACAAAATAATTATCTGATTTGTTTTCTGTATACAACACATTGCCCTTTTAAACTCGCATAAATAACATTTCGTATTCTTTATAGTACAACTCCGAATAACCGAGTGAATGCGCGGCATTCAAATTTTATCTCATCGTGCATAATTATACAACATTTGACATGAATTATGTCATTAACATGCAAAAAGAAGGAAAAAGGTCCTTTCCATCAGATAATTTGAATCCCAAATTTGACATGCTTCTGATCTCAACCCCGACAATAACAATCAGAAGTTCACATCCAACTTGAATCAAACTTCGGGAAATAACCAAGCTAGTGAACCAACCAATCCCAATCTTCTCAATATAAACAGGCCATTCCTTTTTGGGGCGGTGATATAGGCAGAGCAGAAAATATCATTAAAAGATTAGGTCTATTGAACCTGGTCAAGCCTACCTTGTGAATAATGATTAGGTTCAATTCCTCCTCTGTTAGTATCACGACCCCTCGTTTCATATTAGGATTCTTGTTGGTGTCTCGAGTTCGAAGAGCCCAGCTGAATGTATCCTTCATCCCCGTCCTCACTTTCTTCTTCATCACTCTCTTCATGTTCTTCGTGGTCCGACTTGGCTTCATCGACTTCTCTACCATTTTCTGGTGGCACGACACCTGGAGCGTGAGCTGAGCTTCCTTCAGGTGGAGGGGTAGTGAGGAAGCTTAGGGCCATGACAACGTCAGCCATCAACGGCCGCACCGAAGCCTCTTCTTGAAGGCACATTGCGGCAACTGCAACTGCTTGATTTAGGGCTTTCGGCGGGTAGTCTTCTTCAAGAAGGGGATCGACTAACTCAGGGAATCTTTTCTGGTCTTTGAACATGGGCATTGCCTATAAAAATTAGAACAAAGGACGATCAATTGAGCAGCAATAGTTTATGAAATTGAAGCGAGTTCAAGGGACAGAAATAAGACTGCGATGGTCCAAAGTGATACCAAAATGCCGAGAAGAATGTAGGGATTTATAAGTTAACACAACAATATTCAAGATCAGTAGGGCATATTCATGACCAGGTGAAATTCGCATGCTCAAGGGTTCATGATGCATACCCAAGTGACAAGATTTTGCTCATGAGTTTGCTTTGTAGTGTCGATTGCTCTTCTCCCTGTGATAAGCTCAAGAAGAACCACTCCAAAACTGTACACATCCGACTTCACGGTCAGATGGCCTGTTCTTGCATACTCAGGTGCGCAATAGCCATATGTCCCCATAACCCTCGACGACACGTGCAGCTTGTCACCCATGGGGCCGAGCTTCGCGAGCCCAAAGTCCGAGAGCTTGGGATTGAATTCCTCATCGAGTAGAATATTGGAAGATTTTAAATCGCGGTATATAACTGGCGGGTTGGCCTTATCGTGCAAATACTCGAGGCCCTGAGCAGCACCGTAAGCTATTTTCATTCTGGTGAACCAGCTTAAAGGTTTCTGATCAGGCGAGAGATCTGCAAAAAGAAGAAAGAAAACAAGCATCATTGATTAGGTCAATAGCAAGCACGAGACAGGAACTTTTTTTTTCCACCCCCTATAGATGCTCCTTTAAGCACAAGTACTTCAATGGTAAAATGTATGATATCGTGATTTTCAAATTGCACTCGTAAAATCTTACGCCATTAACAATGAGCAAAGTGACACAAGGTGACCTGCGAGCAATCTCTATGCAGGGTTTCCTGCAATTTAGCCTTCTTGTTAAGTTGAATGCCTAATAACAAATCGATTGAAAGCTAAAGCGAATCTACGAATTTTTGGAAAGTTGACAACGACATTAACTGATTCGATGACAAAGGGTCTTTCCGAACTATAGAGACATTTTCGGCATCAAGTTCCTTACCAATCAAATGGTCTTCCAATGAGCCCCGCGGCATGTACTCATATACCAGGACTCTTTGATCACCATCTGCGCAATATCCGATGAGATTGACCAAATTCGGATGGTGCAGAAGACTAAGCATCAAAACTTCAACTAAGAATTCTCTGTTGCCTTGCAAGCCATTCCTGTCTAGCTGTTTAACAGCTACAACCTAGAAAAAAAAATAAAAAAATATATATATAGTAGCAGAACAATTTTCTTTAGATAAAGATATCAGGAAATGTATGGTTTATTTACCTGGCCTGTTTTTTCAAGGCAACCTTTATAAACTCTTCCGAACCCTCCCTCGCCCAAAAGGCAATCGGGTCGGAAGTTCTTGGTCGCGGCGGCGAGTTCGCGGAATGTGAATGTTTGTGCTGCAATATTTCCATTGCCAGCTTCTTTTTGTGTTGCTGTTGTTTCTTCTGGACTCTTCTCCGCAACTTTGTCTGCGAAGCAAACATTCGAGCACACACCAGAAATATAGCTCTCAGAGGTGGGAAGAAGATTGTTGCGAATAATCATATGACATAGATGAAAATGTTAATGAAGTAGGCGTAATCGCTACGCTCGTGTCAGGACCAAACCTTGACATTGGACAATTTTCACCTGATTTAACGGACTTTGTATTGAAAAGAAGAGCAGCGTTTGAGTCATTTGGCTTTTTTTTTTTTAAGAGAAAGATAATATGCTACTGTTTCATTCAAGCAGAAAATAAAATAAGTTACAGGATGAAACAGCCGGGCTTCATAAAATAATAAAATAAAAAACTAGATGCAATGGGACTCCGAAAGGGTCCTACAAAAACGTATTTCCATCAACATCTGTTGTAAGGTGAGTCATTTGGCATTTAGTTTAACTTTTTAAAAGTTCAGATGACTATTTGTGTCGGATCGTTGGCGCAAACCATTAATCTCAAAAGCTCGAGCTGTTAAAAATACGCAATCAATTCATTTAAAGCGTACAGATACAACGTCCACGGATCTCAATTATGACTCGACCCACCCAGCCTTACGCCACTTCGAACATGACTCGACCTACTTGGCCTTTCGTCACAGGACAGAATGCTGGCCTATTTAAGCCAACAATCTGCAATGGAGCAAATGTTTTAAGGAAGCGAAACCTCACCAGTCTTCGCGGTCACCTCGGCGTGCTTGACGGGCGCGGGCGGAGCGGACTCCTTCGCGGCAGCAGCGGCGGCGGCGGCGGCCGCATTCTTCTTCGCCTTCTTCTCGCCGGAAGAGAAGCAAGGGAAGCAGCTCATGGTCTCTCAACCAACCCTACCGAAACAACTCCCCGGAGAAATCTCCCGAGTCTCCGACACAGCATCGAAAGGTCCAGACCCTTCACACTCGCTCAACTCCTCGTCAAAACTCCATCGCTTACACCAGCTTTTCGCACCACGCAAATGGTTGTTCGGGGAAACGCTACGAACCCAGGATTTTGGAGCCCCTCCCCGGGGAGAGGAAAGGAGAAGGGGGAGGGGGAGAGAGAGAGAGAGAGGGGTTTCTCTTGTTGCTATCTATGTTTAGGAGGGGGTGGAGGAGGAGAGAGGAAATAGAGAGAGGGATTAAAGGAGGGAGGGGATGGGTGAATGAATGAAAATGGGTTGGCATCTCCGGAAGAGGAGGTGGGACGTGCGGACGCATTTGAAGGCGGGAAAGAGGTCAGAGAGAGAGAGAGAGAGAGACGTGGGTTATGCCGTTGGAATTTTGGTGGTTTAATTAATTAAAATTGGAAAAACGACCCCAAAAAAAAAAAAAATCAGGACGCTTGACCAGTTGGGCATTTTTAGGGATGACATGTCAACGGGTCGAATTGTGGGCGATTTTCAAAAATTTAAATCCGAACTCGGCTATCAAATCCAAAATTCGAATCTAAACCCGAATTTGATAGATTTTAAAAATTCATATCCAAATCCGAACTCAATCAAAAATCTGAAACACGAATCCGAACCCGAACCTAAAACAATTTTTTTCTTTACAATATTTCAAAACATATTATATTAAATTTAAATTTTTAAAATAAAATTTCTAATATAACATCAAACACACACACACACACACGCATATATATATATATATATATATATATAGAGTTGAGCTAGAATACTATTAATAGTATTTAGCCCATTTTGCTATCAAGTTTTTAGCCTTAGGATAAGTCCCTTTGATCATTCTAGCCATTGGATTAAATACTATAACCCAGTGAGGACCACTCAACCCTAGGGGGACCACTCAATCCTAACAAACAACTATTATCTCAACCCTACGATTTTTTATCCAAG